>OX438771.1:17903253-18570253 GCA_949316455.1 Acleris holmiana
CATTATTTTTGAGCTTATTCGTTATGAACATACAAATAGTTTCTCTGTATAATATTACTGTAGAAGTGTAGATAACACATACCCAGTTCCATTTAGGATTTGAACAAGGGTTCTGCTGAAGCCACACCTTGGTGTTTCCTTGTTGCCCTTCATGAATACCATCACTTTGTGCTGGTTGATGAGACTCTTGAGTCGGTTCTCTAGCGATCTCTGCGGCGGAACCGCGGCGGCCTTACCCACACTGTGGGCCTTCACCTTGGATGTAATCTGCGAGGCATCAGCTCCATCCACTCTGTCCACTTGAGCCCCATTTTTAAATAAAATTACAGTTGGTACTGAATCAACCTGGAAAGAGAGCAAATAGAATTCATAAATACTAGTATTACCAAAGTGAGACTAATTTTGCTTGCGCTAACCCCTTCACAGTTATACAGCGTCAACGTAGAACTAGGCTAAATAAATATAAATTAAATGCTTTAGTCTACACTAATATAATTAAGAGGAAAGATTTGTATTTTTGTATGTTTGTAATGAATATACTCAAAAACAACTGGACCGATTTCAACAATTCTTTTACCATTAGAGTGCTACATTATCAGAGTAATAAGGCTATGTTTTATTTTTCTACGCGGACGGAGTCACTTGCACTAGATACATAGTGGTGTTATCTGTATAAAAAGTGTTATTTGGCCATAGTTTTAAATTCCAGGCTTTCAGGGTACTTTTTCAAAGGCAAAGATTCTGGTAAACAAGGTGTCTCTGATCATGGGGCTTTAAATGTAGGGATCGATTTTACTCCTCAAATGGAACTCCTTTTGTTCTACGACTTTAAAAAATGAGGTAATTTTTAATTTTTATTTTTCATACAAAATACATCATTTACTGATTTTACTAGTAAAGTTTTAAAGTTTGATCACATATACCTTACTGTAAATTAAGTTATTTTCTAAGTCGTACAACAAAAGATGTAGCATTTGAGGAGTAGAATCGATACCTACATTTAAAGCCCCATGGTCAGAGACACCCTGTAGAGAAGAGCTTAACCCATTCCAGGCCCATGAAGACACTTATGCGTCATGGTTGAACGCTTCCGCCATGCCCGTGCCTAGTATACGCGTCATGAGTAGGTAAATCTCCTTTATGTATGGTGTTCATTACCTTCTTCCAATCTACCGGACAAGCCGAATTTTGAGATTAATTGAATTTAGTCACGTCCTCGTGTGCGAATACGTACTCGCCTAAGGGTGCTTACATAAAGAAACAGGTTTTCGGTGCAGGCGACAGCATCAAAAGAAAAAGGTTTAAACTTGTCGGTTTCTTAATAAAGGAGTTCATAAGACGAGGGAATACCTGTACTGATCAGTAACTGTTTTCAGGCCGGAAAACTATAGTAGAATGATTTTTTCATGTTAGTATAATCAAAATAGTAAACAACTGTGTTAAAAATAAACAAATAAACGTTCATAATTCTTTGTACACATTGTACCTACTGTGCCTACTTTAGGCCGCGTTCTGACTTGTCCGTATGCTTGCAGTAAAACACTGAATCGGAAAGGGTTTTAAGGCGGGTTGCTAGTGGCACGTTTACGCTGTCTGTATGTTTTACTGCAAGCATACCAACAAGTCCGGAAGTGGCCTTAGAGGAATAGGATCCGTTAATGGCGATTGATAAGTCACTGTGGTTTAATTGAGTACAATCTAAGCCATTTTTATTACAAAGTAAATTTATATTGAAACAGAATAAAATGGAATAAAAGTCCTGTAAGTGTTGCCGTGCCATAGGCGGCAGTCCATTTATTGGTCGAGCTGGGTCCATGACGCACGCGTCCCTTCAACGCTATAAACAGAAAATTCGTTGTATGGGGGCCTGGCACGTCGCCTTCAATCACAGGTGCTTGGCCGTCAATGGGAAAACCCGGGGAAGATTATTAAAAAAATATATTCAAGAAAAAAAAGTTTTCAAACTATATTATCTATATTATCAATATTAAATTTAATAAAAATAATAGCAAATGTGTATGAAATAATAGTAAAATATAAATAGAATCCAGTTAAACATACCAAATAAGTTTTATATACAGTAAAATAGGTTTGTGGCCAAATTTTGAATATAGGAAATAAACCTTGCCCGATTTTACACCGCCTTAGTCTGTAATGATGTACTAGTTGGGTTTTACATTTTAAAACTAAACCCATAATTCCCTTGAGAGGTAAATAGGCTATAACTGCCCTGTACACCTGCGCGTTATAACACCCTTTCCAATGCAATGCCAACTAATCACCCACCCTAATTCTAGAAAAGTAGAACTTTAGTTTACTGTTTTATAAAACATCCCATAGTTGTTATTACCATGATAAGCAATCTCCTTTTTAAAAACTATAGACTTAAAGCAACTACCTACAATGAATAAACTATTCCAATTAAATTTATGGTGATTGCTTTTGTATGCTTAATCTAAAAACTATTTACCTTATGATCCAATGAGATTTCCGATAGTTTTTCCGCATCACAAACGCAAAATGTAGTTTTACTGTCTTGGATTTCAGGGATTTTAGACAACTCTCGTAGCACATCAGTCACCTGTCCACATTGGTCTGCCCAATGGGCAGAGAAGTGAGCTACGGTTAATGTTGGGGCCCTGAAAATTCAAGTTATCAATATTGATAAGCGTTTTTTTTAACCAATCTTTTATGTTTAATATCGTCCCTTAGCTTACAACACCGCCTAAGTCATTTTTACCAACTTTACAGGAGACGTAAAAAACTGTCTATTTTAAAAAATCTGGGGATTATTCCTGTCATAACTTAATACATACTCTAGTTAGCGGTTAAGAAATAATTATTTATACTTATTTTGACAATTTACTTTATTTTAACAAATTCTAAATTCTAAAAATTTAATTTCAAATGTAAAAACCACCATCTTCGACTTGAGCGGTGTTGTAAGCTAAGGGACGATATACCCCTTATAAGCCAAATGACCACTTAAACTCAATATTCAAACCTATTCTGTAAGTTGGACTTGCAACAGGAGTTTTATCTAAGATACTACCATTAGTCAGCATGCTAATCCATACCATCATTTAAACCATTAAAATGGAACATTGGGAATAACCTCAGATTAGCGAGTAAGGATGCTTTAAGATAGTAAAAAAATATTACAGGAAATGTGTCTATGAAATAATACAAATGTTTACTAGTTAGGTTGGGGTTATGAGCATGACCTCTAAAAGATAATCGCAAAATACGTCATCTGACCCTCGAGAAAACAAATGAGCTATAACTGGTACACACGGAATAACTAACGATGTTTTTTCTAGAAAATAACATAACCCGTCTAACAACAACTATGTAATTTAATGTACATTAGAGCAGTCAATTGTCATTATTACCTATAGGATATGCTGGTAAAAAACAACACAAAACCACTAACCTTATAAAATTTTGGAAATTTTCAATAGTGTCAACATTTATAACAGACATCTCGATTTTAGGTTACAACCTAAAGACCACCAAAGACCGGAGGATAACCACGAATCGATAAAATAAAAGCTCAGGCCGATGCACTAATAGCAGTTTCTTAAATAAATTAATTACGTTACATAAAATAACAGAAAGACAAATCACTTGGCTCGGTCTAATTTTATTTACATAAAAACAACTGTGACTTATTAAAATATGAACGTGACAGAGAGAGATTTGATTGGAGAGAATGTCAGAAATGTCAGAATGCCGTGCGTTGAATTGAAACCTTTGCTAAATCAATTTAGCCAACATGAAAATATAATTATATTCAGCTAGCGTCCTACAGTTATTTGCGTGTGTCAAACATGTGCTATCGAAAGATTTAATCTGTGCAGCTCGGTAACCTACCGTCAAGCAGGAGTGTCAAGTCGTCATGTCACTGTCATTTTCTGTCGCACGGCTTCATCTTTGTGCGAGGTTAAAGTTAATTATGCTCGAATAGTATTTTAAAGCAATAATTATACAATAATAGCTCGTCCAAATCCAATTTATACATAATGGCGACAGTATCTACAGCTCCTGCACCAGGCATGCACCAAATCGACTTGTCTAAGTTAAATTTGCACCAGTTGGCTCAGCTGAAGCAGCAATTAGATCAAGTGAGTTTGTTACCATTTAAGTTTAAATGGTCTTCTCTTAAGTTCAGAAATATGTTGTAGAAAAACAATGTCGTAGCGCGGAGGATAATTTTACACTTGTTTTAGGAACTAAATGTGTTTCAAGACTCGCTTCAAACGTTAAAGATGGCGCAAGGGAAGTTCGTCGAGTCTGGCGAAAGCGTGGATAAAATTACTCCGAAATCCAAAGGCAAGAGTATTTTGGTGCCCCTGACAGGGTCCATGTACGTTCCTGGCACTATAGCAGAAACTGAACATGTGGTAATAGATATAGGTACTGGATATTATGCACAAAAGGTAAGAATACTTAGAAATATCTTAAAAATATATTAATTTTTCACTGTCCACTCATTATTATAAAATGAGTGGAAAAGAGAGAAAAAATCTGATAAAGAGCTACATTATTCCCAAAACATGGGCTATTTTGTCCTGGAAAATCAATGCATTCTAGTTGTTTGTACCATACGTCGCAATTTTCGGTGCGGAAATGATTGACATTACCCAAAGAGTAGGAATTGACTTATAAACAGAATGTACTCTAGCTAGTTTCTTCCTTACCCCGCAGATTAACTGTTCCAAATATAGAAAAAATATTAATAATTTATTTTGAAAATTGTGTCAACTACTAAAGTTACTACAGGTAATTACTTAGTTATTTTTATTATTATCTTATAAGGCTGGGTAATAAAGTTAAAGTACTACATTAATTAAAATAAAGTTATATCATAGAGTGCATACAATTGGCAGAGAGATTTTCTCAGGCTAACCTATCTGTTTATCTCTATTATTTCTCAAATCATTCCCGCACTGAAAATTGCGATGTATGGTTTGTACTATTTAGCACGCAAGAGCTTGTTATTATTGTAATTTTTTTTTAGCAAATGGTGAAAGGTTGATGTTAGTTCTAATAGATTTTTTTTTAATGTTTCAGGACATAGAAGGTGCTAAAGATTATTTCAAGAGAAAAACTCAGTTTGTAACAGAACAGATGGAGAAAATTCAGATCATGGGTATTGAGAAGTCCAAGGTCCGTGAAGCAATCTGCATGATGATGGAGATGAAGTTGCAAGCGCAAGCGCAGGCACAAAAGCCTTCCTCTTCATAACATAGGACTTTGGTTCAATTATTACGCTTGCTTCGTCACATATTTGGATATGTACTTTTTGAATGAATATTATGGGGCTTCTAAATGGGCCATGTTTTACTTCAATTTGTGGCCAGCAACTATTGCTATCTTACTCTTACTTCATAGGTTAGAGCAGGATGTGTATAGTTGCCCGGCCACAAAGTGCAGCAAAACATGGCCCATTTAGAAGCCCCATAATATTATATAATACATGACATAATCTTTGAGTCACAATTGCAGAACTAGAACAAACAATATGCTGTGGCTGGAAGAGGTAGTGCCTATTTACCTAAATGTTGACGCATTTTCGTTCATTAATGTGTAAGTGAGATGGGAATAGGTTATTGAATGAACATACACCAAGTTTACGTAGAGAGGCACTACCTATTCCAACCACAGATAATAAATGCTATTTGATCAGATTTTTACCTTTCTGACACTCCATTGTGGCAAGCCATAATTGTTTCGAACAGTTACTTCTGGCAATGCTTATCTTTCTTTAGTTTCATCCAGTGCTTTGCATGGGATATGCATTTTTACAGTATGCGAGTACTGGACTGGTACTGCACTCAGGGAAAGATTGGATGGCAGTGAATAATTAATATTGAAGAGTATACTTATTTATCACAGTTAAAAATGTTTAGTACTGCTTTATAAACTGATGATGTTCTAATTGGTATTTCCACAATCTATAAAGTCTGTATCAATTGAAGTGGGGAAAAATTATAAATAAGTGCTGTTTGACACGACAAGTTTTCATTGAGCATGTTTTTATTTAAAATAAATAATAATTAGTATTCATTTACTCTTAAATTTAATATGAAATATTAATATACCAAGTGTATAAATAATTAAAAAAACAGCAAATGATCTTCAAAAGTGTGACTGTATAGTAATAATAATGGTAAATTGTTTACATCTTTCCGTACTCAATTGATACTGACTCAATTGAATCCTTCTTTTAGATTAAAATAAATTTTAAAGTATTAAAACTTTTTCGCTTTAACCCTTTAAAAGCCAAAGCCGGCAAATCACGTCATCAGATTTTCGTGCTCAGTTCATTTTGTATCGCCGCGGTTACGGCATAATATGGCGTCGTTGGCGTCTGGGGCACGTAAATAGGCAGCAGAGCATGACGTTTATAAGGTTAAAAAAAAGTCGAAATTAAATATGGAATGCAAATAGTCTTCTAAAGGTAATTAATAACAAGAATTAGAAGATTTAGATGAATATTTTTCTGTATTGATAAAGGTGCAAGTTTAACCATTATTATTCTATGTTAAAAAACGAAGTATTGACAGGGTGGCAGTGTCACTCAAAGCAAAGGCTAAAAGAACTTTATTAACAATAGTTTCATTTAATAAGGTATTTTTGCATTTTCAGTCTAACTTCGTGTTTTTGCATTTTGATTGAGGGTGTTTATTTTAATTACGCATTTAAGATGTAACAAGATCTAATAATATTGGGCTATTTTGTTTAGACCATTTTGAATAATATAATTTGGTATCAAATTTGCTTTGATGAAGACTTGAATTGTTTGTTTGAAGAATGAAAATTGTATCTCTTATGTTTTCTAGGCCCATTTGTTAAGGAGTAAATAAAGCAATAACACTTTTACAATGTTAATTATTCATTTAATTGTTGATAGAATGTGTGACAATGGATTTAGTGTTCTGCATCCTGTGGTCCAGTCGACCACCTTTTGTCTCTATAACGCTGTTCTTTTTATGGCATGGAAAAGGCAAACAAGCACACAGGCCACCTACTGCTAGTGGGATCTGTCATCCGTGGACATTTGCATTCTCAAGACCAGTCTTAAAACTGCATTCCTAATAGTGCAAATGCGTTGCGAACCCTGAGGACTATGGAGGAAGATGGAATGCCTCTATGCTAGTAATTTCGCCAGTTGTCTTGCCCACACCGGAACAACGCATTTGGAGTCTTATGATTACAGTCTTGAGAATTCAAATGTTTATTGGTCTCAGATTCCACTTACCATCAGGTGGCCTGAGCGCTCGTGTGCCTTTTCTTTATCATAAAAAAAAGTTGGCTCCCATTTTAACAGTAAAACCGGCCCAGTCGTTGTCAATACGACTTCGAAAGAGGGCGTGGCGACCTAGCGACATCTAGTGACAACTTGTAACCACCAACGCGACAGCGCCACCAGCGTCAGACAGCGCAACTAAATCTGACCGTGCGCTACTTCGCGCTGTTTCTTCACATAGAGTAACTTTGTATATATCTGAGATAGAGATATCACTCGATTATTTGGCATACAGCGCCATCTGGAAATAAGTTACGATCAAACTTTCTAGGGACCCTGCTACTCGTCCGTTTAATTCAAAATAAAACGTTTTTCTATTAAAATGGGTATATATATTATAATAATATATATACCAATGTCATCATAGCGCAATGACCCAAAGTGGGTCTTGGCATCCCACACCTAAACCGCCAAGGTTTTCCGTTCTGAAATAAAACTACAAATTGCAAATTTTAATCATTTACTTATTATAAATCTTAAATGCGTAACGCAGTTAATTAATAGTTTAAACCTAACAAACATATATATATATATATATATATAATAACGGAGTTCCACTTAATTAAAGCAATAAGAAAATAATTTGCTTAACAAAGAAGTTTCGAAAAACGGCAAGCTACCGGTGGTTAAGGCTGCAGACCGAGGAACCTCCTCACAATACGTGCCGTGTCGAGAAGTATCATTTTCTGTATGGCCCTTGATCCAGCCATCTAGCGAGAGTCTCATAAGATGTTGGTCGACACTCTTCGCTATGAGAATGTTCAATCCTTATCAAGTTAAGGCGAAACAGAAGGGATATCTCACCAACTGGTTGACGAAGGATTGTAGCTACGCCTCATTCATACACCTAAAAATGGCCTCAAAGTTGCATCAAGTTTATAAAACTCCAAGATCCTTTCGAGCCACGAGTGAGGCACCGAGTCATAGGCCTTCTTATAGTCAATCCAAGCAGCCGAAAAGGCCCCCTTCCTTCGCCTGACTTTCTGGCAAATGGTCATGTCTATGAGGAGCTTCTTAGTACCGCGGGACCCAACCTTACATCCATAATTACTATTAGGCTTTTTTCATTAAAAACAAAATTAATAAAGTAATAGTAATGTTAGTTACGAGTACATGTAAACATTCACTTATAATCCATATAGGTACAATGGTACATGTCATCGTCATGAATGGTCAGTGTCCAAAAGCAAGCCGTAATTAATACACATTAATCTCGTCGTCACCATAAAACCAATAAAACAGGAATCAAATATTCAAGTGGGAAAATTCAAATGTGACAGGAAAAGTTTTGATGATTTTGTCATTTCATGTTTTTAAAATAACGTTTCGTTTCATTGGGGCCTATGGAATGCTGGAGTATAAAACTTATTGTTGATCATTACATAAATGCTTCTTTTCATCTGATGACATATGTAACTTTTACTACTTCTTGTTTTTAACGCTAAACTGTTATTATAATAATGTGCTGCTAGTGACGATTTGTATTTTCTTATTGAAAATAGATTGCGTGCAATGAGACGCCTGCAGTTCTATGTTCCTATTGGTTTTGGGAACATTGTCTATGCCACTGGGCCAGAATGATTATAATCTGTGGTGAAATTTATTGACTTCATTGTAAATATTTTAGTTTTTATTTAATTTACTTTAGTTTTAGTGTTCAAGTTTCATGTTTTGTTAAAATAAAAATTTGTATATGATAAAGCTGAATGCCGGTGAATACCCTAGCAGCCAAAGCTCAATTTAAAAAAAAAGTCTTCAGTCAGACAGAGACCTCTGGATGGATGTAACTATGACTTCTAGACCAATCACGACGCCGTTCGCAAGTTGTTTGAAGTGATAACACCGTGTTTCTTCAGTCGGTTGACTTAACGTCGATGAAACTGCAATACCGCGTAACTAAAAAATGCAATAAGTTGCAAAATATGCCTTACTGACTTACTTGTTAAGGAGTATTTTGCAACTTATTCAATTTTTTAGTTACGCAGTATTGCATTTTCACCGACGTTATATACCACTTCCAACTTCATCCAGATGGACTTCGGTCCCCAGGCACCAGGCATAATACCCGCCTGGAGAGAGATCTCTTTATTGTCCTCTCTTCCTAAAGAGGTAAAGACAAGTGAATTTTAATCTAGGGCATGTAGTTAGCCTAAGGCTATTTTTGTACAATCAGGTTGAAACGGGTTTTGCCCACGTGTCAATTGATTGAGTCAATCATCGATTATTATGATCTTTGGTCTATGATTAATTAAAAACTAAAACTAAGTTATCAGGGTAAACGTCACGTGAAAAACAACTACGTTGAGAATGTTGAGATATTATGAAATATGTCTGATGACGAGGATTTGGGTGCTACAATTACGCTGATAATTTAATTAAAGAAGAAATAACCAAACGGTAAATTGAGCAATCACTACTACAGACCACGCAATCACACGTGATGGCACAAAACAAATTCAACTCCGTCAAACTTTTTTTAAAATGATTGCGGAATTTTCAATCATAGCCATAGGTAGTCGATCAAAAAGTTTGAGCAATCAGTGTGATTGCACAAATAAATTGATCATCTATGGGGTGCCTTAGTACTTACCAATCCGGTCCCAATTTGCGGTCCGAGTTCAACTTACACTTGACTGGTTTTTTAGGGTTCCGTAGTCAAACTAGGAACTCTTATAGTATCGTCATGTCCGTCCGTCCGCAGCCTAGCTCAAAGAGTCTTAGTACTAGAAAGCGGTAATTTGGCATGAATATACATATTAGTCACGCCAACAAAGTGGTAAAATAAAATCTTTTTTTATGATCTCCCTACACGTAACGTTGGGATGTATTTTTTTTAACTTGTCTACCCCATAGTGTGGCTTGTCGTTGGATAGGTCTTTCAAAAATATAACGGGTTTGTGAAAACAATTTTCATCATTGTACTATTGAAGTTTCTACAATAATCAAGCTATGTTTGACGATCGTATGTTATACCGTTATTTTCAATGACATTGATTTACATTTACCCCTATTCTTATCATATTATCAATGTTACGATAGCTATGTTCAATTACATTATTGACATTACCTTTTAAAGCACCCGGAACCCTATATTGTCGTCGGAACCAGGTAAAGTATAGGCATGCTAAAATAAATAAGGGAGACGATAAACATTGTGACACCAAATGGTTTATTTTTTTAATAGGCCAAAATGATAGCGCTGATATCTACAATATAATGACTTACTGTAATCTATCTTATACGTATCTACAACGTCTCGTACCCACAAAACAATATTACCTAAATAAGGCAACGACTATTCCTTAAGTTTGTAAACGATTTTCTAGTAATAATGTTAAAACAAATTTTAATTCAAAATTCTTACCATGAACACGTGTCAAGGTTGGATACAAGATATTTTATAATTACTTCGTAATAAGAAATTTACAATGATATCAGTTTCAATTATGAATAGTATAATGTTATAAAGGGGTTATTGAAACTGGAGTAATGTTGAAATGTTCTACGTTATGTGGCTCGTTTGGTGGTACGACATAAATGGTACGCTTCGTTAATTTCCGTGCATCTTCGGAAATACGAACGACTACTTTAGCAAACGCACAGATCTCGTCTTCTAGACTTAAAGCAGAATTTGCAGTGTAATACAATTCCCGAAGATGCACGAATAATGAATAATTGTGAAGTGATCTGGTACAGTTATGCCAATGCAATGTTTCCATTCGTAAACGTAATCCCTAGCGTATTAATATATTATAAATAATCGAATAACGTTTATATCATAAATATGATAAGTAACAGCATACAAAGCTAGCGCCAGCTTAATTTAATGTCATTTAGGGCCATTTTGTTCTGTTCAAGTAACTACCGAGATTTTGTTATTCCGAATGTCGACTGATATCAGCACCTAAATTATTTATCAATATTATATTTTAAAAATATGTATTACAAGGTATTGAAAGTCCCTAATCTAGATAGGTCACTAGGTATTTACACTTTAATACATTAACGTTTACTTCAGTATAACTTAAATTTAACTGCCTTAGGCCATAGATAATACATGAAACTTTAGACAGAAAATGCCGAACCAAAATGTTCTCCCATAGGCACGTTTGTATAAGACGCATCACAGATGGCGGTAAAAACCAGATTATTAAGTTAAGTAAATAGTTTTTAAAGACCGTAAGCGGGACCGCTAATTTGGGTTATTCTTATTTTTGTTCAAATAGAGGATAAAAATGTGTATTACTATGGCGTCTATGACCTTATAGAATCACGTTAAAATATAGTTTTTAAGTAAAGAAGTGAAGATGTAAGTGAATAAATAAGAAGTAAATAAAATGAATTAAATAAATAAGCAATAGCTCTTTGTAAAAAGAAGCACAGCCTGGGTTTCACACCCCGTACTTCGATATCATTTATCCACTGAGTCTCGTTAATATTTAAATATCGAAACATAAAAGTACGTATACAATAATCGTATTGCGTCATTACCGCCATCTAGTTTTAGTTCCGCATTCTCTAGCTACAATTATCTTTGTCAGATCTATGCTTGCTTAGGCCATCATTCTCTCGTCCAGTGTATTTTCCATGCATATAGACACCGTAAACTTTACTGGCGTTCGCAATGGCTCATATAGTATGCGCCAAATATTTGTGGGTCCTGTTGTCAGGCATTAAGTATTGCACCTTGTATCGTTTCTAAATTCGTGTTAGGTGCAATCCCTCACAGCTAACATCACAGTCGCAAAGTTATTTGGCGCGTATTATATATTTAGGGACTTGCTACACTTATCGACACCGTCGATTCTGCATCAATAAGTGTGGGGAGACCGTTAGTGAACAGACAAGAGTCAAAACAGTCAAGACTGGGTCTTGTGCTTAGTGCGCCTTCACAAACGCAAGCGTGTTTCACGCCAGCTATATCGACCTGAAGGTCTTGACACGCCGGCGTGTTACACGAACAGATCGCTCGCCTGTTCGGCGAAGTCCTTATCTCATATGGTGTAGTATTCGGGCGCGAAGTCGTTGGCGAGGTTGCTGAGGAAGTGGAAGTCGGAGGAGGAGTTGGAGTTGTCCCCCGCGGCCGGCGCCGCGTGCGCCGCCTCGTAGAACTGCTGGAAGGAGCCGTAGCCCTCCGGGCCGCACTCGGCCGCGTACTCGCCCGCGCCCGCCGCGTACTGCGCGCCCGGGCCCCCCGCCCCCGGCGCCGCCTGCTGCGCGCTATAAGCCGCGCCACTCGCCTCATAATACCCGCTCTTCGTGTATTCGCTCGCATGAGCATTCTTCTGCGCATCACTCCCGTAATACCCGTGTGCGTGCTCGTGCTGCGCCTCATGGTAATGGTACCCGTAGTGACTGTTAGCGTACGCCATCGAATCTCCAGGGTAGCCTTGCTGCTCGTACCCGGGGTGACCGTACCCCGCTTGCTCTTTCCCGTACGCTGCCGGATACCCATAGTTCTGATACATTTCATGAGGGTATGCCTGGCGAGCCGCGGCGCCGTTGACCGGCCTTCCCGCGGAGCCCTCCTGTCTGTGCTGGCCCCGGGCGTAAGCGTGCTGTTCCGCGTGCACCGCCGGGCCGTAGTTCTCGTAGTTCCTATTGCCCTGCGGGTACTGGCTCAGCTTCCCGACAAATTGCTTAGAGTCCACGCGGAAATCCGGGTGCGGCACGAACTGTCCAGGCGGAGCGTTTCCTCTTATGACGTACGACGGCATCGCGTTTGGAACCGCTTGCGGATGCGGTGGGCCAGAGGCATTGGGTGGCGACGGCCGCGGGTAGGGGCCTAATGGGCTAGGGTGCATGCTGGACGGCGTGCCCGGCGTCGACGACGGTGTCAAGCTCACCGAGGAGAACTTGGAGTCAGGGATGCCCAACGGTAAACCATCCTTGGATGACGACGGGGATACCTTGCAGGCCGCGATGTCGAGCGAGGGCGAGCGTTTCCTGGACTCCTGTTTGATTCTCTTGGTTAGGGTTCGAGGAGGCGCGGCGTTTTGAGGGTGTGCGTCGCGGGAATCGTCCTCGGCGAGCTTGTCTAGGGAGGAAGAGGAGGCGACTGAGGAGGCGCCGTCGCTGGCGAAGCTGTTGTTGTTGGTGGCGCTGGGCGTGTTGTTGTTGCGCGTGCGCGACGCCAGCTCGGCCGGCTCCTCCGCGCAGAGCACGCCCGGCGGCAACTCGCAGCCCTGGCAGCTCTTCTTTCCCGACAGCGGTCCGTCATCTTCCATAAACTTGTCCAACCCCAGTTTAGAACTCTTTCCGCCTTCCGAAGTGGTCGAGTCCTTGTCGTCGCCGTCTTCACTCTTGGTGACGGTTTGTCTCTTGTGTTTCATACGCCGGTTTTGAAACCAGACTTTTACCTTAAACAAATGAGAAGCGATGTTATTACTACGTTTGTTTTTATTTATATTATACACAGGTGCTCTTTATTATACAAGAATAAAAAATAAATACAAAACACAGAAAATAAAATCAAAACGAATACATAGGTGAACTTATCGTTTTAATGTCGGTTTCACAGTGAGGCAGAACAGTGGACAGCACAGTACACAGTACTGCTACTGTGTGAACGCACAAAACAGGACTGAGGTCTAGATGCGTTCGCCAACTCTAGCGTGTCTTTTCGTTTTATTTTTAAATCAATAGCGTCACTGGTAGATCATGTCATACGAAAAGTCAAGTGATCTACCAGTGAAGCGATTGGTTTAAAAAGCAAACGAATACAAACGCTAGTTAGCGAACGCATCTTGGCTAGGGCCTCGATTTTGTCTCGGTCGGCGTGTGCATTCACACAGTAGCTGTACTCGGCTGTCCACTGCTTTGCCTCACTGTTCTGTTTGAGACCAGCATAAGGAATAACTCTTGAAAAAATAGTAACCGAAGTACCCTAATAACCAACTGTCATGAATAAAAATACATTTGGTTAGGCTCCGTTTTAAGAGTAATTATTCAAAACTTGCGCAAACGCTGTTGCTATTTTAAATCTTACCTGTCGCTCAGTGAGGTCTAAAGAGGCCGCGATTTCGATCCTCCTCGGCCTGCACAAGTACTTGTTGAAATGGAACTCCTTCTCCAATTCGAGGAGTTGCGTATTGGTGTACGCCGTCCGCAGTCTTCTAGGCAGGCCATTTTCTGCAACAAATGAAGCAATTTAATATGCATATTACAATAGCGGAGATACCAGGTATTAACTTCAAGGTAAATTTCAACAGATACACAACAAGTAAGTACAAAATAACGGCTCATTCAACATCTGATTTAAATTATCCTAGAACACTAGACAGACGGTCGCTAATCTTTCAACGCAGTGACCTTTGTGACAAAATGTAATTCCGTTATTTAACGTGTGAACCAGTTGCATCTTTTATATTAATAGATATACTTCGTTTATGTTACATTTGAGAATAAACTGTCTAATTCACTCGTTTCGCTAATCTAAATAATAGATACTGGAGGATATTTCTCGTAAGAGGATTGCGGAGCGACGCTGTCAAAACAACCCATACAAATGTAGCCCCGGGCGATAACGTTTCTCACCCCCGGAATCCAGTCCAATTTCCACGATTTTTAAATATTTTGCAGTTCATGAAAAGTAGGTATTGACGATTCAACTTTTTTATTTTTTACGAACGAAAACGTACAGACCTAGTTTTTTATAACATCTACAACAAATCAATACCATAATCATAAAAATCGGACAATGTTTAAGGGGAAAAAAACATCGCATTTTGTTTGGATTTTTTTGCTTTACTATCCACGTTAATCTTGTTATTAATCACTACATAGTATAAAACAAAGTCGCCTTTTCTGTCCCTATATCCCTATGTATGATTAAATCTTTAAAACTACGCAACGGATTTTGATGCGGTTTTTTTAAATAGATAGAGTGATTGAAGAGGAAGGTTTATATGTATAATACTTTAATCCGGAGCGAAGCGAGGGCGGGTCGCTAGTTACTTAAAAATTTAAGATACAATTGAATTTAAGTTTTAACTTCCGATAAAAAAGAGGTGTGTCTGTGTTGCTATTTTAATCGGATAATGGTTCCTATATTTTATTTTTATGAAAATCGCCTGGGCGGTAAATAACGGTTATTTATAGCATACTCGTACTGCTACTAGCTAGGTAGGTATTATTTACTATACACATGATTCCAGGAAGCTTTCAATAGGTGGCGCGAACCGTCGCGGGTGCGCTTTCCTTTAATGTAATAAGTAATAACTTGATCGCATGTCGGAGCACCGCCCTTGACGCCATTGTGTCGAAACATTGTTTTTTATTTTACCACAAAATACGAATTGGAATTCGAAATTCAAATTACAAAAGGGCGGCGAATAATGGGGCGATCGCGTTTGCGTGACGAGTCGCAGGATAGCCACGTCACGCGTTCGAGTAGGGTAACATTTAATTTGAAGGTGATAGGGGTTATTTTGGCGTGGTTGGTTGTACTCTGGATGTGGTGGGTTGCTAGCGGCGCATGATTGACACGAAGCGGCAGGTCGCGGCGCCATTGGTCGAAAGCAGCTGTCACTCAAACTGAGCACTGCCCTCAGTTTCACTTGGGTGCATTGCCATATAAAAAACCCTAACCTCAAGTATCTCATGTCTATAATTTCTAGTTTCATCATTAGAAATGTGTTCACGATTATTCCCGCCATTTTCGTAGTCGAATATGTTGTTACTACACCTGTCTTCATTATTTTCCTTACCTTAAAAGTTAAAATACCTATCGTATAGGATTATATTCAAAGTGCTGCATAGAAATTCAACAATATTACTCAATTCTAAGTTTAGTTAACTGGAGCTGAAACGCGATAGCCTCTGGTACAGTGGGGTTCACAAGTAAGTAATTGATATAATAATATACAGGGGATTTATAATTTAAGTGTAAATCATCTTGAATAAACACTAAAAAACTTCGTGGTACCATTCAATAAATATCACTTCAATCTTCGATAAGGTACACCTATTAATGATTTGATTTTTTAATAATATGGTAGGTAGAGTTTGGCAAACGAAAGCTGTCCCTGAGAAACAGCGGAATTTTCAAAAAACCTGCAGCTGTTTACACTGACTGTACACTGAATAAACGGAGTTGATACTATTTGATTTCCTGGTCTTTTCACATCAGTGTTGGAGTATCAACTCCTTTTATTCAGTCTTTCTTTGGGACAGCTTTCGTTTGCCAGACTCTAGGAACTTTGTACTTAAAGTAGTTTTCATGCTGCACACACCAAAACAAAACATGTAGGTAGCTATAATTTTAATATGCACCGAAGTTGCTCAATCCAAACATGTATGATATAAGTTAACAACATCTGATGTTGAAATATGCGTTACGCCGGCAGGCCCCCTAACAAATTCAACTTTCGCGCTCACGAGTGCGGAGGATGAATGTGCAAAAGATGCAAGTTGGCGGTAAGTTTTTGCCGGTTGTAATAGGCACGATTATGCGGGGCGAGAGAGGCTCGTATAATGTTCACATTATCACGATCCACTTCCGCGCCACTGACCACTTGGTAACTTCGATGTTTGAATCATGGAGTCCGCTAGGTTCACGCAGTTATGGTGATGTTTGAATTCGGAAGTGATTTGACAGGCCGTAAACCGTTAGTTACGAGCGTAATGGTCGATCCTTTGGTCTAGTTTTGTGAGTATTTTTATCGTGAGAAAGATTTTCACACAATGACGAAGCGACAAAAAAATAGACATTCGGCTGTCGATCTTTTATAAGTACTTACTTTAATATAAATTTTCCAAATTACGGGCCAAAAGCTTGTACGTAGCCCCATGCAAGTTACATGAAGGTAAATGATGTGTTGCTTACTTCATAGGAATCGCAAATGCGTTACTTGGAGGTCGAAAGATTGATCAATAAAAAACACCGTCGTAAAGAAGATGCTTTGATTAAAAATAAGTACATTGTTAAATTACTATCGAATTGTGTTGGTGTTTATATTTATACACTAGCTTTGCCCGCGACTTCGTCCACGTACATTTCGACTATCGTTATTCCCTCGAGAAATTTTATTTTTTTCCGGGATAACAAGTATAAGCTATATCCATTCTACATTTCATCCAAATCGGCCGTTGCATCGTGAAAGAGTAACATACATCCACACATCCTTCGATCTATACAAACTTCTGCGTTTATAATATTAGTAGTATTTATATTGTTTCACCACCGATGGTAATAAAAAGAACGGACCAGTTTTAACTATGATTGATATCTTTAATTTATAAATTCCATATCTTTGGTGCTATTTGTATAAGTATATTATAAAGCGTGTAAATTTCATACGGGCATATATTTTATCCTGACGTAGTTAACGATCATACAAATCAAGTGAGAAAGATATTTCGTTGGTAAATTGTATTATTGTTAAGCAATAATTGGACGAAATGTGTGGAAAATAAATACTAATCTCAGGCGAGTGAGCCGTCTGCATTAATGATCTTTATTTTTGACTTTTATTGGCGAAGTAAACAAATACTAAACCATAATAATTAATCATTCATGAGTCATGACATGACCATAATGTAGATGCTTTAATTTAATTGGCGCAATGTGTGATACATTGCTTGATGAATCAATTAGTAAGAAAAAATAAAACACATCTAATGTTGCTGTTACACAAGGTTTTACGTTAATTAGTGTATATATTAACTGGCGTTAAAATATATGTCCGTATGAAATTTACACGCTGAATTTTATTGTATTTTTTTGTAATTGGTGATACAAAATGACAGCAATGTCGCCGTCTATAACTAGGGCTGGGATTCTACACGGTGATAACGATATCGTCATTGACGTGTTTCCGTATTGTCAACGTTTTGATAAATCTTATGTCATTTTGTTGTTGGCCTAGTTGGGAGTGTCCCTGCCTCCGAAGCCAGCGGTCCTGGGTTCAAATATTTGTGTGATGAGCGCGAATATTTGTTCCCGAGTCTTGGATGTTTTCTATGTATATAAGTATGTATTTCTCTATTTAAGTAATGTTTATCGTTGTCTAGTACTCATAGTACAAGCCTAGAGCTTAGTTTGGGACTAGGTCAATTTGTGTGAGATTGTCCCTTGATATTTATTTATTTACAATAATGGCGAACGGCGAATGTCATAACGCAGTAGAATAGAGGCTCTGAAACCAAACATTTCAGCCTCATCTCGCTACAATTTACTCAGTCAAATAACCGAAACCAGTGTGGCGTTGAGCCCTTATTAAACAAACACTTGAATTTACTTAAACTCCAGGGAACAGGTAATAAACGACGTGTTATGGCTTGTCCGACCCCCGGGAAGATTTACGAGGCCGAAGGGTCACTGCATCAAGTCAGGAGTCCGGTTGTGGCTTTATTGAAATGTTTTAGGAAGCTTACGATCTTGTTGACTATAACATGCGGTTTTTGATTGATAGTACAATTGAAGTCATATAACGCTAAAGTATGCATGGTTGTTTGTTCCGACCGATGAATGTGTACAATACAATACAATACAAATATTCTTTATTGAACACCACATACATATACAGCATGAAAATTAAAACACAAATAAAATGTTATTAATTGAGTCAATAGGCATCGCTAAGTAGTGATCTCTTCCAGACAAACTTACAAAGAAGAGAAGTTAAAAAGAAACAGAAATAAATTGGTAGGCGGTGCAAACTAAAATAACAAATGGAAAATAAAAAAAATATATAAAGAAAACCAAACATCCAAACGACATATACGTATAATATGTATAAATATGTAATTTGGTAGGGGTAGTGTATCAGAGAGGTCCCAAAGGAACAATTATAAACTTTTCTGCACGGATAGAGTTATAGATAAGAGTTATTTTATTTTTAACAATATGCCCTTGTGGTGGCCGGGTTAGAAAAGTACCACTCCATGTCTTCCCGTGGATGTCGTAAGAAGTGACTAAGGGAATAAGGGCTTGTAGTACTATTAGGCGATGGGCTTGCAACCTGTCACTAATAACACACTGGTAAGTAAACATCTTAGCCTGATTGTGCAAAACGTGGTTACAGAATTACCAACAAATCTTTTTTGAGTCGTTGGTATTTGAGTAACTCTGCCTACCCCACTCTGGGAATGAAGGCGTGATGTTATGTGTTTATGTATGATGTATGTATGTACAGTCAAGGTAATAAATATGTATACACTTTAGTACCGTGTCACTTTAATCGCGATGACAATTTCACATGGCAGTTTAAACGTGACGTTAAATAGACAAGGTACTAAAGTGTATACATATTTATGACCTTGACTGTACTTAAAAAGGTAGGGTTTAATTAAGGTAAAAGGTGGCACGACCTACACGTCAATATAATCCAGCGTTTCCGAAGAAGCGACCTTCTGCTGAGAAGCAGCGCCGCCAGAAATTCAACAGTCGACATGCTTTAATATTACTAATGACAAAGAATATACTTAACCCTTTAACGCGCAAAATTAAAAAAGTCGTGGATTCAAACCTCTTTTGATTTTGATAGAGTACAACAAAATTGCAAAAAAAAAACTCCTAAAATATGTTAAGCGGGCTTAACATTACGAAATAAAGGGTAGCGACTCTTACTTACATACATACATAACGTCACGCCTTTATTCCCAGAGTGGGGTAGGCAGAGCAACAGAATACCAACAACTCTAAACTTGTTGATAATTCTGTAACCACATTTTGCATAGTCAGGCTAAGATGTTTACCAGTGTATTAGTGACAGGTTGCAAGCCCATCGCCTAACAGTACTACAAGCCTTTATTCCCTTAGTCGCCTCTCACGACATCCACGGAAAGACATGGAGTGGCACTATTCTAACCCGGCAACCACACGGGGTCGACTCTTACTTATTTTGATTAATTTCATCCCTGACACATACGAGCAGATAGAATATTATGTTTTAGGGCTTATTCTGCCTCCTGTATCCCTTTGTCTACGCATTCCGATACTACACAACCTACAACCGATTTCAATGCAACATCATTCAAGCTGGGAGGACGAGCGAAGCGAGCGTTGCGCGTCGGTATAAAACTGTTCCTAGCCTCAATATGTGGCCGATTGAAATGTGGGCGCGTTCAGCGAGGGTGCAGCTCTAATGGCCGACTGGCCGCACTAATTAATCCTTTACAGGCTCTTGATTAATTATTTGAAGTTGCCCCGGGCGCCACGCATCCTTGCGGATAGTTTACACTTAATCGTGGCGATACGTCTCTTTATTACTAGTAGTAGTAGGGTAGTGAGCGATCGCCGCTGCTCTGCTAAGACAAATCGTTGCTTTAGTACAAAAGCGCCACAAATCAAAATGAATCTTTGTTGCATTTAATTTTTTTTTTCAGAACGCGATTTGCTTAAAGTTTTAAATTCGATTGTATTTGTTTTTAGGGTTCTGTAGTCTAACTAGGAAACTTTAGTTTCGCCATGTCCGTCTGTCCGCAGCCTAGCGCAGATACTCTTAGTACTAGAAAGCTGTAATTTGGCATGAATATGCATATTAGTCACGCCAAAAAAGTAGTACTTACAATAAAATGTAAAAAAAAAATTTTTTTAGGGTAGTTATCTATCGTAACTTGGGAATGTATTTTTTTTCTCGTGTACCCTAGGTGTCGTTGGATAGGTCTTTCAAAAATATTGCGGATTTGTGAAATCAGTTTTTTGATTAAGTAATCCGTTTATGAAATATTAAGCTTTAACGCGCAATTTTTGTTAGACTCAAGTGTCCCCCCCCTGCAGCCAAAACTTCAAAAACTAAAAGTCTGAAAAAAAACTTAAATGAAAGAGCATATATAGGGTAATTCCGGGGTAGTTGGCCATAGTTTTTCTTAAATACTGTTAAAAAAAAACCTTACATATTATTATAGAAATTTTAATTTGTAATTAAACTTTAAACAATTAACTTTAGAATTATAGAAATAAAAATAACAATTACTAATGAGATCACATAAAAAAATATATATTTTTTTAATTCACGGTTGGCCATCTCTCCCGAGGTGTCCGGGTGTGATGACCATGGCATACGAGGTATGATGGCCATATCCTTAATTCTAATTTGTAACATAGTTTTTGGTCTTATTTCCTATTTTTTAACAGCCTTTTTTTCTCTGCACCACATTTAGAGCACATGTCTTCAAATTCAGTGCAATTTTCGTGTACCCAAAACTGGCACACCGTGCATTGAAGCCAGTCCTCGAAGAGAAGAGTTTCATAATAATTTTCTCCACACCCGCGACAATTATCTCTTTCATTTAACTTCTTTTTCTTGTTCTTATTTGCTATCATGTTTAATGGGACGTCGTCACTGCTATCAGATAGTCTTCGGATAGCTTTTCTTTTGTTAACTCGCCGAACAGTATTCTTTTTTGCCTCTTTGTTACTGGATTTTTTAGTTTTTTCTTTTTTTATGTTTTTCTCTGCAGCACATTTTCTGACATTGATGTGTTCTTCCGAAGTCAATAGTGTTGCAACCTGTTTTGCTCGTTTACGGGTTTCAATTAGTTTTTGTGGAATAGGTGTTATTTCCTGTAAAATTCGAGATAGGGAGTAATCTGGATCTTCAGTGGATGGATGATTTTGTGAAGTGCTTGGCTTTGCAACATTTGACACAATGGCAGTGTTCAATGAGGTTTCGGTGCTATTATGACTAGTATCTCTTCTTAGCTCATTAGAACAACCTGCAATGGATGCATCTATATTATCCTCCACTGTGAATGTAGTTAGAGGAATCGCTGGTGTGTTTGAAGTATTAGACGAAGTACCTGCTGATTCTTGCATAAACGCATATTCTGGCACTGCTTCTGGATTCAAAGGATACACACCCGTTGCTCTAAAGCCAGAAATGGCATTTTCCGCCGACTCTGCTTTTCCCCAAGCCTTGTCAAGCAAAGCTCCGAAAGAAAGTCTCGTTATGCGACGTCCTGGATTTTGATTTAGCCAAAGTCTACACTGGTCATAGAAGTGGGTTTTTAATGATTTAAATACTGCACGATCTAAAGGCTGGAGATAATGCGACGTATGGCTCGGCATCGATATCAAAATAATGTCGTTCTGATTTGCATATTCCAACATTTCCACGGAATTGCAATGAGTAGAATGGCCATCTAGCAGAAGAACAACTTTTCCCTCTGGTTTTCTTGGAACAAAGTGTGTTTTTAACCACTCTAAGAATATCTCTGAAGTTATGTATGCTGATTTTTGAGACATGAACAGTTTTGATCCTGGAGGCATCCCATCTTCAAACTCAGGTTTTTTGTTTTTGCCCTTCATGATACAAGCAGGTGGCAGAAAAGTGCCTTCAGCATTGCAGCAAGCTATAATGGTTATCGTCTCCCCTTTTTCGGTGGAAGTAATTGTAGAAACCGCCTTAGCGCCCTTTTGAGCAAGCACATGCCCTGGACGACTATTTAACTGCAGACCTGACTCATCCATGTTAAATACGCAATTAGGTGGTAATACCTTATTGTCATGCATAAGTACGCTTTCAAGAAGTTGGAAATATTCGTTTACTTCTGTTTTATTCATCGCGTTGGCTCGAGCCAAGGAGACACCTTCTGATTTTCGTAATGTAATATCTGTATTTCTGATTAAAAACATTTGCAACCAGTCATATCCTGCCATCTGAGTTTCGTTATTGAATCGATGGTTTAATTTTAACTGTTCGGCAAACTATTTTCCTAACGTCCTTCATTGTCAACGGAAAGCCTTTGGCTTGCATCGTTTTGATATGAGCAACCAAACTTTTCTCGTTTTCTTCTCCGAATAAACTGGATGGTCCCATACGCCCCTTTTTGTCATTATTCTTCTTTAATCTCCTTTCTAAGGTTTTTCTTGGAATGTTGTACTGGAGAGCTGCGGCACGCACAGAAGATTCATTATTTTGTACAGCAATTATAGCTGCTTTTAGTGATTCTTCACTCCAATTGCCTCTCACAGCTACTGCCTTTCGCTTGTATTTATTAGGCATCTAAAACAAATAGAAAAATAATGTTTTGTTTTTAATAAGATATAATTTCTGTATCCGGTATAAGATGGCCATATGGCCATCATATACCGACTAACACTGGCCATCTCTCCTTTTCATCCGGGAGAGATGGCCACACCTTAAAAAAAAACAAGTCATAACACGATGCGAGTAATTTTGAGGTTAGGACAAACTGTTACTCGTATACTTTGCAACCAAATCAAAAATAACAATTATTTTACGAAACTAATATCATAACAACCTTAGACAAGAACCCTCTGAAAAATATTTACACTATACGAAACAAATAACACGGATTTTACTTACTTTTTGATTTTTTTTCGCCAAATAGTTGCACGCACGTTGCAGCCACGCCGGTCGCGAAGCGATTTAAACTATTACTAGTGCCATCTAGCCAACCGTTCAGGAATTATTTCGACGGGCCATCTCTCCCTTATGGCCATCTACCCCGGAATTACCCTAATGAATTTTAAAGGAAAACTATCACGACTAAGTAGACATCATTGGTTCTTGAGATAAAGGCAATTAAAGTGTTTATACCTACTAAAATCGTCTAAGACGGAACCAAATGACTTTAAATAGACATACATTTATTACTCGAGTAACTGGGCTGGGATTCTACACGGTAACAACGATATCGTCTTTGACGTGTTTCTCATTTACCATAATGGCGACTCTGACATAAACAATTCTAAAACAAGTCAAACGCGATATCGTTATAACGCAGTAGAATAGAGGCCCTGTTCTAATGTAACCGGCCGTAACAACAAGTTCCAACCAGTGAAAGGGACAGAGGTGTGTAACTGTTATTGCATCTCTTTCACACTTCGCAGGTTTTGACACTTCATATCGGCCCTAGGCTCCCGTACACTGCCCCGCCTTGACAAAGCACCAAACATTTATTTTGAATGTTGCTGCAACGGAAAAGTTACAGGGGGAATTCGCCGAGAAATATTACGTTATGAGGTGTGAAAGGCATAAATGTAAAAATTCAATATTTCCACGAGCGAAAAGTGAATTTTTCCTCAATTTTGTGCCGTGAACAGAGTCGTTGGCAGTATTAGGATGATTGTTTGGATTTAAAGTGCTTATCATTGGGGGTGGGTTAACTGTTTATACTGGGTTGAGTGATGTAAAGAGCTACATACACACATATATAATATCACGCGTTCATTCCCAGAGTGGGGTAGGCAGAGTTACAGAAATACCAACAACTCTAAAAATAATTGTTTTTAATTCTGTAACCACATTTTGCACAATCAGGCCAAGAAGTTTACTAGTGTATTAGTGACCCAGGTTGCAAGCCCATCGCCTAACAGTACTACAAGCCCTTAATCCCTTAGTCGCCTCTTACGACATCCACGGGAAGACATGGAGTGGCACTACTCTAACCCGGCAACCACACGGGGTAGGTACCAAAAGAGATGTTAGTACTTATTGTGGGTCCAAGCTATAATTTGGGCTGTCTAAAATCTAACGGTAGGTGCATCTTCGGTTTTACTTGAAACACAAAGAAAGCCTATGACTGTAAATAAACATGTCAGTGGACAATGTCACAAAAAATGGACCTAGTCTCAAACTAAGCTCTATAAATAAATTTCAGACAAAAAAAAACTGCTTTGTTGGCAGGGTCATCATAAAAATAAATTTAGTTATATTCTTATGGTCACTAATTTACCATATGGGTTAACCACGTCGTTAAACTACTATAGTTAAGACCGCCTTAACTGTCAAGAGATTATAAGCTACACTGCTACAATAACGTTGACAATATGGTAACGATAAGGTTAGGCACTGTAAATTAATTTTGAGTACTTTCACCTCGCGCTTCGACTATGTTGAATGTGGATACTTAAAAAAACCTATACCTAATTGTACACTTTCAGTAACACAAAAGCACTTTAATAGTAGATATATTACTGCAGAGACCGGGAAAAAAGCCGTTACTGGATGAGAATCGTATTCATAATATTTATTATATTTCTTTAATGGCCGCAATATGTTTAGAAAATTGACTTTAGGAGTGTTTGGCTGTTGGAGTTATCCTAGTCCAAACATGGATTTAGAAAGTAAAAAACGCGGGATACATTGAAATTTCACAATTTTTCGCGGCCGCTGCTATTGGTAAATCATAACTTTTCTTTTTAATTTTGCTTAGGGGTTGATCGCAGAACTTTGCGGGCTGTTTTTAAAACAGTAAGGTTAACATTTCCGAGCATGTGGTAGAAACACGTCGATTGTTAGCTAGTTACCCTAAAAATAACTTGTAAAAGTTTGACACATTCCCAAATCCTACAATGGCGCTCTGTCACAACAGAGCTGACTCCTCAATCGATCACGGCTCGGTTAGCTGTATCGACTTGACATTGCATCAATTATGAGCGGATTACCACAGACAGTTGTAAGACGGTTCAATTCCGCGCTATCGAGCCAGCATCTGAGGCGCGGCTCGCGGGCTGGAATCCGCACAAATTGAACGCGGGAAAAATTCTGTACGGGACCGATACGAAAAACGCGGGAATTGTTCTGTTACTGAGAAGCGTGGATATACAACAAAATATAAGTTGGGACATTTTTAAAAATTGTACATACCTAGTTAAAGTTAGCTTTAATTAAAACAAAACTTAATTGAATCTTTGTGTAACGCGAGTTACCCATATAGTTTGTATGACTAACTTTCGTAACACAAAGGATGCGATCGTGATTTTTGTTTTCATTAAGCCTTTTTTTAAAACGTCTCAGTTAATTTAATAACAAATTGGTGCCATATCGTACCCTCATATTGACCCAACTGCAGACGAAGGGTAATTTCTTGCCCTGTATGCATGTATAATAATAATAATAATATCATACGACAATGTCACACAAATTGACCTAGTCCCAAACAAGCTCTAGGCTTGTACTATGGGTACTAGACAACGATAAACATACTTATATAGAGAAATATATACTTAAATACATAGAAAACATCCAAGACTCAGGAACAAATACTCGTGTTCATCACACAAATATCTGCCCTTACCGGGATTTGAACCCAGGACCCCTAGCTTCGAAGGCAGGGTCACTTTCAACTAGGCTAGCGTGTCGTATGGTTATATTTCCCCTCTTGAAGCGAAATGGAGGCCTAGGTTTCAATAAACGAGCTGTCATAAGATTCGTCTTAGCGTCTCTCTAATTACTACTACGTGTACTCTAATTAAAATACATGGTAAAATGGTGTTTCTTTTATGGCAGCAAGAAGGCGAATGAGCACACGCCCACCTGGTGGTACGTGGGATCTATGACCGAATAGCATTTGCATTCTTAAGACTGCATTCCTAAGCTTATCCCCTGGCTTACACCAAAACTAAACAATGTGAACACTGCTAGTTGGCGGTAAATTTAAGGATAAGATTGTAGTTATCCACTAAAATTTTACTTATTAACATACCTACGTAGACGATCACGTCGTCACATAACTACCGGGTGTGGCCTGTAATAGGAGCAATGAATTGAGGGATTGTTTCTACTCTATAAACGTAGCAACATTTGTTCTACAAGTTAAAAAAAATATTTAATTTAATTTTTGGGTTTTTCGAACAATCTTAATAGCATTTTCAATGTACTCCATCCAATAGTCTAGTTGACATCAGCTAGGCAGCGGTCAGCCCACAAACTTCGTAGTTTTCGCAATACATTGCTTGCTTGGAAAACCTAAATTCATGAATATTTAGTAAACAATAAGTTATTTTCAAATGTTGTAGAGTAAATGTTGTTACGTTTGTGCTGTGGAAACGATCCCTCAATTTATTGCTCCTATTACAGGCAACACCCCGTATAATAAATTGTGTATGTTTTCCTATAAGAGAACCACTGAGAAACCAGTCTCAGGTACCTACAGAAAACTATTTTTGATAGGTAAGTATTTAGCGAAGACCAAGTTTAACCACATTTCAACAGTAAACAAGTAACTTACTAACAAGGAACGTTTCAAAGCATACATAATAGTCTCCTACCGTATAATAAGTGTAGAAAACCCGCAATAAATCGCTCCCTACGCTACCTTCATTATTCCGCAGTTATATTTTGCATAAAACGCTGTTTCGCATTAATTTAGAATTAAAGTTAAGCGGGTGCAAGTGTTGCATGCCGTGGCCGATTTCCCCCGTAGGTAGGTAGACATTCCCCGTGTTTAGTTCACATTAGCCGCAACATAACGAGCGAATGGTTAGTGGTCCCAAATCCATTTGCTTGGTTGAGGTTATTAAAAGTTGTCCGGGGACAGACAGGCGGAGTTGGGACGAGTTTGACAGCGCGTCCCCGGGGCCCCGATTCGATTCCGTCACCGAGAAAATTTCATTAATCCTGTATTCAAAAGTTTATTCCTAGTCGAATTGTAGGCGTACTTAACTTTGTTTTAGAAAATTATTAAAGTGTGTCGAAGTTTGAATGACAATACAGCAATATCTTACCTTCGAAATGGATCCGGGCTTTATTCTACTGGATGATACTAGCTTCTGCCCGCGATTTCGTACGCGTATAAATCAGTTCCCGAGGGAATAGCGATATGAAATGTAGCCTATGTGTTAATTCAAAGTATAAGCTGTTTGTATTCCAAATTTCACCAAAATCCATTGAGTAGTTTTTGCGTGAAAGAGTAACAAACATCCATACTTACAAACTTTCGCGTTTATAATATTAAGTTGGGTTGACGTGTCTCCGTATTGTTAATGTTTTAATAACTTTTGGCGGCCGAGTAGAAAACAATACCAAAACACGTCGAGTTCAATATCGTTTTAACCCAGCAGAATAAAGGCTGGTTTTATGAAAGTTTTAATCGCCTTTTTGGCCAATCAGCGACGGTCTTACTAAAGTCCGGTTTATTTTCAGTCAATATACATAGGTAACACGTTACAGGTATGGTATTTTGTCTTTTTTGTCAGTGCAAACTACTACAATGGCAATTTTATAGGGACTTCGGCTAATCCGAAAATACTGATGCTTACGAGTACCAATTTTGTAATGGTAATGAAAGGCTGCTGGGCAACAAAGGTTTTTTAATCTATATGCATTTTATTTTAGTTATAAGCAGAAGTCTCATACGGTAAATCATCACTTCATCGAATGATCTTTTCATCGAATTTCATTTCATCGAACGCTGTTTTCAGCTGAAACCATAATGCTTTCAGAGTATCTTTAACATGTAACCTACATGTTTAAGATCCTTGAAAGCATTATGGTTTCAGCAGAAAATAGCGTTCGATGAAATGAAATTCAATGAAATGATAGACATCCGTCTCATACACCTGGTTCTCTGCCTTTTCGCCGACAAATGCATCGTTTCGCAGCCTATACTTTTTTTTCTCTAACTACAGTTATTTCAGGATTTATATAAAACTAACCTAACCTAACCTATTCTAGGGTTCTAGGGTTAACAATGGTCGTGAAATAAATCCTGAATTATTTACAGTTACGGAAAAAAACGCGGGTTGTCAAATGATAGGTTTGTATAATGAACCATTAGTTAAAAATTGGTTATGATATGATATTGTGATAGGATCCCATACTTCGATCAACCTTCTCGCTGAGGGTCACAGCACCTTACAAGCATGCTTTTAAAAACCTCCGCGACCTTTCCCCGTATTTATTAGCACGGTAATAAAGACGCTCGGAATATGCTAAGCGCTTTAAGACTGGCGGTATTTAATTGCCCTTGAAAGGGGACAAAAAATAAACGGCCGAGGGCATAAATAACTGTGCACTTTTCATAATCGCAATTGTCGCCGAGAGAATATTTAGTGCGCATAAAGTCGCGGGAGCAGATAGGGTAACGATAGCTAGGGGCTAGGGGCAACCGCGGCTATGCAACACGGGTAAGGTCGATAGTCGATTGCTTGAAAGTATAGTGAAGTAGGGAGCACCGAACAAGTTAGTTGGTGTTTTTTTAAAGAAAACATACGCTTATCTTCGCTAGGTTTTGAGATTTATTGCATATGACATGATAAAACATGATCGCAATAATACTCTGGAATCGCAATGTATGTATGTCTATTCAGCTCATTACAAGACATATAATTAGGTAGCGTCTCAATCGTATTCTAGACAGCTACAAAAGTGTTTTCCTACACAGTCTTAATATTGTATTTTAGACAACACTTTTCGTATTTTATGTCATTATTTAAGAATATAGTTTTCAGTTTCCGATAGTTAGCCACTAACAATATACCTAAATGCATAACTCCTATGCATATAAATAAGTAATTTTTCTTTCAATCTCATTTTTCTCTATAATAAACTAAAAAAAGCATAGACACATATAAGGTATATTTAATAACCTAAACTTATTTGTTTAAGCTTTTGAGAACAGTAACAATGGTAAATAATGACAAATACGTACAAATGCTTCACTAATTCTCACAATGTGACTATGAATCGAATTCTCAAGATGATCAGTTAAGCCACCGAGGAGGGGAATAAATTTTATTTATCAAATAAAAAGGATGGCGCTCGTTTTTCACTGCGCAAGGACATTATCGCTCCTTTTAATTATTATCCCCGCCAATATTTTATGCGGTTCACTATGGTTCCGTTTCCAGGACCAGAGAGCTTTGAGTCATTTACTTATCAAATCTCGTAAGGACTTGAGCGTTACTTCATTCTGCCAATAGTTTTATGGTAAGTTTTTTAACGTTTTAGACAGATAACAAAACGCATCTTTTATTGCGAGTATTAAACGAACGAACGTTGATGGCGATATATTAAAGGTGATATTTAGAGAACAAGAGGGAGGTAAAGACAAAAGTTATAGGCAAACCTTTTATCCCGACAGCAACATATTCGTTACTCGTGTATTAGTGCAGAAAATCGCGAACGAATTTAATAAGTACAGTCATGTAAACAATTAACCAGCACAACACGCGCATTTAAAAAACAAAGTAACGTTTTAATTCTACTATTAGAGCAAGGGGCGCCCCCTTGCGGCCGAGAGGAAATGAAGGAAAAAAGCGGCGGAAGCTGCCCCCCCCCTGCTCTCCCTCCTTGTGGCTTTTTAAATGGAAATTTATTGTTAAACACTTCGTCAATGGCGAAAGTAGCGGGCTTAGGAATTTTTATTTTACCTAGTTACAGACTGGTCTTTTTGTTTATGCTTTGTTTGGGGAAAACAATTAGGTTTTGAGGAAAATTAAAGGAATTTGGGAAAAGGAAACGCGTAATAGAAGCGTAAGATAAGATCATCATGTTTCACGATTGTGAAGATACTTATTTGTTTATTTTAATACACTGGCAAGCAAAATTAACTCACTCACTCACTTCGTAAAAAGATATTTGGGTCTATCAACTTTTTAACCCACACGACTTTTGTCTCCTGCGTTACGGTAATCTACTTCTACACCCATATATACTTAAACTGACTTACAAAACATACGTGTTCTACCGCTTAAATCGTGTAGGTCGAAAACTTGAATTACTCATTTATGCTCGTAAGTGTATTCCCTACGAACTCTACTCAGCGATATTAATCCCGCCAGTCATCTATTTATATCATAAAATGTACAAAAATAGATTAAGTTATTATAGGAAGGTATTTACTGGGTAAACACAAGTACGTAGTTATGCTCACCCACAGGGTATAAACATGCAAAACGAAAAGTCAGTATATTACAAAAACGTTCAGCAGATTTATAAAGAGCATTAAACTTTGTAAAGTTGCAGTTGATTCTGATTGCCGCATTACTCAAGCCGGGCAGTGAACTCAGAAGTCAGAACTCTTACTAAGTTAATAAAATCCGATGCTGCCCGCTTTCCCCACAATTGAGCGAGGGGCGATAGGCACTTGTTGTAAAAGTTAAGGCTAATTGCCCTAAAGACATATTTTTAATTTCATTGCCTTCTTTCCTAGTGTTTGTACGAACTTTCTGGAAGGGTACGAGATAAGGTCACAATATTCGAAACTGACGTATTTTACCCGGTATTAAGAGTTTATAAAGAGATTTACGAGTGTTTTAATTTCTTTTAAAGTGTGGCGTGTTTATCTTTGAATGTTTTTTTGCTCACTTATTAAGGTATTTGACTTGTAAAGTTACCTAGAAACAGATTTAGGTGTCATCTCAATCAAGTATTATACCTCCGACTTTGTATTTGAGACCTACTTCAGCCTCTATGTTACCTAAGTACATGGACCTATCATAAATCACAGGACAATCTCACACAAATTGACCTTGTCCCAAACTAAGCTCTAGGCTTGTCCTATCTTGTACTATGGGTAAACGATAAACTTACTTATATATATAGAGAAATACATACTTAAATACATAGAAAACATCCAAGACTCAGGAACAATCGTGCTCAACATACAAATAACCGCCTTTACCGGGATTTGAACCCAGGACCCCTAGCTTCGAAGGCAGGGTCACCACCGCTAGGCTAGCGTGAATGAAGCGAATATAACATTAATGAGTGAATGTTTATTAGATTGAGATATTTGAACAAAAACAGACCGCACAGTGCGGACACATCGAAGTATAAGTATTTTAAATTCAAATGTGTTTTTTGTTTACCACTAAAAAAACCCGATGGAGACACCGCCTAACCAAGTTAATTCTATCGGTTATTACAACGTTTAAGACATGACATGTCAGCTCACATCTGGTCTAAGATTTCCCTTAGACAATGCCGATGCCCGCGCCCCCTAGCGGCTGGGCAGCACGTGGCCCAAAGCGGCGGTCAGTAGCTACTCCTTTGTATGACCACATCTTTTCAATCTGTCATTTCATTTTCATAAACGAATCATTCTTCATTTGAATTCGGCTTGGGATTGTGAGGTTTTTTCTTGGCCGTTGACCTGCCCACCGCGGGGGTCGTGCGATGACTGATGATATTTTAATGGTTTATTTTTCTTTAACATTCTTATCACTATTGTAGTTTGCCACAAGTTTTTTGCTGTGCGCGTCTAGTTAGCTCGAATTTATTTATTCTTGGAGTTTTCTTGAGCTTTTCTTATCGAGGACATGCAAGGCGAACATTAGAATAGGTAACTTCGACATCAGCTATATAGGTAGTAAGTACCTAAAAATAAAAAAAAGTGAAAATTGCCCAAGTTATCTTACTTCTTATTCGACATTGGCTAAGTGATATAAAAAAGATAAAACGAAAATGAGATGTTGCTGTTCTTCTTCTTCTTTTTTATTAAATGGCGGTCCACACAGTGATTTCGCCAATGTCAAGTGAATAGAGTAAATCAGTAAACAGAATAAATCAAAAGTAAAAGCCGGGCATTTTTCAATCGGCCATCTTCCCTCTCCGAAGGTTACCGGAATCCTTCGATGTTGCTGTTAGTATCCATACATATAATAAAATGTCAAGGATGGACGTGGCACGTGGACGTGACGTGGACCTAGAGTCCCAAAGTAATGTCAATGACACTTCTATTTTAGCATAATACCTAAATACTACCGTAAAGAAAAACGTTTTTATCATAACTTTCCTTCGCTAAATACAACAAAAAACTACCGCTAACACAGTTACATTGGTCGCCATTTACAAATTCTAATAATAGAGGTTATATTTTGAGTACAACGTCAAACGTTCTCCGTAAACGGCGTTAGAGAAGTCAAACTGTCAATAGATGTCGCTGACAGTTCTGATGAATGAGCGCGTTCCGTTACGCGCGGTCATTAGTACGTGAGATTAAAAGAAACAAACCGACTACTGTCTGTGGACAACGGAACGGAAGTCTATACAAGAGTCGGTATGCAGCGTTTCATCTATTTTCTATTCATTTGTCTTAAAATAATACCGGTTAAGTTGAGGCTGGTTTTATCTTTGTTGAGAATTATAAGGCCTTTTATAGACCCGACAGTTGAATTGACTTTACAACAAAAATGTGTGACCACGCCGTATTAAGGCTGCGACACCTACATTATGTATAATAACTATAAAATTTCACTATGGTCTAATTAATTAGACACATGTTACCAAGTGCGAGTGGTTTAATTAGATCCTTAACAGATATTTATTTCCCCATGTCCTTCCGTCCGTCCGTCCGCAGCCTAGTGCAGAGACTCTTAGTACTAGAAAGCTGTAATTTGGCATGAATATGCATATTAGTCACGCCAAAAAAAAGGTACAATAAAATGTGAAAAAAAAAATTATAGTACCTCCCCTACACATAACTTGGGGATGTATTTTTCTTTCGCGTCTAGCTTATAGTGTGAGGTGTCGTTGGATAGGTCTTTCAAAAATATTGGGTTTGTGGAAACAGTTTTTCGATTAATTATTCCGTTTATGAAATATTAAGCTTTAAAGCGCTAATTTTTGTTAGACTCAAGTAGAGGGGGACCCCTACAGCCAAAACTACAAATACTAAAAATCTGAAAAAAATCTTAAATGAAAGAGCATTTATTATAACGAATTTTAAAGGAAAACTATCACGACTCACTAGACACCATTGGTGGTTGAGATACAGGCGATTAAAGTGTTTATACCTACTAAAATCATCTAAGACGGCACCAAATGACTTTAAATAGAAAATTAGTTATTACTTGTTGATTTTTATGTTTGTAGTACTTAACGGCTTCGGAACCCTACACTGAGCATGAATAGTTCCTGATTCGCCGGATTCTTGATTCGCCGGATTCTTGTTTCGCCGGATTCTTGTTTTGTCGGATTCTTGATTCGCCGGATTCTTGATTCGCCGGATTCTTGATTCGTCGGAAATATTAATATACAAAAAAATCACCATTGTAAAGGAAACGTATGGTGATATTTTCTTATCGTATGAATTGCTATTGATTTCTTTTTAATATGCACGTACTCATGATTAAGTATGTGTGTATGTAGATAAAGATGTTGATGTTGATATGATATATATATATATATATATATATATATATATATATATATATATATATATATGTTGCAAGATGTTGTTATAAGAAAAATGCAGCTACATTGCCCCGATGTAACACGGGTGCGTCGAATTAATATATCAAGATATCGACAAGAAAGGAACATAGTCAATGACTACGTCGAAGGAAGAATAACAGTCGTAGAATGTTTGAGCAGGTTATGCCAATTATCTTAATTAAATGTTACCTCATTAGGTATTTAAATAAATGAATAACAAATAAATATTTTAATTAATGTAACGAAGTGTCTGCCTTTTATTTAATAGATAGGTAAAGCCGCGATATTTCTATAGTAGTTCTTAGTCAAAAAAAAGTGGCGAATCAAGAATCCGGCGAATCAAGAATCCGACAAAACAAGAATCCGGCGAAACAAGAATCCGGCGAATCAAGAATCCGGCGAATCAGGAACTATTCCTGAGCATCTCTTGCCCGGTTTTATTATTTCTTATTCATGCACTGAAACAAACCACTGTGAGCATTTCTATACGTTACCTTTATACATTCATGCTATTTGAATTTTCAAATGCAAACGAATAGATAAATGCCACGCACAAGAAGGCTTGCGAGTAATGACACCACCTAACGGTACCTACATTCGATCGTACTGTTACTATGGATCTGCACATAACTTATGTAGCAACAATCTGTCATTAAAGAAGCAACGTCGAATGTCCGGTAGAATAACTATTTAATAGATAAAAAGCCCGAGTGTCCTTCATTTCATCGAAACATCTTTCATCGCGTGTATCTTTTCATCGAACGCTATTTTCTGCTGAAACCATAATGTTTTTAGGGTATCGTAAAAATCTAACTTAACATAACCTAAGTAATTTATGTTTAAGATACTCAGAATCAGAATCAAAATCAGAATAATCTTTATTTAAGTAGGTTTACAAATAATAAACTCTTTTGAAACGTCATAGTAGCGACTCAGCCTAAATTGACTGCAGGTTCAAATCGCGACCGATCAGAAAAGAACCTGTAAGAAACTCTGTCGGATGTCTTTTTTTTTCGACGTTCGCAACCTTTTGTCGTAAGGACTAAACATTTTATTACAAGCAATTCAGTCCCAAGCATTGTTATCAATGTTATCATTAATATAGTCTTTAATACTATAATATGCTTTAGAAATTAGTTACTCTGAAAACATTATGGTTCAAGAAGAAAGTAGCATTCGATAAAATGGAATTCGATGAAATGATACATTCGACGAAGTGATGAGTTACCAAAAAGTTCTGGGGATGATTCTCTCAACACAGCGCTGAGTATGAGGCAGTAGGCAGGTGAGTCGAATTCAGTGTCGTATAAAGCTGCCTAATTAAGAAGGCATGCGCTAAAAAGTGTTTTGTACGTTCCGACGGGACTTCTTAAACTTGCCGGATAAAACTTCGCCTTTGAGATCGGCGCAGCGCTGTGTTAAGAGAATCAGCCACTGATATAATGGCTCCCTACTTTCAGAACGGATGTCTCATAACCTCGTAGGGCTTGATGTGCAATAGGATGCACAAAATCAAAGCAATTTAATGTAACTACATTGTAATGAAATAAAGTTAATTTTACTTTGTTTAATAATTGAAAGTGGTATTAGAGCAAACGTATTTGAACTTTATTCCCTTGCTGCTAGATACAAATTCCCATTCGCGAAATCTTCCTGTTTGTAGTATGGTCGACCTCACGAGGTGCAGTCAAGGGCATAAATTTATATTCGTTCCAAGACGTCAGAAATATCTATACATCTTTATACCACTGGCAATAAAGTCTACGTATACATATATTTGACGCTGGATAGATATTAATGCCCTTGACTCTACAACCCATACGATTTTCTTGAAACAATCGTTTTCTCAAAAATCTTTCGTCCAAACGTTCAATCTATTTGGGAGCTGCAATGCCTCAGATAGACACACACTTATGTTAAACTTATAGTACTCCCCTTTTTGTGTCGGGGGGTAAAAAGGTGTTTAAAAGCATATGGGCGCGAGTTGTTGGATAGAATGGGAAATAATCACCTCCGCCTGCACACACAGGGAATTTAGAAGGGATCCTTTTATATTGTGTCGAAAAATTTAACATACGAGTTGTTGAATTGTGTGACTTTCCTTTTACGAGTTACGTACTATATTTTTTATATTCACCAAACGACAGTGAACTTAATCGTTCATATTTGTAAATAATTAAATGTTTAATTAAATTGTTTTAAAAATCCCACCAGCAAGGCTAACTACACTAGGTAATTAGATTTAACATACAGTCTAGGATTTTAGAAAATCATAGTTCTTAGTTACGTTACCTCCATCCCCCTTTTCCCGAATAGTCTCAAATGTCGAGTGAAAAGGATGGTCCGTTTTTACCTATTAGTACCTAACCATCCTGATTTCATCATCATCTTCATTCTCATATTAGCCGAAAGACGTCCACTGCACATAGGCCTCCCCCAAGGCTCTCCACTTAGACCGGTCTTGTGCCTTCCGCATCCATCCATACGATCCATACGAGGTCGTCGCTCCATCTTGTTGGAGGCCTACCAACAGCTCGTCTCCCGGTCCGTGGACGCCATTCGAGAACTTTCTGGCCCCATCGGCCATCAGTCCTGCGTGCAATGTGCCCCACCCACTGCCACTTAAGTTTCGCTATTCTTCGGGCTATGTCGGTAACCTTAGTTCTACTGCGGATATCATCATTTCTGATTCTATCCCGCAGAGAAACCCCGAGCATAGCTCTCTCCATAGCCCTCTGAGTGACTCTGAGCTTTCTTATGAGGCCCATCGTTAGCGCTCACGTCTCAGATCCGTAAGTCATCACCGGCAACACACACTGGTCAAAGACTTTTGACTTCAAACACTGCGGTAATTTGGACGAAAAGACACTGCGAAGCTGATCCTGATTTACCAAGGAATTAATGTCGATTTCAGGTTATTAATTATGAACTAAAAATGCTTTTCTACCAATTTCAGTCGTGTGACCCTTGTCTATGTGAATGAGCAGTATGTTTATTATAAGAAGCGTGTTTCTGTTCTAAATTCGAATGGGTGTCGATTGACGAGTCGATGTGGACTCGTAGGCGGAGGGCCAAGACGTTACAGCATTAATTTAAAAAAAACCGGGCAAGAGCATGTTGGACCATGGTCAGTGTAGGGTTCCGAAGCCATTAAGTACTACAAACATAAAAATCAACAAGTAATAACTAATTTTCTATTTAAATTCAATTGGTGTCGTCTTAGATGATTTTTAGTAGGTATAAACACTTTAATCGCCTGTATCTCAAGAACCAATCATGTCTACTTAGTCGTGATAATTTTCCTTTATAATTCGTTGTATACTCTTTCATTTAAGATTGTTTTTAGATTTTTGTGGTTTTGTTTGTGGTGGGAGGGGGACACTTGAGTCTAACAAAAATTAGCGCTTTAAACTTAATATTTCATAAACGGATTACTTAATCGAAAAACTGTTTTCACAAACCCATGATATTTTTGAAAGACCTATCCAACGACATCCTGCGAGAAAAAAAAATACATCCCCTCGTCACGTGTACCCCTACAGAGGTACCCTATTTTTTTTTATATATATTTTATTGTACCAATTTGTTGGCGTGACAAATGTGCATATTCATGCCAAATTACAGCTTTCTAGTACAAAGAGTCTCTGCGCTAGGCTGCGGACGGACGGACGGACGGACGGCCGGACTAGGCGAAACTATAAGGGTTCCTAGTTTGACTACGGAACCCTAAAGAAACGAACACCACTGTCAAAAATTGGTTGATATAATGTGAAATTCAAAGAACGTGTTTGCGCTTGGAGTGGTTTCTTATTTAATTTTAAACACTCAGTTGTTCGGTCAAATTGTTTGGCGGCTACTAATAGACAATGGATATTTTTAAATTACGAAATTTGACGTAGCTATTTGTGTTGTGACGTTTTTACTCAGTGACGAAAAAAAGACGCACGCTCGCATTGAGAAAATAGTTAATAATAAAGCTGGGTACGAATCTGAGAGGCTCAGCCTGAGGCATGCTCGCCCTGCGCGGCGAGCTGCTCGCGACCCAAATTGTTGCACATAAACATGCGTTAGTGAGGCAGCGAACTTGACGCGAGCCGTCATTTCAAAATGGCGTCTGACATGATGACAGCCGCGGCGGCGTTTATTATAATTCACCGAATTATTAACAAAATGAAGAAGAAATCGCCTCGGTGCGTGGTGGAACGGCTCAGCAATATTATTCATATTACGCGAGGCACGCACACCGAGGCGCCTTTGAGCACGGTCAAAAGACCGACTCTCGACGGCTCGCCGCGCGCCGCTCGCACGCTGCTCGCGCACAGCGCGTGAGCGCGTACGTATTTGAGCAAAGTAGGTGAGCCGTGCGTGCCTCAACCCGAGACTGCTCTAATTCGTACCCAGCTTAATAGGTACCTACTTAAAATAAAGGTGTCGGTAAGTTTCAGTAAGGTGCATATCGACTTCAATAAAGCAAATTTGACATTACTCTTCTTACAAGGACCTAAGAAATTAAATATTTTACAATGAAAAGGGTAAAAATGTTGTCATTTTACTTCTAGTACATTCATTTTACAGCCTAAGTTTAATAGATTATTTAGATATATTCAGTAAAACGTACAAAGAACGCTACTTAGTTAATTGTATAATGATTAACATTAATTAAACGAGACGTTTAAATCTTTATTGATTAAACAGCTATGTTTTAAAATACAAAACGATATAACAATTGCTAACAAGATCTAAAACTGTCACAAAAAAAGTGACACGATAAAAACAATAAATACAAATATAGTTATGTATACTACAGCAGGGTTGTCACACTCTATACGACGATTTGAATTAGCATTGTGCATAAGAAGGTTATTTTGTCTCCTTTTTGTACGGATTACTTTTGAAAACATAACCACTCACTAATTTCGTTATTTTTACATTTGAAATTTATGTGCTAATCGTCAGCTACTCTACATAGTTTTATAGCTGCTTCTGATTGATCCCGATAGTACTATACAATCAGTAATATATTAGATATTCCGTTCTGAAAAATTATCGAAAGCGGTACATATAAATAAAACTTTTTTTTTTCTACCACTGGCAGCCCTTAAGAGCTGCGCACACGCGTCTGTCGCCACGTCCGACAGTCGGACGCGACACCCACGCGACGCGACAACTCGCTGTCGGCTGATCGAGATCAACATGGTGTGTCGCAGGTGACGACAAAAATGGATACAATTGCGAGAATTCTATAGAAAAAATATATAAACATTTTTATAACACTTGCTTGGCATTTAAGACAGAAGAGTCGCTAAAAATACTTCGTAGAGTTTTTTTAGTAATTCTTGACTACATTTTTAAGATGTCAAATTGCATATTGACGACGCGTTGGCCTAGTTGGTAGTGACACTGCCTACGAAGCTGTTCGATTCCCAGTAAGTGCAAATATTTGTGTGATGAGCGCAAGTATTTTTTCCTGAGTCTTGGATGTTTTCTATGTGTTTTAGTATTTGTTTCTCCATTTAGGTATTTATATCGTTGTCTAGTACCGTCATTTAGTCGACTATGTCAACCCCTGATATTTTTACATTTTTCATTCATTGTAATGGAATGGCTGCAATTTTGTTTGAGTTCGGTTATCTTTATGGTTATTTGATAAGTAAATCAGCTACAATTTTCAGTCATTGCCTAAAAAATTTAATAAGCGGTAACAGTAGGTACGTACCTTTTCTCAGGTTTCGCTAAAAAAAATGCTATTCTAATGAACTTTAAATGGAATTCAACTTTCAATGTAAGTAACAATTAGTGTTAACAACTGGTTTACGGATTTCTCGGTAGTCTCTTCGTTATACTTAAACTAGCAACCCGCCTTCGCTTCGCTCCGGATTAAAGTATTATACATATAAACCTTCCTCTTCAATCACTCTATCTATTAAAAAAAAACCGCATCAAAATCCGTTGCGTAGTTTTAAAGATTTAAGCATACATAGGAATATAGGGACAGAAAAAGCGACTTTGTTTTATACTATGTAGTGATGGATTGTAAAGGTAAAGAAATCCATTTCTCTCTTGATCTAACAAAAATAAGCACTTTAAAGCTTAATATCTCATAAATGAATCCTTTAATCGAAAAATTGATTGCGTATCTCTTTTTGTTGGAGTGACTAATATGTATTTTCATGCCAAACAACATCTATGTAGTACTAAGAGTCTCTAAGCTAAGCTGCGGAAGGACGGACGGACGTACGGATCAACGGACGGGCATGGCGAAACTATAAGGCTTCCTTGTTTGACTACGGAACCCTATAAATGAAAACGTTCAAACCTAGTATTTTATTATAACTACAACATATTCAAAAATCATGGAAATGGGACTTGATTTAAGGGGTGGAAACGTAATCGCCCGGAGCTGATTTGTACAGATGTGTCTGTCAAAATGTATCTACATTTTGACAGCTACGCGATTTAAGCGTCGTTTCACAATCTATTAAAACGTACTTGGTTCATATTGTTTTTATTATTGGCTACACTAGGATCCTACGACGAACAATATTGGCAGTTAGTTGAGTTAGTTCCCTGTTCCGAGAGGCCGCGGGCGACCTCAATGTGTTACACAAAGTTTTTATTACAGCAAATAATAGGATTCATGTAGGGCGGGTGTCAGTCGGCGCGCGATACGGTATCGTGCGAAACTTTTACGAAGTTTTCGAACTCTGGCGCGTGTGCGTGGGTCTTAAATATTCGGTAAAAATATTTCTTTTAAGATGGGGCGCTGATTAAATCGTAAAAAAATCCGTATAAGCTGTTCCTAAATGAGAGCGCCTTTGTTATAATTTAACAATGACACTGTTTCTTAATGTCGTATTTTTTTTTATGCTAATTTGGCATCCTAATCGTTATCGTATGATTACAAACGCAAAAGTGTGCCTCTTTACATATTTGTTGGCTCTGTTAACATTCATCATAGTTCAACACCTGAAACCTTTCTATGTGAAATTGCGTACAATTATAGTTTATAATCCAAAGGCGGCCATAACATACTTTCATCCTGGAAAATGCAGTTCCCTAAGCGCTACTTTCTATTCATAACAATGTGAATAGTATTTATGTTTCGGTTAGGTTAAGTTAGTATTTCATCGAGGGTACCCGCCTTGTCGTGGCGGTGGGGCTTAGTAACCGCGGACTGGTCACTTACGGTGAAACTAAAAGGTACCAGGGGCTGGCCAGCACGAGGCGTTGGCTGGGCCGTGGAAGTCGCTTCAATGGGCTCCTTTGAGCCTGCTTGTGATGTGATGGGTGGACTGTGGGTGAAGGAAATTCTCCCTTCTTCCCCCACTTGCCGCAGAGGAAGTGGATTGCCGGTATTTCGGAGCGCCCTGGTCTCTGGCCTTTGTGGCCGAGATCGCGAGGGAAGAGCCGTACTGGTATTGAAACCTGCCACTCTCCCTACCCTCTGCAATCTGGCGGAGCTGCAACGTTGTTTTGCGGCGTGGTGGGGCCGCAGAAGAAGAGGAGTGAAGGTTTACGATGAGCCGTTCTTCCTATCCTCTGCGGCCGAGACGTGTGGACTTGCAAGCGATGGATTGGGAGGTCTGTCGTCACCTTTTAGGTCTACTGGACTGTGAGCGCCCTGAATTCGCCCGAGGCGCTCTTTCAATGTCGGAGCCCACGCTGAGTGGGCCTGCCGCAAGCAGAACCAGCGCCCCTCGCCAACAACGGCGTGGAGGCAAAATCGCTTGGTTTTCAGTGATTTTCTGGCTAGCGGCACCTTGCTCCCCTCCGGACCCAGGTGTATGCGTAAAAGCATTCTCCAAGCGTAGATTTATTTATTTATTTATTTATACTCATAAAATGTAACGAACAGATAACAATAATAGCATTATGAACAATTGACTGAAGATGGACTGTCATCCATCTCCTCACAGTACCTCATGAGTTAGTTTTGACGACACTTTGGTCTAGTTGGTAGCAGTAACGGTGTACTGCCTTTTTGCCGAATTATGTTTCGTCAACTTTCATTTGGCAATCAACTTTTCGCCGAAGTTTTATTTGGCAAATCAATCTTTGGCATAATTTTACTTCGTATTTTTTTATTTCGCTACATATTTATATTGCAAAATTTTATTACGTCAAAGTTTATGTGGTAAATGATTGTGTAGCAAATGATTTGCTAAGGCAAATAACATGTTGTCAAATTTTATGTGTTAAATTAATAATTTTGAAAGTTATATCAGCTGCGTACTTTTTTGCGTAACCTTGAGCTTGAACTTGTCGAATGAATTAAAAATGAAACTGCTCCCAGAGATAGGTAGGTTAGGGTTATTTTTTTAGTACCCTAAAAACGAAACTGCTCCTAGAGATAGGTAGGTTATGGTTATTTTTTTTTATGACCCTAAAAATGAATTGGCTCTCAGATATCTAGGTAGGTTAGGATTCTTTTTTTTATGACCCTTAAAACGGACAGACTCCACCCTTCCCCCCCTTAAGGCAATAAAACCATACTGCAATTTGAACCTTGCATTCTAATAAACTAGGTTAGACTTAATGAACTGATATTATTTGTTAAACTTGGACACTAGAAAAAAGAGATTTAATTATTTTAATGCGGACTAAGGAAGTAAAAATGACAGAGAGTATTGACAGATAAAAAGCATTAACGGATAAAACATATTGATAGATGTATTTTTACATTTATAACTTCAAGAAGACTTCATAATGCATTTCAATATGTTGCTAAATTAAGGTATGCCAAACAACACATTTGACGAAAACATAATTGACATCTTAAAAGAATCCCATGTAATAATTTGTCTAACAATAATTTATCAAATCATTCGTTGGGAAATGATATCAGTGGGAAACGTTGAGCTGGGAAATAAAAATTTGACGAAATAAAAATATGGGATACGTAGTTTGGCGAGTTAAGAATTTGCTAAATAATTTTCGGCGAAACATTAGTAAACCAGCAGTAACTCTGCCTTCGAAGCTAGCGGTTCTGGGTTCAAACGATGAAGGGCAGATATTTGTGTGATGAGCACGAGTATATTTGTTCCTGAGTCTTGATTGTTTTCTATGTATTTAAGTATATATTTCTTCATATAAGTAAGTTTATCTTTGTCGTACAAGCATGTGTAGTACAAGCCTAGAGCTTAGTTTGGGACTAGATCAATTTGTGTGACATTGTCCAGTGATATTTATTTATTAATCTTTGACAAGTTAATAATTTCAGTAAAACGCATTTAAATCATACAACAACATTAATTTATCGTTTCTGAAATCATGGTGACCATTAAAACGCTATGAACTACAGTTGAAGCCATACTTTATCAAACTTTGATCTATTAAGAGGCCCGCGTTTAAACGGGCATCAAAACGTATTTAGACAATAACTGGGTATCGCCCAAGTCGTCCGAAGTTGTCCGAAGTTGTCCGAGCTTCATTAATAGCATGTGCGGGTGACATCGGGCAACTCGGCCCGTTCCGCGCAAGTGCTACATCGAGTGGACTCGGCTAACTTTCCTCTTGAATATTCCACTCGCGGCCACTTGTTTATGGCCGTGGCTGCGGTAAATTTAGTCCCGGTTTTGTGGGTTCGCAAGTTTCCAGCGAATGCCCTCTTAACTGTCACCGGATAAGATTTAGCGCTCGTGAAGGAGTTAAATGTTAGTGTTTTAACAGTATGGCGGACGTGTACCCTCGTAAAGCAAGTAGTGCTAGAATATCTATGACTTTTGCAACTGCATATTCTTAATAATTTGCCATTAACAAGCAATCCCGATTCTACGAGCCGTATTAATAAACCTCGAGTGTAATACTCGTCTCAAGATGCGTCAAAAATTACAAAATTTTATATGGCCTGACGTTTACTACGACGTATCTTGTGGTGGGCCAAGATGAGTTAATTAATACGTCCCTAAATCACACATAAAGTCACATCTACATCATAGCTGTTAAAAATTACGCGTGTTACATGGAGTTGGCTGAAAATCAGCGCTGTAGGTTTTTTTATGTTAAGGAGAAGGCACACGAGCACTCATGCCACCTGATGGTAAGTGGAATCTGAGACCCATAGACATTTGAATTCTCAAAACTATAATCCTAAGACCTCAAATGCGTTGCCAACCCTGAGGACAAAGGTGGAATGCCTCTATGCTAGTAATTTCACCGGTTGTCTTATCCCCACACCGAAACACAACAATGCGAACACTGTTGCGAGGCGGGTGGTTCATGAAAAAAAATGGTATTTGATGGTATGGTTTTTAACATGATGCACTGTCGTTTCGCACAAAAACGCTTCCCAAACTGATTCATTTCCCAAAAACATTATTTGGGCAAACGCTACTTTTTCCGAAACTGTAAATATTTCAGGATTTATTTCAGGACCATCGTGTAGAACCCTATGGGTTAGGTTAGGTTAGTTTTATAAAAAATCTGAAACGTTTACAGTTTTAGGAAAGTAAGCGTTTGCCCAAATGAAATGTTTGGGAAATGACTCAGTTTGGGAAACGTGCTTTGACCAAACATTAGTAAACCGTTTAACACCTCAGCATTATGCTGAGCCTGTGTCCGATTCACTGCCGCGAAGACACACTCACTAGGTACCCTTTTTGGTGTGTCTTATGTGTGTAGTGAATAAATGTATTTTTCTTTTTTAAATGATTGTTTTGAGTTTTGACTTAAGGCGGCTTGTGTTGCTGCTAAAGTATGTACCCAAAGTAACTTATAAGACAAATTAATTGACCACCAGACCTGCATAACGACACAAAACTTGACCTAGTAGGCCAAATAATATACTTATACTTATAATATATACTTTGTTCGTAGGCCTGTCTACATTATGCATGCTATTTCAATATTATCTCTTCAACCTTTGATTCATCTACATCCCTCCGCCATAATCATCCTCAGCATAACTGTTAACACAAAGCTGCGACAACGTTCAAACAAGAGGCCAGGGGCAGGGGTAGTTACCCGTAAAGCAGGGGCGGGAAGTGCAAGTCACTGGTATCAATATCAGCCCGACGCCTTTTGTTTCACTTTTTGCCGGGTTCAGTTTAGACAAACTGGATGTTTAGCTACTGTCATAAGTTGTGCTACTCGCATAAGTTGAAGTGTTGAGGATATAGGTTGAATTTTGAGGTCTCTACACATTATATTAAACAGACAACCATGGAAAACGGATTCAAAAGTCAATATGGTAAGTGTGGTACCTAGCGGTATTATTAAGTACTTGGACGGTCGAGTTCTACTCGGACGTATAAAGACACTATTAAATCACAATTTTATGGTCTCATCTATATATATGTCAAATACCTTGGAACCCGATTTGACTCTAACAAAAATAAGCGCTTTAAAGCTAAATATTTCATAAACGGATCCCTCAATCGAAAATTCGTTTCCGCAAACCCACGATATTTTTGAAAGACCTATCCAACGATATCCCACACTACTCGTATATGGTAGACGAGAAAAAAATAATACATCTCCACGTTACGTGTAGGGGAGATACACTAAAAAAATATTTTTTTACTTTTTATTGTATCACTTGGTTAGCGTGACTAATGTGTACATATTCATGCCAAATTACAGCTTTCTAGTAGGAGACTCTAGTAAGAGACCTACTAAGAGACTCTGCGCTAGGCTGCGGACGAACGGACGGACATGGCGAAACTATAAGGATTCCTAGTTTGACTACGGAACACTAAAATAGTAAAAATGGCGGGCGTAATGCAGGTATGATAACATTTTCATTCCAGAAATATGTCTTCTTTTAATTTAAATACTAGCCAGTGATGCCCTTATTCCAATGAAATAATTTATTTTATAAAAGGGTCACTATAAAATATTTTTCTACAATATCATACAATTAGTAGTTCTGTACTCTCACAACACAAGACAACGTTCTTAAAAAAAGACAATGCCAATTCTGTAGACTGTCGTCTTCAATGAATTTCCATAAATCGTTAAATACCTACCAAGAACTGTCATCGCCATTTTGTATGGAAATCGTGGAGTCTATAGCATACAACGGCTCAAATACATAAACTAGTTTACGTGTACACTCGACTGCGTCTCAAAGTACAGTCGTGCGGACTTTCACCGTGATCTATTCGTGCGCTAATGTGCAGAAAACATACTGTTTTGATAGTATCGTAATAACTTAAATGTACTCGGTTTAGCGGTTCGTCGGTACCGCCTAAACGAGGTCAAGACGATTCGTGTCGTTAGTGATTGTGTTTAAGGCATGGAAACTTCATTATTTATATAAAACCAGAGGGGTGATTCTCTCAATACAGCGCTGCGTCGATCTCAAAGGTGAAGTTTTATCCGGCAAGTTTAAGAAGTCCCGTCGGAGCGAACAAAACAGATTTTAGCGCGTGCCTTCTCAATTAGACAGCAGGCAAATGAGTCGAGTTCAGTGTCGTATAAAGCTGCCTAATTGAGAAGGCACGCGCTAAAATGTGTTTTGTACGCTCCGACGGGACTTCTTAAACTTGCCGGATAAAACTTCATCTTTGAGATCGACACGCAGCGCTGTGTTGTGAGAATCATTTCCTAGCTATTGCTCGCGACTCCGTCCGCGTTTTTTTTTATGGAATAGGAGGCAAACGAGCAGACGGATCGCCTGGTAAGCGGATACCGTCACCCATAGACACCTGCAGCACCAGAGGAGTTACAGGTGTGTTGCCGGCCTTTCAAATGAGAGTACGCTCAATCATTCAATCATTTCGTTTATCGTTATACCTCAGGAACCATCCAATTTTTCGGGATAAAAACTATCCTATGTCCTTTCCCGGAATTCAAACTCTCTCCATACCAAATTTCATCTAAATCGGTTAAGTGGCTGTTCCATGAAAGCGTAGCAAACAGACAGACAGAGTTACTTTCACATTTATAATATTAGATTTCAATACTGATTAAGGTAGACGTCCGAGTGCTCGACATGTCAAGAGAAAATATATATTTGCGTCGTGATATTACGTTCATTTATACAACTACCCAAAACATTTCCATGTGTTTTGGGAGATGTGACCTTTACTTTTGTTAAATGGAATTCGTTTTATATGGTGACCATATCGAAATTTCTCAAAATGAACAATAAATGACGACACGTTAGCCTAGTTGGGATTGACCCTGCCTTCGAAGCTAGTGGTCCTGGGTTCAAATCCCGGTAAGGGCAGATATTTGTGTGATGAGCACGAGTATTTGTTCCTGAGTCTTGGATGTTTTCTATGTATTTAAGTATATATTTCTCTTTATAAGTAAATTTATCGTAGTCTATTCCCCATAGTACAAGCCTAGAGCTTAGTTTGGGCCAAGTTAAATTTGTGTGACATTGTCCTGTGTTTTTTTTTTATTATTTAAATGATAATCAATCGGATTGTACGAGTAAATGTCCGGTGCTTTAAATTGAGAATAAGTTCTATATTTTAAAATTGGCGTGTATTGACTTTTGATATTTCACAAAATATCGAAAGCCAACACATTTCTCATCGCTAAAATGAGTTGGTGATAAAAGTAATGTTGATCTTATTTTTGTTATCGCAATTCAAAGTACGGTGACAACTACTTGTATAGCGACGAGCTCTCGGACATCCACCTTACCTACCTAGAGCGAGATGATCACGTAAAGGTATGTTTTTCTCCGTGATTCTGTCCCCTTAAATCCATACTAGGCATACCAATAGCGGCCCCACCTACTACGAGCGTCTACCCGCCGAACTCAAACGCGAACCATCTGACAACAAACAAACATTTAAGAGGCCGTACACGAAATTTTGGTGGTTTGGCTTCTTTTTGAGATTTTACAGTTAAAATACTGCTATTCTATAAGTTTGAATGCACATCATGAAATATCAGTTGTAATCGAATAAATGACTTGCAAATAAATGAGGTACTCTTTCAGATTTGTCGAGTATTATAATGCGAGATTTAGGTTATTTTAAAACATTATATGTTGCTATTTCATTTTTATTTTTTAGATACTTTTTTAAAGTAATGGATTGATTTTGAACTGAACTTTATTACTGTTGTTTTAATTTTATGAACGATAGTTTTAAGTAGTCGTAATCAAAAACAATGTTTTGCCAATTTTCTGTAAAACTTTACCAAGTTAATCATTTTTTTACACAAAAAAAAATATATGAAGGTGGTAAAAAGTAATTCATAAATTTTTTAGACAAATTTTACAGCAATAAATTTTAATTTTTTCATACCTTTTAGACGTCAAAACGATTCGTGAATATGCGATATTCTTAACGTCTTACAGCAAAATTCACCAAACAGCCGTCGGTTTCAGGTCGATGAACAAGTAGGTATCAAATAATAAAAAAAAAAAGTAGGCAGCTCATACATTCTAAAGTTGAAATTATCTTTCGTGTTGCGCATTAAAATTTGTAGAAGTAAAGTATTTCTTTTTTTACGAGCATAATTTTACTATTCAGCGACTTCTTGTTCTACAAGATAGGTGAATGGATGTTTAATTTTAACATGAAGGAAGAAGGAAGAAGTTATGTGCTAAGATTTACCAACTTAACCTTACGTCACAAAAAGCCGCAATTATAAAATGGCTCTTTTAAAGGATTTTGACCATTCAGTGTCGAATGTAGAAGTCGAAGTATGAGGTAAGGATTTGGCCTAATTCCCAGTATTTAAATCAAGCTGTAGATTTGGCTCTAAACTCTCTGGCATCAACATTGAAGAAACGCTATGATAGTATAGAATAAACAATTCTATTCTAGCAGCTCGAACTCTTATCTCAACCGTGAAACAAACCAACTCTTATCCCATCGCAATAAGATAGCATTTCGTGATAATGTGAACTCGATTTACTACTAAAAGAAAGTAAATATACATATATAAAAGGTGAGTGTAGTTTAGTTCGTGGCGCGGTGCGGTGACGGCCCGTTACATTTGCATCGTACGGTCGGCAGACTAATGGTGTTTTACAGTTTTGCATGCTGGAGATGTTTTTTGCTTAGAAATATTTGCCTTGGCATTAACAGACATCATATAGATGCTAGAGCTTGTACAAAAAGCAAACACAAGAATTTTATTATATGATGCCATCTGCGGGGGGATCCAATTACAGGAATCATGTGAAATTAAAAAGATTTCAAATATGCAATTTCTGCTTTAGTATGTTATAATTATTGTTAATTGTTTGTGTTTGTTGTTATAATGTGGTTACAGAATTATCAACAAGTTTAGAGTTGTTGGTATTCTGTTGCTCTGCCTACCCCACTCTGGGAATAAAGGCGTGACTTTATGTATGTATGTATGTTATAATTACTTTTTATTATTAAAGGTACGCATAACTGATTTTTGTTACCTGTCTATTTGTCTGTCTGTTTGTTTGTTACCCTTTCACTGATATTTGCTATGGAGATAGTTTGAATCCCGGGGAAAGACATAGGGTACTTTTTAATCTGCAAAATTGGACGGTTCCTGAGGGAATAGCGGACGGAGTTGCGGGAAGCAGCTAGTTATTAATAATTTAGTAAATTACTTACTAATTTATGGGTGGGGCCATATTAAAATCATCCTACATTAAAAAATTAAGATGTGCCGCATTAGGTAATTATTTTTACTCTTTTACTTATTTATATTAACCAAATTCGTCCATAACACACATTGCCTGCTCACTGTACCTACTTGGATCACGGTGAGTATGCACATTTGACCCCCGAGTGTTGCGTAGATTTCTCCGTTTGCAAATAAAACGGGATCGATTGTATTTTATTTTAAATAAATACTACACGGATGTTAGATACTATTAAAAAACATTTGTGTCACATCCTTCTACTGTAATTTAATATAATAATTAAGTAATGAAAAAAAACATTGCATAGACTATAAAATGCCTGACTTTTGTCGTCCTGTTTTAATTGAATTATGGTGAATCATATTGTCTGTGTTTTTTTAACGTTATGATAGTTCTTGATAGTATAGCAGACCGTATTAAAAAAAATATGATTTGGAAAACTAAACGTTTTTAATAAAGTAGAATAAAACCCTTGAGACCAAACCAATATTTAAAAGTTTCTATCATTTCAGGCAATGCAAAAGACTGATAATTATGTGACTTCCTTTTTAATGCTTGGAATACGGCGGGATTTAAGAGTTCATAACATACCCTCTGAACTAAATTGTCCTAGGACAAAAGCATAGACCGAGATTGAAAATAAGAAACAATTACAAAAGACTCGTTTGACAAACGGCCGCCATATTTTCTTTTTATGACTTATGCTCGGGTTGCGCCAGATTTTAATTTACCAACGACTTCGATTTTCCTGCAGTTTTAAAAGGAACTTATCAGCTGGAGAGTAGGACGGCACTTTAAAATAACAATGCGGAAGAAGAGGACAGGCTGAGTGCAGAGGGAACGGGAAATAAAACAGGGGAAGAAAGTTAAGCGTCCGTGACTTTTCAAGATTTTTTCGACGTTTATTTTTTTAAAGTTTGCTCGCTGCCAGTGCGTCTATGGAGAAGAAAACGTTTTCCGATTTGTCTTTTGTTTTCCTCTTACTTTATGTGGGTGTTTTTCGTTTGTTTTTTACTCTCCGACATCTGAAATATGCAAGTATTCAAACTAATAAAGGGCGTTACTATTATAACATTTTGAAATCAAGACATTACTAGTTCTATTTTTTGATAAATCAAACAAAAAGTTGCAATATAAAAGGGTAATAAAAACAAAAAAAATCTCTCCTGTGGTCAATAGTTAAGAGCTTGTATGCATATAAGTTATGTTTTTATATGATAGGTCTAAAGCAGTCCTGACGGCGTTTTTGCGGGTATAGGCTTAGCCAGAAAATTAGGCCTTAAAAACGTTAACTTTCAGTGTGTCCACAGGAAAGATGGTAACCTAAATCTGTGTATGACCCAAAATTAGATTACAGTTTAAAGTACATCGCAAATAATTTTGCTACAGTATCTCTTCATGACAACAAAGACGGCGTATCGTAAAAAACATGGTTTCAAAATGGTTCAAGACAAACCCGAATAGTCTGTCCGTCTAGACAACGTCCAACCCAGTTACTAATTATTAAAAGATATTTACTTTCTATTATTCCCGTCGGTCTCACGCTCGGAAAAAACAAAACCGAAATCTATATTACACCCGGTAATAGGTTCATAAGCAATAATGAAAGTAAACTTCCGAACGTAGCAATTACAGGCGAAGGCAAATAGTTCGATCATCCATCACGATAGAGCGGGTCTTTGAGACCTCCGACCAATTACTGGCATGAAAATTAAATTCACGAAATCTAATTAAGAACAAATTGTTTTATTTATTATGATGCGTGGTCATTTGTAGCTGTCGCGGCGGCGCTTGGGGCGGGACTGACGGGTGCTGGGACCAGTTTTCGAGTCCTGGTGTGTGACGCGAGGCATCGCCCTTGAGCGTGCGTTAACTTTGATAGGAAGCAACTAGCTTTATATTGACGACTACAAGACGCCCCCCCTTCTGCTGCTACTTATTTTAACGATGAATTTCCAAAAATACTTGTGCACTAAGGCACCCTTAGATCTAATAAATACGTGTCAAATTTGGAATCTCTAGACCCAGTGGTTTGGGCTGTGCGATGATATGTCAGTCAGTCAGTTTCTTCTTTCATTTCTTTAGATATAGATATCAGCTAGGTACCATTTGTATATTGTACCAAGTGACAAGAGGTGTCTAAGTTCAAAATCTTTTAAATGCCAATAATAGGACTTACTCGTACTTATTTGTGGGGATAAGTTTGAACGAATATGACAAACTGATAAATTATGCTCATCCTTTAGGTACAAATAATAATTAATTCTTTGTTTAACTATTAAACAGACAAAAAACCCCTGACGATCCCCTCTTTCAGAGCTGATATCTCTTAAACGGCCCAACCGATGTTCACGAAACCTAGCTAAGAACTATCCCGATTAAATTACATTCTTTTGAAAAAAAAAACGCGTCCAAATCGATCCATGTGTTTAGGAGCTATGATGACAGACACACAGATTTACAGATACATATGTTAATTTTATAACACCCTATATGTTTATTGTCGGCGGTTATAAAGGGCAAACAAAACGATCCAAATTTAAGAGAGCACAGTATGTTAGCGAAATTTTCAAGTAGTCAAAGAAATACCACAATCATACCTAACATAAATTGGAAAAGGGACAAGCATGATATTTCAAGTACACTCAAAATTTTTATCCCTTTTCGAAATAATGTCTTACATGTATATCTATGTTCTCTGATAGTAGACTTAGTTAATAGGCCTGAGTATTTAACGTTCGCTATTTCACCTGCGAACACTGTTTGTTAATGAACTACTTATTTTTCCTTGTGTACCAACTAATAAGATTTATGCTAAGGAAAGTTTGTGTTTCAAATAAATAAAATATCGCGCATATCGGTGAGTTCTTCATTTTTAACCTATCTCGTTTTGTACAGTTACAGAGATATACTCATCTTCGTCATCCTTGAGGTAGAGAATCGAAGATAAATATTTCCGTCAGAAAGGCAAAAGATCTACACCCAAAATAAGTAAATTGAACATTGAATCCCGCTGCATGTTACGTTCTTTAATTAATATAATTTATCTTTTATCTACATTTTAGAAACTTCTATATTTCTTTCTCTAGACATTTTTCCTTACACACACACACACACATTATTTTATAATGTAATATGTAGCAAAAGACTTTAGTCTTTATTTTCCGCCAATACCAAATTAACTTTGTTAACATATTTGTACACTATAGTCTAGTTCAAAATTGTTATAAACTTTGTTAATTAATTCTTTATTTAAGTGGTAAGTACCTCTATCAAATGTAAACCGACTCAGAGGGTCCCAAGATACAGGCCCAGCCTAGTTTGGGGTCCACAGGATATTGTAACTTATGTGTAAACCGTTTATTTTCTATTAATAAATTTATTCTTATTCTTATAATAACATGCCTAAACATATTCCCCAGGAATATAAAAATATAGTGACACGTTGACGTATGTAGTGCCGCAGGCGTAAAGCGCTCATTTGTAACGCCGCAAAATGGCGCCGGCGGCAACAAAGACCGACGTTTTATTGTCCAGATTGCTTACAAATGGATGTATCCGAGCTTTCTTAGGAGTTCGGTATTTTAATGGTGATGTTTGATGGTTTGTGTTGCGAGATGCGAGTACAGTCCGTGGTTAGGGTTTTGAAGCTAACATTTTTTATTTTAATCGTAAACACATGCACGAGTATGCATTTTAAAATAACTACACATAACCCAGTCGACGAAAATAAAAGAACTTAAAAAAATACCTCTTCATTGAGAACGTCGAGTTTGTCCTTTCTAAAATGCATATCTGATATAAAGATGGATTAAATGATTTTAGTGTCACAAATTATGTTTTTTGTATAACAAACAACATATAACGTAAAATCACGCCTTTATTCCCAGAATAGGGTACAGAAATACCAACAGTTCCAAAAAGACTTGTTGGTAATTCTGTAACCACATTTTGCACAATCAGGCTAAGACATTTACCAGTGTATTAGTGACAGGTTGCAAGCCCTCATTCTCTTAGTCGCCTCGCCTCTTACGAAATCCACGGGAAGACATGGAGTGGGCACTACTCTAACCCGGCAACCACACGGGTTTAAATGGTGCGACTCCACGGGTTTTGTATAATTATTAAAATATTTTAGTGTAATTATATCACTAAACAATTTACTAGGGTATTTATGACTTTTTTTGTACCATTGAGACGGCAAACGAGCACACAGGCCACCTGATGGTAAGTGGAAACTGTGACCCATAGACATTCGCATTCACAAGACTGCAATATTAAGACTGCAAATGCGTTGCCAACCCTGAGAACTAAGATGGAATGCCTGTATGCTAGTTATTTCACCGGCTGTCTTATCCCCAAACCGGAACACAACAATGCGAACACTGCTGCTGTTGCTGAACTGCTGTTGTTGAAATACATGAAAAATGTCTACAATTCTCTGTATTAATAAACATAATTACAATTATCCTGATCCAATACGCCCCTGGTCACTCCCTGACCCGCCGGTTAGAGATTATCTCGTCCGTCGCGGACGTCACGGCGTGATCGATGACGCCGCGACCTGACGCGTCACGCTCGCGGGACGCTCTATTAACACGCGCGCACGTCTGGACGCTACTGTTCCATGTTTGATAAACAATAACACGAAAAAAAATATCAAAATAAATGATCAATTCCAACATGACAGTATTAAGGACTACTTGAGACTTTTCCTTCCTCTAAGTAGCCTATAAAACAGAAAAACAAAACGTATAGGACACTCTTTTAAGACGCGGGTCAGAGATCATCTACGTCGCCATGGGCGTCACGTCATGATGAATGACATCAAGTGACGTGACGTGGCGTTACGCTCTATTAACACTTTCTACGTCATAAAATAATGAAAGGTTCATTTTGGATGGATATCAGGTAGCCTGAAAGTGATCATGGAAAATATTTCTAATTTATAATTAGAATAATAACGAGAAAAAATTGGAATAATTTATTAACACCAGATATTTCTTGTTTATCTCAATAATTCCCCGGCGTTCGCTAAATACGCCTGCCAAATTATGGATGTTGTTTCTAATGTGAAAAAGTACTTATTATCGTTCATAGATAAGGTGCCAATAAAAAACCCTAACTTGTTCTACCCAATTGACTTCACATAGAAGATTAAACCCTTCCAGCACCTTCACACCTTTAAACCCTGAGGGTCGCAACAGCTGAATGAATTACAGCAGCCAAGATACCAGAGGTCGTGGCCGGCGCCATCCATCATGCGGTCAGCCGACCCTGCCTGACCTTCTGATCGGTATCGCTTCTGGGAGCTTCGGATTCAGGTTATAGTGGTATTGTTATGGTGTAAAATGTCAGTTATTTCAATAACATTGATACTGAAGCGTGGTTCAAAGTAAAATCTTCACCAACGCATTTACAAGCGAGTTCTAAGCGCTTCCAGCCTATATTCACCCCTCAATCTAAAAACGTTATATACTTGATACGGGTCGTTCTTTGTTGGTTTGGTGTCAACTTAAAATATTTACCTTACAATTTGATGTCTAATTTTCTTTTGATGTGCTAAAAATATATAATTTAAAAATATATAATATAATTTTCTACACTTGAACATAGGAAAGGCCATTTTGTCGGTGTCATCCGAGTCGCAATTCTGATCAACAGTAACTTGTGACCTTTTAATTGCACTTGTATATTTAAGGAATTATATAACAATGCATAACTTTACGGTGGCGTTAAACTCAAAACTTAGGTACTAAGAATGTCGAAATGATCAAAACTTTTGCATTATTGCGGTAAGCTACAACAGCGTCGACATAAAAAAAGGATTAGCTGCTGCTGCGTTCTCAATTTCCTGCGCAACCAATTCTAGTTGTTTTAGTTCTTTTCAATTAACTTTACAATAAACCTCTCGCAGTCCAAAAGCTGCAAAAACTTGGCAACACAGCATGAAATTATCGTCAGATTGAAACAGTGGCCGCGGCGTTCTGCTCGGGACAGTTCATTTTTAATAATAAATGAGACGAAATCAAGACATGACGAATAAATGAATCCAGAACTTGACGAATAAATGAATATGGAATATGATAAATGGAAGGATCCCTCGCGAAGATTTTTTCGTTGCCTCCGTCCGACGGAAGACGCTGGCTTTTTCCTTTTGTAGCGGGACAAGTTAAGCGTTTTTTGGACGGCCGGCGTGATATTTATCATTTCTTAAAAAACGTTAGACCTTCAATTGTGTTCCTAGGTTGATTCGGCCACTGGATAGGTTTTGAATCAACGGGTATTTCTTCCTTTTGGGTCAGTCGGCGGAACTATAAAAGGGACGAATTACAATTATGTTTGTATCGCATTGTCCTTTTTTAATTCTATTTACTGTAACTTTGTTGTATCTCTTAATGGTACGCCGAATGAGTTTGGAATTTACCCGACTGCGCAAAGCTAATGAAAAGGTAATGAGTTTAACAATCTATATACGTTTGTATGAATTTCTTTAAAAATACACAATATAACACTACAAATACACTTTATAGTGAACTACACTCCTGAGCTATTAGACTGATTTTAATAAATGGGTTTTCATAATGATTCAATGTCAGCTATTTAAACTTATGAGGGTTTATGGGATGCGTCAAAGTTCATATAAAATTGCAAATTAGATTATTGTAACTCCGAAAATGTATCGCATAGCATTTTACATCATAACGATCACTCTTCATAATCAATATTAATCATACACCTGTTTATTTTCAGGATTTAAAAAATGCCTAACTGATAAATTAGGTTAGATTAGGTTTGTTTTAAACGTCGTACCTAAAATCAGAACGGTTCCAGTAAAATTCGGAGATGCGATGATTATGAATAACAATTATGAACAAAAAAAATCGAGCAAACTTTTTTGGAGAAATGATGAGTATAGTTACAAATCGTTATTTGTATAAAAATTCGAAAGACCAATTTTATATGAGCCAATATGGACCCATAAGAATGTCTTGACTTCAACCTTTTAATTCCCTTTCTTAATGCCTAAAGACTGCAATAAACATTCAACAAATCGCAGTACCGAGACACTGAGGGCCTCGACTCCATCCTCTAATCCTCCGTGCGTAATCCGCAACTGCACCAGTCACTGCCACGTGGTTCTATGATAAACTACCCAAGCAGATTATGCAAATTCTCAAAATTTAAAGGGTACCATCCTACTCGCACGCACGGCGATACCCGCTCTCCGTCCTTCTCGGTCGCATTCCGCGCACCCCAGTGACGGGAGCGCCTGATGGATGACGCGTTATTCCAATAACAATTTGGATATCTATGTTTGAGAGAACACGAAAGTTTGATGCGCTCGATATCTTTGATGTGTTTACGAGTAGGTAATTTTATGAAAAATACTCGGGGAATTTATTACGGCCTGTGTTTTTTCCTTGTGTGTTTTAATAAAAAGATGCCAATGAACTGAGGCGATCGTTAAGGCGTTGCTCTGTGCGCCCGCGCCGGACCAATAAAATCAAAATGATTGCAGCCTGCCCGGCGAGAGGCGGACTCTTTATATCCCTGCCGGCGCAGGCGTCGCTCACAACTACAGCACAATTACAAAAAAGTATTATAACCATACGAGCTCATGTTCACTTACGCCCTTTCATCAGTCAAACGGACGTGAAATTCATTTTAATACGCTCAAGCTAGACTTTCGATACAGGGTTACAAATGGCCAGCAATTAATATTTACGTTTAAGCGCGATGGGAACTTACTACTTTAAGTTTTTTTATGTATAGTACTGTAGGAAGAATGAACTTTCTAGAAAAAAATAACAAAACAGGGTGGCGACTGTGGCGAGTAGGTACTTGAAGCAACTATGCGGTGGAAGGACTATTAAATAAATAAATATCAGTGGACATACATACATACCTTTATCAAATTACGCCTTCATTTCCTGTAGGCAAAGCTACAGAAATACCGACAACTCTAAAAAGATTTGTTTACAATTAAAGGACAATCTCACAAAAAATTACGTAGTCCTATGGAAATTAGAAAACGATAAACATACTGATATACAGAAATAAACACTTAAAGTCTTGCCCATACCGGGAATCTCACTCTACAGGCTACAGCTAACTTCGTAGGCAGGGTCACTAACAACTAGATTGACGCGTCGTTCGATGAAAACGGGTCAATTAGTACAGAATTCCCATAGAAAATTACCCGTTTTTATTGCTATTGAGTGTCGATAAAAACTTCCAAAATGGTGACCCCTGCTTTTAGAGCTCTTAACCTTTTATGAAACTTAGCTAAGAACCATCCCGATTAAAGTAGCTTTCTAAACCGCGTCCGATGATTTGTTTGGCAGCTATATACGATGCCACCGACAGACACACCGGTTAAACATATAACACCCCTCTTTTTGTATCCGTTTTGCTTCGTTACATGGACGTAAGGTAAAAAAATATATTCACTGTTCATTACTCAATAGTTCTTGTAGTAACGAAACGGCCATGCCACATATTTTACTAAGGGGTAGAGTTTGCGAAGTGGGCTTGTAGAGTTTAGGGCGTAGAATTAGAAGCTTCGCTCTACATGAGATCTGGGCCTCTATTCAAGTGCGTTATAACGATATCGTTTTTGACCTGTTTCCGTATTGTCAACGTTTTGATAACTCTTATGTCATTTACAATAATGGCGACTGTGACATAAACGATTCTTAAACGTGTCAAACACGATATCGTTTTAACGCACCTGAATAGAGGCCCAGATAACTTTTTGACAGTGCGAGCCATATGGACTCGTCTTGGCAACATTTTACACGAAAATGTTTTTGGTGTGATTTCACTTCTTATTGTAAGATTTGTAAGTTCTATTTTATGTAAAAAAAATATATTTGCATACCAAATTTCAACTTTCTATACGACTTTAGGCAGTAGGTATTTTTGTTGACCCAGAATTTTGGTGATCATCACTGCGTGAGTCAGTGACGAAATCGGCTATTTTTAGATAGTACAAGAGCTATGCAATTGAAATTTTATTTGTTTAATAAGTTCACTATTAACATCATATCCCGAGTATTTTGCTTATCTGGTATAATCCAAGCCCACGTTATGAGGGTTCAAAGAAACGAGCGGTGGTGGTTTAGTGGTGGTAGGACCCTGTGCAGGGACCGTCCGGATCGCTACCACCATCTTATCCATTAACCACCCGCCAAGCAACAGTGTTCGTGTTGTTGTGTTTCGGTGTGGGGATAAGACAACCGGTGAAATTACTAGCATAGAGGCATTCCATCTTAGTCCTTACGGTTGGCAACGCATTTGAGGTCTTAGGATTACAGTCTTGAGAATTCACCATCTTACCATCAGGTGGCCAGAGTGCTCGTGTGCCTTTTCCTTAACATAAAAAAATAATAAACGACGAAACGCTTCGAGAAAAAGTAGGTACTTACTGCCCTTACGCTTCCTTGGGTCGTCTTGTCGGGGGCACGACCGTGCCCCTAGATATGAAGATAGCTAGAGTATATAGAATTCGTTTTATCCCGGAAAAATTGTGTGTTCCTAAAGAAATAGCGTTGCGACATCTACGCGGACGAAGCCGCTGGTAACAGCTAGAGTTAGACAAATTATGGCAGGTGACTATACGTTCTACACACACGCAAACAAAAGACCTACGCGATTTACCTAACTATAAGCAGAAACTTAATGATATTTCTGCACTCGTATACCCGTAAGTAATAACGGGTCACTTACAACTGGAATTCTCTACAAAGTGTCTCGAAGTATATGCCATAAGTTTATCACGAGTGGATATAACAGTCATCACGTATGCGGTAACCACGGGGTTCCGTAATAGCTGGGCATTTGTCGGTGCGTGTGAACGGAAAAGAACGGCTTACATAGTTCTTATTGCATATGCTGTAATGTTGATTATTGTGAAACTAGTTATGTTATTGACAAATTATTGTGTTTTAAAGTTACAATTACATGTCAATAAACCTTTGTAAACATGAATTGTATGTGACTCCACGGGACTAGATCACAACAGGCCAATTTTCTTCGGTCCTAATCTCAGAAATCGATCTGATGTTAGGATGGAAGTACAAAATTTCGGAATCAAACATGGTGGGGAAGGAACAGTACTAATTTTACAGTATCCAAGCAATTTAAAGCCTAGACACAGAGGTCAAACCAAATGTAAAGGATTGACATAAGCCGGCTGGTCGCATCGGACTCTAAAGTCAAATCCATACATTTCGACAGTTTGGATGCGCTGAACTCTTGAGACAGTAAAGTACCATCTACAGGCGTCCTATCTCTTTATTCTAAGGCTAAACATAACTTGAAAGTTGGTAGCAACATTGGATTAACCTGTACAAAACCGAAGACACTTGCCAAGAAACAAAATCATACTTTGAAACATTTGCATATCTATAACCATACATCCCCGTTTGTAATAGACACATTTGGCTGGCTCATTTTCGGCTACATGACAGGCGCGTCTCAATTTCTGAGTTCCAGTTGACAGACGTGTTGAGAACACACGTGCTACCCAGCCGTGGTCCAGGGTTCGCGAGTTCGTGACTCGGCTGTATGGAGCTACCCTGCTCTCCAAAGGAAAAAGGAAGTATTACAGTACCAGTTTATATGTTCATACTGCGTTTTAGCTTTGAAGGGCAACCCAACCCGGCTCTCTCACATGCATGACAGCGGGGCAGTGACTTGCAAGTTCAAACTGACTCCCTGACGGCGTGGATTTTGATACAAGCTTGGTAATATTTGCTCGACCTTGCCAAATTGGTGGTCTTCCAAATTGACGCTTTGCAACGCTTTGGTAGTTGGCGTTTGCTTATTATTTACGTAAAGACAATTTGTCGTTTTTTAATGTTGGTTTTAGTGGACCACAGTCTCGCAAGCGTTGTGACATGTGAAAAGCAGAAGGCGGTCCGCATAAAAATTTAGAATGCATTACCGCGTGACACGGCGTTTCACATAAATTTCGCAAAACACATATGTACTCGTATTTCGAGGTAAAACCGCAAATTCTGCAACACTGGCCGTCGAAAAATATACGAATGGAGAATAAAGAATAAAAAAGTGGAGCTGTGTGAGTGTGGGTAGAGCTAAACGCAATATAAAGTGTGGTTGTCGTGGGTTATACGTAGGTATAGGTAGCCTCGCCCCCCGCGGTCATTAGTGGCGGAGCCCCGCGCGCCGCCGAGGAGAAAGTATGATTTTACTCCTATAAAGCCGTATTTCTACTCCATACAGAAATTGGAATACGTAGCGAAGTTGGGCGGGTTCGGGGAAGGACATGTGGCGGATGCTTGTACATAATTCCCAAGTTTAAACAATCTCGATGGCGGGCGTTAATTTTGTCGTCTCGGCTGATGTAACACGCTGGCAGATGCCACGAGAAGAAACTTGCTTCGTATGGGCGAAGTTCATAAGGGTTGTGCTATGGGTTATGCTGCCCTCCGGAACCAAAAGGTAGTATGACGATATGAACTTCGTACTTTTATACTACCTTTTTCTTTTCGAGAGCGGGAGTACCGACCGATCTGTAGGGACTTAAGTTAGACTGTTAATAATTACTCGATTGAGTTTAAAAATTCAGCTGTTCAATTAAAAAAATATATTATTACTCAAATAGAAACAAAATTATGTCCAAATAGAACTTATTAAAAGTAACCTTCCTCTGTGTTAAAGAAGTAGAGCGACCACGTAATAAAATATTTGTTTTAAGTGGAAAACTCACGTTTCCCAGCTGAGTAATTAGTGACCACGTGCGAGGGGGAACGGGGACAAAAAACGCGTGTTCGTGCGTATCTGCCACTATAGCTAGCGTATATGTGGATGAAACCATTAATATAACAGTTTTCCTACCTTGCACTATTTTGTGCCTTAAGATAGTTTTGGTGTTATTCACTTTTAGAACGAATCTGTTTGAATTCTCGATCTCTGTCAGAGGTTTTAAACTGTGTTACATTTGGCGGTAAATGGGTTAATTTTTAATTGGAAAATTTATCGCTTGTGAGAATAATTTACATTTGACTGTGAACCTACCATAAATTTAAGCTTTTATTTGACAAAAAAAATGCTTAGTATCGAATGGAAGCCATTTGGAATCCCAGAGACCAGTTCTAATAACGAACGGTTTAATAATTTGTTTTAAAAACAAAAATAAGTAATTTTCTATAAATAATTTCAAGGTTTAATCATTCGTTATAAACTGAAAACACATAAAACATGAAAAAGCGTAAGAACGTAATAAATATACTTCCACATATCGCTACATTTATAAGTCAATGAACAAGATCACGTCGCGAGTGTGGCTCCAGCATTAACTCTCCCAGGGCTGATGCAAATACCGGGATGTTGGCTCAAGAGCGGAGTCGAGGTCGTTGGCACATCGATTTTCGATTTGCTACCGGTGCATCGGAAGTGGGTCAAGAGCTGGCTGGATCTGAAGCCATATACTTCATATGTCACTGGCCAGATAGAAATAAAAGAAAATTAAAAACAAAAGTTGCGTTCCAAATTTAAAAGTTTCTGTTATTACAGGGTGTTATAAAATATGGCAAACTACATTGATAATAGAAAAAAATCATTGAATAAATTAAACTCTCTTTAGTTTCATTTGTATATCATTCAATGTGATTCTTGTTTACCTCAAACATTTAGTTTAAGAATACATAAATTACATTTACCGACTAGACTGAAATATTGATGGACTACGAAAATAAAATATTTCCGCGGCCGTATTTGCATTGGCTGTAAAAATTCTACCTTCCGTGAAATGAAATGTAACCTATTGATAGAGAAATGAGGAGTTTTCAACTTTTCATTAGGGTGCGATCGAAGCAGTTAGAGCCCTTTTATTATCTGCTCGCCTCTAAATTGCCGAAAAGAAATTCCTCCCCAGGAAAAAAGGGGAACCGAGGACAAAAACCTTGTCCTCAACTAAGCTACCAATGGCGCACCGTTATTTAAAAATCGAACTCGATAAGAGCCGGAATGTTTTTATTTTTGTAAATGGCCGGAATTTATGGTCTCCTTTTAAAGTAAATATTGGAATCGATGGCAGTTTTCAATGGAGGTTGTTTGATAAGATATTTTTATGTCAGTCGGGTCGGGAAGACTTCGGACTCTGGGAAATGTGACGTTCGATTTTCGGTAATGGTCAACTGATAAGCAAATGACGTCATTATCGAGCCTGCTTTACTTTGTATCGTTTCGTTTCATTTCCTCAGTAAGAATGCGATTGACCTAATAAATTACTTTTGAAGACCAAAGTTCATTTACGAATTTAAAGTATAGTAGCAAGTTTGAAACAAGATTGTTGTTCAGATATAATGGAATTGTATCGGCGATAATCAGATAGCTTTCGTCAAGTAATGCATTAGGCCGGGGAGGCGTCCTCCCCTGCCCTGATAAAGAATTGAGGGTATTAAACGATTACAAATGCTTCGCGGTTCAATAAACAAACCACCGGAGGAAGCCACCGATTTCGATCAATTGCCTAAATAACTACGCAACTGGATAAGAATTGGAATAAATAAATATTTGCAAATATCTAGGCAATCTATTTTAAAAGTATTGTTTATAAAATATATATTTTACAATTTAATAAGGTTTACAGGTTTACTGTTAAACTTTGAAAGCAGTCACTATGCTACAACGACCCAGAAAGATCATCTCATAATATTAAAATACTCAGTCTCATTAGACCGTATACCTATCATGAATTATTAAGAACACGTAAAGCAATCGATACTACGGTTTCCGTAATGTGAAGATGGCAGTTAAAGCACTCTTTTCAGCGGCCACGGTAAATGTCACCGAGCACTTACACTTTTCAACTACCGCATAATCAAAGGTAAGAAGTACGGTGACAGCCGAGATAAGGGCCTTCATCCAGTCTTATTTATGTAGCCGGCATCCGATTGAGAGGTCGTGTGTTTTCGGCGCACTTCGGAGGCGCTCGGGACCCTTCGGAGGTGTTCGGCCGACATTTGCACGCGCTCACTTATCTACCCTCCATTTTATTTCCGTACCGCGCTTCCTACCGTTTGATTGTGATCCACCTTTGCATGTATTCGTATTTTCCAATATTTGAAGCTCTTCACAACGGTTCTAGATAATTCTTAAAGATTCGGTTGAATCAAATTTGATAAATAAAGTAAATGTATCGTAAAAAAAGGCCGAAGACAATAAAATCGAGGCGGCGAAATGTTCAGGAGGTGTTTTTGCGCATTCATAAAGTTAAATGGGCTCGGTGCAATCGCAATCAGGCTGTTACGGAGACGATCAGATAAAAATATATTAGAGTTTTGTGTTACACCATTGGCCGAGCTTTATTCTAGAACATTGTATAACAGTTGTAATAATATTATATTTTCGCGTTCATTGTCTTTGGCACGTTTTCCGGGAAAAAATGCCTCAGCCATTCTATGACAATCAAAGTATGTAAAAAAATTGGCGTTAAAAATAACGAACAGATAAAACCGTTTAATATATTACCACAGAATAGATAATAGTAGATTACTAGCAAGTATTTCGTAAAATACAAAATATTTATCCACGATACACGTGCATAGATTATTAATTTCATAATTCCCCGACGAAGCGCCCTCTACACGACAATTTTTACACCTCCGTGTTTGCGTAGATAAGCAAATACCCGCGTGTGATGGATATTAAGGGCGCACCTTACATCATTTGCGTTATTACCTGAGGGCGAACGTCTTATATCTAGATGTAACACCCCTTATATGCTAAAATCAAATTAGTTCGAGGATTCCCTCCCAATCGATCGCACTCTCGATATTACGAGGGCGACTTTATTTGAATAGCTGAGCAGACGTGTCGTGCTTTTAATTAAATGGTTTTTTGTCGTAGACAATTGGGTCAGTGTTTTACTGTGATTGCTTTTGTTTATAATCAAGACATTCCAACCGGGTCTGTCTTACTCCTAGTGCTAATTAGTGTGTTTGCTTAGGTAGTAGTAATGTGTTTTACTTTTGTACTAAGTTTCGTATGACATAGAGAGCTGTAACGTTACAACATATTGCAGAAAATTACTCAATTCTTAATGAATGATATAACATAATAATATAAAGAGTTTGTAGGTGGATTATTTTATCGATACTCTATAAAAATAATTTTAATCTTCTGACAACACCCCTTTTGCGTTCGACATTTGAATTCAATCAAAGAAATTGAACCAGTTTGTACTGCAATAAAAATTAAAAAAACAATAATTTTCATAAAAAGTTTGTGTGTTTGTGTAAGTGGCCAGTATCAACCTGAAATTTTGCATATTGTCTATTTCTGGGCAGCATCGATTAGTGATGCTATCGGGCAAGTTTCCGAACAAGTTGGGAGTTAGAAAAGGCCAATTTCCTGCGGATTCTTGCCGCTTATCTAGGCGGGGATCGGAGACGTCAGCGGTAAGGCTCAGCTTTCGTTAGGGCGTTAGCAAATTAACACCCTCAGCCCTTCACGCTGTCACATTATTGCCCTTGTTAATTGTTGCCGTACCGAACATCATTATAGGTTGAGGAGAGTAATGGAAACTATTTTGCAGTACAAAGGCTGTTGTGGGTATGTTGCAATTTTAAAAAAGAGGATTGGAAAAAATATCGTTTTGGTTTCGTATATAAACTTATTTTTTGAGAAGCAAGCCGTGAAATAATAGGCGAGCATGGAACAAAAACGCATGCTTAACGCTACAACAACCAACCCCTATCTCAAAAATAACGGTTAACTGTTTCAGTTTCATTAAGCTTTCGAGCGATCGATTCTCGAAATTCGACTCAGAAAATGTTGACGTTGCTTAGAACCTGGTATACATGTCATTGGCTAAATCGTTGTCATTAAATTTAAATACGGAGGAACTAAACTTTTTTGGCTTAATGTTACTTAGGTCAAGTTAAAATTAGAAATGAAACGAGCGATGTTTCCTTTAGTACTGGGAATAGGGTTCCTCTTGAATCATCCGACACTAATTTCATCGCAGGTGTCGTTTATTTATTTATTTATTTAATCTTCTTTGCACAATACAAATACATGTAAAAAGTACAAATAGCGGACTTAATGCCTAAATGCCTTTAGGCATTAAGTCCGCTATTTGTACTTCTCTACCAGTCACATGTGAAACAAGAAAAAAAACGGTGCAATTAGAGACATTAACAGTGTTTAAAACTAAGTTAAATCTAAATGGCTACTTAACATTTAAAATATATAATATATAAATAATATATATGTTTATATAATACATAAACAATACTTAAATACATGCGATAAAACAGTGTGATGAAGATGATGTTGATGACACTTACTTAAGTTCTTGCTTGAGGAGATGTTGGCGAAGCTTACGTTTAAACACAGACTTGCTGGACGCTTGTCGTATCTCAAATGGTAACGTTTCACCGAATTAAATTTCATCGACAGCTTATATCTGCTGAAAATTTATTAGTTTAAGGTTATCTTAAACATGGGTTAGGTTAGGTTAGACCTGTGACCACTAACTCCTGTGCGTGGAAATGCCTGTCGATGTAATGAAAATTAGGTGAAGTAAAACATTGGTGAATTGAGTGTCGGTTGTCAAGGGTAAACCCTGGGAATAACTGGTAATTGAAAGCTAGGCTGTATAATTATAAACCTTTACTTATCAAAACATAATTTTACAAAAATACCTAGCTTTTCTCTTGTCTACCGATATACGGTAATTGATGTGGTGTTATAGAATAAAGGAAAATAAATACTGCTAAAAATGCTTTTAAATAAAAATACAAAACTATAACTATGTCAATGTGAATGTGCATAACATTTCCAGAAGTACAGAAATCTTTTCAAGAAATTACTGAGAACATTCTCGGAAATATTTCAGAGCTTTAAGAAAGTTCTCTTTCTCGACCAAAATCAAGAATATTCTTAGATGATAACGAGAATTTCTTATCTTTTACTAGCGACCCGCCCTCGCTTCGCTCCGGATTAAAGTATTATACATATAAACCTTTCTCTGCAATCACTCTATCTATTAAAAAAAACCGCATCAAAATCCGTTGCGTAGTTTTAAAGATTTAAGCATACATAGGGATATAGGGACAGAAAAAGCGACTTTGTTTTATACTGTGTAGGGACAATTTGAGATGTTTCTCACCTTATACCAAGTGTCGCTTCTTCACTCTCTACTCCTCGTCATCGGGAGGGCCAAGACGCCTATGCAGCGCCCGCGGAATGACGGTGACAAATGACGGATGCATTAATAGTCGCGTCGGGGGCGATAGCAGAGACGTTCTGTTGCGATATTGATTCATTTGTCCCTTCAGAATCACGGACAGTGTATCATGTGTTGTAATAATTCAAGCGTGTACACAAAAATAATAAAAGATTAGTAGATAGTGATACAGCTCATTTAAAAAGGCCATTATTTGCCCTTACATATTATTAGACTAGGTAGAATTGAGCTAAATTATACGTGATATATGTGTAAGAGTGTTACGTTCATATTGTAATATTTGTTATATGGTCAATGTAGGAGCTCTTATTTATAGGTTGTTTTGGCACTCCGGGCCTGACATAAGAACTTAAATAACCTAACCTACGAATCTGTCATATGTTAGAAATGGTCAAAAAACTAAATTTATCGATTACGAAAAAAAACAACACCAATTAAAGCTAGTTATTATGAATAATGAGACAAGGATTGATTGATCGCAGAAAAAGGCAAATCAGACAAATGCGGCATGAAAAAATTACCCTAGAACCCTACTAACAATTCCATTGCGAGAATACTATAGTTATCAAAAAGTTACCAGATGTTTGTATCGAGTACTATGTCAATTCTATACTTTTTGACACTTTTCAAAAACCGCTTACGTTAGCGTCTTGCATCTTGTCTAGGCTCGCTGTTCCCAAAACTAACTATAATCAACTAAAGAAGGCATTTAATTAAAAAAATAACAAGGTCTAGGTCTTGTGTCCTTAAAACATCCTAATTTACGTCCAAGTAGATTCATACCTAGGCTACGAATTTTAAACCTACATTAAAGTTAGATAGACCGTATTAGACAAAAACAATTTGATAAATATAAAAAGTACAAATTAAATTACCAAACTGACCCCATAGCATGTCCAAAACAATAACACTAATTTAAAACAATAGCCGCCTTGCTTACACATAGTTTACAAATGGCAACACGGCACTATCACGAAGAGCATTTGTTACTCGCATCATAACAAATGACATTCGTGTCTGCGCCAGTCAGCGAGCGCATTAGCATCGGGAAAACGCTTTACAAAAACGTTACAGTTTGGGCGTTTTAATGACAAGTGCGCTGTGTTTTTAAGTTATGGTTGAATTTGTTTACCGGAATTACAAAAAATAAATACATAAAATTCATTCCCAGAGTGAGGTAGGCAGAGCTACAGAAATACCAACAACCCCAAAAAGATTTGTATGAATTCTGTAACCACATTTTGCACAATCAGGCCAAGAAGTTTACTAGTGTATTAGTGACAGGTTGCAAGCCCATCGCCTAACATTACTACAAGCCTTTATTCCCTTAGTCGCCTCTTACGATATCCACGGGAAGACATGGAGTGGCACTATTCTAACCCGGCAACCACACGGACGAAAACTATAGTGGAGTTAGAAATGTTCCACTTGGGTGCCAATCTTTGGTCATTTTAACGGTCTTTGTAAAAACTATAAATACTTAAATTGTTGTGAACGAATATCAGTTAAATATTTTTTATACAACATCTATACTAATATTATAAATGCGAAAGTGTGTTTGTTTGTTTGTCCTTTTTTCACGGCTAAGCCGCTGAACCGATTTCGATGAAATTTGGTATGAAGATAATTTAAGGTACCGGAGAAGGACATAGGATACTTTTACCCCGGAAAATAAAACAGTTCTACGCGGCCAAACTCGCGGGCAAAAGCTAGTACATAATACATATGAATGTATTTGTTACAATTTTGAAATAATTCTAACATGTACAGGGCTGGAATTCTACAAGGTAATAACGATATCGTTTTTGTCCTGTTTCCGTATTGTCATCGTTTTGATAACTCTTATGTCATTTACAATAATGGCGACTGTGACATAAACGATTCTCAAACACGTAAAACGCGATATCGTTATAACGCAGTTGAATAGAGGCCCAGGGCTGGGATTCTACACGGTAATAACGATATCGTATTTGACGTGTTTCCGTATTGCCAACGTTTTCGTAACTCTTATGTCATTTACAATAATGGCGACTGTGACATAAACGATTCTAAAACAAGTCAAACACGATATCGTTATAACGCAGTTGAATAGAGGCCCAAGGCTGGGATTCTACACGGTAATAACGATATCGTATTTGACGTGTTTCCGTATTGTCAACGTTTTCATAACTCTTATGTCACTTACAATAATGGCGACTGTGACATAAACGATTGTAAAACACGTCAAACACGATATCGTTATAACGCAGTTGAATAGAGGCCCAGGGCTAGGATTCTACACGGTAATAACGATATCGTATTTGACGTGTTTCCGTATTGTCAACGTTTTCATAACTCTTATGTCATTTACAATAATGGCGACTGTGACATAAACGATTCTAAAACACGTCAAACACGATATCGTTATAACACTTATAACGCAGTTGAATAGAGGCCCTGTATCATAAAATACTCTGACCATTTGACGCCATCTTTAAAAACTTGTCACCAAATGCTTTTAAGATCACAAATCGATTGACACCCCCCGTAGCACTTAATAGTGGCAGCTACGGCGTAGCGCTACAAGATTAATACGTCTAAGGCTAGCTACACAATTTGTCTCTATAAACGTTGACTCGGCGGTTTGCTACGACGCGCGATTAGCTAAGAAATTTATTGTTTAATTTCTAAGCCAAGTTATTAATAACGCGAGATGATAAAATGAGTTCAGTGTGATTTATAGTGTGTGGCTTAATATGCGGTTTTGGTGGATGTGTGATTGCGTCGGTGTTTTATGATCTTAGATGAGGTTTCTCGAGGTTTGAGATTACCATTCAGTGTTTGGTTTTGATTAACATATCAAATCGACCTTCAAGTAAAGGCATTAAACTATCTTATCTTTATAAATGTCTTTGATAGTGGTATGGTAACATAACAAACGATTCCGTAAAAACAAATCTGCCACCCATCATAGTGGGATTGAATGTTATAAGCGATTTTTAAATTATATAATTATGTATATGATTATAGATAGGTAATTACTTGTGCAAAAGCGAATTTGAATCGATTTAATTATGTTTGCTTAAGCTCCATCAAAAGTCTATCAATTGTTATTATGTAATAAGCACAGGATGATGTCTAAAGGTAACAATAATTTTAATACCTTAGTACTAATTTCTTAAGTAGTGCGATTTCACCATTTACATATTCAATATTCTACAGGGTGTTGCACCCGATGTAGATAGTTTAAGTTTTATCAACACATTTACGTCGCAAGTTGGTTAATTACCGGGAGCCAGCTTGTGTCCGGAAACCGGACAGCGTGATACACCCTCGTCTGAGACAAGCTTGCTCACGTCTCAAACCCGACCTTAACGATGTAGAACACAACCCTACACCCCAAACCCTTCCTAAACCACATCCTTCAAAGTCCAAAATCGAGTAAACAATACACACTGTAGAGCTCGTAAGTATCGTCGTGAGTGTCGTAACAACCTAATCTATGTTACTCAAATATACACTCAAAGTTTGAAAGCGCATTGTTCAAAATCCATTGTGGTGATTTGACAATGGTGATACAGGGTGTATGCGTAAGATGATGCTTGTTTGGGAAACTCTTGCTGATATGATAAATCAGTTTACAAGCAAACAGCTTACAACGCGAGGGGACCAGGATGAATCGCATTTTGAATATTTGATAATTCAATTTAATTGTTTAGGGTTGACACTGAGAATATATTAAGTACGAGTACTTATTGATTAGGTACTTTTAGTTGTTTGTTAAGACAGAAGAAAAAAAATATACTGAGCCAAACAAATTACGATACTTGGATTTAGTTCATGATTCGTTGTTTCTATTTATGCAGTATGAGATATTTTTTTGTGAGTGCCGCAAATGTCCATAGGCGGCGGTGACCACTTCCCATCAGGTCGGCTGTCTGTCTGCCTGTTTGTCCGTCAATGGAAATAATAAAAAAATTGTAGGATTTTCTTAATAACTACGCTTGAGTTGCTATACTTTAGAACCAATGAAACCAACCGAAAGTTTGACGTCACATCGGTTTTTTTTTTAAATTAAGTATCAATATACAGTATGTAGAGCAGAAACATATAATCACAAAAAAAAAATTTGTATTTACATCTGTTATATTTTTACCGGATAAACAAACGTCGATAACACTGTATACTAATTACAACTATAACAAAAAGACAATTCATAGGTCAAAACCGCGCGATCATCACACCATTCACCCAATAGGCGGTCGATCTAAAACCGCTGAGCAACGCTCTCTTTTACTCGACCGCCCACGCCGCTAGCCCTATCCCCTTCTAATAGGATTACCGCAGACGTGGCAGGTAAGTGTCGTTAATTGCCGTAAAAATCTGCGCCAACAATAGATACAAAAGAGGCGCCGTGCGCGGCCGGCCTTAGTGAAATTGATTTATTGATTTCTTGTCGGCTTAGGGATTATTTTGTTTGTTTGTTTGTACGTCGGCTACCGTTTGACTGTGTTCAATGTAAGGAGAGCATTAGCTACCTGTTTCTTACAGTATTAGTCAGATATGGTGCTACAAAAAGTTTAGCCGGAGCGACTTTGTATGTGTCTTTAGGTGCAAGCTTAGCTCATGTTCCAGCCACAAAATAAAAAAAAACTTATAACATGGTTTTGCTATTAGAGTTTTATACTCTTACCTATATGTTTTTCTACATATCGATTCGATACTCTTCCTTCTATTTTTTAAATTATAATTTAACATACATAGATAAAGTAATAATTTTACAATGTCATAACTTTTTTGTCTTTTCCTATTTAACGCTAAAATTATTTAACACCCTCATAATTCCTCGAATCACCTGCTGATCTGCAAAGGTCTGACCTAATGCACCGGCCGTGTTTTATCCCGGTGATAAAACGGGACAAAGGGGCATTGATTTATGTCCCCGGAATGACGGCGAGCGGTGAAAGTGTTACGGCGTAAATCAAACGGTGTATTGACAACTATGAACGGTTATTAGTTATTACTGCTGTTATTATTTATAATACTATTGAATTGTGAGTAGTCGATATTTTTAAAGATTTATGGGGTTTTTATCGGTGGTTATTTGTCTTATAGCCTATATTAATTATCATATGGAATGTTAACTTGTGCCTTTTTGGGTTTATTCAATAGTGTCATTGTATAACTTGTTTTCTATAAAGTATTTTTTATTGGATTAGCTACGAAAACACATACTAACAAAGAGAGAAAGAGACAATAATTTATTTTTTGACCCGCTCATTACGGGTTTACACTATGTAGCAATTGCACAAAAAAGTACCTTATACTCGATAAAACCTTTTTATAACATATAGAAAACAGGATTATCTTAAAGAAGAATACATACAAAAGCCTCTAGACCACATAGCGCTCCAGTTAGTGGACTCTCAGGCATATTCAATTTAAAGGTTTAAGAGCACCCTCTTCTTAGATTTTTATTTTATTTCTTAAGACAGGCGTACACGCAGAATGTCCACTTAATGGAAAGTGGTGCCCCACTCATGAACATTAACGGCGCTACTCGTAGGTTGCCAGTCTAGCAGACATTTTAAACCACCTTTTTAATAACGTCCATGTTGTATCTCAGAAGGAAGCTCATTCCACATTCAAATTGTAAACTTGTAAGAAACGTCGTCGAGTACGAGCAAATTTAAGGAAACAGGGATAAACTTCTCCCGCTGACCAGAGGTACGGTAATGACGAAGGCACCAGTTTAAAGTTCCTTGGAACATTCAAACAAAAAATATGTGGTAATAGTTCTACCTTCGGTGTTCGTCGAACCCACCGGCTCCAAAGTGATTAGTCAAGTTACGCAACCAGTAATTGCTCGTCCCGTTTTAATTCGACTTAATAGGACTCAGCAAGGACCTTCGAATGTTCTTAACCTCAAATTTACGGTCATTTTTCACATAAATCAAAGGGAGCCGGCTGCAAGATTTATTATGAGCGTCCACAGAGACAAGGATCAAAACTACCTGGACGATTGCGTAACCACTTCGCAACCATTGTGAATTTGAACGATTTATGACTTACTTTTGCAAGGAAAGTGCAAGTGTGAATGCGTTTTTTCTGGAGTCAAATAAAGAATCGCAAGTGCGTATGTTTTTGTTAGATGAAAGAAAAGAGAGAATCCGAATGATTTCAGGGCGGCCAACGCAAACAATTTGATTCTTTAGGGTAAAGAAAAGTCAATGATTCAGAACAAAATTGACATACGGGTACAGGGTGTTTGTATAAGATTAAATGTCATTTAATGATTATTATTTCCATATTTGTATACCTAAGTTTAAATGGTTTAGAGGGCCATTGCCCTAAAAATATTGTGTTCAAATAAAGCAGTAAGCTCGACCCTTCAAAGTAACAGACGCATCTAGTCTAAAAATTTAAAGTCAAATGACTACACGTCATGTTTATTCCGCAAGAGAAAATACTTTTTAACCAAACGATTGGCCTCACGTGTGATGTCCATGGACTTATTTCTTAGTAAGTCCTAACTCTAACAAGTGCATAGCGATTATCTATAAATAGCTCTATAATGGCGAAGTAAACCCTAACAGGAGCGAAAGCCATAATTAAACTTAGAAGTAGAAGGGTCTAATTTAGCAACATTTTTATCCATAAATAAAAAAAAAACCACAGGACAATGTCACACAAATTGAACTAGTCCCGAACTAAGCTCTAGACTTGTACTATGGGTACTAGACAACGATAAACATACTTAGATAGAGAAATAAATACTTAAATACATAGGAAAACATCCAAGACTCAGGTCCAAATACTCGTGCTCATCACACAAATATCTGCCCTTACCGGGATTTGAACCCGGGACCGCTGGCTTCGGAGGCAGTGTCACTCCCAAAGTTCCCAACTAGGCCAACGTGTCATCTAAGCCATAGGAAGTAGTGTCATAATTTAAAGGCCTAATTCACTTTAAATGCTTACATTAAAGTAGACAAGGCCAATGGTATCCTCAACAAAAAAAACTCTGCTGTCTCGACATCTGTTTTATAGTAAAATATGGTCCCACCGAAATGGATCGCAACTCAGCATGAAGTTGCGGCACCTACATGGTACTGCAACGCTGGTGTCTGTGGTGATTGGTGTGTGAGTGGGACAGCGAGCGATGTGATTAAAATGTGCTTTGGCATTAATATGATGTGTTCAGTTGCGCCTTCATTCCCAGGGTAGGCAGAGCTACAGAAATACCAACAACTCTAAAAAGACTTGTTGATAATTCAGTAACCACATTTTGCACAATCAGGCTAAGATATATACCAGTGTAAGGTTGCAAGCCCATCGCCTAACAGTACTACAAGCCTTTATCTCCTTTGTCGCCTCTTACGACATCCCCTGAAAGACATGGAGTGGCACTATTCTAACCCGGTAATCACCCGTTAGTAACAAACGTTTGATGTTCCAGGACCGCTATTATCGTATCAGGCTCAATATTGATACCGCTATCAATTGAACATTTAAATAAAAAAGCGCACCATGTGCTACCGAAGGCACCAAATGACAGAGTTCCCAAGTCATCATCATTACGTGGAAATGGGTCCGTATTACAGTGAATATTTCAGTTGTTTAGTTACAGCCGATCTAATTGGAGACGCACGCGATTCTTTCAACGGTACAGCCCTAAAAAAAGGCGCATCTGCTATTTAATAGACAGAGGGAAGTTAACTCTGTTTGGTATTGATAAGGTCGCAGATGCAACAAGGATTAATAATACTTCTGTTTATTTGGAAGGAAACGCAGAAAGCGCAAGGAGCTTTATTTTTTAATACATCGTAATAACAATATTAGTACAATATATAAAAGCCACTTATTTTAAAAAGTACATACATAACATCACGCCTTCATTCCCAGAACGGGGTTGGCAGAGCTACAGAAATACCACTTAAAAATACTTGTTTATAATTCTGTAACCACATTTCGCACAAACAGGCAAAGATGTTTACAAGTGTAATAGTGACAGGTTGCAAGCCCATCGCCTAACAGCATCACGAGTAGAAGCCCTCATTCCTTTAGTCGCCTCTTACGACATCCACGGGAAGACATGGAGTGGCACTATTCTAACCCGGCAAGCACACGGGCTTGCTTAAAAAGTATTACACAATTAAACTTTATGATGTTTATTTAATGGGTTTGATTAGTTATTTATACTTTCGATTTTTACATATTTATTAGACACCAACGCGTTCGATTTTTGCATAATATTTACGCTAAAAAACATGCAAAATAAGTAAAATAAGTTGAGTTCTATTTTTTATTATTATTAAGAACAGTTTTTTAGGTGTTTCCTAAATTGGACGAAGAACCATATTAATTTATCTTCTAGATTCGCAAGTGGTATTACAAATACGCTGGCATTGACCAGCGGTCAGTTTAGTTTATGCTCCAGAAATTCAGGTATACCGTTCTCAATCTACTCTAAATGTATGTACTTATTGTTGCATCTCATGATAAAAGTTCTCTGTGTCACATATGTAGCAGACCTTAAACCTAACAGAGAGTACTGTGATCGAATCGATTTAAACAACGCAAGAAGCCAGCGTATGCCTTGTATAACACTCAAGAAATACGGCAGGTTTTGAAGGCTATTAATTTATTTCCGATATAAACGCATTTTTAGTTGCTAGTTATAGGAAGTAACATAGGAATAGTTTTTCCGGTTGTGCCCTTTGACACCTTACTTTCTCAAACTCTTCTCTGATCGAATAGTAGTCTTTATTCTTCTTGTTACATGAGTGCTTTTCCTACTAATCAATTAGATACGATACGAGGCTGAGATAATAAAGGGATGAAATAAAACAGATTATTAACATAGCTAACCTACCGCCAAGCAAGAGTCGCATTGTTGTGTTATGATGATAAGGCAGCCCGGTGACATTACTAGCATAGAGGCATTCCTTCTTAGTCCTCAGGGTTGGCAACGTATTTGCAGTTAGAATTGCAGGAGGGAGAACGCAAATGTCCGCTCACTATCCGCTGGCCTGTGTGCTCATTTACCTTCTCTTTGCGATAAAAAACAAACCAACATGCAAGTAACATAAAAGATAATCAAACGTCATTCCAAATCAAATGAACGTCTGAATTTCCTTTATTTCCTGCCCATTCAACCGACAGCTGTTCCAAATATCATTTGTCGTTACAAAGAAACATCAAACGAACGAGATTGAGACTGCATTGTATCAAGGAATCAGATGATCGATCGAACAGGGCGGTCTAATTCCGAGCCGAAGGCGTGGCTGCCGACGATTTGTTTTAGCCTGTCGAGGTACGGGAAAAAATGAGACGAGACGATGGGAAAGCTGAAGAACTTGACCTTTTTATGCTTCTTAAACGAATTTCACGCGTCTTATGTTGCTAAAATGATAGTAGAAGCGATCATTCAGTGTATTATCGAGGATCAAAAATGACACCGGCGGCATTTAGCATTGCTCTGTCGATACACTGGCATTTTATAAATTTGATCATCTTACATTTAACTATTCTAAATTCAAACATATCTTTATAAACAAAGAGTTTAGGAAAAAGGAGTCGGTGTGAATCGGGAAGTTGACTTAGGTACATAAATAATTACTTTTCCTTTCTCCGAATTAAAAAGTTCTTGGCTGTAGTGACTCTTTGCATTTACGTTCATGTGCTCAATAAAAATAAGTATATTATTTTTAGAAACATTGTTACTTTTGCTGTCTAAAGCTATTGAAATCTAGTAGGTTTGAGTTGATTCAGTTTTTCGCAACAGTTACTAACTAGTTAATGCTCCAGTTTTGCGTGGATATCGCACCGCGTTTGAATGTTTGTGCGTGTGAGCTTGTATGTTAGTTACTCATTCACGCTAAAATTAGTACACAGATTTCAATGAAATTTGGAATAGAGATAGCTAATACCCGAAAATCTCACAAAAGCTACCTTCTATCCCGGAGAAAAAACCTTTTGGAGGGAGCGATACTTACTAATTGCATGGATTCTTTTAAGAAAACTGTATCATTTTTAAAGTTTTAAGTGTTTGAAAAACAAACTAAAATTCCAAAACCGTTTCAAACCGTGAGCCGGATATCCAGCGAGGAAGTGGCTGGAACAGACGCGGGGCTGTCAGTTAACGGAATCAGTCAAAACTTGGTAAATCCAATATCTAAGTTTAGAGGCACAAAGACGTCGCTGCACGCGGGCTGTGGCCACACCCGCGGCGTGGGCTGTGGCCTTACCTATAGCGGAGAGAAGGGTCGGCTATGTCAGTTGGTCTTAGGCAACACGAGGGGCGAATGATAGTTGAGAGATAAAGGTTGTGGTTGATGGTTTTTGGCGATTTATTTTTAGTTTGTTAATTTTAAAAAAACTTTAAAGATATTTCGGGTGTAGGAACTTTTGTTACAATTGTTTAGCGAGAAGGATTTTCAAAATAATTTCATACGCCAAGGAACTAATTTTAACGGTGTTTAGGTACCTTTGTTAGGTAATAAATGCCTGGCATAAGTTAATGATTATTTGCTGTAACATCTGAGGCCGAGATTTATGTGATATCAGTTATTTTACCCAGGCACATAAAAAAACACATGACATTTGGAAAAATGGCAGAAGGAATATCCGAGAAAATTTAACTGCCCTAAATGTCATGTTTTCGAAAACCGTCGCCTAGGCCTAAATATATCTAAAGTGTCATTCTATGGAACTTGCTAACTATGTAAACAAGCCGCCATACTAAAATTGACATTAGATGTCAATTTCAATATATTGTTTGTTTACATAGTTAGCAAGTTCCATAGAATTACAGTATACCACTGTAGAGCATTCCTGAAAATGTAATCTTCATAAGCGGTCTATGTCTGCCATAATTATTTAAGTTATGACGTATTTTATAAAGAATCTGTTCCTTGTTATGGATTTTATAGATCCAACCTAACCTAACCTAGCCTTGTCTATACAAAACATATTTAAGAAATTTTAAAAAGTAAATGTTTTCAGTGATATAAAAAATTATGACTATCAATAATTATGTCAATTATATTATGACCAAAAAAAAGGGATACAACGGGCTCCCATTCATAAGAAAACACAATTCCGCATTAGAACACAAAAGTGAACGGTATCTTTAATAGTTTCGACATATCTCCACGTTCCCGCGTCCGCTTCCGCCTGCAGCGTGCCCGCGCGCCGGTCGATAGCGGCGACAGTGACTGATCACCGCTGGTTCACGGCCGGAGGCACTATCTGAGTATAAAGTTTGCTTATAAACATTTAAGGCGCGGATAGGGTGCAATATGCAGCTTGCGAACTGTTCATTGACAGCGAATGTTTTTTAACTAGACGAAAATGCATCCATACAAAAATTATGCAATAGTTGGTCTGTCTGTCAGTTACCTCTTCATGCTTTAACTGCTGTTCCGATTTAGATGAATTTTAGAATAGTTGGAGTCCGGGATATAGGATAGTTTCATCTCGGAAAATTGTACAGTTCCTGAGGGCGATAAACGACTTCTACGCGGACGGAGGGGGCAAAACCTAGTCATGTATTAAGTCTAGATCGTGATTAAAATAGGATGTGTGTCTGTCTTTGTTTTCTTTGAAGAATCAGAAGAGAGAAATTTTATCCATTAACCACCCGCCAAGTAACAGTGTTCGCATTGTTGTGTTCCGGTGTGGGGATAAGACAACCGTTAAAATTACTAGCATGGAGGCATTCCATCTTAGTCGTCAGGGTTGGCAACGCATTTGAGGTCTTAGGATACTATAGTCTTGAGAATTCAAATGTCTATGGGTCTCAGATTCCACTTATCATCAGGTGGCCTGAGTGCTCGCGGTCCTTCTCTTTAAATTACAAAAAAAAGAAAAAGAAATGACGCAATCTGAGAGTAAAGTTATCAATTTTCATCTATCTGTATCTAGCGGAAAAATTACTATTCCCGAGGAAACTGATCGGTCTAAAAGGCTACAATATGCATTAACTCGGTGCCTGTTATTTGCGCGAAATATCTTTGGTCAAGTGTAGGTATTATTTCCAAAAGTTTCATTTCCCACAAAGGTATTTCTATCCATTATTTTTATTTTATTTCATAATACCAAAACTGCTATTTACTGTGGTTAGGTGAGACTTGTGAAGACAATACAAGTGCAGCGGTGGTAAGTACCTCTTTTGGTATATGAAATTTTAGGAAATTATGGATTAGACCATAACATTTCACTCAAACCCGCAAGAAATTGCAGAGAAGATAATTTAATTTTTTGAACCTTTTCGCAAAAGCCTTAAAGTCGTTCATATAAGGTGAATATTAACCAAACAAGGCTTATCGTGATATCACACATTAACTTCACATATACGATACAAATGACTATAAACAGCGTGTTTAACACCGGAATTCGAACCTCGGACTCCTGTTAACACGTCGTTGAATTCGGACCCCCCGCGGAGGCCGGCGGGGGGCCGCGACCGGTCCCGTCCTCGAGCGGTTCGCTAATCGCGTTACACGAGAAATATGGCCTATGATACGCCAAATCTTAACTTTCCGCTTTTTCTACCTTAAAATAATTTAATGTATGCTTAAAGACGACTGTTGAACTAGGAAGTTAAAAAAAAACTTATAGCGTTGATTTTTTGTAAACTAATTTACTAATTATCAAAAAACAACAATATACGTAAAACATTGCAGATAAATTAAAATTCACGGTGAAGTCAAACGAATGACCAATAAAACTAAACTTCAAGAGTTAAGTATACTGTACTTAACTCTTGAAGTTTAGTTTTATTGGTCATTAACGAGCGAAAAGTCGAAAAAACATGATAGCGGTAAAGGCTGGTAAAATAACTAGCTTAAACTTAGGCATTCCATCTCAAGTCTTCAAGGTTAGCAATGCATTTGTAGTCTTGACATTTCAATTTTCCATTAGCCTAAGAACATACCGTCAGAGGCCCTTGCTAAGATGCGTTCGTTAACTAGCGTTTCGATTCGTTTGGTTTTTAAAACAATCGCGGCACTGGTAGATCAAGTGACTTTTCTACCAGTGACGCCATCTTGATTCCTTATAAAATTTACAGGAAGAAAGTCAAGAGTGATTCATTCCTAATGATAATTTATTTGTACGCAAAAGAAATCCTGTGATTGCACATACGTTGCCAACCCTGAAGGCTAAGATAAAATGCCTCTTTAAGTATCTAATTAAATGTTATCAATTTTGATTGAATGCGCGATTGAGTTCAGCCGCTCCTCGACTTGCGCAAGACGGATCTATTGACATGACCCCTATATTAAATCTTCCGCGATTGACCTGCAATTTGCCGCATGTAGAGCATGATGTATCGGCCTCAGGTGAACCCTGTTCCCACCGACGGATGGTGATGGATCATCCTCCTCTTTGTTCGAGCCGCCGGGAGCACCGACAAATTTGGGGTCATCCCGTTTGTTACGTCTCATTGTTAAGTCTAATTGTACTAAAACAACTCGTAAAAAACGCTACCAATTGTGTTTTATTAAAATATTAATATAAAGTTTGTAGAAACAGTAACGGTACGGTGGTAAAGTCTGAATTGATGGAAACCCATGCATTAGACACGTCAAAAGATATTCAACCAAGTTCGCCTCAGGAAATCCGGATGAGTCATTTCTCAGTTTTTTAAGACATCATTAGCGAAGCGACATAAATCCTAGATAGCAAGACACCATGTTGTTGTCAGATGTAAATTATGATCTAAAAAGTTCTCACTTATAATTTGTGGTTATAGTGCATGTCGAGTTCCGAGCCGCTGGGGCTCGCGGAGGTTCGCTGGGCAAGGTAAGCGCCGCGACACGCCCGCGCCGCTCCCAGCGGCAACTACAGTTACCGACACAAAACGTCGTGAGCCTCACAATTCAATATACTTCAGAGTAATTTGATGTTCATTAAAGAAACTCTGGGACCGTGAACCAGAACACAATGGTTGAATGGCCATTTGTTGCTGCCGTTGAAAGGCATAATAATTCCGAAGTAGTTATTCACGCGGCAGTTAGGCGCGCTTACGAAACGTTCGTGACGGAGGAGCCATTTTGTTGTTAAGTGGCGGCGATGCGTCGATAAATGAGCTAAAACAATGCAAATGGGACTGACCTTGCTGGCTGTTTTTTCTGGTGGTTTTTTTCTCCTTCATCCAAGGGTATTCGGGGACGTTGAGTCCGCCGGTTGGGGAGGGTAAGTCGGGGACGTAGCCTGGCGGCGTGTGCTGCGGGCTGAGGTCTCCGCCGAGCTGCGGGAGGGCCGTCATGAACTCAGCCATGGAAGGTTGGCTGTTTATGAAGCCGGTTTCCGTGCAAGCGTCGAGCATGGGATGTGGCGCACCGGCAGCCGTTACAGCGGCTAGCCAGAAGCCGTTTCCATGTTCCATCCGTTCAGGGGCTGGTCCCATCGGTGGCGTGCCGCGTCCCTTGACCGCGAAGTCCTCCTCCATCTCCTCGCGCACGCCCATGCCGCCGCGCTTGGCCCGCAGAGGGAACTCCTCGCATTTTATCTTGCGTGCCAGCGGGTTGGCATCGAGCGGCAAGGCGGTGTTGCAGATCTCTTGCATCGCTGCCGAGCGGGGGCGGGATCATTCACGTGACGAGTCCGGTCCCCGTTGCGCCGCATGCGTTAGCATTTTCGTTTACGCATTGGAAAATTTGGAGCAACTGCTTTGGACAGCTATTGTACTGGGTTTGGATGACAGCGTCATTATATCTGTAAAGGATAGTTTGAGTTATATAGGGAACAAATAAATATGAGTTCACGCAAAATTTGTCTAATGAGCATCTAAACAGGCAACCATTTATGCTGTGATTTATCATTGACTTTATTATTTAGTAAATCTACTGAATAAATAAGAAGGTTCGCGGCAGGTATATCTGACCTATGAAAATTCGTAATATTAGCGATATTTCGACATGTCTTTTTCTTTTCGCTCATGCGTGCTGAGTGCTTTGCCCGCAGTTCTTTCCATGAGCCATTTCGATATATCAGGCATAATAGTAACTTCTCATTGTGTACAATTTATTTAAGTTTCTATTGTGTGACGCCAGCAAGACTTAAGGCCACGCCTAATCTATGCGGCCCGGCGCCATATTCTAAATGAAATGTACGGAGGTCGCGGTTAGCTGACAATTATTCGCGGCCGTTCGTCATTACGCTGTGGCGAATAATTTGAGCGTTCGTGATGAACCCGTAATGACGCCCAAATTGTTTATTGTTGTGATTATGAAGCGTACGCGGAGACAATAAAGTTATTAAAATGGTTATGGAGTCCGCTGATGAGGTGGGCAGGAGTTTAGCTGAAATGTGTTATGCATAGAATTAACAGATGCCACGAATGGTCACGAATGTTTATGTTTTAAGTACTACGCATTTATGATATTGAAATGAAAAAAATGCAGCAGGCCTTTTATTATACACTTTTCACCAATTTTATCTTATGATATATATGATCATGATAATAAAGGCTGCCGAGTTGTGCAATAAGGGTACAAACGCAGTGGCCGTGAACTGTGTGTAATTCCAAAGCATTTCTCAATACCTATGACTTTCTTGCCGAAGATAACAAAGTCGGTGGCTATTTTAAAGTATGATTACTTACTAAAATGGAGTAGGTTCTTATATCAAAAAGGAACCTGTTGGCCTCTTAGATAGATCTGGCAAATCACGCATCTTATTATGCAGACATTAATTTCTTTGATATTTGGTACTCCATTTCTATTATATATACCACTCATCCTCACCAAAATTTATACTAGAATATATCTACAAATACCTACGTTTGATTCCAAAATGAGTGACAAGCGGTTCTTTATCACGTAGGCAGCCGCGGCAAACTGGCGGACGTGTGGCGACGCTTTTATAGCCCGCAACTGGTGGACACCCCACAACCCTAGATGCGAACCCGCCAACGTTCCCTCAAACGGCTCACCCGAATCTCAATTAAAATTCAAACCGCGTTCGAAATACGATTTTTTCCACTGGAATTCGCGGAGCGCCGAGAGAAATGGCGGGAACGCACCTTGTTTTTTATTTTTTTGAAAATGGAACGGCTGGCGGTTAAACCTATTTTAATGCGTATGGGTTGGTCTGTGTTTTGAATTAAAATCGTCTGCTCCCTCCGCATGAGGACGGGCAATGAAATGTAATTTCCTTTGTGTTGTGATACGGATCTCTTTACATTTTATGTATTTTATAGTTTTAAAACAAAAACAAAGCATTTGATGAATCCTTTAACGGTTGTTTCAATCATCCGGGATAGCTCGATGTCTCCTGCTGCGCTATTGCAAAATTATGCTTCTCTAAAGAATCCTTGTTTTGCCGCAAGCATTTCTATTTGCATAGCACGGGACTCCTAAATTTCGCGGGACCCCGGGGTGCGGGTTTTACGCCACGTTTCACTTCCCGGGATTCCCTCCTGCCCTTAAAAACGCATAAAGCGGGAGCAGAGCCTACTTATGAATTTCTTTATGGCGCCATTTTGGAGCGACGTGTAGTGTTAAATCTGGCGGCTTATAAAACGGCCGTATTGCTAATTTAATGCTCAAATCTTTATGGAAGTGAACTAATAAAATGGTCCCTACGAAACAGATACTGTGAGCAATGTAATACTTTTTAGTCTTATATTTTAACAGCTGATGTTGGAAAATTACTTTGGTTAAGGCTACGTATATTTTGTTTCTGAATTGAATGTTTTCTTTTTATTTATAAGAATAAAATATCATTGGCCTGGAGGTCTAACCCCATATAATAAGCCATGGTTTAAGATTATGTCCTGATGTTTAAAATTTATTTAAGGTAGGACGGAGCAGGACTATATTAGAGCTGAAAAAAAGGTTAAGTTAATAACCTTTTTTTTCTTCAGATAAATATATTTTCCTCCTGACTTCCATCAATCTGACAAAAGAATCTGACCTCTTCGTTTATAGCGCTATTGATTGCAATGAAATGCGTCATATGTCATTGTACAGGTTTCCGTATTAGCCCTCGGTGAGCCTCAGTGTCTGTCAGTCTCTATATATATCACAGCTTTTTTCCTCAGCTACCATAGAAGCTAATGAATCTTCCCTTCCGGGTAAGTCAAAATAGGTTCATTAAAAGCCATGAAAGCAATAATAACAGAAGACAACGGTTCACATTTATAATATCAGTAGTATTCACTTATTCTCTGCTACTAACAAACGTGCTCCGCTGATCATTGACAGGTGCTAAAGCACTCATGTCAATTAGAAACTTATGAATGTGCGTCATGACCACGACAGCAAATTGCCAGAGCCTGTATTCTCTGGATCTCGTCAAATGACTCTTACTACCTAGGCTTTAATGGCTTTTATGACTTAGCAATATGTTCTATATCATATGGCTAAGATCTGGCGGGTCATTGATCTACTGGAGTAAGTATATGGTCGCATAGAGTAGCGTAATAACTAATTCAAGACTAGGCTATATTGGAATTGGGAGCCGTAATGTCTCGACTAAGGGGTTAATGACCGTTTATTTGGAACAGAAGGCATTTGTCACTTCTGTCCAAGAGCTTTATACCTACTGCTCGCGGTTTATATCGCGCCCGTAAGGGCATACGCCACGTAAATTGCAAAGGGCACAGAATGACAATAGGACAGAGAAATAGTATAAGACACAGGAAGAACATAAAACACAGAAAAAGCAGAGGACACAGAAAGAGCATGGGGCCATAGTAAGAGGACTGGACACAAAAAGTAAGGAAGATGGAAATAGTGTTGGACACAGACAGAAAAAGCATGAGGTAACAACAAAGAAAGAGCATGGGATACAGAACAAGAAAAAGACACAGAAAGGGTGAGGCACTGGTCCCACCGCTGAAGATGAGCGAGAAGCGATTCAAGCTAGACACTAGAAACGAGTTGGCGACCAGCGAGAAGAGAGAGAGTTCTCGCCGACAAACAGCCAGCGAGCGAAGAGAGTTCTCGCTGGCAGTGTGAACAGCCAGCGATCAACTATTAATATATGTGACTCTTTTATTAACACGGCGAGGGTGGAGTGGTCAAACCTGATAAGTCGATATAATTTGGTGTGTCAAAAATAATGTAATCATCTAGATATGACAGTTTAAGTTTGAATAAACAACTATTTCGATTTATCGGGTTTGACCACCCAACCCTCGACAAAATCTATATCTTTGGTTCGATTCTTGGGTGAGAAAATCGCTGATAGGTAATCGCTTTCTCGCCCTTTGTGGGACCAGTGCCTAAAGGAAGGGGAAACTTTTCTATAGGTCTAGTGAAGCCAAATCCCAACAAAATCAAGGTCTTGCATAAGATTCAATTTTACTTGCGATTGTTCTCTACTTATACATGTCATTCTATATCATGATCATTGGCCTATGGCAGATACTTTATTGCAATGTCTGTTAGATGTTGAAGACTAATATTTTAATAAGTACCTGTACCTGTAATTATATTGTTTAAATCTAGCATTTTGGCAGTTAAAATCCCCTCAGAAACGATACCGTTTAGAAACGATAACATTTAGAATCAAATATATTGTTTATTCAACGATATCGCAAGTATAATGCAATACCATTGCGCTTCCTCGGTACATTTTGAATAGCGATAACGTTACGATACCGTTCACTCTCGAAAGCAATAACGCTCCGGGCCTCTATTCAACTGCGTTATAACGATATCGTTTTTGTCCTGTTTCCGTATTGTCAACGTTTTCATAACTCTTATGTCATTTACAATAATGGCGACTGTGACATAAACGATTCTTAAACGTGTCAAACACGATATCGTTTTAACGCACCTGGGCCTCTATTCAACTGCGTTATAACGATATCGTTTTTGACCTGTTTCCGTATTGTCAATGTTTTGATAACTCTTATGTCATTTACAATAATGGCGACTGTGACATAAACGATTCTTAAACGAGTCAAACACGATATCGTTTTAACGCACCTGAATATAGGCCCAAGCCCTCTATTCAGGTGCGTTACGCACTTGAATAGAGGCCCTGAATAAAGGCCCCGGGCCGTTGAGTCTTATCTGTCATTTTGACACTTAAAAGCATTTTACAAACAATATATAGAAAGCGAGGTACCGCTAAAAGCTTTGAATAGCAAAATTAATACCAAACGATAACAGGACAAAAGCCATTAGGTTTAGCCCATGTAGAATTGAGCCCCTGTATGAAATACTAACCAATTCTTCTTCTTCAACACAAGTGCCTCTCCAAAAGTGTCGACTATCAAATCCAAGAATCTATCTCTGACTAACCAACACGAGATCGGTAAATTTGTCACTCTTGTGCAGTTATGTGTTGCGACAAATGGGTCGGTGTCGCAGTAATATATACGTATGCAAACTACATATCATCTACACTCACGACCACTGTCACTTGTAAATTATAGCCCAAAGAAACCCGATATTTCTGCTCGTGATTATGTTATGTTCCCAGTACATAATTTACTCTGAAATAATTATTTTGTATTAAGAATGCCCGGGCGCACAAAGCGACGTAAATAACTGGCGGTCTGCGTGTTTGTAACTAGTGGTTAGGGTCCAATTTGCCGGCCGTAACGATTTCCTCTTCGGGGAATCGAATGGCGTGCGTCCGGCCGCCCACTGCTCTACTAGGGCATGCAATATCGCAAGATTTTCAATCCCGGTATTGAGTTTCGATATTGAAATCCCAATACCGGAATACCGGTATTAATTCCGGGATTGGGTTTTTTATTATTTCAGGTTATAAAATGCCCCACGCATGCTGATTTTGAATAGGTAGGTAAATAAAAAAAAACATTTGCCATTCGTGTTTTTAATTACAAATAAAAAATAGGCTTTTAATCACAGTTTCAATCACTCCTTGTTTTCGTTTAAGACCAAATTGAACAAAATGTGCGAACTGCTTATCGTTTTTTTCATCCTTTAATAAATATTTATCAATTTTAGCATTTTTGTAAACAAAATAAAATAAACATTTAAAACTTACAAATAAAAATAAAAAAAGCGTACAATAATTTACATTTGGTATGGTAATAAATAATCAGAGATCAAATTGGGCTGTTAAGTACAATAATAATTAAATAATAATTATTTAATCAATACAGATTTATTTAAATATATACTAAGCCACATCTGCCACTTGCCACGACAAAAGTTATGACAAGCGTGTATTTTTTTTATTAGACTTTTTATATAATCAACAATTAACATTAACAAATATAAATTAAAAATATATTTATAAAGATTATAAAGTTTACAAACATTACAAATATTGCAATCATCAACAGAAACTTAAAATTAAAGAACGACGATATCGTAAGGTCAAATTAAGATTTTTAAGTAAGATAAGAGGTATAATCATTTTTTAGAGCTTTCACGTTCTTGTTGATAGTGACTTCTTAAAAATATTAATGCATCTAGCATTTTTATCGGAAAGCGAGCTTCGAATTCGGTTACAGAAATAACCAGCGCTCGAGAATACCCTCTCACTCTCAACACTTGTAGGAAGAACGCACGAAATATACTTATAAGCTAGACGATGACGAAGAAGAATGGTCGACTTCCGCATCTATTGAACATTGTGTGTGCTTTGTCCGTAAATGGGTATATAAACCAGAAGTGTTACCACATTTACATTTTGCGGAAGAACCATCGACGGTACGAAGAAAGTGGTTCCATATTTTTGTGGCTGTTCTTTTGTCCGCGAACTCTGTGTATTGCATCTCTTCTTTTTTTTTTGAAGTAGACCTAAAAATATATTTTATAAATACCATTTCGTTCAAAAAAACATTTTACTTGTGAAATATTATGGTGGAATAAAAATATATCTTTGCTCCTATCCTATCCTATGATGCTACTTGTATGGTTTAGAAAAGTTTTATTGGTAAAGTGTAACAGATTTGATTGATACCACCAATTTAGCGCAGCGGTCTTTATTTAATTAGATTCATTTTTATTTTAGCCTAAAATTATAATCGTGAAACTCAATTTTGACAGGTCTACTCGTAAAACGTATGTGGTTATCCAGGAATTCCTTCTGTAACATTTTGTTACGCAATTTACGAATTACCGAATAGGTACTACATAAGTTTTAGATCTGTTAAAATTGTGTTTGACGATTATAATTTTAGGTTAAAATACTTAAAATTAAAGAAATCTGCGCTGAATTGGCCCCACTTTTAGGCAAATATATGGAAAAATTAGGAAAAATGCGAGCGTTCCTAATAATCTGCTACCACTGTACATCTAAATATGATGCAAAATTAGTTATAATAGTACTTACATTGTTCCCGCGTCGCTTGCGTCTACACTACACACTACACGTGCGTCGTGCACTAACACTCCCGATAACGATATTCGAGCGACTGCGCAGGGTAGCAGGGTGAACCTGTGACTTTGCATACCTTATCCGAACGACAAAGACAGGCAGGAAAGAGAGAGGTAAATACAGGAAGGTTCTCGGGTACAACACATTCCTTTGTCTAACAACTAATTTACTACCTGCTCGAGGTCTCCAATGGCAAGTATGGCAACGCAAAAGCTTATTTTAAATAAAACAAAGGTACATTTTTGTCTTCAATCAATACCGGAATTACGATATTGAAACGCTCAATCCCGGAATTGAAATATCGGAAAAAATCGTCCGAGATCCCGGAATTACGAGATTCCGGAATACCGGGATGCATGCCCTATGCTCTACATACTTAACTTATACTCAGACTGTATTCCTAGTATTACCTTAGAATATGCACGATACATGATGATTTATTTGTAACCAACTTAAAATGAAGGAGGTTCTATGTTCCACTGTATGTTTTTTACGGATGTTAACTGATTTCTCTGTCAATTGTGGACTGATTTTCAAAATTATTTATTTATTCGAATTATACTCCTAAAGTTCCCATTGTCATCAAGTTAGGATCTGATGATAGCAATCGAGAAAATTACTCAATTATTATAGGATATTTCAGTACCTATTCGAGCATTTGCAATGAAGTGGAACTGATGATGAAGACCACTGATGATAGCCACCAGAGCTCCTCAACTGTATCTTTTTCATGGGCAGCAATAAAATATAGGTATATATATATATATATATATATATATTTAAGTTTTTTTTTTAAATTAATATTATTTCATTTAAATTTTAGCCAGCCAGTTAAATTTACATCTTTTTTATTTAGGTAAGTCTAACAAAATCAAGCTTTGAAAATCCGACCCCCTGCAGCATTAGGATTGAGGAGGTTCTGTTGGAGCCCATGACACTCCTCGGTTGAATACCAATCCAACGATACCCGGCACTTTAAAATCCGTCAAGGCGTTTAGACTACAGGGGCCCTAGGTGCTAGAAATTATGCAAACGCTACTAACGTTTTTCTTTTCTATCACTCAAAATGTATGAGATGACATTCTCGTACGTTACGATAAACCATGTGGACAAATGTCTTCCCAAACATTTTGAGCAATAGAAAAGAGAAACGTTAGGAGCGTTTTCATCTTGGCTAGGGTCGCAAATAAACATGGGTATCTACACATAATACATATACATACGCACATACTAGTACATGTACTCTGAAATTTTTATCCTCCTTTTTGGGTAGTCAGGATAAAACGTGAAAACTACCAGTAGATTTCCCTTTAATTTTTTTTTTTTTTTTTTATTGCATGGCGACCATAACTATGATTACATTAAGGTTTTTTCTAAAATGGCGGTACTTTTACTTACCTCATTTTATCTAAATAAGTGTTAAGACTGTACAAGGTCATTATCATTATCAGCCGGAAGACGTCCACTGCTGGACAAAGGCCTTCCCCAAGATTTTCCACAACGACCGGTCCTCTGCTGCTGTCATCCAGCGGTTTCTCGCGATCTTTATCAGATCGACGGTCCACCTTGTGGAAGGCCTGCCGACACTTCGTCTTCCGGTTCGTGGTTGCCACTCTAGAACCTTTCCGTTCCAACGGCCATCGGTTCTACGAGCAATGTGCCCCGCCCACAGCCACTTAAGTTTTGCAATTCGATGAGCTATGTCATTTATGTACTTTAGTTCTCCTAAGGATCTCAAGGAGACACCCAGCATAGCTCTTCGTATCCCCTTTTGAGTGATCTTCATATGAGGCCCATTGTAAGCGACCACGTCTCAGATCCATATGTCATCACTGGCAACACACACCGATCAAAGACTTTTGTCTTGAGGCACTGTGGTATTTGGGACGAGTAGACAACAAGGTTACGAGTAGTAAAATCAGATGTTTATAGATTTTGTAGACTTTATTAATTAAATTCACAGAATACAATACCACTTTATAAATCCATTTAATATGCATAAAATAGTATGTTATTTATGATGGCTACGGAACGTACAACAGTATTTTCATAAATATGCGTATTTATTTCTCAATCTGTAAATTCATAAGTACTAATACTATTAATGTGAAAGTAATTCACGGCTAAACCAATGAACCATGAAACAGTAAGTAGACAGTGTACAAGTCAAAAAATTCATATTTTTTTTCACCTCTTCTACGAGTATCTTCAAGCGTTTATTTTTAACTAGCTGTTGCCCTTTCGCGTAGAAGTCGGTTATCGCTGTTGCCTCGGGAACTATTCATTTTTCCGGGATAATAAGTATCCTACTTTTCTTACCGGGACTCAAGCTATCTCCATACCAAATATCATCAAAATTGGTTTAGCGGTTTATCCGTGAAAGCGTAACAAAGAGACAGACAGACAGAATTACTTTCAAATTTATAATAGTAGGATGAATTAAGAATTAAAACTCCTCGAGATCCACAAACCCTGATAAAACCACATGAGTGATTCTACTAAACCATCTCTTATCCAGTTGTATCTAGAACTGTGTGGTTAGGTTTGAAGTACCTAGATGGTAATCGGCCTCGTGTGTGACGCCCTGACGCGTGCAAGTGCATCGCGTGTGAATGTGCCAATGACAGCTGACTGTCATCATGAGGCAACCATGAGGATTGACTGCACAGAAATAGCCATGGAAGCGTAATTTTAATTTCATGTTATTTATTTTTACCCCTGACATACATAGAGGGTTGTAGTAAGCTGTGATCGGATTTCCAGGTGCAACACGGGGTGAATGCCTTTAAACATTATGCTAATACGGATATATCCCGGGATTCCGGGACTTATGTTGTTATTAGAGGATAATTATTCTATTTTATTATACATGAAATCAACTGAAAGTACAGTGCAACGTTTGAAATAAATGTATACGTAATTGAAAAAAAAAGCATCTGTATATTTCTATTAATAATAATCTTGGCAGATTGATTAGCAATAAGAACATACTTTAAATATTTGTAAACGACATCACGATTAAGTAAAAATATTTTATTGTCTGTATAATGTAAAAAGAAGTCAGCAATTTATAATTCTCGCTGCATATTTAATATTTCTAGGCAAATTTAAATACGTCTAACACTTTAGCAAACTTACGAACGCGGTTACGGGATTAGAGTCACATCCATATTAAGACGACTCGATATCCCGCGAATTGCATCCGAAAATCAGATCACTGGTTACAAGTCTTGTTTAATGACTATTTGTGGCATCGTAGCTCCGAAATGGATGAACTGATATACTTAAATGCGTTTCTTTTTTAAGCTAGTTTAATGGGAGATCTTTGTAGCTAGATTTTATGAAAATCGGTTGGGCCATTTTAAGAGATATTGTGCGTGAAAAAGGGCTCAACAATAAATCGGGGGATTGCATTACAAACATTTAAACTAACCAGAGCTATAAAAAAGAGTTATAGAAAGAGTATTTCTATAGTAAATAAAATACAAATTATTTCTTGAAGAATAATCATTTTCAATGTATCAACTCTTCTCTGACTTTCTTTTCTCTCTGAGTTTTTCTTTTGTTTAAACAATTTCTTCCGCCGATTGTAGGTACCTTGTTATCGGCAGAAATACAAAACAACATGCAGAAATAAATAATGTAACTTCTCACAGACACCTTTGTGTTAGAGGCCATCGTTGACGAACTATTAAAAAACTACCAAATTTTGTTATATTATATTCAAGATATCCCCATTCTTTAACATACATACACACATACATAACATCACGCCTTCAGTCCCAGAGTGGGGTAGGCAGAGCTACAGAAATACCAACAACTCTAAAGACTTACTGACTTTTCTGTAACCCATCGCCTAACAGTACTACAAGCCCTTATTCCCTTAGTCGCCTCTTACGACATCCACGGGAAGACATGGAGTGGCACTATTCTAACCCGGCAACCACACGGGGAAACACAATTCACATTCTTTAACATAGATCAAATAATTCTATGCTCCACTTTTTTACAGACTGGATTATAGGCCAATCCGGTCCTGTGAGGCTAACATTGACTACATTTTATAATTCATCATTTTTAATTATGAAGAGAAACGCTTTCTTAGATGCCTCTAAAACTTTCTAACACACATGACAACTTTGGATGGTATATGGTGATAGCAAATATCTGCCTTCACCGGGATTTGAACCCGGGACCTCTAGCTTCGAAAGCAGGGTCATTTCCAACTAGGTGCCTTCTGGGCCTTATAATTGCTATGCAATAATAATTGTCACCTGTCACTTGTCGTTGTCATATGTAATAGGGTCAAGTCTTCGATTAGTAGGTCAATGGGCCTAGTGGTCAGATGCTTAAGGTAGATATATTTTATTACTTTTTATTTCAGACTGGGTATGATCCATGTGAGTACAATGAAGCTTTAACCTATGTTGGTAACACACAACAAAAGTAGAAAATGAAAATGGAAAAGCAGAGTTGCCATGGAGCAAGCACAACGGTATCCCTTCATTTTTCATAATTTCATTTGCCCTAATGGTTACTGGCTATATATAACCCTCATTTTCCCTAATATCACATACCATAATTTAATTTGCCATAAAGGTATTTTTTCTGAATTCGTAAACCATTCAGGTATTTTTTACATGCTATCGTATAGAACAAAATAGATTAGGTCACGTTTGTTTTATTACAATTCTGAATAGTTCACGGTTTCAGAAAAAATGCCTTAATGGCAAATGAATATTATGGCATATACAATTATGTCATATGAAATTCATCATCATCATCATATCAGCCGAAATACGTCCACTGCTGGACATAGGCCTCCCCCAAGGCTCTCCACTTAGACCGGTCTTGTGCCTTCCGCATCCATCGCGATCCCGCGATCCTTACGAGGTCGTCGCTCCATCTTGTTGGAGGCCTACCAACAGCTCGTCTCCCGATCCGTGGACGCCATTCGAGAACTTTCTGGCCCCATCGGCCATCAGTCCTGCGAGCAATGTGCCCCGCCTACTGCCACTTAAGTTTCGCTATTCTTCGGGCTATGTCGGTAACCTTAGTTCTACTGCGGATATCATCATTTCTGATTCTATCCCGCAGAGAAACCCCGAGCATAGCGGAGGGCCTTGTCGGTTCGAGCAAACATGATTGCGCGCAGGTTTTCCGGTTGCTCGACAGAGGCAAAAATTACTCTGTTTAGAACTTTAGAGCCTATTGTACCTCTCTCTACACCGGCAGCCTGTGGGAGCATTATACTCAACGGGCCTATGGGGCCCTCCGGGTCCAATATAATAATGCGTTTCGGGTGTTGATGGGGTTGCCTCGCTTCTGTAGCGCATCAGGGATGTTCGCGGCAGCGCGTGTGGACTGTTTCTACACGGTCATGCGCAAGCGCGCGGCGGCCCTGGTGCGCCGGGTGCGTGACAGCCCCAACACCATCCTGCGCATGATAGCGGGCAGAGTAGACTGTCCCTATATAAATCACTGTGGGGGACTGCATTCCCCTACTAGTGCCATATTGTTTTAGGTTAATGCAACTAACACCTTAGACTAAGTAACTATTCTTACTAACAAAATTATGTGTCAATATGTTACACGAAATAAATAAATAATAATAATAATAATAATAGCTCTCTCAATAGCCCTCTGAGTGATATGAAATGCGGGCAAGTGAAATTATTTCATCTGTAATACGGTCAGACGATAGAGACCCAAGCACACCAGATGGTGTGTTTTAATTGTTCCTCCCGATGACAACTTGGACCCAGTAACTGGTAAGCGGGCAGTCCAGTCGGCCCAGACCCTCAGAAGGCTGTTGCTGCTGCCGCGCACCTTACTCATCAGTCACCAGCATACCTGGGATATCTCGGGACATCTATACGAAAGTGATGTAGCAAAATAAATTATCGACAACAAATATATCGATGTTACTGTCAAAATCCAAATGTTAATACGACATAAATAAATATTACTGACTCTCTTCTCATTATGAAATAAAAAAACGTGTCGTCTCTGAAGTGAATGTATTATGAATACGAAGGTTTATGTTCACCATTATGAACTGTGAAAAAGACATGGTTATAGTAGTCACACAGCCGTATCTCTTTCTCTTGCTGGAACTTAGTCCGTTTGACTGTAAAATCCCTGTGACAGACGACGGTTGGACAGACGGACACGTGAGTGACAGCCATAGGGTTCCGTTTGGAACCTCCGGGTACGGAACCCTATTCCTACTTATAAAAGGGAAAAAACGTGGGGTACCTTATGTCATGCTTTGTCACTTTCTGTCAGATGCAAATGTCACAATTGCAGATAAGGACAAAGACGATGCATAAGCTACCCCATGGTTATTCCAAGTTTATATTTACAGGATATTAGAGAATAATTATTCTATTTTATACATGATATCAATTAAAAAAAACATTTGAATATTTCTATTGAAAAATATCATCTTGGCAGATGGATTGGTAATAAGTACATACTTTAAATATTTGTAAACAACATCAAGTCTAAGTACCTAAAAATACTTTATTGCCTGTAAAATGTAAAAATAAGTCAGCAATTAATAATTCTCGCTGTATATTTAATATTTCTAATACGTCTAACACGTTAGCAAACTTGACTTGACTATACGAACACGGTTACGGGATTAGAGTCACATCCATATTAAGACGACTCGATATCCCGCGAATTGCATCCGAAAATCAGATCACTGGTTACAAGTCTTGTTTAATGTCTATTTGTGGCATCGTAGCTCCGAAATGGATGAACTGATATACCTAAATGCGTTTCTTTTTTAAGCTATTTTAATGGAGATCTTTACCTTTACTTTATGCCATGCTTTGTCAATTTCTGTCAGATGCAAATGTCACAATTGCAGATAAGGACAAAGCATGGAATAAGCTATCCCACGGCTATTCCAAGTTTATATTTTTAGGGGGTTAAAAGATCTTGTTTAAACTTTATACCTCTTTATCTTCATTTAGTTATCTTTGTGTTACTATTGTAGTTTTTGGGAATGCAAATGTCGGCTGTCATCAAGTCAATGACATAAGAGTTATCAAAACGTTGACATTACGGAAACAAGTCAAAGACAATATCGTTATTACGCAGTAGAATAGAGGCCCAGGTGACCTGTGTGCTCGTTTGTCTTCTATGCGATAAAAAAGTGATCCCTACGTAGTATTCTGTATATGGCACAAGAATAAACGTTTTGCACAGAAGTCATAAATATGTTTACCTTCAGTAACTTGTCACTTTCACAGACGTTTAATAGACAAGGTACTAAAGTGTAAACATATTCAGGACTTCGACTGTACCAAGGTGGCCGGCATGTAGATTGCATGTACTTGCATTATACAATGAACTAGATCTATAAGAATGGACCATTAAACGGACTGTAACAAGTAACCTCGTCTTTAGTGCTAGGAACTTTATTGTTTATAATTGTATATTGTGCGCTGTAAATTTAAGCTTATTATTTTAATCAAGAGTTTACAAAGGGGGTACAATTCTATGAAAAGTTTCCTACAATTTATTTTGTAATTTTTGAGCAGGTTATATTATTGACTCTACAGGATTTCATAACTTAAACAATCCTTTAGTATGCCTGTTTGTTTCGATTTGATGTTTAAAGTACTAAACTGAATGTTTTAAAAATTGAGATAACCCTATACTGAAGAACGAAGAAACTTACCTAAATATCTGGTAAACAAAAAGTGTGTTTCAAGGTTATAGTCCGTTAGGACTATAATTTTACAACAACAATTAATTAAAGGGTTTGGGTATAAACAATTAATTAAAGTAGTTATTTATTAAAATAACTACTTTAATTAATTGTTAATACCCACACCTAAATACATAATCCTATGAGTTTTTAGTAAGTTTCATGATGTCCATAAGTTGGTAGGATAAGAACGGTTTTTTTCAATTCAAAAACTGTTACTTTTATGGCGTAGTACCTAGGATCTGACACCTATAGACATTTGCAATCTTAAAACTGCAATCCTAAGACCTGCAAATAGGTTGCTTACTCTAAGGATTAAGAATGCCTCTATGTTAGTTATTATACCGGTTGTCTTATCCCCACGTTGAAACTCAACAATGCGAACATTTCTGCTTGACGATAAGTTATAAGATGGTTGTAGTACTTCGGACGGACCCTGCAAAAGGTGCTACCATGACTAGTTTATTAAGCACATTAATATTCCAATTGATTATTATTATTATAAACACAAGCTAAATCAATCAAAACCCATTATGTCTTTGCACTTTACGTTCCGTGACAATTCTACAACATCACCTTCATTGAACCTAACTATCACACAAACAACATAGGGAACATGCATTATTTTTTTCTTAGGCTCTCTGTAAAGTGCTATGAAAGAGAGGAATAACTGTATACGCGAAATAATTGTCATGTAATTTTTTCATAAGATCGCTTTAAAAAGTCATAATTTAGATCCCCTGCAAAAACACTCTATACAAAATCGACGACAGGTATGACGTCACAGCTGTTGTTCCATGTTTAAAATTATAAGGACCTTATAAAGAAATTTGCATTTATTTAGTTGAATTAAAATATGACGTAAATAAAATCAGGATGCCGACATAAACAATCTAAGCATAAAAAAGTTTACAAAGTTTGGTTCTAAATAAAATCTTAGTAAACGGGTCAAAACTTAGTGTATGCGTTTTATTGGATTTTTTACACTTTCTCCTAAATCGTGTCAATGAAATTCAATTCAGATGTGATGCATGTTCTCTATTATTAAGTCAACACTTGAATTATCAGTATTACAACACGCCATAAATATACTGAGCAAGCAATATGGCTGACAAAGTGGCATAAAGCGTGTAGCGGAAAGTATACGTCATAATTCTGCCGTAAACGTCGAGGGTACAGGGATCCCTGATGGATCACCAGGGGTGAAGGAATCTCGAACCGTGGATTTAATTCATTTAGCTGATAGTTGGATGGGTTTTATGGGAAACTGGAGGTACAGCGGGATGTTAGTTGAAGAAAATAAATAAATATTTTTAGGTAGAATTTTGGGATCTTGTGGATATTTGAGTAAAAATGACGTTTTCCGACATAACACACAATAATTATTATGTGTTGGTAGTTATAAACGGTAGATATACCAACAAGCTCCCTTTAATCAGCGTTAATACCTATAAAAATAATAGAACAAAAATGGCATACAGTCCTAAATTCTAATGCACCATTTAACCTTTTGTTTAAGCACTGAACAGTTCACCCCCCTAGTCTGCCTTCATTGAATAAAACGTATAAAAAAGTTTAAAATTTTAATTTGACGTTTGACACTCCACTTTGCGGCAAACGACTGGTGCAAGTGTGCAACTCCGTGTATAAAAAATACATTATTAAAATAAAACCGAGCTGTGTTTGGCTTTGTCATCGTTTGGAAAGAGTACATTGCCAAAATTTTTAGTCACTAACATCAGACAGATGTTTGAAGTTTTCTAACAAACTTTTTCTCTGCATGATCCACTTTACCCACGTGTGATGTGTTCTTAACAAAAACCCCTAATCTGCGTTATAAAAGAAAGTGCAGAATAATGGCGGTATTTGTATCAAGCTGTATCTCAAATAGAGTAATTACGAGAGCTCGCGACATCTCAGATTGAAGCGTGATGGATCACCGAAGGGGTGCATGCTCGTGGTGCGGTACGGCGCTACTTTGATATTTTGGAGCACCTTGTATTTGACGCCACCGAGGGATTTGTAATTTATTGAAGTTCTAGTTTTAAAGGAGTGTTCGTCGTTTTAAGTATCTATAACAGCATTTTGTAATCATCTGTTAAAAACATGCCTAACAGAATCATGCAAGATATTGATAAGATGGAGGTGGATAATGACTTTTTTAATTAACTTTTTTAATTTTAGCCAAATCAGAAGGGTGTCTTTTCATTGCCTGTGCGAAATGTATTGTTTTTTGGTCAAAAAAATATGTAATGGATAGTAGGTACTCCTCACACTTCTCGTTTTCAACAAACTCCTCATTACAACATCACATCCTGTAGCCAATGTTTTATTCACGTATTGGTATTCTTTAAAATTCTGTCAAAGGAAATGTGGGTTAAAATTAAGCGATTCCATAATCAGTAATCTTTTTTTACTCAGATATGTTTTTATCGATTATGCCTACACTGTTTCACCGACTCTCATTTCACAGAAAGTGTCACTTCTCAGAATTTTCATTTCATGGAAGACTAGTTTATGCTGAAACTTTATGGTCACAGGTCTAACCTACCCTACGTAAGCAATGCTTAAGATAATCTGAAAACAATAAGGTTTCAGCAAAAGGTAGCTTTTAATGAAATGAAAATTCTGCGAAGTGATATGTTTTATGAAATGAGTGTCGGTGAAACAAGGGGACACCGTTTTTATCACTTGCAGAAAAGAGACCTAGACTTCTTTGGAATTTCATGTTCCCACACGCATACTTACTTAAATGTTAAAGTATAGGCACACGAGAATGTTTTAGATAGGTTAATAATATTAACCATAGTTCAAAATAGTATATACGAGTATTGTCATAGGCATATCCGTTTTCAGTCAGCATTATGTTTCTAAGAACGTTGAATAGACGTTTCAATATTACAAATCATTCCATTCAGTCTTTATTCATCATCAGCAAGATGTCGTAAGTTTAATCTTCTATACGTTACATATGTTAAACAGATACAACTACGAAGTGTTACGCGCATATATCTCCTGTAACACCACAATGCGACATATACTCATATACTCCTATGTGTGAAGAACATAGCTTTTATTCTGAACATCTGTCGCAAGCCACGCGTTACATAATGTATGAGTTAAGTTCGTATGTTTAGAGGAAGGCTTTATATGCTGCGGAATATGAAGAAACGGCTTTGTTACTGAAGCAAAGGATAGCAGTGTTTACTGGGAATGATGCCACTTTTGCTGTGCGTACGAGTAAAGGTTATGTTAGATATAATTATTATTATACTAAACTTTTTTGTAGAATAACACATACATACATACTATCACGCCTTCATTCCCAGAGTGGGGTAGGCAGAGCTACAGAAATACCAACAACTACAAAAAGAGTTACACCACATTTTGCACAAACAGGCTAAGATGTTTACCAGTGTATTAGTGACAGGTTGCAAGCCCATCGCCTAACAGTACTACAAGCCCTTATTCCCTTAGTCGCCTCTTACGACATCCACGGGAAGACATGGAGTGGCGCTATTCTAACCCGGCAACCACACGGGCAAAACTAATCAACCAGTACACAACAGAATTATGCCATGGTAGGTGCTATTCAGCTTTATCTACATTTATCTTCATACTTGGATGACATACAGTCATAAATACAGAAAAACTGGATCAACGTTATGCTGTATTTTATATGACAGTGTGTTTTGGTTGAGGTGCTTTATGCTACTCGATTTTAGGATAGTCGCATTTCACACAATTAGAGTAATACTTACAACAAAAAACTCCTCGATTAATTTGAAGAGTTCGAATTCTTAAGCTATAAAGGTTTTGTTGGCGTTATTTTTTTTTGTTTTTAGGTCATCCTGTGGTTACATTATATTGTCCTTGAATCCTGAATCTACTTCTAAGAATTCATGGTCTATTTAAATTTGCCTAGCTGATAAAGAACATAAAAAGCGATTTGTAACATCCAAAGTATCGGACTGACTGTACTTTTCAAAATAATTATAACTAAAGTAAATTAGAGCTCCTGGACATAAAATTGGTGGTCTTGAAATAGTATGCAGTTGTCAATATGGCTGAAAATTTTAACGATAGCTTACTTAGGCAGAATGACAACGTTTACTTCTCTTTGTAGCACTTACTGATGAATCCAAAGAATACAACGTCAGCAGAATTTAAAAGAACGTTTGAAACGGCAATTCAATTTAACAGTCTAACAGAAATCATGCTGTAGTTACCCCGCCTAAGCAAAACCTCACATAACTCAAATTCTCGCCCATTGTACACACATACCTCAAAGTCTCTGTATTTAGACTAGGAGTACAGTATACAAGAACCAATGGGCGTGTCAGAGAAGCCAGACATCGAATTCAATGAATAAAACTTTTGAATCTTGTGTCACAAATCTTCAAAAATGTTTTCTACGTATGAAATCGATTCTCTTCTCCTCAACTTTTGGCTAACAGCTACATGCAAATGCAGGGGTTAAAAACCAGGTATTCTATACACATGCCTGTTTCTGTAACACACTAGGTTTGGAATATCGCCGTCGGGTGGGCGTGGTCGGTACGCCCAGCGACGGAGGCGGGCCCTCCGAGCGAGGTCCTCTAGATATTTGATTCGGGCTAGACCGTTCTGATATATACCTGCCATGTGTTGCCATAGGAATATGTTAGGTACTATTTTGCATACAGGGTGTTTGGTTTTTGAGCGTTCGAAGGCGATTTTTGCCACTATTTAACTTTTAAATTGGCTAGATATTGTAAATAATTGTAGGGACCTTGTTGGAGTTTGTTAAAGCTAAAACATAGAGATATCAGTGAATTTTAAAGGTAGCAATTCGTTATTGGAGGATACGAGAAGGTACAAGTAAAGCAATATAACAATAGAATAACCATCAAATTGTTCATGTTCATGCAAAAGTTTTTTTTTGTTGTTATTTCTCAGATTTCACTGTAATAAAGGCTACTTTTTATTCTAAATTGTACTCGAACATAGTCGCAAGTAAACACTAGTATTAGCATAATGCTTTCGTATGTTCTATTAAGGCGTTAATAAAAGCTAATCAAATGTTCGGTTACATGGTTTAAAGTTAAGGGTAGTTGGTTAAGTACCTACTCGTATTATTAATGCGAGATGCCTTGTCAAATTCAAATAATGTTTGGCGTGAGTTTCTACTGATGGAGCTAGAAGGCATAATTAATGCAATTATTTTAGAATAATTGAGTTTCATTGATTGCTGTTTAAGGAAAATAAAACAATAGAAAAGTTGTTTAAAAGCTGACTCTTTCTGTCAGTCCTACATAAGTACCTAATATAGATAGATACAAAATAAGTTAAGTTTGTTTTAATTATCTTTTTGTGTTATTTAATATTTACAAAATAAGTTTTTTTTTAATATTTGTAGAAAATACAAATTTAATTATATTGAATACATATTAATATTTTATTATGACAGGTTATAAATTTATGATAAAGTTCAGTTTCGTTTCTATAATTTTCAATTCGTCTAAACATAATGTTGTTCAATAATCAATGCTCATATGGTACTACACTATCTTCGTAGCATCACTTTTTATGTGCAACTTTCCTCGCGATGTTTTTCTTCATCAAACTCTCATTTCGTGTTTTATTTAATTCCACTACTATTTGAACGTAGATTAATCTTTATACTTACTGCATTAAATAGATAAATTATAGCTTCTTTTGGAATCAAACTTAAACGATATTGATTTAAAATAAGCTTATCAATAAAAAAACCATTAAATTATTTATACCCATCGGTTACATGTTGTAGAATTCCCTTAAGTAGACAGTTTCAAGTTAATTGACTACTAGATTATTTTACTAATTGTGGGGTAGGGGCATGCCCACCCTATAATTCTACCTAACAGTACTACAAAGAACATACCTACTGTATGTATATTACTATCAGTTATTTATGTTGCAGTTTAAATTTTAGGTTGCTGAATATAATCCAGTATGAAATCAACATTGCGTATACAATAAGGGCTAAAAGAAGTCTTAAACTTTATAGCTATCCATATTAAAAAACAAAAACAACTTACTTCTCAATACAACCAGAGTGTAACTCAGTACAGTCAACACAAATTTCTCAAAGTCATCTTTTAACAACACAACACTTCACTGTGCACTTCCTCAACATTCCACGGAGTGTCACTGCACCAAGAGTCAGCAAAAATAATTTTCTATAAATTGGTGGTGTCGGACTGTCAATGTGGCGTGGCGACTGTCAACTGTCTACTAAACGAATCGTCACCGCGCGCGGCCCGCCTTGCCCACTGCCTCTCGTCCCCGGGACCAAAAGACACTAACCAACAAAACGCAAAAAACGAAACTCATCTCTCTACGATTGACGCAAGATGATTTCTCACAAACCCGCCCCCGCAACTTACGCTTGGTTTGCCAAGCAGAACGCCCGCGTACTCGTCCTCCGCACTCCTCACTCTAACGCATATGCATATATTTCGTCTTTGTCATTGTCGTGTTAGAGTTTTAGTTTTAAACAGCGAATTGATTTGATAGAAACTGTATTTCTTTAAAAAACTATTTTTGCTCATCATTTGAAGTAATATTTTCGAGGAATCGAAATTTGTATGTTTTAATACTGCAGATGCGAGCTCAGTATTGCGCTTATTGTCGTGCCGTCCCTGTCGCTCTTGTGTTTCTTGTTTGTTTCACGTTGCATGATTCGGCCAATAGCATTTACGGAGCGACCCACCTTACGCCAGATAAACTACCGCAGAATAATGTGCTCTATACCTTGTGAATAAAGTTTAATTTGAGCATAATAATTTGAAGTTACCGGCGTTTGTCACGCAAGAGTTCTAATTTTAAATCAAGTGTAGGCGGAGTCGTGTTCGAGCTTATACATTGAAAAACAGAATGTCTGTAAAGAAAACCTGTTTCGAGAAACTTAAGCCTTTTATGTACAGGGGCTTTAAGTTTACCGCTGGAGGTTACATACGACGTTTGGCGTTTCGACGCTGTGCTCCGTGCTCGCTGAAATGAAGTAAAAAACTTTAGTAACCGGATTGTCGGTATTTTCCTTTTGTTGTTTCGGGGCATTGCATGAGAAATGCAATGCAACAATATGGCGTCGTGGGTAAAAAACGGAACGTGACTTGGGAAATCGGCATCTGAATGTCACCTTTAAACAAGCCTTGGGTACGCTGGCATATTATTATGAATACTAATGCATCAAAATAATAGTCTGTGATTAAATATGTTCAGGGCCTAGATCTTTCAATTACATACAACGGACCCGATATTGAGTCCTCAGGAGTGTTAAGGTGCACCGGTTGTCACCGCTGGGCCAAGTCAGCGTCTCAGTGAACTCATTAGGGCTGTCGGTCAAGGCCTCGAGGTCGATGCGGTGGGTGGCCGCCGCCTTAATTACACCCTACGTCGGTTTAGTACTTTTTCTCGGTTAGAATACACCCGAATATACAGATTGTTGACCTTCAATATACAGAGAAGAATGAAGAAGAGAATATTAATCAAATAGGGATGGTTGATCTGACCTTGATGTGTCGGATTTAGAAAACGTTTTTGTGAAATTGAGGGTTATGACCATTTACTTAGAGTTGTAAGACAATTTTTAAAGCTTGATTTAAATTACTGTTTGGATGTTAAATTAAAGGGATAAAATTGAGGTAGAATGAACTATTTTCAAGAGTAAAGCGGATAAGTGCTCAGAATCCAATCGTGTTACGGTAGGATTTTGTTCTTTTTAGTATGAAATAGCTTAAGGGTTAACTGTTTTTTTATGATAAGGAGAGGGCACACGAACACTCCGGCCACCTGATGTTAAGTGGAATCTGAGACCCATAGACATTTGAATTCACAAGACTATAATCCTAAGACCTCAAATGCGTTGCCAACCCTGAGGACTAAGATGGAATGCCTCTATGCTAGTTAGTAATTTCACCGGTTGTCTTATCTCCACACCGCAACACAACAATGTGAACATTGTTGCTTGGCGGTTGGTTAAATAAGATGGTGGTAGCGATCCGGACGAACCCTAAAGCTACTGTATGACTTTGTATTGCAACAGAGTTTTTCAATTGAATTACAACCCGCGAACTGTCAGTTTACTTATATACACACATAACCCTGCTTCGGGCAGTCGGGTAAAAACTGTACTCAATTATGTCATTGTGCTAATTTCCAGCATGGAGTGATATTTTTGCTGTTTATTCTTTTTTATAATAGGTACGAGTATGAAGGCGAATGAATAACAAGTAAGAATTTGATTTTATAAGCCTTTTCTAATAGGTGTACTCGTATTAAACTGCAAAATATTCCTTAGCTTAGGTACTTACATTAGATAATGATTTAATTGTTTCTTGTAGTTGTTTAGTTTGAGTTCTAAACAAATTAGTTTACACCGCCTGCCATGAATTTGTGTCCTAAGTTATTTCTCTTACAAGGTTGTCTGGAAGAGATCGCTATTTAGCGGTAAGACCGTCTGTTGTATACCTATGATTTAAATGTACTGTTCCGTGTTCTGTTTATTTTTTTGGTGTTCAATAAAGAGTATTTGTATTGTATTGTTCACGTCATTTACCTACTTATTCTATAATTATAGTCAAGCAAGGTATTTCTTTTTTTAAAGTTTACTTTTAAATATCGTTTATTATTTAACGGGTACTTCGAGAACACCCTTTAAAAATAAAAACGTAAGCAAGTCCTTCAAAAAAATCAAGCAGAATTTAGTGGTCAAGTAAAATGTTAATAATCCTTCTGTTGAATATTCCGAGCCGGCTTAAATGGAATAATTAAATAAAGCTAAAAACTTAGTTAAGTATTCCGCGGGCGATCCGCCATCAGCTAAAATATTCGAAACCCGTTCTAACCATTAGGTATATGGAGTACCTAAATGAGTTTTTATGTAAACAGATGGTTAGGCATTTAAATATTTTTAGGGTTCCGGAGCCGAATGGCAAAAACGGAACCCTTATAATTTCGTCATGTCCGTCTGTCCGTCTGTATGTCACAGCCATTTTACTCAGAGCCTATTGGCACTATATAAATGAAATGTGGAGGATAGATGTATTCTATGAACCGCTATACAAAGATGTAGTAAAATTGAAAAAAAAAAATATATTTAGTAGTGGCACTCCGTACATGTAACTAGAGGACGAAAAATTTTTTTTTGAGTTTTTCAGCGTGTGGGGTGTTTTTAGATAGGGCTTCCAAAATGATACAGAGGTTTTTATGTGACTTTTTTACGTAAGTGAACAGTTGGCGAGATATACGCTTCTAAAGTCGTAAAAATTCTGTCCGGGTGGGTAGCTTTTGAACTGTTAAATAGAACATTCTAATAAAAATTACAGTAGTAGAACATACGAAATACTTCCAACCAAAATTGTTTTGAACACGATACGCTGTGTAGTTTTTGAGATTTTAATAAAAAACAAAAAATGAATTTCAACCATGAACGTTCATCCTAGCTACGGAACCCTTCACTGTGCGTGGTCCGACATGCACTTGGCCGGTTTTTTTAGGGTTTTGTGCGCCGTTTACAAGCTTTTTATTTAACTAGCACTGTTTGTATGTATGTAAGTTGTCCGCTTCGTTTGTAAACCAATTTTGAACTGGTTCCCGTTAATGAAATGGGCTGAAATTTGGACCACATGTGTAAACCCGATGACAACGCAACATGATGGTATCTAAGAGCTGATCTGATCTGAGCGTCGGAAGGTGGCGACAGGATCTCCGCTATACTTACCGTAGACCCGCCGTTAGTTAGGTCTTGACAAGCAGTTAATGACTTTGCAAATTAATATAGTAGGAAACAGAAGCTTGTCCCGAAAGAGATTTATTGGCAGGAATTTATTTTACAAAATAATTTTTAACCAACTTCTAATTTCTGGGTGACTTGAAATTTTCTATACTTATGCGACGACGATACAATAGTAATATGGTACCATCGAGCTGGTATGACGGTGGAAACGGAAAGTAACCAAAATAACTCCAAAACGGCTCAAAAAATTGCGTCGAGTTTGGACTTTTTTGACTCTTCTTTTGTATAGTCGGCAACTAAGTGTTAGTAAATGAATTAATTGAGAAAACTCTCGAGTTAATCAAATCGAATCGAAAGAAAATACCTTTGGCACCTTTGTATGAAGTCTGGCCTGAACCTAGTCTTTGCCTATACATCAGTACCTGTCTACGATCTTCTTCGAATTTTCATTGCAGATACATTTTTGTCAAAGAAAAAACGATATGGGAATAAAAAACTTAAAAAATCCGACTGCAATTTTTAGGATTTCGTAGTCAAACTACGAAACCTGTCGTCTAATAGTTTCGCCATGTCCGTCCGTCCGTCCGTCTTTCTAGCGCAGGGACTCTTAGTACTAGAAAGCTGAAATTTGGTATGAATATACGTACATATTAGTCACGCCAACAGAGTGGTACAATAAAATGTAAAAAAAAATTTTTTTTACGGTATTAGTGCCTCCCCTACATGTAGGTAACGTAGGGATGTATTATTTTTTTCTCGTCTACCCCATATAGTGTGTAGGTCTTTCAAAAATATTGTTTATTGTTAAAACAATTTTTCGATCAAGGGATCCGTTTACGAAATATTAAGCTTTAAAGCGCTAAGTTTTGTTAGAGTCCCCCCTACAGCCACTAATACTACAAATCTACAAATACTAAAAATTGGAAAAACATCTGATATGAAAGCGCATATAACGAATTTAAAACTATCACGATTAAGGAGACATTGATTGATTGAGACATTCTTGAGATACAGGCGATTAAACTGTTTGTACCTATGTACTAAAATCATCTAAGACGGCACCAAATGACTTTAAATAGAAAATTAGTTATTATGTTGATTTTATGTTTGTAGTACGTACTTAAAGGTTTCGGAACCCCACACTGAGCATGGTCCGACATGCTCTTGGTCGGTTCTTGATATTGTCGTTCATATTATGCCCTTGTCTAGAACAAAGGGCACAATGTACAATGTGACTAAAGGGGCAATTGTGCCCTTGTTCTATCGAAGGTGCGATATGTTGAAAAAAAACCCCTCACTTACATTATTTTGATTAAAATATAGCCTATATCACTCCCAGAACCATGAAGAATCTAACTACCTCCACCTTAACCTCAAACATACATACATACACTGGAAAAACATAACCCTCCATCTGAAGCAGTCGGGATTCCACTGTGAAAATTCATCTTACTACCCGGTGGTTCTTTGAGACTCGTGGACTTTCTATGGGTTGATTGTTGTGGTCCTTATAATTTTTTACAAAGTATGTGGAGACAACACAATCGGACTAAAGCGTCCGCAGATTACGGGGCAGTTTAAAGTTAAGTTATAGTCTTTATTCCAAGGGTACTAAAGATTGTTCCGTGACTGTCTGTATGAGGGAGGACTGAAATAAAAATTGGCGGTTTCTAAAAAGATCGTTATTGTTGTGCACAAGCACCTTAAAACCTTGATTCCACACAAGCCTAACAATATTTTAAGATACATCAACTAAGACGTTACTTGAATCTCTAAAGAACTTGCGGTTGTTACTATCATTTTTAGTGGTGGTAGGACCCTGTGCAGGGTCCGTCCGGATCGCTACCACCATCTTATCCATTAACCACCCGCCAAGCAACATTGTTCGCATTGTTGTGTTCCGGTGTGGGGATAAGACAACCGGTGAAATTACTAGCATAGAGGCATTCCATCTTAGTCCTCAGGGTTGGCAACGCATTTTAGGTCTTGGGATTATAGTCTTGAGAATTCAAATGTCTATGGGTCTCAGATTCCACTTACCATCAGGTGGCCAGAGTGCTCGTGTGCCATCTCCTTAACATAAAACAAAAAAAATCGTTGGGTTTATAGCGGGTATTACGGCCGTTCTCTGTTGGAGCCCCAGAACTATCCCGGGTCTCCCCAGACCTGGGTACTGCATATAAGCATAAAAAAAGGCTGATACGTGAGACAGCTCATGTAAAAACGCATTAGGTAGGTATAATTCATTCATTGACATTTTTATGTAATAAGCTTAAATGATACCAACCCTTGCAACGATGTTCAAATTAAAATGATTAAAAATGTTTAAAATTACAAAATTGTCGCACAATACAATACAATGACCAATGACAAGTTAGTGTAGATAAAATTCGGTTAACACGTACTAAATGTTTCTCTCAAACATTTTTTCACGAAACCAGAATAAGACAAACTATTACTTCACGATCCACGTCTTAACTTTTCGTTTAAAAATCGTAATGATGTAATCTGAGTCCGTGCCGTGATTAATGTCTAGCGGCGCAAGATTCTTAATTAAAGGGTAATATGCCGTAAGTAATTGTAATTACTATTGCGCAGGCGATGCTGCGCTTAGATATTAAATTACGGGGAAAACGTAAACGTTACTTGTGTGTTTAACACAAACCTATTAAACTCTATTAATTAAAAAAAAATCGGTCATGATTCCATCATTCTACAAACTTATTACTTATGAACCTGTAACCACTGTCACGGCTGAATAAAGGTTTCCTTCAAAGCACACCATGTAAAGTTCCTATCAGATATATCGGAGCGAACATGGTGCTCACAAATATCTCAACACGTGGAACAGTGTTCATAAGACAACCGGTGAAATTACTAGCATAGAGGCATTCCAACGTAGTCCTCAGGGTTGGCAACGCATTTGAGGTCTTAGGATTTAGTCTTGAGAATTCAAATGTCTATGAGTCTCAGATTCCACTTACCATCAGGTGGCCTGAGTGTTCCTGTGCCTTCTCCTTAACATAAAAAGAAGTCTCTATTGTCAAGGCATTAGAGTGCATGTTCAGGTATTTTCAAGCACCCTCAGATATATTAGATGGTGACTGTAATAGAGACTAATGAATGTTTCAGTGACGTTAATTTTGGAGGCGACCTGCCATTCGAAGTCACGAATGATTTTACTATTCTCTGGTCCAATTATGTGGAAAAGCCGAAAACAATCCTTAGTTGTATTCCTAAATAGCTTGCGGGGCTTCCTGATACAGATATTGCATACTTAATAGGAAGTCCCCACCTAGTAATTATTTACACTAATTTAACTTTACATAGCACTGGGCCCTATCCCATGTTAATAAAAATCTGTAATAAATTACCTGAAGTAAGAAAAATTTAAAGTGATACAAAAAAATCTACAGAAGTCTAAAACTTCTTCTTATAGAGTCATATTACGCCGTCGATGAATATGTAGAAAGTTACTAGAAATCCCTTAATTAAGCCACTTATCTTTATTGTATACTGATTTATCAACCAGTCTACCTCTCCTCTAAATTGCGATGCCTGACAGGATACAATATGTATTTTTTTTCATTCCTGTCAACGGAGGCAGAACTTGTAACCTTGACTGAAACAGCGAGAGAAGGCTAAAATAACTCCTGGAAGACATGATAGACTTGAATGAAAAACCAAATAATTATGTTGATAATCAGTCTACTATTAAGCTATCGAAGAATCAGCCGAATTTATCTCTTCTTATAGAGTAAGTTGGCGTTAATTGTTTGAAACTGCATGTAATTTTACAATGAATCCGCTTATTAAATTATCGTTATGGTAGAACTTCACTTGGGCATGTTGGCCGTTGAGTGACTATAGGTAGGTATCCAAAACCAAACGAACTATTTATTTTAAACATTTTTCAAGCCTCAAGCTGTCATAATACCTCTACATACATAGGTACATACATTAAATCACGCCTGTTTTCCAGAGGGGTACGCAGAAACCACTTCTTTCCACCTGCTACAAACCTGACAAATCTCTTTCTCTTCTTCCACATTTATACATCGAGTCAGCATGATTTGGCCCTTTTCCAGTATTTCTCCGAATTGATTAAAAAAAGTAAGCCTAGGGCGGCCCCTTCCAACCCTTTCATTGCACATCTCTTTCGTCGATCTTCTTTCATTCGTCCTTTCCAAATGACCAAACCATTGAAGCAAGTCCTCTTCAATCTAACCTCCACTAGTTAATAAATGCGAAAGTGAGTTAATCCATCTATCTGACATACGTACATACATAACATCACGCATCATTCCCAGAGTGGGGTAGGCAGAGCTACATAAATACCAAGAACTTTAAAAAGTCTTATAATTCTTTAACCACATTTTGCACAAATAGGCCAAGAAGTTGTGTATTAGTGACAGGTTGCAAGCCCATCGCCTAACAGTACTACAAGCTTTTATTCCCTCAGCTCAGTCACCTCTTACGACATCCACGGGAAGACATGGAGTGGCACTATTCTAACCCGGCAACCACACGGGCATCTATCTGTCTGATTTTAATAAATTTGGAGAGGGAATAGCATGAAGCCCGAAGGACGACCAAGTAACTTCTGCTGATTCCCAAAATACCAGATTACTTTTTTACCAGAACCCCAAAACACCAGACCAGATTCAAAATGTTAAATACAAATGGAAATGAACGGTAACTTCTTATCCTAAAAAAATAAATTACCGACTACCCTTTCCGTTGACGTTGTTGGTGACGAACCGTTGGCGAAGAAGTTGTATCTTTGTTTAGTGCCAACAGTAAAAACCTTGAGCTTAGTTTGGGACTATTTCAATTTTAATTTAGATTTATAAATAACATCACGCCTTCAATCCCAAAATGGGGTAGGCAGAGTTACAAAAATACCATACATACATAACGTCACGCCTTCATTCCCAGAGTGGGGTAGGCAGAGCAACAGAACACCAACAACTCTAAACTTGTTGATAATTCTGTAACCACATTTTGAATAGACAGGCTAAGATGTTTACCAGTGTACTCGTATTAGTGACAGGTTGCAAGCCCATCGCCTAACAGCATTAAATAAAATACCAATAACTCTAAAAAGACTCGTTTATAATTCTGTAACCACATTTTGCACAATCACGCCAAGAAGTACTAGTACAGGTTTGTATCCATTAAACGAGATCTACGCGAACGAAGCGGGCGAAATAAACTAACATGTATCTTAAGACGTGCTCCACCCTTACTCCCATAGCAGCAACCGATCCCGGCGACCGCTTCATAATCCCACGACATGTGCCAAGGGGTTGCGCGTCATTAGTGTCGGACGGCCACAGACTGTCAACTGTTAAATTGCCATAAATTACGACGGCGTGTCATCTACCCTATTTGGGGGTTACAGGCTTTTGAACATATACCTGGGGGGTTATTATGCAGCAATGCAGTTCAGTTTAAGCTGAGAGAAAAGGATTTAGCTCTGTCCTTTACGCTCGCCGTAAAATGAACTTTACAGCCATATCATGGTAAAACTCGCAAAAGATGGTAAATTATGTAGGTACGAGTAACTAACTATATTCAGGCGGTGTACAGAAACTGAAGGTAATATTTACCCCTGATATTTATTCACACACGTTTTAGAAATAGAGATAATTAAGTTGATAATTTTTCAAATTTATGTATGAAAAACTGGGTAAGAGCATGTCGGATCATGCTCGTGTAGGGTTCCGAAGTCATTATTACAAACAACAAGAATAAACGAATTTTCCAAGAAATATTTTGTACGTACATACATAACATCACGCCTTCATTCCCAGAGTGGGGTAGGCAGAGCTACAGAAAAACCAACAACTCTAAAAAGACTTGTTGATAATTCTGTAACCACATTTTGCACAAGTAGGCTAATTGGTTTACCAGTGTATTAGTGACAGGTTGCAAGCCCATCACCTAACAGTACTACAAGCCCTTATTCCTTATTAAATACTTTGTTTCTTGATAAAATAAAATATTAACGTACAAACATAGTTTTCTATAATAACAACAATATATTTATATATCGTGGAAATCGGACTTGATTTAGGGGGTGAGAAACGGTACCGACCGGAGATAAATTTTGTATGGAAAAGATACGCGATTTGAGCGTCGCCTCAAATCAATCCTCTTAAAAAACAGAGCCTCTATTCTACCTAGTAAAAACATATTGCCTTTGACATGATATCGTATTGTTTTAACTCTTAAATGCGTAGGTAGGTCCGTGTGGTTGCCGGTGTCTCTCCATGTCTTCCCGTGCATGTCGTAAGAGGCCACTAAGGGAATAAGGCTTGTAGTACTGTTAGGCGTTGAGCTTGCAAAAACAATCATCTTGGCCTGATTGTAAAAATGTGGTAGCAGAATTATCATCAAGTTTTTTAGAGTTGATGGTAATTCTGTAGCTCTGCCTACCCCACACTGGGAATGAAGGCGTGATATTATGTATACATATATGCTTACGTAATTAAGTAGGTGAGTTAAAGTTAGATAATTAATATAAAAAAATGAATTTTTCTGTCAAAACATTGCATTCGGATGAAATTTAGGATTTTTATCGTTTTGGAATTATGTAAGCGTACCAGTGCGCGCCTTTTTATTCTGGATTAGACTTAGTGTTGTGTCGGCTTTAGAAACACACTAAGATCGTAATCCTCAAGTAATTCATAACATTCCCGAGTAAAAACAAAGCAGTCGTTTTACACCGAATTTGTTTACAATGTGACCCGTTATTTCTGCTCGCTAGTATATAATTTAAGGTTGCAAGCAGGTGAGAAGGCTCGCGCTACCGAGCATTAGTTGCGTTCCATTTACTTCCTGTCTGTACATTCCAATTAGCCAGTTTCCTGTTGACTTGGCCACCTGTCGGTACCTACCGCTACCTGCGACTGACGCTACCGCCTCGGTCAAAATTAATTAAGTGTATTGATTAATACCAGGCCAGAATAAATAAATTAAATAAATTAATTGATAATCGGCGAACCAGTGGATTAGTTGAGACCAAACATTAATCTGGTTGAAGTTTGAAACAATGATGTTCGATGTAGTCATTGAAAGTGTCTGAAGATGAAATAAAAATTTCTAGATTATTGCTGTTTTTTTATTCGTTAAATTCTTAAAATAATAAATTACTGCGTAAAAACATAGTCAACAAAACCAGATCTTTATCTCACCATCTTGACAATGACTCGTGACAGGTGACAATTCGTTATACACTGCAAAGTTAACACACTGGTACATCACTGGGTTTCATATAAGCTGCGCCATGTACCTATACTGAAATTTCATCTGTCATTGTCAGGATGATAATGTAGGGCACAGATCTTTGGTCCGCCTTATGAGAGGTCTACCACCACTTAAGGTGGACCATCTGCTGAAGATCGCAGGAAACCGATAGGCGGAGCTCCTTGAGGAAGACGTATGGCCAGTAGTGCACATCTTTTAGCTGAGATGTAGAAAAAAAATAAGATCAAGGAATAAAATCCCCGCTCGACTTATAAATATTAGTACAATCACCCACACAGCTGAGTGACCAATGAAACAGAGAGAAAATGTCTTGGTCGTGCACATGAGATTCTTATGTAAAATCTATATTTATCTCTTTCTACATTTTCTCACTTCCGTCTTTAATGGGCAGTTAATTGTGTGGCTGTTTGTACATACTGATCGATTCTGGGCCCCTCGCTTTGAAGACCAGCTCACTGCACTCCAAACAATAGTTCATTTAAAAAAAGAACTTTTGAAGCAATCGGTCCTCAGCAGAAACACCTAAAATTCTAAAACTATTATTTTCCGAATATATGCCCGAATTTTCATTTTTTCGTACGATATTTTAAATTAGATCTATAATTAAGTTGCTATACGGAAGAAAGAAAGAAAGAAGAAAGAAAAACTATTCGCAACAAAAACACATCAAATAACATAAAAAAAGGAAATAGAACAGAAAAGTGATATTTGTTGCGAAACGGTCCCAATTAACTCAGCATGTGCTGGCTGTGAAGCCTACGCTGATCTTCCGTTGGGACCGCTCGGTGAAAACACGGAAGGTGACATTACGAATATTTTATGAAACAAATTAAACAAAAAAAACAGAGTTGAAAAAAGTAATGCAACAATAAAAACGAAACGAGTGTGTCAGTTCCATAAGAACATGCAGCGTAGTGGCAACCACAGGAACCATACACATTAATTGTGCTCTGCGCCATACGAGAGGAGATACGTACGAAAATTCGAATTTTTAATAAATTCTTTGGAATAATGTAGTGTATCCTCAGCACTATGCCTACTCATTACCCGGTGCAATCGGTGCATCAACTCGGTGCGGGTTCACTGCACTAACCGGCCTTACTTTTTACACTCGGCCCAACCGCTTATTTGACATCATTAATCATTATTTCGGCCCAGCGTTCGAGCGCCTCACAATTTGAGAAAATAACCCTTTTTTGTACTTTGTAATACAGTTTGCGGGCCTTTCGACCGTGGCGGGTTAACAATATTTAAATTATACTTCCAATAGCATATGCTAAAACTATACGTTGATGTAATAGTACAGACTGTAGAGACCGTGGCGGCGGCGAGGCGGCGTCCTGGGCGGTTCGGTGTTGGTTATCCTGGTATTTTTTAACCGCTGCTATCGGGAAATAATACTATTTTTAAATATGCTTTGGCCTGTATTAATAAATTTCCCATGCTATTTTTGCAACAGTAAGGTAAAAAATTACGAGCATGTCAGAGAAAATGTATATTTTCGATGTTTTTTTTTACCATAATATTGAATATTATTATAACAAATAGAGATAAAAGATGTTTGTTCAGTATAACGTTTTCAAAAAAAACATTTGGTTGAAAAAAACCATAATACACACAAAATACTAAACAATATAAATGCATTTTTTGTGCACAGACGCGCAATTGCAGAAAATCAAATTAACTGTGCGGTGAGGCGCGTTTCCCTGAACTGAAAATACCATGACTAGTATATGTATATGTTTTAATTGGAAGTTACGTGCAGTGCTTGTTATGTTTCGGCATTTTTATATGGTTTAGCGAACTTAAATTTAAATTCGAACTTAAAAAATTGCTCCCTTATTCAAGATGATTCTATAAATTAATGTTTAGGAGAAGACACTCGAGCACTCAGGCCACCTGATGGTAAGTGAAATTCGACACCCATAGACATTTGAATTCTCAAGACTATGATCTTGAGACCTCAAATGCGTTGCCAACCCTGAGGACTAAGATGGAACGCCTCTATGCTAGTATGTTCCAAGCTTAGCAATACTCGTTCTTAGGGCTAGTAACTAGAATATTTATTAGTAGATAATACAATACAACACAAAACACTTTATTCAACACCCCATACATCAAGGAACGGATATATATGAGTCTTGATGCGGTCTTATCGCTAAGTAGCGATATCTTCCATAATCTTCGTTTATAATTTCTCTTGTTTCACCTTTAACTCAATTTTTTATTTATTTCTCTAACTATTAAGTCTAAACAATACGCCTGTCTTATGAATAATACAATTTCTTAAGCAGAAACGCGTTGATACTAACCGGTAGATTTTTGTGCAGCGATTTCAAATCACAATTTTATGCTAAAGGGTTGCAATTTGTTGCACATTAGGGAAAACCTGCTCGGATTGTAAAGTAATCTCGATAATGGTTGAAATACCAACTATAATTGCTTACAAAGTATTAAGTAATTATATGTTGCCTGTAGGAATTACGAGGAATGGAGTCAACACTTTTATAAAATATTAAATATTTTTTCCGGACAGAATAATCAGTGTTTTTGTGCAGCCATTTAACTTTTTTGCAATAATCTCTTTTACAGAATGTGGTGAACGAGAATATGGCATCGCATTTGATTTTGATAATATAACAATCAAGCTCCTTGAATGCGCTAGAGATTTAACTATTTATGCACTTGTTATCGATTATATTTTATAAGTTAGGTTTAATTAAAAGTTCGCGAATTGGCATCATCTTAATATTATGATTGCTTTATATGTATGGTTTTGTGTTTATCGTCATATCTATTATACATTAAATCGTGTATGGATTTTATTTTTTTAGGGCAACGGTGTATTTACAGTGTGTAAATTTCATACGGGCATATATTTTATCCAGGCGTGGTTAACGATCTTACAAATCAAGTGAGAAAAACATTTTGTTAGTAACTTTTATTATTGAGGCGCAGTTAATTTTTTTAAGTTTGTCTTAGGAGCAATGTAACGCGTGCCACTTCCTATTACAAAACGATATTACGTAGACGATTTAATTTAATTGGCGCAATGTCTGATACATTGCTTGCTGAATTAATTAGTAAGAAAAAATAAAGTACAACTAATGTTACTGTTACACAAGTTTTTACATTAATTAGTGTGTATATTAACTGTTGTTAAAATATATGCCCGTATTAAATTTACACGCTGTATATTATTAAGGCTTATTTATATGTAAGTTCTCTGCCTTTTCACCGACAAATCTTTGACAAATGCAACGTTTTGCAACCTATTACAAATGTTTTAGGATTTTTATAAAACTAACCTAACCTAACCTTACATGATGGTCCTGAAATAAATCCAGAATTATTTACAGTTTCGGAAAAAAACGCGGGTTGTCAAATTATACGTTTGTGAAATGAATCATTTGTGAAACGTTGGTTATCAAATGATAGGATTCCTGCACCACCTACAATCTCTGCTTAGCCCAAAGGTCAGCTGGTAAAGAATGCCTTACGGTGTTAAGTTCGCCTTTTATATATTAAGTGTATTCTTTTATGCAATAAAAAATAAATATATAAGTAAATAAATAAATACATCAACATTCTTTACAGGTCCATAAGTTAAAATGGCAGTTTACGATTCTCTGGCATAGTTTGAATACTAGATGCAGTGTAAGTTGCACTAGGTTCTAAACTGCAGGTGCGCTTGTATTGTTCGAGACAATAACTTGCACGAGTGGAGCGCCTAGGGCGACTTCAGATGCGTCAGTGAAGAACGCAAGTGATCTGCGGGTTTCCTCGCTAAAATACATACCAATTGCATTAGTTCTTAAGAGTGCGCCGAGGCAACGATACGTAATTACGAAAAAAATGCGTTCGTTTGATCGCCTGCTGCATTGTTTTTACTGAAGCTTTAGTTATGCAATTCATATGTAAGATATTTAAGGAAACACTCTATTTATCATATACTTTAGAAACACGATTACTTGTACTTCCCTCGATAGAAAAAACCTCCAAAGATACCTCTACATAACAAAATAAACACTAAGTACGGCGTAATTACTTCACGGAAGATCATCAGTTTTGGATTTACAACAAAACTGCACGTCTTCTATATATTCTACACTTTAGATTTGAAAATGTGTTTTTATTTTACTAATATGAAGGAAATACCTAAATTCGCACGCGTTTCGTCCATTTTAGCCAGAGCCATCACGTTTCCCCCATGTCCGCATTAGTCAGGCTTCGGCCGTCGGACGTGGAGGCTGTGTCGCTTGGTGGTTGGTTGCGTTTATCGCGATTTTTGTGATTATTCACTTTATTTTAAATGGGGAACAAACACAACCAAGAAAGGAAGAGAAGGGGTTGGCAAAAGCACAATGCTAAACGCTTGCGTGAAAAAATGAAGTTAGTTAAAATCGTAAACCTACTGATAGTGGAGTAGTTCTAAGAAACCTGATTTGACAGTTGTCAAAATGCCACGCTAAGGGAGGAGATAATAAATCGGTAGCAACATAGACTGATTTTCGAGATGTATCGATTTGTATTACTAAGACTTTGTAATCGTTTAGTTGTAGTCTTGATGTTTTGGGCCAAAATTGGTTTATTTACACAAGTAATTTTAAACAACACGCGAAGTTCTTTCAATTAGTAGGTAGGTATATAAAAAATACACTTCTATGGTGAATATTTACCAAGATATAAAAGTAGTTTAGCTAAAAAACACATTTACAGGCAAAACAAGCTTCTTAGAACGACCCGAGGTTTTTTTTACTATAATTAATTATATAATATTGTTACTTCTTGGGATGGTTTCAATATTTCTAGAGCAAGACATCTCCAGAAATCTGAATACAAAGAGAATACTCCGTAACAATACTCAGTACCTAACAACTATATTTCAACAAATGAGTAAAATTGCAAAATTATTCATATTTTTTTATTTATAGGGTTAATGTTCCAGTTGATGGCACTTCGCTACAAAGCGAAGAGTTAGGTACCTAATGAACCGGTGAGGTATGCGTAAAAATAGTAAGAGGTGTATAGGAAAACATTTTAATAAATTTAGTATGAATTTTCACATTATCTTTATATTTTTTCAATTTACAGAGTAAATGAATTGGTTGACATCGATTATAAAATTTACCACACAATGGAATTGTAAGTCCCAAATACGAATTATTTTTATAGAATGAGGATTACAAAATTTCATCCAAAAACTAATTCTGTTAATAAATAAATTATAGTTAAATCAAAACGTTCTGTTTTATTACAGGATGCCAATGGACCAAATTTCTTGTCTTTCAGTGGATGGAGAAATAGACAATGACATTGCTTACTCACACAGACAAAATAATGCCGTGAAGTAAAATCCGATATTGATTATTGTTGTTTCTTATGTCCTAATATTTTTTTCTAAAGATACCTGCGTACATTATTCATTACATTATATACATACAAACATTAAGTAGGAACTTCTAAATATGTGATTGATACAGCAGCTTTAAGTTTTTAGTTTTTTAAAACATCAATTTAATTTTATACTTTATAGTGATCAGAATCAGACATTGAAGTTTTTGCGGAAATAATCATGGATAAACATTCGTACAAACTAAGATCCTTTTTTTTAAAGACGGTTAAAATACCAAAACCTTCTCCTATGTGAAACAAATACTTTTCTGAAAACCGCATTAAAAACGGTTCAGCCAAACGTGAGATAATCGCGGACAAACATACATACATACAGGTCAAACTGAGAACTTCCTTTTCTTTGAAGTCAGTTAAAAATAATATCTTGAAGAAAGGGTCCATGACTGGGATTTTTGCCCTACTCAGCCGTTCTTATTACTTTACATTAGGTATTGAGTTCACTTTATTTTGTGCTTAGAATATTGTCAATAAAGGTAATTAGGTTTTATTTCATTTCAATATACAGTCACATTAAATCACGGGGTTGTTGAGCCACCATAGAACTCTGTCCTAATGACAGCGTCAAGTCACGCAAAAGAAATTATTTACGTCAAAATTTACCGTCAACTTTCTATGAAAGGGTTCTCCCGGTAACCTTCGGAGAGGGAAGATGGCCGATTGGAAGATGTACGGCTTTTACTTATGATTTATTCTCTTTAGCCGAACAATTTGCCCAATAAATATTATAAATAACTTAACACTAGCTAAATACACCATAGATGTACAAACGACATTAATTAAAAATTATCTATCTATCTGTGAGTGGGTTCTAGAGTGGCTCAACAATCTCGTGATGTGACTGTACCTCAACAATACAAGTAATTCAATCCTACCTTACCTACCGACAGTAAACAACAAATTTAAAAAAAAATGTAGACTGAAAAAAGTTTTTAACTTCTTATAGTCAATATTTGAATAAAAGTATTCGGAATCGATTATGTTTTTTTATTTTGTAAACATTGGTAGCAACCTCCGCGCCTAGTGGACCGGCGCACGGCTCGTCAGGCGCGGCGCGCGGCCGGCGCATGGCTCCAGCTCGCTCCTTGCTGGTGTGCTATACGCACACATACACAGAGTGCATAAAATACCTAAAGTTAATGAGCGCAAAAAGCTCGGTGCCCCCTTAAATACACAATACAATACAATACAAAACTCTTTAACATGCTACAAAAATGAAATTCGAAATTGCTAACAACCAAAGGTTAAAGTTACTTCTCAAGAGCAAAGGAGATGGTTTACTATTAGGCTCTTATTAACAACGTGCAATGAAATTTTAACTAACAACGCTCGTTGTCCTGGGCACCTATTATGGTCTCGTTTATCGCGGTGGATAAAGCTTCCGTCTCTCACTTACATACTGGTCAGAAAGTGACAGATGTTTTGTTCACGCTTATCCACGTCGATAAACACTGCCATAATACGCCTGCTACAAAAAATATATAAACGCAAGGTAAATGCGATTTAGCTACAGTTAGCGCTGTTAGTGGTTAATAAAACATTGTATTCCGCGTTTCCCGCTGGTTTTGAGGCTTTCCTTTCGTATATTTGTACAGACATTCTCTCGCTTCGACAATAAAGTCTTTGTGCTGGCGTTTGCGCCGAGACGCTGCGAATGTGCCGTTCCTCGTACGTCTCGCAGGTTTTGATATTTGCGTTTTATTATAAGTATAAAATATAAACCATACTCTTGATATTTTACTAACTTATTAATTGAACTATGTCACTATGTCTTTTAACGAGTTATTCAAGCTATCGCTCGTTGGCATCGTTCGTCTTTTATACACGCTAAAAGCAGTAAGCACTCGATACTTATCCAATAACTTGGAGGAACAGATTTGGAGGCGGATCGTATTTACCTTTCTGGGTGAACTGTTTGGTAAAATATTGGCTATTGGAAGAAGATATACAAGTACCTGCATTTATTTGCAAATATTTTATTTCTATGGAAAAATGAAGTTGCACCGGGTTATATGTATATCCACTTCCCCGTTTTATGTGTGCATTTTTGAATCTAGAACACATAAGAAGTACAAAATATTGTTAGTACGTTGGCCTTATAAGTTGCACACTTTAAGGGCGTTAAAGTGACAAGGTAAAAACTGGGCAAGAGCATGTCGGACCATGCTCGGTGTAGGGTTCCGAAGCCTTTAAGTATTACAAACATATAAAACAACAAGGTAATAACTAATTTTCTATTTAAAGTATTTTGGTGCCATCTTAAATGATTTTAGATAAACACTTCGTAGTTTTCCTTTTAAATTAGTTATATACGCTTTCATTGAATTTTTAGTATTTGTAGTTTTGGCTGTAGTGAGGGGGGGGGGGGGAAACCTAACTCTAACGAAAATAGCGCTTTAAAGCTTAATATTTCATAAACGGAACCCTGAATCGAAAAATTGATTTCACAAACCCTATCCAACGACACCCCAATCTATGGCGTAGACGAGAAAAAAATACATCCCCACGTTACGTGTAGGGGGGTACAGTTTTTTTTTTGTACCACTTTGTTGGCTTGACTTATATGTATATTGATGCCAAAATACAGCTTTCTAGTACTAAGAGTCTCTGCGCTAGGATGCGGACGGACGGACGGACGGACATAGCGAAACCCTTTTTCCGGTTCCGTAGTCAAACTAGGAACCCTTATAGGGTTCCTAGTTTGACTACGGAACCCTAAAAAGTGTGCTGCTACTTATAAGGCCGACTGTAACTGGAAAGAACCATATTTTTAACCGTCAAAGAGGAGGTTATCAGCATGTATTTTAGTCATGATCGGTTTTTGAATATTTTCTTGTTTGATACTCCCGAGGTGGTCCCATTGCCACCAAGTTGGTATCTGATAAGGGTCTCTGTGAGGAATTAAGATAAATACTCAAAAATTATAGAAATAAATATACGTGGAATGAATATACGTGATAATATTATTATGATCACTAAAAGGTATGAAATAAAATAAATGTACAAAAAAAACTAAAAACCGTGTCCAAAAAGCAATAAATAACTTCTTTTAAAATCAGTCAGACCAACTGACGTCGGTGCTCTACTATATTTTTATCTAAAAGCCAAATCCAGTTGGACTGACATATTAATTTAAAATAATTTATTTCTTGCTTTTAGAACACGGTTTTTAGTTTTTAAAACATTTATAATGACCAAACACTGTTGGCTATTTAACGAGAATTCATACTTAAGTGCCGATGTCCTTCATTAAATTGCTGGTGTCTACAGCATAAAACCGTCCACTGTTCACACACTTGATATGAAATTCTCAAGGAACTGAACATATGCAGCACATTCGCGGTGTTGAGCGCGCGAGCGCAGGCGACAGATGCGCTGCATTGCCGCCGCGGGCAGGGGCGGATCGAGGAGACGAAATATTATCTTTGCTTATTTTACAAATGCATAAGTACTTACGTTTGTTTGTTTGTTCCTTCTTTACAGCTGAATGTCTATACCAATCGATTGGTCTGAATACTTTTTATGTCTTAAAATCGGAGTCTTCTCGAGGGAATAACGGAGTTACAGTAAGAACCCGGGATGGTAGAAAAATTAAGGGTTGGCTAGTTAGCTTAGTTGAATAATGTTTTAAGTAGTATATTATGTAATGTTAACGTGCAAAAATACGTCTTCATATGATAAAAGCCTCTTAGCTAATTCACTTAGTTTCCAAGACACAGGCTCAGCCTAGTATAGAGTAAGTCTGACGGATATTTCTAATGTTGTAAGATTCTGGTAAATAAACGAGTTGATTATGTGTATTTGTATTTGTAGCTTGGTGATATCAACACCAAGTTCAAGACATGATGCCTTGTAAATGAATTAAGTAATTACCTAAGGTATCATGATTAAAATTGTATTTTTTTTATTTACATAAATTTTAATTTCCCTGGAATAGGTATAACTCTACTCTAGCGAGTCTTAATTCATGAGCACGCTGGCACCTTTAATCCATTTTGATTCCTTTCATTAATTCTAAAGAGATGTTACAAGAGTTATGTTACATTAACCTTACTTTCGGGTATATTTTATACAAATAAACTGCAATCATAAATCATAAATCATAACACGATTTTATAATTAATAAACCACTTGCAGGTTCATAATGTCATAAAATTAAAAACAACGTCGTCAGTCCTAGTCCACCCCTGGCATACAACGCGAGGGAGCAACCGATGACAAAATACAAATTTTATTTTATTAAATTCAAAAAAGCCTCCAATGATTGATATGACGCGCCCTCGACTCAATGAAACGGTTCGCCGGCTCCTTCTTGCAACCATCCATCCTGCAACAATTGCATACGAGTTAGTGACGTTTATCTGTGATACGATGTTTTTACGTCGACACCAAAACATGTTCTTACTGGTACTTATAACTGATACAAATCTTTAGTTTTTTGGAAATTTTGGGCGGAATTAAATTTAATATCATACATATCACAGGACAATGTTCCGGTGAAATTACTAGCATAGAGGCATTTCATCTTAGTCCTCAGGGTTGGCAACGCATTTGAGATCTTAGGATTATAGTCTTGAGAATTCAAATGTCTATGGGTCTCAGATTCCACTTGCCATCAGGTTCTCCTTAACATAAAAAAAAACAATCACAGGACAATCTACCAATTGACCTAGTCCCAAACTAAGCTCTAGGCTTGTACTATGGGTACTAGACAACCATAAACATACTTATATAGAGAAATATATTCTTAAATACATAGAAAACATCCGAGACTCACGAACAAATACTCGTGCTCATCACACAAATATCTGCCCTTACCGGGATTTGAACCCTGGACCCCTAGCTTCGAACGCAGGGTTACTCCCAACTAGGCTAGCGTGTCGTCGTAATTTGTCGTCTATATATTTCAAATACCTCGGAAAATGATGTTTCGGCGGGACCCGAATTGCTAAGCCACATCATGCTAACCCCCGGTGACCTGAGGCCTAAGCCAAGATGCGTTCGCTAATTAGCGTTTCAATTCGTTTTGTTTTTAAACCAATCGCGTCACTGATGAGTTATGTGACAACACAGTTTACTATCTGTGCTCTCTCTCTGCCTCCGGCCGCCATCGCGCCGCTACATAAAAATATAATTATTCAATAATTTAATACAGTCCACTTAAAATCCAGCATGTGGGGTTTAATTCCAATACCAGCAACCACCAGCGTTCACCTTAACTACGTGACTTTTCGTATAACCTGATCTACCAGTGACGCGATTGGAAATCAAACGAATAGAAACGCTAGTTAGCGTTAGCGGTCGTTTGCGTTCATCATGCCGTCATATACAGGTAGCAACGAAAATTGCTTCTAGTATTCGTAATAAATAGGATTTAGACTACTTTTAAAATTGATCGTCGTACTTATAGGCGTACAACATAATTGAGAACTGGGATATTAGGTGCTGTGAGAGGGCAATTGTGTCTAGTCGAGATTTTTCATACCTCACTCCACGTAAGCTGAACTCAGCATTATGTTGATCTATGTTATGACAATTCAAATATATGAAGCACCCACAATTAAATTCAAAAACAGACGGCTGGCGATTATTGAGACCATCCCCAGCCACAGCGCAATTAAACAAATTGTCCTCTCTCATAATTGTTACAATAATTTACATTAGCCGGCGACACATGGCGAGAGGTTTAACGGCCGCTGACCGCACCAAGATATATCTGCGACGACGCTGTTTACAAGAATAACGGAGTAGCCTCGCTGGAGTTACTATGCTGTTCAACTTGGTGCCAGGGAATTCACCGTTGAAGATACGTTGACGACACGCTAGCCTAGTTGGTAGTGACCCTGCCTTCGAAGCTAGCGGTCCCGGGTTCAAATCCCGGTAAGCGCAGATATTTGTGTGATGAGCACGAGTATTTGTTCCTGAGTCTTGGATGTTTTCTATGTATTTAAGTATATATTTCTCTATATAATTAAGTTTATCCTTGTCTAGTACCCATAGTACAAGCCTAGAGCTTAGTCTGGGACTAGGTCAATTTGTGTCACATTGTCCTGTGATATTTATTTATTTATTTACGTTAGTCGCCGAATTTGTCGCGAAAAAAACCTCCTTTAAAATCGTCCTCTAATTGACAGAGACGGTGAACATACATAGATAAACATACAGTGAAACATAAAACCTTCTCCTTTTTCTGAAGTCAGTTAAAAAGAGAGGGATGGGGAAGTGATTTGGAGTTCGGAGTAGGAACCCATTTACGTGTAAGTGTTTGTTTGTTTCGTCTTCAAGGTTCCGTTACAGTAGTGTCCATTTTTATGATCTGGTTTGCGGGTTAAACTACCTGTAAAATTCTAAGTGCAAGTGTCCATGTGCCTCGGAGCCCACTTACTCGTACGTTACATCTTACTTGGCCACTTCTGTGTCATATTTTTCCAAGTTTTTCGGTCGTATTACTTTGAGCATTAGCAGAAACACGATGAATGAGACCAGGGCAGCGATTCCACTACGGTTTTACCCCATCATGCCTCTATATCTAATCATATATAGATGTTATGATTGCCCTTATTCACTAACAGTAAGGCCTATACCGTCAACTTTGTGGATTACATCATCATCTCGCGTTAGTCAACTGCTGGGCATAGGCCTCTCCCATTGTATGTCACTTACTCAGATCTGCTATTCCGCTAAAAGCTAACCCTGGGTTCCTATATTCAAAACGTCTCGTTAAAATGTAACGTCTCATTAAAATTTGATATTTGGTACATATAAAACGTGTCAAATTTTAACGAGACGTTTTGAATATAGGAACCCAGGGTAAAACAAATTGTAATACAGGCCCTGCACGATTCTTAATAATGTGCTACAGAAAATTTTCCACAGATTAAATATTTCTACAAAACTCCAGGGCCCCAATTATCATGTCTTTGATATTATTTTTCATGCGAGATGAACTACCAACTGCATATATTTTTTTGACATATATCGAATGAAAAATCATTCTTAAGTTACCAGTCCCAGGGACAAATACAAATCCCTAAGCGGAACCCACCAGAATACCTCAACCGTCCGGTTGGACACTAGGGCTGCTTTACACAGTTAATTTTAAATTCCCGGGGAATAAACTAGGAGGGCTTGCGTTTTATGGCCGATGCGGACGCGAGGCTGCTCTGCGGTCGGCGTGTTTTATATCGCTAATTAGGTGTTAGGGTGGGACAGCGATGTTTGGCTCCATGTTTAGTAATGTAGTGTTTAGAATTTAGTTTGTACTTCTGTCTGTATGTCTGTTGGTTGCAGTAGCTTATTTCAACAAATACCTACTAAACTGATTAAAAAAAAAAAGTGTTAAGTATGTTTATTTCCTTCGCAACTGAAGCTGAAATGGGACATCAACATTACTGTGGGTCTATTGGGAGAGTTCGATTTGCACTTGAAATTACTCAAATAATTCGAAATAAATAGAGAAAATCGTATTAATAAGAAACTGATATAAAAAAAGAAAAATGAAAATAGAAGAGAGATAGACTGTTTACATAGTTCTCACGTGTAGAACACTGGCTTTCCAAATTACAAGACTTTGCCATCTTTGCCTAGTTCAGAGATCTGGGTTTAACAATTAATTGTGCAATAATTATTAGCAACCTACTTTAAGTGCTCAAGTTATTTTTTCTTCTTATAAGTACAATCCTTTTTTAGTACTTGCTTATATTAATGAAACCCTAGTTAAGACAAATTTAATGTCCAGTCACTTAAATATTATTATAATTTTTCACTATCATCATATCAGCCGAAAGATGATCACTGCTAGACATACGAGAAGGCTTGCTATGCCACGATGATGGGTTTAATCATCATTATCATCATATCAGTTGAAGGGTGTCCACTGCTGGACATAGTCCTTCCCCAAGGATCTCCACGACGTTCAGTTTTGTACTGCTTGCATTTATCAACAACCACCTTCATCAAAGGCTAGTTAGTGAACGCATCTTGGCTATAGGCTCAAATCGTCGTTTCATCTTGTGATAAACATAGATTGGTTTAAATAAATTCACACGGCAAGCACAAGCAAAATCCCAAAAACCTGAGTAATCTTTGCTCTAATTTCACACCGAACAAATAAAGCCGCCATCAAACCTAATTGGAAACGGCATATCAATTTGGAACAAAACTCAAGACGCGGCACCAAACAAAGGCGGCTCACGAAATGGAGCGAAACTTTCTTTCTAATTAATATAATCCCTTCGAACCCTGATGGTTTACTCTAAAACACTAATTACAAAACAACAGAAACTCTCTTCTTCACTCCACAGTAATAACACCATCGAGAAAACGGGACAGATCTATAAGAACTTCAAACTTCGATTCTGGTAGTAGAGCCCCTACCCCATTTGCCTAATTGAAGTGCGGTGTACATGTCAATTCTTTGCTTTTACTACCCCTCTAACATTCCATTTTAAACCCTAACTTAACTTTAAATAAGTTGATTTTAGAACGTTTGAGTTTCGATTAAGTTTGAACTAAGTTAATGATATGAGGGATTGACTCGTTTTGCATAAGTGTTGCGCTGTTGCCAGGGTATTAGGGTGTCTAGATTTTTAACAAAATTGGAAAGTGTATATTTCACCTATTAAAAGAACGCCTTTGTTATTAGAAGAAGGACTTTGTCTGTTCGTCTGTTGATTTTAATACGAGGTTGTAATCTAATAGGGCGAAGAGTGATCGTCTCCGAAACAAGCTCGTAGAGTTTTCATTTCTACGTTGAGAGTTTTAATGTTGTAGCATTATTAACTATTATGTGGACTCACCTCAAAAACTATGGTCTGTACCCTACCTATATCCTCCTTGAGTAAATTTAGAACAAGCAAAGGGCATCCATTGATGACGAGCGGTGATTTTTGATAAGTAAAAGTGCGCGGTGATCTTACAATTTATTTAGCATTATTAACCATTTAATTGCAAACTTTATTATGTGCGTTAATGATGTGGACTCACCTTAGAAACTATGGTGTGTACCCTACCTATATCCTAGTTCAGTAAATTATGAAGACAAGTGGTGATTTTTGATTTGTAAAAGTGCGCGGTGTTCCCGCGACTCCGTCCGCGTAGAAGTCGTTTATAGCTATTCCCTCGGGAATTGTCAAATTTTGCGGGATAAAAAGTACCCTGTGTCCTTCCCCAGGACTCAAACTATCTCTATACCAAATTTAATCGTAATCAGTTCAGCGGTTTATCCGTGAAAGCAATAAACAGACAGACAGAGTTACTTTCACATTTATATTACGAGTAGTATAGATAACACGTAATACGTAAAGCCTGTGCCCAAAAGTATTACAAATGATGTTTATATAAATTTATTTAGCGCGTGTCCTTGAGTGTCTAATGTATCTAACTTTTACGACAGTGTAATAATTTTCCAAATAGACACATTAGTCAATCATGTCAATGTTTACTTGAAGATAGACAAAATGAGGTTCGTGGAAGACAAACAAAAGGGGTTTTAGGTTGTTATCATCAACAAATATTTACCAAAATTGACTAAATTACTGTTTTACTGAATGAAGCCTTAATTATGTTACAGTTGGCTACAGGCACACGAATAGGAGTTTAATAATCAACGCTACCATTTATATATTCATGAAAATTATGTTATCAATCTTATTAGAACTTTTTATTCTTACTGGAAACTTTAGGAATATTATTAGAGATGTTCCTCCTACTTTTATCACTATAGAGCAAGACAAATATATGTATATGTGTATGGATGTATTCATGTCTGTGGTGCTAGACAAGTTGCATTCGACAATCGTTAGCGATTATGTTTCGATTGATAAATGTATGGAATTGACGTAAGCCACCGAGATAGTAACGTGACACTTACGTCAATTCCATATATTTATCAATCGAAATATAATCGCTAACGATTGTCGAATGCAACTTGTCTAGCACCACAGTTTCTTAGTGACTTACTATTGGCTGGCTTGACGGTGAAATTGCATGGTATCGTAAGATTGGGCGTTAAAGACTGATAGACAATACTTTAAACTCTTATCCTGAAATTCTGATGTCGTTGAGGTACAGAGCCTCTATTCTGTGTGATTCTCCTGGGTTAAAACGATATTACGTTTGACGTGTGTTAGTATTGTTTTTAACTCGTAGGACAAGTTATATGACATAACATCATTACACCCACATTCCCAGAGTTGGTATGCAGAGCTACAGAAATACCAACAACTCTAAAAAGACTGTTTATAATTCTGTAACCACATTTTGCACAATCTGGCCAAGAAGTCAACTACCTAGTTGGTTACTAAGTTATGTTACTGTAATAATCCTTATCTATATAAAATATACTAACGAAAGTTAAATAAATTATATATTAAAATGAAGTACACACAATCAGGATTTACATTTGTCAATTTCATTCAAAATGGCCTCCTTGGGCCTGAACACAGGCCTTTAGACGACGAGGCCAGTCATCAATAGCGGCACGCACGGTTGTCATATCTAATTCCGTCACTGTCTTGACTATGGCCCGCTTGAGGGAGTCAAGATTTGTGTGGGGTTTAGCACAGGCTTTCTCCTCAATAACCTGCCATATAGCATAATCCAGGGGTTGAGGTCCGGGCTGGAGGAGGGCCAGTCTTCGTGGGCAATGAAGTCAATTTTGTTGCTTCGAAACCAGGCGTGAGCTGTTTTTGCCTTATGTGCAGGGGCTGAGTCTTGTTGAAAGACCCAGGGCTGGTTTTGAAATAGAGAGTGGCTTAAAGGCTTCACTATTGGTTCCAGAACGGTTTCCTGGTAAACTTTAGCCCCAGTTTCGACACCTTTTTCACAGAAATGGACCTGTGTTAACCCTGAGTATGACACACCTAACCAAATGAACTAAAACGTTTTAAAATATTTGAAAGAAATAACAAAAGCGGAAACATTTAGACCTAGTTTTTCATAATATCTACAACATATTAAAAAATCTTGTCAAACGGATTAGATTTAGGGGCGAGAAAGGTTATCGCCCGGAACAAAATTTGTATGAATTATTTTTGACAGCCATGCGATTTATGCATTGCTTCACAATACTCTTAATATTAGAAATCTACTAAATCAAGTCGGGTTTCCAATCCTTGGTTTAGACTTGTTGTTTTCTACATTCGTTTCATCTTTGTCGGATTTCCATAACATCAAGTCTAGAGCTTAATTTGAGACGAGGTCAATTTGTATCAGATAGTCTCTTGATATATTATCTATGTTATGAAACCTTTCGTACTCCATTAAATTCACCAAACTTGACATTTACGGAGCGAATAGGCCATCAGCGATCACTGTAAACATGGTTTGTTTGCTGCAAACACCATCGACACGCACCTGTAAGCGTCGCTACCTTTTTTTAAGGCTTTTCCATACAAAATGCGATAAAGATTCTCTCCTCTGGTTAGATTTTTAGGATTTTTGAATATTTTTTAGATATTATGGCAAACTAAGTCTGTATGAAACGTATAAACCTCTAGTTTTTTTAAAATAACTATGAATACAACAACAAAATATTCAAAAAATTTGTTTTTGTGGTGAGACACAAAGTCGCCCAGAGCTAAACATGTATGATTTTTTTTTGACAGCTGGGTCATATACAGATTTCGGTTACCGTCTTTCCTGTGGACACACCAAAATTAACGTTTTAAGGCCTAATTTTCTGGCTAAGCCCATTCACGCAAAAACGCCGTCAGGTCTGCTTTAGACCTATCATATAAAAACATAACTTATATGCACACAAGCTTTTAACTATTGACCACAGGAGGGACCACTTTTGTTTTTAAGAGTGTGTATGACCCAGTTACGCGATTTAAGCATGTATTCTACCGACGCAACCATATTGCCTTTGACATGATATCGTATGGTTTTTAACTCGGCCGCCATTACACAAGTAAATAAGAGCTATAGTAACGTTGGCGATATGATATTGTGTCAAAAGCAATATCGCTTTACCGAATAGATTAGGGGCCCTGTATGTTTATCAATGTTGTCTGTCGGTTTATCGGTCTGTCAGAGGTTCCCACTATGACGCAGAAACTTTCTCCAAGTGAAACAGGTTTTAAAAAAAAAGAAGTTTTTGTTATTCTGGTAGAATAGGGTTGGTTAGGTTAGGTTTATTTTATAACTTTTCAAAAAAGTCAATTGTATCAATAGAATAACATACATACATAGCATCACGCCTTCATTCCCAGAGTGGGGTAGGCAGAGCTACAGAAATACCAACAACTCTAAAAAGACTTCTTTATAATTCTGTAACCACATTTTGCACAATCAGGCCAATAAGACCAGTGTATTAGAGACAGGTTGCAAGCGCATTGCCTAAAAGTACTACCAGCATCCATTCCCTTAGGCCGCTTCCTGACTTGTCGGTATGCTTGCAGTAAAACGTACAGGCGGCGTAAACGCTGCGCATTGATTGGTAGATGCCACTGGTTGCCTAGCAACCCTTGTCGATTCCGTGTTTTACTGCAAGCATACCGAAAAGTCAGGAAGCGGCCTTAGTCGCCTCTTACGACATCCACGGGAAGACATGGAGTGGCACTACTCTAACCCGGCAACCACACGGGCTATAAATAATTCATTTTAAATCGAGTTATGTCAATTATTAATAAGTTGTTATAAAACGAAAGCATAAAATTATTTAATGAATAATATGTTCAAATGGAAACTGTTAAAATATTAGGTTATTTAAAAGGTAATGGTTAGACAGGCACCCTATAATGATGAAAGTTGCGTGAGTAGGTAACTCATCACTTCATCGAATGTAAAAAAATAAAAAAATAAAATAATGTGTGTAATGTGTGTGTTTAATTTGTTTCAAACACAATGTAAATTGTTAATTGAATAAAAATTGAATTGAATTGAATTGAATTGAATTGTATCATTTCAGCGAATTTAATTTCATCGAACCCTATTTTCTGCTGAAACTATAATGTTTTCAGGGTATCTTAAACATTAATTACGTAGGTTAGGTTACATGTTTAAGATAACCTGAAAACATGGTTTCATCAATGGATGGAGTGGCACTATTCCAACCCGAACAACCATACGGGGTAGAAGAATGTCAATTATGCGATATTTACAATCGTGATTATGCGAAAATAAGGGGAACCATCCGTTCGTCTATCTATCTGCCTGTGTTAGAAGTCTAAACCTTGTGCACGTTCTAATATAATTTATTTGGTAGGCCTCTTAGCAGCTTTTACTCGGACATAGTCACAGACAACAGCTAGTTGCATTTAATTTGAAATAGCTAAGACAATGCGTCTCTGCATTAAGGGCTGGGGCATAACAAACTCCCGTGAAATGGGGTAAAAGTAATTTGGCCGCGGTCAGCCCGCCATGTGTCCGGGCCTGGGTTCGGTTCCCGGGGGACGGCGGCATTGTCACGCCTGTTATCTGGCGATATATCTTCCGTGTCAATATTTTATTTTCTCTGAATTCCGGCATTTGAGTTCATTAGTGTTAGGTCAGATTACGTCGATTTTAGAATATCTATTAGGTATCATAAAACTAATAGTTGAGGATATTTTGCCATGAAATACATAAAAACCTGTATATACACAGTTTTTTCGTAAGCATTTATATTAAGATATAATAAGAAGAAAATAAAGGAAAACAATACATTTTACAATACTATACAAAACAAATATTCTTTTATCAAGACTGATTGGAAATATTAACATTTTTCCGTCTGGTTTGTGGTCAGGAAACATCACTTTTATGATAGGCCGTTTTCATCCACATAAAAATATTCTTGGCCTATTTCATAATAATTGCAAAACTTGAGAAAAGCACTATATCTAACTAATTTTAATTGGTAAAAGTATAACTACGAGTATCTTTTGACAATCGATTAGGATTGAGAAGCCAGCGGATTTCTTACATTGACGTCCAAGTTAAAACGCATTTTCTCCAACCACCGATGATAAAGTTCACAAATGACTCGTCATTTCTTGCGGTAAGTAACATTTCTGTCATCCGCCGTCCATGCATCACGGGAGGGTCCAATCTTATAAAGTATCAGGTCCCTCACGGGCCGGTCATCCTTTATTCAAATAAACCCTATTTTTATGGAAATCCGCATCAATATCAATTTCCGAGCGATTGTTGCAGAAATAAAGGGATGACCCTTCGGGCAAGGCTGTCTACTTAACTATGTTAAAGGGGCTTCTTATATGGAGTTTTCTTGGGAAATTTTGTCGGAGGAAGAGATTTCTTATTGGGACTGGCGTATTTGCCGAACAGAAGTGTTTTATGCGTCGATTGATCAAAGCGTTTATTATTGCTTATACAAGTTATAGATAGTACGAAATATTTTAGCTATAGGACATGACGTGTATAGCACATAAGTCATTATAACAATTTGAAGTAATTACATTTTTCCATCGTTAGATTAATTTAACTCTCTTTAAAGACCTCTCAGTTTATTATGGCTCACGTAAAAATAAATAAAGTATCTCTTCTATTTAGTAAGTTACCATTGATTGTTATTGGATATCATATTTATTCATATTTGCAGACCTTGTTGATATACGAAAGCGTTGATTCCTGTACTTAACCCTTGTAATTTACCAAAATACTCCTAAATTGGTGTCAACTATACAAATACAATACACTACTTTCTTGAAACATGAAAGAGTACAATAAACCTTTCATTTCAACAGTCTCACGTAATAAATTCCACATAATAGAAGGAGCGACATGGCCATTTACACATTCAGTACCACGGAGCAGATTTCCATAAAGAATTGACGCTTATCGTAGCCTCTGAACAAGTAAATAGCAGCCGGGAACCCCACTTTACATGTAGCCGTTCCGCACTATGATTACCGATGATTACGCCGTCACCAATCTTATATTCGTTCTCCACTTAATATAATAAGCCTCGCTGAATCCTGGATCGAAATCGATGCTATTATTATATCCCGTCCCATTTATAATCAGTACATTACGGTGCGACCGCCTCCGGCCCGTAATCGGTCAATTATGTATCATTTCCAACCATCAGTCTTTACCTTTACCTGGCCGGAGCATCGTGGTCACCGGTTACCGGTTATCGATCTAATTGGGTATTATGGCGTGTCGCCGAAACGCTGCGATCTATAAAAACAGATGAGTGGGTCTCGCGCACCGACGGTTCTGTAAAATACAAGATGTGAATCTTTTGGCTGTTTGCTGTAGTAAAAAACCGGGCAAGAGCATGTCAGACCATGCTCAGTGTAGGGTTCCGAAGCTGTTAAGTACTACAAACATAAAAATCAACAAGTAATAACTAATATTCCATTTAAGTAATTTGGTGCCGTGCCGTCTTAGATGATTTTAGTACAAGGTATAAACACTTTAATCGCCTGTATCTCAAGAACCAATGATGTCTACTTAGTCGTTACAGTTTTCCTTTTGAATTCGTTATATGCGCTTTCATTAAAGTTTTTTGTGATTTGCACTTGACTCTAACAAAAATTAGCGCTTAAAAGCTTAATATTTCATAAAAGGATCGCCTAATCGAAAAAATGATTTCACAAACCCAAAAAAATAATTAAAGACCTATCCAAGGGCACCCCACAATATAGGGTAGACGAGAAAAAAAAAACTACATCCCCAAGTTACGGTAGGTAAACTAATAAACATTTTTTTTCAACATTTTATTTTACCACTTTTTTGGTATGACTAAAATGTACATATATTCATGCCATACAGCGTTCTAGTACCAAGAGTCTCTGAGCTAGGCTGCGGACGGACGGACGGACAGGGCGAAACTATAAGGGTTCCTAGTTTGACTAAGGAACCCTAAAAAGTATACAGCTTAAAGGACTAAGTAAACTAGGTCTAGAACCCGACCGATCCTCTATAAGTAATATGGTATTTGTTTATTGGCTTATTTATACTGTACGAGCTTGCTTCTTTCCAAATATAACGATTTATTAACGGGAAGTACGAGTACCAGTATTATAGCTTTTGATACGTAATAGAATACGTTTTTGTAAGTATCGAAATAGAATTATGTCTCCAAGTAATTCTCCAAGTGTTTTCTTAACTGTTGCTTTAAAGACAATTTTTTTTTTAGTTTAAATTTTTATCTCAGTCATGTTTATTGATGTAAAGGTTGTCGTTAAAGAACATTCAAAGTCTGTATGTTCTCCTGTATTTAAAAAAATCAAGCCTTATGATTTTTTCTTGCTTTGATTAATAACTGGAACTGATCATGGCCGTAGTGAAATATTCAACTATATGTACCCATGATTGACTAATTCACCATACGCATTTATTTTAAAATACCAATTTACTCTATACGGGGCAGCTGTATGAACGTGGAACAATTTACTTTTAAAACAAAAACGGGTTTGAAACCGAGCCATTCGATCCGCCCCCAGCGGCTGCGCTTGCTTCTATATTTATTACTTTTTTTTCGATCCACCTTTGATAGTCTTTTTCCTATTGGTTGTGAGAAAATTAAGCGTTTTTTGTCTGAGACGGAATAAAATTTATAGCAGGTGTAATCGGCTCGGTCGATTATCTGTGGTATCGATCGATATTGGGTATTGGTCGATGCGATTGGTCGGCGCTCGCCCAATCAGGGGAGGTGTGAGCGTGTTAGATAATTTATTAGATACCGCGCATCTTTGATATACATTGTATAGACAGAAGTTATAGAAAAAAGTTATTTATTTTTCGAAAGTACGTTTTTGAATGAAGACTTGATTTGAATATATTTGGAATACTTTTTGTTTAATGCCCTTGTGGTTGCCGGGTTAGGCCAGTGCCACTCCATGTTTTCCCGTGGATGTCGTAAGATGCGACCAAGGGAATATAGGCTCGTAGTAACGTTAGGCGATGGGCTTGCAACCTGTCACTAAAACACTATTATAGAATTATCAACAAGTTTTTAGAGTTGTTGGTAATTCTGATGTTATGTATGTACTTTTTATTTTGCTAAATAAAATGGGCTCACCGCAGATCGGGTCATGCAAGCTAATAATAAAATTGACAATTTAGTCTAGAGTTAAATAGCGCAAACAGCCACAGCGTCTTAGTAGCTGGCAGCTAAGTTTATCGTTCATTTACTTTTAAAAAACGTAGCTGCGTTGGATTCGGCGTTCGTTCGGAAACGCGATCTCGCGTGACCAGAGGGCGTGTCGTGCGATTAAAATATTGTGTTCGGTGCTCGCTCGTTCCATGCGTACGGACCTATTCGAAGTTCGATCAGAATCTCGCCTTTATCAACGAACTTTAATCTCTATTCTGTTTGAATTAAAGGTAAAACTGGCAACACTACGCTGATTGGAATCTACTAGGCGTAGAGAAGGTAAGTTGTAGGTACATTTGGGGAATGAGTGGAAGACCCGGGATTAGGCAAAACAAAACTAATACGTATTACGTTAGCAATAGTGTTGTTTGGGGGGATTGATAAATAGTCGTCGATATATTAAGGTTGCGCCAGTCAGAGTTTTCATTACAGTTGCCATCAACGCTTTTCTCAAGTGTATTGTGAATGTAGAAAATATTATGTGTTAATCGTTTCTAATAAGACCGTTTTCTTATTGGATTGAAAATAAGATTCCCTCGTTCCTGAAACTAAACCAAGTATCTATCAGCAAAACTGGTTTTCACAATTAAACTAGGAAGCATTAAGCTTTTAACCCAGAAAATGTTTATTAGGTTACAAATTCCATGCCTTATTTGTTTTTAGAATACGTAGTTAGAACACCATCAAACTATTCAAATTGTCACGCCTCGCGGGTCATTCGATCGATGTCAATAGATTCCGATCAAAACCGACGACATAAGTGATTTCTCGTGTAAAATTCCAATCCGTGGCACCGGGTGTTACCACGTTATTGTTTTAACACGCATGTTAAACACCATATTAAAGGACATCAAAGCCGCCGGTTAATTTCGTTACAAGCAAATTAATGACAGCATTAGTCCACGCCATACGTTAATGGGACTCGTGACAAAATATTGACACCTCCGCGTCCATGGACGCATAAAAACATGAATTAAATGAAACACAATAAAATAAAAACATTAACTGTCAAGCGAGGCATTTGTCTAGCAACCGGCACTAACGCGGTTAACGCGGACGAATGTTTAGGGGTCTCCGGATTAACGTTTCGTCACTGTCGGAGATCTAACGTTTTTTTGTACAGTTCAAGAGCACACCAAAGGTGTGGTATTTGTTAGGAATCTTCCTGATTCCTGCCTTACAAGAAAAAGCAAAGCTTCATTGCAGTTTCTTACCCTGAGTTCCTATATTCAAAACGTCTCGGTAAAACGTGACATCTCGATAAATTTGGCATTTGCTACATACAAAATGTGTCAAGTTTTAACGAGACGTCACATTTTAACGAGACATTTTTAATATATAGGAACCCAGGGTTAGTAAAAGTATAGTTCTTTTTCCTCTAATTAAGTCTAGTAAATCAAGTTGTAAGTTTGTACTTACTCAGTTTCGGGCACTGAAGGGGCCATAGTTATTATCCCTTTTTCTGCTTGGAACTTGGTAGGTTTAAACAGTTCATAGGTTTTAATGAGTCATGAAATAGTTTCGCATCAGACAGAGGTGATGACGATGAAGTATATCGATGACTCGGGACTAACTAAAGCTTATTAGGGATTCAAAAGACGTTCTGAAAGAGGACTTGTAAACACGATGTACAAGCCTTTGACTTGTTACCGTATTGTTTTTAAATCCATTTCCATCCGCCATTACTGGCAAGTACATAAGAGCTATCGCAACGTTGAAAATACTATAACATGTCGAAGGCAGTTTTGCCCTGTAGAAAAGAGGCCTTGTAAGTCTTATTAGAATCTATCACGATGTTGTAAAATACGAAGATAGGTTTTATAGTTTACTTATGTGACTGAAATGGTGACTGAGTCGACAGAGAAGAATTAGTACTCTGGGTTTCTATTTTTTGTACGAAGAATCCGAATCGATACGTTAGTAAAGTTTCTATTGGACTCGCATGAGCGGAGAAGACTTCTTGGCTGAGCTGTGTTTGGATTATGGTAACATTGTGTAATGAGCGTCCATGCGATCTATGTCATGAACGTTTAATATTAATGGCTATTTCTATTTCAATATTAGTTCTAGTTGGGATTATGCTCATGTACGAGTATCGCTTGAATAGTTAGATGCTTCCTTGCAGATGCGCTTCGGCCCACTACACTTCAGATGTTCGAATGCGTATATTTCATGAGGATTTCCTTCCCTATAAAAGCATTGGGTAACTAATGAACTTAAGATAGAGTAACTCATTATAACGTGGTAACCTGGATTCTACTACTACCATTAATAGAGGTAGGTGTAATTGTGTAATTGTGTCCGGTATTTTTAACCCATCTAAATGTTAGTTGAAATATTATTGCTGGTGACTGTACATTTGATACGGAACTCTAGACGGAGTGAATATTGTTTATGCACCATGCGGATATGCCGTCACGGACCTTTACATTTTTTGCTCTGTAAAAAGCTTTAAGATGTTTCGAGTTTCTCAGTTATAACCGATCGGAAGTGTTTTATTACAAAGGTTAAGCTACACTTGGAGAAAATCTGAGGCTTTTCGTCTGTAGGCAAAGAACTTTTTGCGTAAAATACTTAACGAAATATAACGTAATTATGTAGATGACAAAATGTTTTTAAACGTATGTTCTATGTTTTTGCGCATATTTATGCCCTCCACGACCACGTTGGCCTAGTTGGGAGAGTCTCTGCCTCCGAAGCTAGCGGTCCTGGGTTCAAATCCCGGCAGATATTTATGTGATGAGCGAGAATATTTGTTCCTGAGTCTGGATGTTTTCCATTTATTTATCTATATAAGTATGTTTATCGTTGTCCAGTACCCATAGTACATACAAGCCTAGAGCTTAGTTTGGGACTAGGTCAATTTGTGTGACATTGTCCCCTGATATTTATTTATTTTATTCCATGCACCACAAAATAACAAACAAAACATATTTTAACCTTCAAGAAGTCTGTAAAATAACCAGCAGTCTTTCGACAATTTAACTCCTAATCCAAAGTAGTTATATTTCCTAAGTTGAATACAATTATGAACTAGCTAGTTTCAGGGTCGCACGATGACGTGTACGTCGTTATCGTCGTCCAGGGGCCCGAGCCATGCATGGATTAAAATAAATAAATATTAAGGGACAATAGCCTCTGGGGGTTTATCATGACATGACTAAGCAATTCAGTTTAGGATGAGCGCCGGTAGTCATTGAAACCATCTCTATTCGCTTAGCACGACCACCACGTGTCCATTTCGGTGAGTTACGTCAATTCCATACATTTTTCCATCGACACACAATCGGTAACGATTTTCTAGCCCCCTGCATAGCTACGAGTATGTCATAATAAGTTATTATGACATACTCGTAGCTATGCAGGAATAACCCCCCTGTACTGTAATTTATATTTAAATAATTTGACATTAATCGTAACCTTTAGGTCGGTAATCTGACATTTTCAATAGTAGACAATGGACAGTCTAACCCAAATCCTAGTCTAGCTCTTGACAGAGCATCAAGGTAGAGTCGATACTGAAACCTAGTCATTTTTTCATCACTACAAATATTAAATCTTGTGTGGCAAGGTGTATTTTGTTTTATGACTATTGTAATAAGGTTAAATGTTAGTTTTCATCTATTTTACAAATATGACTAGCTACATCTACTGCCCATCCATTGCAACCATTTTGTTGGAAAGCCGCGGTTCCCGTGTGCTCTTGCGGCGCTATGCGGCGGGGAGCGGGGCAGCGGGGGGCGGGACGGCGTCTCTCGCGCAGTGCACAGACTTTAAACGGTAGGTATGTACGCGTTTATTTTTACAAATCATTGTGACTAATTGGTACTTCCAAACGTCTCCAAAACACGGAAACTGTTGTTGCCCGATTACTTCAAGGAGATCCCTCTAAAGAGATAAGTTCACCTTTGTATATTCTTTTCATTGTATTGTTTAAGTATGTCTTGCTTTTGAACAGTAAAATAATACATACTTTACACACATACTTGAAAGTATTATATGCATTCCAATAGAACGCACTTAAAATCAGGTGGCTTGTGTTTGTTTGCCTATACTATGCCATGAAAAACTTATAAATAAACCTTTTTTAACGCACCGCAAACTTGCACTATTTCGAGGATAAGAAACAGGATAGGCAAGCGGCCGGCCTAGTAGGAAGTGAGCTCCGAAGCTCATGGATCGTCCTCTAAATCCACAAATATACGATATAACTTAAAAAAATATATAAATACATGATATTAAACGAGCAATACTTGTACACATATATATATATATATATATATATATATATATATTTGATCACGGTCTTGAAAACAGCTCTAACGGTTTTGATGAAAATTATGGAATAGTCGTTTTGCGGCTCAAAAAATAGATCTATCATTTGTTATCTTCCGGGAAAATCCGGGTTCTGCCATAAAATCGGGTTATTTAACATATCCATTAACCACCCGCCAAGCAACAGTGTTCGCATTGTTGTGTTCCGGTGTGGGGATAAGACAACCGGTGAAATTACTAGCATAGAGGCATTCCATCTTCGTCCTCAGGGTTGGCAACGCATTTGAGGTCTTAGGATTATAGTCTTGACAATTCAAATGTCTATGGGTCTATGTCTATATAGAAGACACTATCAAATGTGATTTAAAACTTTCGTCTATATACACCCCAGTAGAGCTCGATGACCCAGGAACTTTCTTACTGTTAGACATCAACCGTTAGTTCACAATCGTGAGGTAAAGCATATCTGTCAAATAAATAATTATAGCCCTTTCCTTTTCTTATACTTGAAAATAGACAAAGAGCGGTGTACCTATCTTTATATGACAGATGAATTTACTTGTCGATTGTAAAACTGACCCTAAGTACCAATCTCACCATACGATGTTACATTTAATCAATGTTATTCGAATGTTCGTTCATAAATTTTGACAACTGTTAACGCTCTAATCGTTTGTTAAGTGGTTAACATCGTATGGTGATATTGGTACTAAATCTACAACTACTGTTTTCTTAATGTTGAATGCGCACGTCGCGGGCGGCGCGTCTTTCTCACGGGTCTGAGGTCACGCCTCGGTCTGACCACCGTCCTACAGATTCACGCGGAGCATAATGGAATTACCTTAACGGTAACCATCGCGATCTGAAGGCTGCCGAATGGATGAAATATCGACCAAGTTTCGAAACTAATGTGATGTTTTAAACATCAAAGGTATAGTCAGAAGAATCGGCGTTAGGGTAAAGTCAAACGAGCGTAAATTTTCAAGTTGTTAATCGCCTGTTTTAAAATTTCTTCCGCGTACAAGTAGTTTTTCGCTGTTTCCTCGAGGTCTATTTTTTTGGTATAAAAAGTAGGTTAAGTTAATCTATCTCTGCGTCAAATTCCATCCAGTGGTGCTGGACAAGTTGCATTCGACAATCGTTAGCGATTATGTTTCGATTGAAAAATATATAGAATTGACGTAAGTGTCACGTTACTATTTCGGTGGCTTACGTCAATTCTATACATTTATCAATCGAACATAATCGCTAACGATTGTCGAATGCAACTTGTCTAGCACCACAGATCCGTTCAGCTGTTCTGGTGTGATTTAGTACCAAACATCCATCCAAACTTTCACATTTATAATATTAAGTAGGGTATTAGCAGGATTCCCTATTTTAACCCCCGACGCAAAAAGAGGGGTGTTATAAGTTTGATGTGTAAGTATGTGTGTGTGTGTGTGTGGGTGTGTGTGTGTGTGTGTTTGTGTGAGTCTTTCTGTGGCACCGTAGCTCTTAAATGGATGAACCGATTTGAATGCGGTTTTTTTTTTCAATGAAAGCAGGTTTTTTAGTGGTGGTTCTTAGACATGATTTATAAAAATCGGTTTGTTTACCGACTATTTAGAGTCAGGGGTTTTTTAATTTTCATGTAACTACTGTAGTTGAGTAAGCTAAAATACTAACTACAATAACTTAGTCAAGTAATTACAATTAAGGCCCTATTATTTAGTTATGATTTCTTATAATTATTTTTACAAACATTCACTAAATAATTTCTTATGATTTACTTAAACCGCTAATTAACCCTCAAATTTTGTTATTCCATTATATAATTAGCTAATATGGGCACACATAGTTAAGAGTAACAATCTAGATCCAAACTATACCATGCTATATATACTCCGTTCCAATTTCGACTGTGACTTGCTATGTGAGCCAAATAAATAAAAACATAGTGGTGGTCGGACCCCGTGCAGGGTCCGTCCGGATCGCTACCACCATCTTATCCATTAACCACCCGCCAAGCAACAGTGTTCACATTGTTGTGTTCCGGTGTGGGGATAAGACAACCGGTGAAATTACTAGCATAGAGGCATTCCATCTTAGTCCTCAGGGTTGGCAACGCATCTGAGGTCTTGGGATTATAATCTTGAGAATTCAAATGTCTATGGGTTTCAGATTCCACTTACCATCAGGTGGCCTGAGTGCTAGTGTGCCTTCTTAAAAAAAAAAAAAAAAACATCAAATAACCCGCTCTTGGCCCGTCTTCGAAGACTTCAAACAATCATGTTTTAGCCAGCATTTCTGCAATACAATCCCTTCTACCACATTAGCCCGGACATTACATAAACGCTCGCATTACAAAAACTTTCCCGTGTGCATGTATGTTTGTCTATTCTCGTTAGATAGATAAGCCCGTGTGAGTCGGCACAACAAGAACGTTATCCCACCCGAGCGCCTCCGAGATATCCTCTCTATTGTAAGTACTCTTTATACGAGTGTAAAGTGAAAAATGTTCCGTCGGTAATGACATGCGATGTTTTTCTGAGGTGCGAGGATGTTTGGCTTCTCTGCTACGAGGATGTTTGGCTTCTCCGGCATGATAACGACGCAAGTAAAAGTTTATGAACAATACTTTTTCAATTTTACTTCTTTGGAAACTTACAAACGGCCAGCTACATTTTACATAATTGTGATATCCCAAAAAATAACCCCTTTAGTTTATTTTCGATAAAATAGACTAATTGAAGACACTAATTTCATGGTTTTTTTATTTAAACAAGTGTAGTAATCATTTTTTTTATTTAAAGAAAATTGGTTTGGCACTACAAAATTGGTTTGTTTGAGACAGCTTTTAAAGTATTGAATTCGTTTAAGTAAACGTTTTTGATTGATTTTTTGTGTTTTTATCAGTTTTTATATTTTATCAATAAAATAGTCTAATTGATGACACTCATTTCATGGTTTTTGCATTTAAATAAGTATGTATAAGTAATTAATTTTATTTTTTAAAGAAAATTGCGTTTGACGTCACTACAAAATTGGTTTGTTTGAGACAGCTTTAAAAGTATTGAATTCGTTTAGGTAAACGTTTTTGATTGATTTTTTGCGTTTTTGTCAGACCACGTCAAATATCAATGTGAAGTCATGGCCCTAACACCTACAGATTAGCCCTCGGGCGGAGGGTCCAAAACAGACTTATATTTTGATCATTTCATTTTTTTAAAGATTTTACATTGTCATGTTTATAATAATATACTTTAAAATAAAGAGAAATAAATAAGACACCATTCGATATACAGTATATAAAACTTACCAATCAAGATCGTGACGTCACTACAATACAGGCCAAATAAATTAATAGTAACTATTCAATACTAGTATTGTAAAATAATCTGATAACAGGGAATGGTAATGGTTCTACAATCCTTATTCTCGAAATAAATAAATAAATATCACAGGACTATGTCACACAAATTGACCTAGTTCCAAACTAAGCTCTAGGCTTGTACTATGGGTACTAGACAACGATAAACTTACTTATATCTGACACAGGAACAAATACTCGTGCTCATCACACAAATATCTGCCCTTACCGGGATTTGAACCCTAAAAAACTAGGCTAGCGTGTCGTCATTGGTTTTTGAATCACCATATATTATAAAATTATGGGATAACCCAATTGGCTGTTTGTACCATCTAAAATAGACCAGACGCTATATTTGGTGGTCTCTTTCTACATCAGTGTCGGGTAAAGAGTAAAAGGGATAGCACTCGAGACAAAGATAGCATGCTGAGATTATAGTTTAAAAAACTTAATGCTTTTGGGCACTGATTACTATATCTACCTACCTATACAAGTTATTAAAGCTATATACGAGTATATCACGATACCATGAGTAATGCCAACGAAACGCCTGTGGGGAGGTATTAAAATTCAAGATATAGGCCCGACTTACGTTTACGAGCGAGTGTGTTGCAAAGATCTATTAGAAAGAAATAAGAATAGCTTACTTGGGAGCTACTAAATTTTCCGGGACAAAGTCTATGTGTCAATTTGGGATGAGGACCGCGGGTGACTTTCCTACAAAAAACCTTTAATACACATCTATACTAGAATTATAAATGTGTCCGTTTGTTACGCTTTCACGGGAACCGCTGAACCAATTATATGAAACTAGCTGTTTCGTGCAACTCCGTCCGCGTAGAAGTCGTTTACGACGACACGTTGGCTTAGTTGGGAGTGACCCTGCCTCCGAAGCCAGCGGTCCTGATTTCAAATCCCGGTAAGGGCAGAAATTTGTGTGATGTGAATATTTGTTCCTGACTCTTGGATGTTTTCTATGTATTTCTCTATATTAGTATGTTTATCGTTGTCTAGTACCCATAGTAAAAGCCTAGAGCTTAGTTTGGGGCTAGGTCAATTTTTGTGGGATTGACCCCTGATATTGGTTTATTTATTTATCGCTGTTCCCTTTGGAGCCGTAATGTCCTTCCCCGGGAGTCAAACTATCTCCAATGCACTTAATAATATAAGCCCTTTTACCAATGCCGCCCACCTTAAAAAGACAACACTTTTACCCAAACCCTTTTCATCCGAATCAGTTTAGTCGTATAGGCGTGATTGAAACAATCAAAAATGAATACAAACTTTCACATTTATAATACTGAGTAGGATATTCCTACGTGCGGCTGCCCAGTCCCATCGTGACGCGGCACAACTCCAATCCGCCGAAGCCTCGATTCTAACCAGAGATTTCAGAATACCCGATTGTATTATTCCAGTTTCCTCACCAAAAATCCAATTGTGCTCCAATCCCTTTCGAAAGCCCTAAGTCCCGCCGAGATTGGGTGAATCGAACGTGGGAATGAATAAACGCGAATAATACGATGTCATCCGCCATTATTATCTAACAATGATACAGTGCTTTTGCGATAAAAATCTCGAATAATAATCGACCAACTAGCGCCCACACCGTGAAAGGAGATATCATGACAATTCAGATAATGGCCGCCATTAAAACAATTACGTGTATGTCTTTATTATAATGGTAAACGCATGAAATTGGTCTGCCTGAGGTCACCTGCGGCCGATGAAATGACCGGAATTGTAAATAACTTTATTGGTCAATTTTGTTCAATTCGATTACATATTGATATATATCTCTTTGGAGTTACCACGTCTGAAAGAGCGATGGTGGCCTTGTGGCTTAGGGGTCGACTAGTGATAGTAATAGTTCGGTACCCAGTTGGAACCCCCGCGGTCGCCATGCACCAATGAGTTTTTCTAACTTAAGTACATTACCCGATGCTCTTATATTACGGTGAAGGAAAAACATCGTGAGGAAACCTGCACATTCGAATAGCTGAGTGTGGAAGAGGGGTCATTGCACAAAAGATCCTAAAGTGGTCGAAGTGTATCCGATAGGGCCCATCTGTAAGATAAGATAAGATAATATCTGAGGATTAGTGGGTCTGTGCAATTGTGTATGTGTGTGTCTATGTGTAAGGCACCCCACAGATGATCAATATATTTGTGCAATCACACTGATTGCCCATACTTTTTGATCGTCTATGGCTATGATTGAAGTTTACGCAATCATTTTATAAAAGTTTGACAGAGTTGAATTTTGTTTGTGCCATCACGTGTGATTGTGTTGTCAGTAGTAGTGATTGCTCAATTTACCGTTTTATTCTTTCTTCTTTAAATAAATATCAGCGCAATTGCAGCAGCCAAATCCTTGTTCATCAGACATCTTTCATAATATCTCAATGTAGCTGTTTTTCACGTGACATTGCGCCTGATAACTCAGTTTTAGTTTTTAATAGGTCATGGGCCATAGATCATAATTATTGATGATTGACTCAATCAATTGACATGTGTAGGGGCAGAACCTGTTTCAATCATATTGTACAAAAATACGATTGCGCAAACATTTTGTAGGTCTGTGGGGGGCCTTAGTCTGTGGCATGTTAGTTCCCAAAAGAATGAACCGATTGTGTTTTCGGTCTTGTTCTTAGCTAGGTTTTTTTAAAAAGATATCAGCGTTTAAGTGATATCAGCTTTGACAGTACACAGATACAAAACACCCCTCTTCTTGCGTCGGGGGTATTAAAAGCAGGTACAAATGCATTTTATATTCGCTATGCTGCCGTAAGCGACTAACTGCAATGTAGTACTCGAAGCAATTTATACTCTATTGGTAAGCGCATTAAATTTAAAATGGTAATACTATTGCTATGCAGTTAGCCGCCTTCTTTGATATCGCCGCAGTATGGCTAGTTTGATAACGTAATTAATGTTACTCGTTTCGTTTATTGTCGAGAAAATTAAGATCCAGACCGAAGGTTTTCGACGCTTGGAAGTTTGCGCAATTATTTGTTAAATAAACCGTACTTTATTTTTACGTAATTAATGGTTTCATCAAAAATAAGTCTTATAGAAAGAAGCACAGGTACGAAACCCCTTTCGTATCTACTCATTTGTATATTCACAAAAACGAAATTGTTATTATATTATTATGTTATGTTTGTTGATAATGTTTTTAAGTGGTTTACCTACACTGTTTTTTTACGTGCACGAGTACCTAATAATATTAAAAACGGCGCACTTTATACGCTAATAATGTGTACGTAAAGTAACCCGTTTTTATTGCTTTTAAGAATAACTGTGTATGTACAATAAAACAATAACTCACAATGCGAATTCCTGTCAAAAAATGATTCATCATCCAAAAGAAACATACATATTTTGAATTGCTCATGTTGTTCTATAATTACTTCATAATTGTATAATTCATTAGTAAATCACTTCAATCTTTAATAAAGGTAATAAGAAAGCGTACTAATGCGTTAAAGTATAGTTCTTCATATATGTTAAAATTATTTCAATTCAATTAAGTAATATAACAAGTGCAAGATTTTATGGCTAATGAGAAATTGCCATTTATCTTTTTAACCCCTGGCACAAGAAGGAGGGGTGGTGTTATTGTGTCGTCATCAATGTTATTTGTAATAATTTTTTTATTTACTTTATTTAAATGTTCGACCATAATATAACAAAGCTTAAAATACGCTGGAGCTACATCAAAATTCGACGCGTTAAAAACGTACCGAAGTAGACGCGTCACTGCGTATAGCATTAACGATGCGTCACGTGACCTCCAGAGTCGCCAGGTTTGAAGACGTAATGACAAAATATAAAAGGCACCTTATAGTTATTACAACAAGGTAGCAATTATAATGTTATTAAAATAGGTATAGGTCTAACCTCGTATGTAAACACTTTACTGTAGAAAAGAAAAACCAACATTATAATATTTTATAAATTAGTATGTAAAAAGGCGAACTTATCCCTTTAAGGGATCTTTTCCAGCTTACCCTTGAGAGATTGAGAAAAGTGAAAGGCGTTGTATAAGCAAGTGTACTTACAAATCCTCGTTGTGGTGGATCCTTTTTTCTTCAGAGGACTCACAGATTTACCTAATCCCAAACTAACCTCTAGGGTTTTTACTATGGGTTAAATATACTTATTTGGAGAAATACGTAGAAAAAACTCAAGACTCACAAACAACTCGCGCTCATAATGTTAGTATGGATACTTGCAAGTCAAAATATTTATCGTAAATGTTCAAATGTAACGAAATGCACTTATTTTGTGCAGTTGGAATTAAGAATGCGCCCGCGCCGTGATTAATGATGACAGCGGTACACCTGGGGGTTGTTGGCATAATGCGTTTGTTTAGGATTGGCTCCTTGCAGGCCAATAAATAAATATTAAGAAGTATGTTGGTATTTCTGTCTTCAAATCAATGATTGTAATTGTAACTTTTGGCAATATCGAGTACAGGTAACTAAATATTACTAAACTTTATTATTATTTCAACCTGTCACTAATACACTAGTAAACATCTTAGCCTGCTTGTGCAAAATATGGTTATAGAATTATTAACAAGCCTTTTTAGATTTGTTGGTATTTCCGTAGCTCTGCCTACCCCACCCTGGGAATGAAGGCGTGATGTTATGTATGTTCGTATCATTAATGATCAATATAAAACGATTAGTTAGTTATTATGTTATAATATAAGGTAACTTTTGTAACAAGCAACTAATTTGCACTGAATTTATATTTAAAAAAAAAAACCACAGGACAATGTCACACAAATTGAACTAGTCCCAAACTAAGCTCTAGGCTTGTACTATGGGTACTAGACAACGATAAACTTACTTACATAGAGAAATATATACTTAGATACATAGAAAACATCCAAGACTCAGGAACAAATACTCGTACTCATCACACAAATATTTGCTCTTACAAGGATTTGAACCCAGGACCCCTCCCCTAGCTTCGAAGGCAGGCTCACTACCAACTAGGCTAGCGTGTCGTTCCCCAAAATATGAACCCCAAATTACATTTATTTAGTAGTGTCAAATATAAATTTCTGGGCTAATTACGTATATCAACTGATAAACTCATTATTAAATTAAATGAAACTAATGATGTATGATATCTGCCAACCATCAAAGGACACATTTGACGCATATGAATCAATTAACAAGGTATCCATTAGTGCTTAGTTTTAATCGGCTCATCATTATTAGAAAGTTTGACTACTTTTGATACATGGTAGTGCATTACGATTAAAATTAGTTGATAACACAGATAATCTTATTAGGTATTAGAAAACCATTATACGCATCGTAATGTCAGATTCAGTGGTAGTGCAACTTGTTTTCTAACTATTGCATCGATCGGTGGGTTTGTATCCTAATTCGTAGTTCGTTGGGGTTTCAATAGAAAAAGTTTCACGACAACTAACTAAAAACACAGGAAAAAAACACCGTTTTAAACAATCGTAGGCCAGATAAACTGAAGTCAGCGTAATATATATTTTCTTTTCTTGGAGTCGGCTTATATATGGTTTTCAACATACAATTTCACGCTATAAACTGATTGTAACACGCAACGAACTCATACACATAACAATACGCCTTTATTCCCAGAGTGGGGTAGGCAGAGCTACAGAAATACCAAATAACTCTAAAAAACTTGCTTATAAATCTGTTACCACATTTTGCACAATCAGGCCATGAAGTTTCAGTTTAGGCTAGTGTATTAGTGACAAGTTGCAAGCCCATCGCCTAATAATACTACAAGCCGCGAACAAAGAACATTTAATGCTGCATGAAAATCCAATTATGTTAAAACTATCTTGAAATTATGGGACTTATATTCCAGAAGTTAATTTTGTAAATTGATGTAGAATGTTTTGAAACAATCACAAAGATATAATTTGAAGTAGGTTATAATGAACTTGTCAAAGATGGATTGGCGGCAGCCTTTTTGGTAAGCTCTTATTGTACAGTTAAGTTTATTCATATCATCAGTAAGGATAATAAAGAGTATAAATATATTATTATTGTTTAATAAAAACGTTTGTACATTTCAACCATGTGTATTCTATTGTATATCTTGCAGGAGTCAATGCAACACGACGTGACTATACGCTAGTACAAACACACGAACAATGTCAATAGAGAGCAGATGATGACGTCACTAAACAGCACCCTTGCTTTAGATAACGGGCTTGGGATTTCTCGGGGAAGGGAGAAACCGTAGAAAGTATTGGGAATTCCTCTATTTAAAGTGAAAGTTGGTTATCGTACATGTTCATTTAATCTTTATTGCACAAATATAGCACAAATGGCGAACTAAATGCCTAATGTCTCTACCAGCCAACCAGATAATCATACAGAAACTAACATAAAACAATAATTGTACATAATATACATATAGGTACATAAACTCACGCAACCCGCCCTCGCTTCGCCTCGGTTTAAGTTTTCTGCAACGCAAGTTTTAAGTCACTCAACAAGGCAAATTAATGTCTGTTGACAATATTTTAATCGCGGATAGACGCTAGGATACTTTGGGTGAAAATTTAAACTTTTGCCCATACAAAATGTTTTTTTTTTACTTAGAATCAAATGTACCAGCGGGAACGGAGATAAAACGGGGACCTTTCGTCAAAAAGTTTTTGCCATACTGATTAATTTTCAAAACATATCACTTGACCAAACTGTTTTTTTCTATAACTGTAAATATTTCAGGACCATCGTGTAGAACTAACCTAACCTATAGATTAGCTTAGGTTATTTTTATAAAAATCCTGAAATATTTACAGTTTCGGAAATAAACCAGTTTGGTCAATGGATATATTTGAGAAATGTCGAATTTTTACTCAAACTACTTAACCAAATCTGTCTTCTTCATCCGTTAATCCTAAAATGAAACGTTTTAAAATTTATAACGTTAATGTTTTACGAATGCTATTATTGCATGTTCTACTTACCCGACTGCCAAAGGAGGAGGGTGATGTTAACGTATGCCCTTCTGCGCCCGAGTCATTGAAGGATTCAACTTGTTATCAGCTGTTTTACGAGCAATCAGCCGGCACCGGGGCACTTCCTTCCGCATGGAGATATCTGGGGCCCTTGCAGCTAATCAATACGGGGCGAGGGGCGACCTAGGCTCTAGGGCGGGTGCTGTCTTTCTAAAACCGGTCTTAAAGTTGTTTTTTTTTATGGCATTGAGAAGGCAAACGAGCATTCACACGACATAGTCATTCGCATTCACAAGAATGCAATCCTAAGACTGCATATGCGTTGCCAACCCTGAGAACTAAGATGGAATGCCTCTATGCTAGTTATTTTTCCGGTTGTCTTATCCCCACACCGGAACTCAACAATGCTAACACTGCTGTTTGGCGGTAGGTTAAAGGATAAGATGGCGTAAGGTCCTACCACCCGCAAAAAATACAATAATTACTATTAGACTACTAGTTTCTAATACAATAATTACTATTGACGACATGTTGGCCTAGTTGGTATAACTGACCCTACCTACGAAGCTAATGGTCCCGGGTTCAAATCCCGGCAAGGGCAGATATTTGTGTGATGAGCACGAGTATTTGTTCCTGAGTCTTGCTAGCTCTAATTTACTTGATAGTAATGGCGGCCGTGTTAAAAACAATACGAAAACACGTCAAAGGCAATATTGTTTTACCCTGTAGAATATACCCTCCTGGATCCTGTCATTTTTTTTGCCATAAATACCTAAAAACCGAGAGTCCTTTATAAAGTACTTTGTACTTGAAACCTGAACCTTCCGCCGTTTGATTTAAGAGTTATTACGGTTTTTCGCCAAAAAAAAAAAATTAGTGGTAAATATTATGTATTTTATAAAGGACGCTCGGTTTTTTTCGGATGAGTTTATTTGCGTAGTGTCAGGACTTAAAGTGAGCATCCATTTAGTTCTTTATAAAGGATTTGGGGATCCAGGAGGAAAAATCTAGAAGTTTCTGAAATATACCGCTGTGACAAAGGAACAGTTAAACGAATGTATTTTATTACTAGCATAGAGGCATTCCATCTCAGTCCTCAGGGCTGTCCTCGCATTTGAGGTCTTAGGATTATATATAGTCTTGAGAATTCAAATGTCTATGGGTCTCAGATTTCACTTACCATCAGGTGGCCTGAGTGCTCGTGTGCCTTCTCCTTAACATAAAAATAAATACAGAACCCTAAAAATAGCCCAGAAAATCTAAAAAGCCGTCTAAAGAACCAGCTGTTGCAGATTTATGAACGGCTCAAAGGAGCGATAAAAGAGTCCATGACACGACTCCTGGCTGAAAGGGATGTGGTTCCCCCTCGCGTGCAGCCTCATTGTTTTAATTTCACTGGAATCACTAATTGCCAAGAAAGGAGCATTTTAAATATCCCCGCAAACGTTTTTACTACCTCATTGCATTTTAAAAGAAAGGATTATAATTCCCTTTACCCTCCGGCTTTCTTTTATTAATTCAGTTAGTTGTTTAAAAGCGTTTTTGGGAACTGTTTGGTGAGTTTTGTGGTTATTTTTTTGTTAATTTAAATTTTGTTTTGATTGGAATGGAGTGAAGAGTTACAACGGTTGGCAACGCATTTGCAGTCTTAGGATTGAGAATTCAAATGTCTACTTACTATCAGGTGGCCTGTCTGTTCGTGTGTCTTGTCCTTCGATAAAAAACCTAAACATTACACTGATAACCCTTAGTGTTACGACGAATGATATGGTTATAGGTATGCAAGTAAATTTTTAGCTATTTAATGTCCGTCCCCAACATTCAAACCGCGGATTCGATAAGGTTACTTGGCATTGGGAACGAACATAAAGAACGTTCGAGTGCTCGAGTGTAAAAACTATCGATTCGTCAAAATTCATGTCCTTGCCAAAAATTCTCCAATATTAGAAATATTCACAATATTCGTTACTTGCGTTGTAGTTTGTCAATCAATATACATAACATCACGCCTTCATATCCAGATTGGGGTAGGCAGAGCTAAGGAAATACCAACAACTCTAAAAAGACTTGTTTATAAATGCACAATCATGCCAAGATGTTTACCAGTGTATTAGTGACAGGTTGCAAGCCCATCGCCTAACAGTACTACAAGCCTTTATTCCCTTAGTCGCCTCTTACGCCAATAAACCAATATAATACAAAGCATTTTTTAATTTTAGAGCAAAATAGTCGGTCTTCAGCTTCGGTCTTAAGTTCCACCTGGATGTTGCCAACATCTACTTTTCAATCAATATTATTTTATTACCTTCGCAAGAACACAAGCAGTGCGATCGCGTATTTTTTATAAATATTCATGTAATATTAGCATGCTAAAGCCGGCTGCCGCGAAGGCGCGGTGCGTGTCATTATTTCGTCGTTTGTGCAAAAACACGCGGGTGCGGGGAGCGGGATCAGTGGGGCTCGTCTGGTTTAACAGAGCATTCGAGCTGTTACAGCTCTGGAAGAGTGGGAAGTAAGGTAAATATAACACTAGTTTTGTTGCGGGTGTGTAGTTATTCCACAAGATGGCGTCAACTTTAGCGCTGGCTGTCGTATAATGCGGAAGTGACAGGATCAAACAAGGTTTTGTGTCTGTGGAATACATACATACATACTATCACGCCTTCATTCCCAGAGTGGAGTAGGCAGAGCTATAATTCGTTTTTTTCAAGATGAGAATAAGTGCCCGTATTTTGCACCCCTTTTTGCCTTTAACGTTGTCAAAATTAGAAATTAAAAACAGTCGTCTCTATTTTAAGTAACATTTCTCAGTACTGGTTACGTTATTAAAGGAAACATGTGCGAATTTGACCGTTGTAATTCTTATCCTAAAAAAACGAAGTATACAGAAATACCACTACAAAAAGAGTTGTTGGTAATTCTGTAACCACATTTTGCACAAACAGGCTAAGATGTTTTCCTGTGTATTAGTGAGAGGTCGCAAGCTCATCGCCTAGCAGTACTAGAAGCCCTTATTCCTTTAGTCGCCTCTTACGACATACTCTTTCGTGGAATGGAATCTATAAATGCGTAGTCGTTGGCAAAGCCGAGATTCTGCACGGGCTCTGGGCGGGTTATCGTATTGCAGACGTTTTGATAGCTCTTATTTACTTGACAGTAATGGCAGCCAGGTCAAAAACCACTATAAATTCATTTAGATAGGTAGACAAATCGTGCCATCAATTTAAAGCAGAGAAGATTTTAGTGTTTCTATAAGAAAAATAAAGTTTACAACACTTGTATCTATTGTAGAAGTTATCCTAGATTAGGAAAACTTAACGTTCAATTTGTATTAACTGTATTTCGCAGCGAATACTATCTAATTTTAAATTGGAAGGGCGATCTAGGATTTAAATTTGTATAACTCGATCTAAAACTGTCATGTTGATGGATCACCGATTATGTCGCACCCTTGCGATCACTTGATGCGATCATAGTTCTAATGAAAGGCGAAAAAAGACAAGAGAGAACTGGTATAAGTTTCTTTTAGCTTGCGCATGAAAGTCTAGAAAGAACGCCGGTACTAATACTGTCACTAATTAACAGCTTTTTATTATTTAAATAGGTTTATACACACATACATACACAACATCGCGTCTTAATTCCCAGTAGGCGGAGCTACAGAAATACCAACAACTCTAAAAAGTCTTGTTGATAATTCTGTAACCACATTTTGCAGAAGTGGGCTAAGAAAAAGGTTTATAAGGTTACGTTTATAGCAGGAGAAGGCAAACGAGCACACAGGCCAGCTGATGGTAAGGGAACTTAAGACTTATAGACATTTGTATTCTTAAGACTACAAATGAATGCAAAAAGCGACCAATTGAAAGTTTTGTTACAATACATGGTGATAAATACTTATTACACCCCGTGTGGTTGCCGCCGGGTTAGAATAGTGCGGTAATTGTAAGATCTGACTTAGGGAATAAGGGCTTGTAGTACTGTTAGGCGATGGGCTTGCAACCTGCCACTAATTAATTAGTAAACTTCTTGGTGTGATTGTGCAAAATGTCGTAACAGAATTATAAAGAAGTGTTTTTAGAGTTGTTGGTATTTTTGTAGCTCTGCCTACCCCACTTTGAGAATGAAGGCGTGATGTTATGAATGTATGTAAATAATTATTTAGAGCGATAAAAATAAAAAAGTCACGTCATTATCTAAGGGTAATAAAAACATTGGAATAATATAAAATTAATTAAATATCTGGGGACATTCTCACAAAAATTTACCTAGTCCAAAACTAAGGTCTAGGCTTGTACTATGGGTACTAGATAACGATAAACATACTTATATAGAGAAATACATACTTAAATTCAGAGAAAACATCTATGCCCATGCTCATCACACAAACATTTGGCCATGCTGGGAATCGAACCCAAGTTAGGAGATCGTCACATCTTTTATTTTCGACGCTCTTCTTTGTCTTAAGTATCAGTAGGTACAGTCAAGGTCATAAATATCTATACACTTTAGTACCTTGTCTATTTAACGTCATGTTTAAACTGCCATATGAAATTGTCACAGCGATTAAAGTGACAAGGTACTAAAGTGTATACATATTTATTACCTTGACTGTACTCGTAACGTGTAATTAATTGTACTTGTATCCATTCATGTAACTACTTTTATATCCCCAAAAAAAAAATTATAATTATAATAAATAAAAACAAGCCGTGTAAAATTCAAATAACAAAAATACAAACTAAACGCGCGGTTTAAAATGCACATAATTTGAAAGCCAAACCGCGATAGCTAACAGAAGGAAAATATTAAAGGGAACTTTACCTACATTTTTAAGGGAACTTTTCTTTATCCGACGAATAAATCGAAGGTGGGAGGGAGAAGTTATGCGGCGGAAGTAGAAATCTGTTGTTTTATTCATGAAAAATAAAGAAGGGAAAAATGTGAAATGCCAAATACTTGTTTTGTACTTTTAAAGTTTATCTTAAACCTTTAAGTTTCACGACATACGTATAAATATAAAAACACATATCAAAAGCCTCCAGGAAATAAGAAATATTCTTACATTATATTGATATTATACAATGTATTGCAGATATAAAGCAAGACTCGCACGGTAAAATGTCATGTCTGTACATTCGACTTCTAACCCTTAATTTATGAACCTTTTAAACTTATTGAGTCGTTTGATAAAAGGTAAAAACCATCACCCAGTCCACACCTACACCTAGAAAACAAAATAAAACGTTAAAACTGTCCAAATTTTCAAATAATAAAAAAGCTCGCGGGAGCCAACAAAACCGATGACAAACCAAAATGTGTTCCAAATTACATTTCCAAAGGCCCAATATTTTGCGCGAGCGCCATACATATTTGTAGCAATTTGTAACTAAATCCCTTTAACCTTTCATTTACAGACGTAAGTGTAGTCATGAACAAATAAAAGACAGTGGCATTTGGGATCCTACTTAAACAAGCACCGTCACGAGTTTGCGTCAATTTGATTCCAAAACATTGTTCACCACTACACTCAAGACTGCATCCCTTAAATGATTTACTTATACAAAACTGGTTGAGGACAAAGACAAACTCTCACGTTATCTATTAACCGATGCAAATTTCTTGTAATCCCGTCTCGGCTCTGCTCCTGAGTGAAATATTTAATTTTCATAAAGTTTGCATTAGAAGGGGAACTCGAGCGGAGCTGTTTGCCACAGGATTATAAGAACGTTCGCAGCAGTTTTATTTACTTGACGACTGTGTTAGAAGTTTAAACAGGGATAAAATAGGCTTATTATTACGCAACATTCTGTACATAACGCAAAATTTATCTCGCTATTGGTTAAATAAAATTAAAATTCGATGTCGCAGCATTGTTTCCGATCGGTTCGGGAGCCGACAGCGAATTTGCATATCACCAATATTATATCGTCACGCGAAAAACGTATCCCTTACGCCTGTGTACACATGAATGACGCGTGATGCTGCCGTCCTTCCCTGACGTCATCCATCATTCGCCGTGGCGCCTGCACCTAGACTCGTGACAGGCAAGCGGCGGGACCGGGCGGACTAACAACTTTAAACCAAAAAGCACCCTGTCCCTACAGAATAGCGGCTATTTCTTGTTTAGAACCGGCGTAAGGTGGCACCCCACCCCCCCGCTAGGGAGGTTCCCTGTCAAACGCTGGCGAAGAGTTTGACAGACGCGGGGCGCGGAGTATTTGACATGAAGGGGCTTGTTTGATACGGGGGCTGACGGGAGGGGGCATTCTGCCCGGTCATGAATAGGCAATGGGCTTTATTTATAAAGACTGTTAGCCTCACCACGGCCTCAGTGAACTTGTGGAAATAAACACGTCATCCATTGAACGTTGAGAAATAATCTGGGATCAGAATTGTAACAAAACTAATAGTTAGTTAAAAAGGTTGATTTTTCTAGTCCCTTTTGTAATGTTACAGCGGAAATAAAAACCTGTAAATAACGTTTATTAAAGATTTAATTCCGACCGCGAATGGAGCATCTTGTTGGGGGAAGAAAGCCATAAAAGCACAGTGGCTGCATGATGTGAAGCAACGTTCGGTACAAAATTTGATTATTCCGCGAGGTTGGCCTATCGCCAGCGTTCGACTATTTATCAAGAGCTCTCCTCGCCCGACGGTTTACAAGGATACTAATCATCGACGAGGGACCTATATAGAGTGGTTAGCGCTGTGACAGCGCCGTATATAGTGTGCAATTTATAATGTTTGAAAAAAAAAACACCGATGGAATTGGCTGGTCAAGTTGCATGTTCCTTGTAATAATTATAGCTTCAAAGCCGAGTCAATTAGCTAATATTTCAAAAATAATGTAAAATATAAAATTAAGGTACACAACAAAAATAGTTATTAAATGACCGATGACGTGGTTAAGGTTGCGGGAACCCGCTGGATGCAAGCTGCGCAGGACCTGTGCTTGTGGCAAACTTTGAGGGATGCCGATGTCCAGCTGTGGACGTATTTCGGCTGAAATGACGATGATGGTTATGTCATATACATATTACAAATGACTTCCGTAACAACGTGTTTTAAGAGGTTGTGAAACTGAAATTTTCCATACAAATAGCAATAACGTTTCTCTCTCCTTAAACTTAGTCCAATTTTTTCGATTTTTGAATATTTTGTAGATACTTGTATTTATGACAAGTCTGTTTAGTATGATACTAAAAAAACGCAGATGTACAAACCTAGTTTTTTATAAAATAACTAAAACATATTCAAAGACCGAGGAAATTTAACTTGATTTAGGCGATGTTAAATAAATTTGTATGGATTCTTTATGACAACTACGCGATTTAAGCGTCTCTTCACAATACTCTTAAATAGATCCTAAGCACTAATGATTAGTTGCCCAAAATTTAAATAAATGATTGTTACCTTAAGTCGTGTGTAATAGAATCAAATAGTGTAGTTATAGTAAATCATCTTTATATTTAGTTTTTTGTACAATAAAGAATATAAAGTAAATACATTAGTAAGAGTTCAAAACATAAATAATTTAAAAAACCGGGCAAGAGCTTGTCGGACCATGTTCAGTGTAGGGTTCCGAAGCCGTTAAGTACTACAAACATAAAAATCAACAAGTAGTAACTAATTTTCTATTTAAAGTCAATTGGTGCCGTCTTAGATGATTTTAGTAGGTATAAACACTTTAATAGCCTGTATCTCAAGAACTAATGATGTCTACTTAGTCGTAATAGTTTTCCATTAAAATTCATTGTACGCTCCTTCATTTAACATTTGTTTGAGATTTGTGTCTAACAAAAAATTGCGCTTTAAAGCTTAATATTTCATGAACGGATTACTTAATCGAAAAACTGCTTTCACAAACCTATAATATTTTTGAAAGACGTATCCAACGACATCCCACACTATAGGGTTGACTAAAACAAAAAACACATCCCCACGTTACGTGTAGGGGAGGTAACGTAAATAAAAATATTTACATTTTATTGTGCCACTTTGTTTGCGTGACTAACATGCATATTCATGCCAAATTACAGCTTTCTAGTACTAAGAGTCTCTGCGCTAGGCTGCGGACGGACGGATGGACATGGCGAAACTATAAGGGTTCCTAGTTTGACTACGGAACCCTAAAAAGGGCCTGTCTCATTATTTTACCTACTTCCTTCAACCATTCAAAGGTGGTACTAACAGCTCTTGCTCCATACCCTCTGCAGTAAATTTGATCGTGTTGTTATAGGAAGAGCATGATTCTCCGCGCGATATAAATCAAACTGCGCATTAACACGTTCCATGCCAACGATTCGCGATTGTATGCATGCTCGACCCGCAAGGGTGCCGCCGGCTCTGGTTCCGTTTAAATCCGCGCCACTAGTGCTCCACTCTTTGGGGTTTTGTGATTCTAATTAACGATACGTATTACAAACAGGACTTTTCCCACGTTTAAGATCGGCTAAAAATACTAAGGATGTAAGAACATTTTAGTTGGGGTTAAGGTCAAAGGAGGTAATCAGCAAAGCTTAGTTAGGTACATAAACCTCGAGAGCACGCTCCTGTCTGGCCTTAATGTGGTAATGCTCAAAAGAAGTATTAGGATTTCAGTCTTGAGAAAACATCTATGGTCCTTAGATCCTACTTACCATCAGCCCCCTATTTCACCATACTGACAATGCTAGGTGACAGGGCCTCTATTCAACTGCGTTATAACGATATCGTTTTTGACCTGTTTCCGTATTGTCAACAACGTTATGATAACTCTTATGTCATTTACAATAATGGCGACTGTGACATAAACGATTCTTAAACGTGTCAAACACGATATCGTTTAAACGCACCTGAATAGAGGCCCGGTATCATTTATTGTGATCGACGCAGCGTTGTAATGAGAGAATCCCCTGCCATGTTATTCTCATAAGCGCATCACTTATTAACTCGACCCAGCTTTTGTTAACCGGCGCGTTTAAGTTGTCCCGTCAGAGCGTATAAAACACATCTTAGAGTGTGCATTCTCAAATAGGTAGCACGCTTCGACACTCAGATCACGCAAGCATCACTTCACCTATCACATCACGGAATTCTAGTTTAATGTCGAACGAACGGTGAGTCGATAAACTGACATTAGTTTGACATTACTGCGTCGAGTTGAATGCGTTTCCTGAATTTTATAAAGCAGGCAGCACAAGTACCGTGGTGCTTTTGTCGGAATGGTTAATAATAAATATTTCTAGTATTTAATGCAATCAATTCGTATATGAACGGGTACAAATAATAAAAATAATTAAGTAGACTTATGTATTCGTACTTAATTTTGTTTGTTAGAGGTAGTTAAGTATATTTCAAAAATTGCCACATGACTAGTCTGTCTGTGGCATGTCACTTAGCCTACCTACCTCATTGAACTGACAGAAGCGACTTTTATGATCAAAATCCGATCAAATTACTCTACCTAGATTTGTTTACGAAGTTTTTGTTATTATGATTGATGAAGCCATCTTTTAAATTATAGAACCTATGCTCTCCATCGAGTACGCCTTTCAGTGAAGTTTCTAATAATTATAATTTGACTGAGACAGACTGAGATTATGAGTAACATTGGCAAAATTGTGTCAACCAACGAACAGTTGCAGTTTCATTATAACAGAAGAAGGGTTCTAAACTCTCCCAAATACTAGAACCCCGAACGAAGTCTTGAGTGCAACGTTAACGTGCAAAATAGCCGGATATTAGCTACCAAATTTTTTACATAATAATATCCTAGAAATGAACGTACTTACCTACCCTGTAGGTAAGTGTCGACGAAATACGCTTGGTCATGCGTGTAATGGTGGGACACTTGGCGAAGAAAATGTGGGTTTTCTTGAAAGATCCGCTGAACAATAATTCTCGTATAATTATTGCCCATATGCAGTAAACTTAGGATAAGTCGCTACTATGACATTTCCAAAGTTTATTATTATGTAAACCAACTTGAATAAAGAATATTCTGATTCTGATTCATATCTAAATTCTCTTTCTAATGATGTCCCTAGACCTACCGACTTGAAATCATTGTTACCTCTTATATTGTACCTATATCCCTGGTAAATAAGTATTTTATTTCTTTATATATTACAGTCAAACCTGTTAACTTTGAACATTAAGTGGGGTTTTAGTAAAAATACCTGTTGTTCTCAAGTAGGTTTATTAAGTTCTGAACACCATCTTTTTCTGTCATGCTGTCACACATGCATGACCCGAACCCATCACAGCTAATACAACAACTGGGTAACTTTGAGCGGCCTGAAAATGGTTTTTGCCAAGTTGATTAATCTCATTCCCCTTTCACCTTTTCACCACTCAAAAATACCTACTTATACGGTCAATTTTATTTCAAGCATTAAATGGATGCTACCAAAGTAGTCAAAGTTACTGGGTGTGACTGTAATGACAATACCTAATAATTTTCTTATCTCAATATTGTCTTATCATTTATAAAATAGACGGTTTTTTTTTCATATTGCAGTCCGTTTGAAAGATATTAAGGAAACTGTCAGAAAATCCCAGGCTCAGAGTAGCGCCTTAAGAAATACCGAAATACCTGTATTTAATTTTATTGTATGATTGTAGGTAACAATAATACATTATACAGGTGTCAAGTACATTTTGTGAGTGCATCACTACTATCTGGTTCACTAATGTTTCACCTAAAAACTTTTCACCAAATTATTCATTTGACAAACTATTCATTTAGCAAACCCCTGTTTTTTCTGAAACTGTAAATATTTCAGGATTTTTATAAAACTAACCTAACCTAACCTATAGGGTTTTACACGATAGTCCTGAAATAAATTCTGAAGTATTTACAGTTTCAGAAAAAACAGGGGTTTGCCAAATGAATAGTTTTGAAACATTTTTTGGTGAAATGACAGGATATGCTACTATATATGGCATACAATAATTTAAAGAAGTAAATAAAAAATACTTATAAAACTTAGATACTTATAACAATAATTATTTTTTATTAGAAAATAATTAACATTATAACTGTTGTTTTCTTTACAACATAAAAAATCTTTTAGCCTTTGTATTTAGGTACAAATTAATGTCTAATAATCATTAAAAAATATAACTATTTATAGGTCAGCTCTTCTCAAAAGTCAAACTCAAAACTGTTTTTTAAAAGCCATATATGTACACAATTCTTAAATTTGTACAAATCATTCTAGGTGCTTTTGCCACAATCAAAGCAAATATAAAAAATCTTGTATGTTTTGTGTCCAAATAACAAGTTACATTAACACATTTACTAGGTCCCCTTTCACAAAAGCTAACTTGTATGTATAACAAGCAGAAGTCTCTTTAGTTTTATTTTTGTAATGAGTTTTGAATTGTGGTTAATGTTTGTGGTAAAAATTAAATGTTTGGGACTCTATAGCACATGAATGGCTGAAATTTTATACAGACCTGTCAGAAACACATCATTAGCCCTAAAAGATCTTGTGAAATTATTTTATACACATTTTTCCTTCACTGTAAAGTCCTGTACCACCATACTACAAGAATGATAAATTTATTGAATTTCTTATATTTCTAATAGCAAATGTTACAGTTTTCAATAACAATACTGGTGGTTCCGGAGGGAATAATAAAGTAATTATGAGTATGCCAATTTACCTTATCAAATAAAATGAAACAGCCATATTTTAATTACATGTTTTATTCAATACATCCAACTTTCATTTCCTTAGGTTAGAGGCTAGTTAGTTTCTTGATTATTTTGTACGACAACAATGTTATCCATAGTAGAACAGGCAAGTATAACTGACAGTTTGTACTATGCACAATGTGAACCTGAAATCATAAGATGCAAAAAATTATGACAAGATTTTGTAATGTGTTTGCAACTTACAACCTTAAAGATAAATGTTTTTGTTCATTGTTGTAACTTTATTATATTAACTACCCATTTATCTTAAAAGTTATCTGGAATCTCCTCTAAGCTGTTGCAAAAAATGAATCTCAGCAGCCAGAAAATGAACCCTTAAGACTCTAAATTCAAATTTTAATGCTTCAATTAAAGTTTCTCACGGGATATGAAGAGTTAAAGACTTGAATAATGATCGAAAACCATCTCATAGGTCTGACTTTTTAGATTTCCATGTATTAATACTATTTATTGTCTGACAGTAGAAACTACTGTTAACTCTGTTTAAACAGTATTTTTTATTAATATTATTTCTACCATCTGATCCTATTCACAGAATCACCACCAAATTCAGAATGTCTTTCCAGACATACTATCCTATTTCCCCTATATGAAGCACAGACTAATAAGAGACTATGTACCCTTAGAATAATAAGATATAGAAACCTAGTCAACGCACCAGTGTGATGCCACTCAACAAACTAGACCAAATTTGGTCTACCAGTACGACGTTATTTATGCACTTATGTGATGGTTTTGATGCGACTGTCGTCGTTCGAACTTACGAAATATAGGTACGTATCATCTATAGATTGTTGTGCAAAAACAAGGAATTTGGCATCTATTGCTTTGATAGCCTGTAGCAGTTAAACGGCTAAGGGATTTGCCCACCTGCCAAGTCGTACGTTACAATAAATTCATTAAGATTACGACGACCGTAATCTAAATTGACGTAACGGACAAATGGCTACTTTTCAGGAGAGCCAAAAAACAGTATTTTTTTTCTTTTAAAATTCATAGTTTTGTTGTTTGTTTACGTATCATGTAACTAAAAATAGCCAATTACTTACTTTTTTCCACTCTTTAACTACAAATAACTCAATTTATCATACAACGGTTAGTTTCTGAGATAGCATGTCCCTTACGTCAAAAAATAAATTCATAATGTCCAATACTACCCTTCTCCAACAGTTGCCTTTAGAGTAAATTTGATGTATCTACAAATAAATTTAAAGAAATGAAATTAAAGTGATCGTAACTCCATTGAAAGTAATCAATGACAGGGTGTAAAAGGTACATGGGAAATTATCTTAGGTGAAATAATAAACGAAAACATAAAATGTAATTGTGTTATTTATTAGGATAATGAAGAGATCAATCATGGAAGTATAGACATAATTATCCAGAGCTCAGAATCGAAATTATTTAGTGGTATTTGAGTGTTTACAGGACTTTCATTATTTGAATCTTAATTTTTCTGTTACTACCAGTAATATACGAGGTTCGTAATTAAAGTAAAGTGTTCTGAAGAACATACACTTAGTTTTATAATTATATTTCATCGATACATCACTACATACGCCATTATGAGCGCTCATTAATATGTCGATAGCTAGACTAGTAACAAGTAATAAAATAAAACAAAATACACGATTCGGTGTAAAAACGATTAGAGATATAAAATAAAAACATAAACAATTTTAATTCGACAGTATCAATTAGAACCTAGGTACTAATAGTAGTACAATTAGCAATAGGCCAAATCCTATCTTAATTTTCATCACTGCTCTCATTATCATAGTCAGTTTCAGCTAAAGTAGCTGTTATCATTTCAGAGTGAGGCGAAGTTAAATATTCGTTATGAAGACGCATTGGGATAGTACCTAGAAGGAATTGGTATTTAATATATTTAGAAACGTGATAAAGTATTTTGGTCCTCATAGCATTTCTAAAGACTTACAAAATAATATATGTACCTACATAAGTAGACACAAACACGGTAATTGCATGTAGCCGACAATTTGTTATTTTATTAAATAAAATACTTACTGCAATAACTTGTCTCGATCCCGCAGTAATTTATTGCGTCGAGCTAAGAGTGATTCAATACTGTTTATATTCATCGTTATCTCAGTTGCCTTTCTTATTATTAAGTACTTGAAACATGCGTGAAGACGAGTGCTCGTGCAAAACAGAACTGAGCAAGCAGCGGCAGCACTCAATCCAGTGTAGCCAGGTGTAATTTGAAAAATGAATAGTTTTTTATCAGTCGAAAATACCTTTGAATAAACGATTAATAATCTGGATTTTTTCTTGTACGTATGTATGTATGTAAAAGCTTTATTGGAAAACTAACAATTGAATTATAGTGTAAATTAACGTAAATTATTAGACCTATGAAAAATGATAGGGATCGTATTCTATTACAAAACGACATTGATAGACTTTGTGCTTGGTGTTCACAAAATAAAATGATGATGAATCCTAAAAAATGTTTTCATATTTCTTACACGCGCAATAAAAATATAATACTCACTAAATATAACATAGGAGGTAAGGCATTACAGAAAGTGGACAAAATCCGCGATCTGGGAGTAGTAATGGATAGCAAACTTAATTTCAATTCCCATTTTAACACTATCACGAAAAAAGCATCTCAAATGATAAGATTTTTAATACGAAACACTGCACAGTTCAAGCTTTCACGTACTAAGATACTACTCTATAATACTTTGGTAAGGAGCAATCTGGAATACTGCTCTCAAGTATGAACACCTTATTATGATGTTCATAAAAATCGGATCGAAAAGGTCCAAAGACGCTTTTTAACTCACTTATCGTTTGCATCTCGCAATAGTCACAAACTCCACTCATATCACGGACGACTTAAGTTCTTTAAATTCATCTCGCTCAGTAGCAGAAGAAAAGCACTAGACCTAGTGTTTCTTTACAAATTAGTTAATTTCAAGGGTTTGGATTGCCCGGAACTGTTAAGTAAGGTAAATATAGCTGTGCCTACGAGATTGCCTCGTCCCGTTGTCTATAAGCTGTTCAAGGACAGATTTACAAAAACTAACTTAGGCCATAACTCTGCTCTGGCGAGAATGATCAAATTGTATAACTATCTCCCGAAATCCGTGGGAGCTGATATATTCCACGACAGTCTCAAAGTATATAAAAGAAAAGTCTTGAAATATATTAGCTCCCTGGATGTGGCGAGCTGGTCATCAAATTAGATATATATAATATAAAAAAATGTATTTTAAACTTTTAAACTTATATAGTGTGTCATCACTTGCGGTAATCAGTTGATCACACTTTAGTCATAGTTAAAGCATAGTTGGTGTATATACAATTTATAATCTTTAATCTTTATATCATTATTATTTTTCTTAATTAAGTTCTTGAAGCAGTCGTAGTTTAAAAACACTGGCGTAAGCTGTGGTTTCCTATAATTAGATAAGCATCGACCTAGATTGTAAATTACCGAGATTTAAGCATTAGTAAGATGTATTATTTGTTGGAAATCCTTAATAAATAAATAAATAAATAAATAAATAGTGCTCTCATTAAAATCATTTTATTTTATTTCAATTGAAAGAAATATAGTTATCACGTGTCGTGTTCATTGTAAATACTTTATACTCTGTTTGCACAAATAACTAACCCTTGGAATATTATTTTAAATGCATTTATAGGCATATTTTCAATCGATGTCCAAGGCTCAAAAATCAATAGATTGTCAAGAAAATTCAGTAGATTTCGTAAAAATCAGATGAACCGGTAACACTGTCAACCACAACCAGCAGCGACATGCTCTTTCCAAAATGTGGTTTGTCGCGTACAACGAGGTGATAGTGAGATCTCTTTCACCCTCAAGCAACTTTAAGTGCGTGAGAGTGATTTAGCTATATTAACGAACACTGAGTATGTCATCTAACGAAAGAGATAACGCTAACATTTTAATGTAAGGGACGGTAGTTTTATGATTGTAGTGGTGAAAAAAGCGGCCAAGTGCGAGTCGGACTCGCCCATGAAGGGTTCCGTAGCAGCAAGTAACATAATATAAAAGTTCGTTGTAGCTTTGATCAATGTTTTTATGACGTATTAAAAAAAAACTACTTACTAGATCTCGTTCAAACCAATTTTCGGTGGAAGTTTGCATGGTAATGTACATCATATATTATTTTTACATTTATCATTCCCTTATTTTAGAAGTTACGGGGGGGGGGACACACATTTTTCCACTTTGGAAGCGTCTCTCGCGCAAACTATTCAGTTTAGAAAAAAATTATAATAGAAACCTCAATATCATTTTTGAATACCTATCCATAGATACCCCACACGTATGAGTTTGATGAAAAAAAAATTTTTGAGTTTCAGTTCTAAGTATGGGGAACCCCAAAAATTTATTGTTTTTTTTCTATTTTTGTATGAAAATCTTAATGCGGTTCACCGAATACATCTACTTACCAAGTTTCCACAGTATAGCTCTTATAGTTACGGAATAAAGTGGCTGTGACATACGGACGGACAGACGGACAGACATGACGAATCTATAAGGGTTCCGTTTTTTGCCATTTGGCTACGGAACCCTAAAAATGTCGTATATACTCTTAGCAAATATTTGATACACTTACAAATTAGCGTAAGGGTCACTGTTGCCTTACATTTGTGAAAGCAAAACTGCGTATCGTACGATTGCTTACAGAATAGTCTTTTACGACGCAGGTAAATTTAGAAAATTATAGTTACGTCTAATTGTGATAGAATCAATTTTATTTTTGTAGATAATTTTGAGAACGTTAAATGATGTATCGTACCTTTACTTATTTAATGGCGCCTTACAGCGTTAGGTAAATTGCGAGATGAAGGTTACACCAAGAATAAATTGCAGTTTTTCTAATTGCTGTAGATACGTCGTATTTTTTTGAAATACGGAGTCAAAGTAACATTTTTTTAAGGCTGTAAGGGGCATGTTTTTTAAGGCTATCGAGACGTCACCTATACCAATCGATAGAGAAAAAAAAACTGAATAGAACTGCATTCATAACTCATTTTCGCCATTTTGTCCCTTACATCAATTTAGATTACGGTCGTCGATTAATAAGGTATTGCTGTATTTTTTCTCTAGGTAAGATAGATAGGTACTAGGTTTCTTACAAGATTACTTGTAGATGGTAATGGTAAGTTCTATTCTACCGTAGGCGCTGACGTGACGTCTGACTCACGTGACCGACCGGCACTGAGCTTGGTCCATAGACAAGATATGCTTTTTTTAAAGGATTTTATGGCCTGGTTGCAGAGGACCTTTAAGCCATCTTTATTGAGACAAGATAGGTAACGTTCCTTATACTTGTGGAAGTTGCCGCGATTGAACAACGAAGGGCACCTATGCCCTAAATATCATTGGCATTAAATATTTAATAGGTTCAACAAATTAAAGATTTACTTAACAATTACCTTACCATTACTACGAAATAAATTCAAAAGCGGCCAAGTGCGAGTCGGACTCGCCCATGAAGGGTTCCGTACACACTTTTTATATTTGAGTTGATTGAATGAAAGGTAAATTGCGGTTTACGATTTATGACGTATTAAAAAAAACTACTTACTAGATCTTACGGAGAAAATCACTAATGAAGAAGTTTTGAGTAGGGTAAAGGAAACGAGAGATATCATTCACGCAATAGATAAAAGAAAAGGAACAATGATGGGACACATATTTAGACACGATAGCTTTATAATAAACATACTTAATAGAAGGATAGATAGAAGGAAGACGAGGCCCAGGAAGACCGAGAACCAATTATGTCAGGGAGATTCTAGAAAGAGTAGGAGCAAGCGGATACCAAGAAGTGAAAAACCTTGCACAAAAAAGAAATTAGTGGAGAGCACTACACCGACAAATCAATACGACTTGGGGGCCTTCAAAAAACGTGCTTACTCTTTTCTCGAGGGCCGGCAGCGCACTTGCAATTCCTCTGGTGTTGCAGGTGTCTATGGGTCGCGGTGATCGCTTACCATCAGGTGACCCACCTGCTCGTCTGCCCTTTTTCCATTTAAAAAAAAAAAAAAGATCCGCTCTTACATTTAATGATGATGAGATCTCGTTCAAACCAATTTTCGGTGGAAGATTGCATGGATTGCATTAATGTACATCATATATTTTTTTTAGTTTTATCATTCTATCCATAGATTTCCCATACGTATGGGTTAGATGAAAAAAAAAATCGAGTTTCAGTTCTAAGTACGGGGAACCCCCAAAATTTATTGTTTTTTCTATTTTTGTGTGAAAATCTTAATGCGGTTCACAGAATACATCTAGGTAAGGTAGGTACTTACCAAGTTTCAACAGTATATACTTCTTATAGTTTCGGGAAAAAGTTGCGACATACGGACGGACGTACAGACAGACATGACGAATCCATAAGGGTTCCGTTTTTTGCCATTTGGCTACGGAACCCTAAAAATAGGCGTGGCACTGTTGTATGCATCTCACGTAACGTCATTCTTTTTTACTACGGATGTCTGATTGTGTTAAATAAATATATTTTATATAATTTTTACCGTAACGTCAGGGAAACCTCTTAGTTAACCGTTTCTCAGTTTACCAAGTATATTAGGGTATATCATTCATTAGCACCAAGCATTACCCCGTTGATCGCCTATCTCTTTCTACCTTCGGCAGACTTTGACTTTTCGCCACGCAGTTTGCGACTAGCCAATTAATTTTTAGGTAGTGCAACAAGTCTAATGTCTTGCACGTAGAGACTAAAATAGCTTAAAGCCGTTCTATTAAACCTTGCCGAGGGAAACATGTAATGTTTGTGGTCTTGGAAGTCGAATTAATGCGGCGATTCACGAGGCAATTCTGTCGGTCAACTTTTAATTGATCAAGAAAAAACGATAACGAATTGCGTTCTCACGAATCGGACCGAACGGGCAGTTGCTTTAAAATGGCGTCAGAAATATACCTAAAAGAAATACTTATTTTAATTGACGGACTGAGACTTATTATGCGGAAGGAAATACTAAGAAAAAACGCAAATCTCTTTAATTTGACAACAACAATACTGTCACAACAGCTTAGATTAAAAATCGTTTTCGACTTGAACCTAAACGGATCGTTCTTTTTCACAGGGGCATTACTCTGAACTTTGAAATTAGAACTTCGGATCGCCCCGTCACTTTTTTGCGAATTATTTACGTTTTGGTAGCTCTTATTTACTTGACAGTAAAGGCGGCCGAGGTAAAAACAATACTCGATATTTTTTTACCGCGTTGAAACTTCGACTTTCTGACGTAGTGTATGCGTAGTTGTTTATAGGATATGTAATTACAACAAAAATAATTCAATTTTAATGATTACCGGATTTAAATAAGGCTGCAAAAATGACAAGTTGCATTGCGAATTGGTGCAGGACTCACACATATGCAAAACAAAGCGATATTTCTTCTTCTTTCTTTGCCCCCGCGGCGACTTGAACAGCTACTACCGCGGGGATATGGCGTTTCCACGTGAAGTGATTTCGCCAGTGTCAAGTAAGTATATATAATTATAAATCAATATAGCAATAAAACACAATCCAATCTTCTCTAGGAAGATTGGGGGCAACGTTGTACGGTGATTTGTAGGTCAGAGGTCAAGATAGTTTTAACCTCTGCACCACTGCGAGTCCACTTGAAACGAGAAGAAAGATGCCAGATACACGAAATAAGTCCAAGTCTTCAATCACTGTGCGACACAAAGGCGTAAAAAGTACAAATCACTATCAGAAAAGAACTTTGAACACCTAATTACCCAAAAATTAAAGTCTAGAACAAATCACACGTCCGCCATCTTTTAACGTTGCAAATGGCCCTCAAAGCGATATTTATTTTCATTAGTAAGTTATTGAAATTTAACCTTTTCAACGCCATGTCAAATACAAAAGACGTCACTCACACGCCAATATCAGAGCTAATATCAATCTTGCCTCATAGATACTCAGGTCTATTTTGCGCTGGCAACTATGACAGAAATATCCGTCAATGGCGTTGAAGCAGTGGTGGGGATATGTCAGTCAGTGGCGTTGGAAAGGTTAAATATTCCCATACTAAAATGTCATTCATGGGCGATGTTATCCAATATAGGTACCTTGAAAATTTTGAATTACAAGAAACTACTTCGAATGAATAGGAAATTAAATGACGTCTGGCTTGGGTGGAAGCAGTTCGTCGCGAATTGCGTTGCGAAAATTGGATGCCTAGCAAACATTGCAGGATTCGCAGCATCCATTTTGATGAATCATGGATGAATCGGATTATTTCATCTGAAGAACTGGATTAAAAAAGAAACTTTTTGTAGGACAAACTTAAATCTTTAATTTTAAAATATATTTCTTCATCCAAGATACAAAAACATATAGAAAATAATTCCCACGGGTGACCTATTCTAAATAAAACACACCGTGTAATTGAAGCCCTAATACCTACTGGTTACGAAAAATCGATTCTTAGCAAGCAAAATTCAAAGGAGACATCCAATCTTCTATACAAATGAAACGGGCCGCCAATAATTTTAAAAAAATATTTATATTTTGTCAATTTAATTTTAATTTATTGATCTTTTAGAAAATGAAATGATTTACTAGTTAAAAAGACTAAATGAAATATAAAATGGTCACATAATTTTAAAAATGGTAAAATCTGGAGAGGACAAAGTCAAAGGTCCAAACAAATGTCCAAACTTTGAAATGCTCTTTAGGGCGTGCATTCTCGAATTAAGACGGCTTACCTTACGCGACCAATGGATTGAGACACTTCTAAATGGGTCAAATTTATGTACTCACAGGCCAACCTTTTCTGGTTCGTTCACTAGATCGACCGACCGGTTTTCAAGAGAATAAGTAAGGGCCCTAATACACTGGTAAACATCTTAGCCTGATTGTGCAAAATGTGGTTACAGAATTATCAACAAGTTGTTTAGAGTTGTTGGTAATTCTGTAGCTCTGCCTACCCCACTCTGGGAATGAAGGTGTGAGTTTATGTATGTATGTAAAGGCGCACTGCATGTAATGTAGGTAGCCATTACACTCTCAACGAAGTGCTCGACTATACAATTATTACACTCTTAAAACTTCGCGAATATCTCAGTCGTAAGGCAGGGAGTCAACATGGATGACGTGGAGTTTGGAGTACTTGGCAGCTGCGGCCGTTGCGTTGTGCGCTCTTAAATATAATTATGGGCGTAACAAAGAGAAAAAAAAATGGTGTAAGTACCTACGCTGTCAATTCACCGGAATTTATAAAAACAACCGAAGTTAGCCGAGTGTGTAATAACTAATAAGTATCAAGTGGCTTGAATTTCGGGTCTTTTGACTCCGACCAAAAAACCGAAAAAACATAGAAGTCGCCCCAAGCGAGGCTAATAGCTAAGAAAAAAAGTAGGTATAGAGAAAATGGGAGGCCCTATTCGGAGTGAAATTGGCAGATTAGTGCGGCATTTCAAAAATGACGTTAAAGAGACAGCACTAAGTGTGCAGCGTCTTATAAGGTTGACCGTACTTTTTTTCATGATACCGTACGCGTACCTACCTACCTTATACTTTACCTCTTCCCTTCTACTTCTTGGCTCTCTCCCGGCGCCAGTCCATTTCCCCTTTCCCTACAAGAGTCTGACCGATGCGCGATGAGAGGTGTAACCAAAAAACCGGTCAAGTGCGAGTCGGACTCGCGCACCGAGGGTTCCGTACCACTGCACACTAGGTATTATTATTATTTGTTAAAGACATAACATTCAAATCGAAATATAATAACACCAACTGTGCGGCGGTAAGGAACCCTCGGTGCGCGAGTCCGACTCGCACTTGACCGGTTTTTAGTATTTCATTTTGCTGTTTTTCTTTAGGGTTTATAAGATAAGATAAGATAAGAAAAAGATAAGAAATGGTTTATTAAATAAAACAAAGTAAATAAACAACAATAACAAAAACATTTTAAAGAAGAATACTACAAACTAATAAACTTAAATCTAAAATTAACACCGAAATGGTTGCCACTCAGCATGGTGTCAGGCTTACTAGCAGAACAGAAAAGAGAGGAGAGCACTGCCAGTCCATCTCACTAGGTACTATTTAGTAAAACTAAAGGTTAAACTTAATAGTAATTATCACCGGGTTAAGCTAACACATTCAATCAATAACAGTAGGTAATAATTTGTTTACGTTTCTAGACGATTTTTCCAGAAGTATTTAAACATCAATAAGTCATTTTAAGTTTAAAAAACTAATGACAATTAGTTTAATGCAACTTTTGCTTTTTTTACCTTCGTCTTATCTCAATCCACTGTGCATATGATCCAGTAATGTACCTTTACACCTTTTCTATTTCATTACGTCGGCAACTAAAGGCGGCACACCAAACGCGCGTCAGACGCGACAGCGGCGCGTGGCAGGCGCGAAGCAGCTCGAACGCGTGCCCGCCGCTGGCACGCGTTACTTTTTGGTGTGACGGGATCAATTTGTTTTGTTCGTACTACAATTTGCGCGGGCACGCGTTCAAAGCGCGACGCGCCTGACACGCGTTTGTTGTGCCTGAGCCTTTAAAGTCACAGTGGGGACAACTAATACGAACATTATATGTTTTTATATACCTACATAAATCAATACTTAGATACAAAGAAAACATCCATGACTCAGGAACAAATATTCATGCTCACCACACAAATACATATTGGTCCTGGCCAGTACCATTATAATTGTAGGCAGGGTTACTACCAACCAACTACATAGATGTCCATCAATTTTATAGTGGATAATTTACTGAATTGGTTGTATGTCTTTGTATGGTGTACAATAAATTGTTTTGTATTGTATTGTATACTTTTGCAAAAGTAGAGTAACTAATCTTTAAGGTATTATTGATATTGATGATAATATACCTAAATAACCCGTTGTCCTGACAGACATGACTGGGTGGCGACTGTACCTGGGTCAATCAACTTTTTTTGTCCCTCATTGCTATGGTAACGTCACTTTGACAACTCTTTAAAACTATGATTTTAAAGCAAATAAATCCACCAAACATCAGTTTTTGTGAACATTACAAGGCCTATATTTGTATTATAATAGTATAATAATAATGAGTACCTATTGAGTGACCGTTTTGTCTTTTTATATTAGGAAAAGTTAAAGTTACCTATGCGTTTTAGGTAAGACTATAATATTATTATACCTTAAAAGCCTGACCAAGAGAAAAGAATTACCAAACAACACTTTGTAGGTATTATATTATATTATAAAACTTGTCCATTCTTTTTCTATTGATCAGGGTGGATACTATTAACCTGTTGAGTGTAAAATATTTGCAATGCAAAATTAAATCTAAAAATGTATTATGAATATTATGATATTTATGATGTACCTAACTGCCTTTTCAAATGATGAAATACTGACATGAAAGAGTTTTAAAATTACTTAAATCCTAAACATCTTAAAGGCAATAATACATCACAAGACATACAACGGGTACAAGTGTGCGTGCCTCTCCGGCATACAACAGGTATACGGACAGATACAGCAATAGATATACGACGGGTACAAATGCCTCTCGGGCACACAAAAGGTTGAATTCAAGGAACCGGCCAGTAGGTACTAAAGAAGAAAGTAAACCAGTCATGACTTGTGAGTCATAACAAAGTATGCTGTTAAAAGTTTCATGTTTTTTTCTAATGCATTGCCAATCCCGAGGACTAAGAAGGAAAGCCTCTTTGCTAATGTGGAATTACAAGCATCGCGGCATTCCATGTAGTCCCCTTTAGGTTGTCTTATTTCCACACTGAAACTATGTGAAGACTGTTGCTGCCCAGTAGTGAGTGAAAGGATAAGATGGTGGTAGCAATCCAGACGGACCCTGCACTGCACAATTGACAGGTATTAAGGAACTACCAAGTCGTAACGAAACATAATAATCTTATTCCACTAAATGATAGTGAGATAATTTTCCTCACATTACCTCACATTTTCCGGCTGAGAATGCATCTAAATATAAAATATAACTTAGGTATACAACACAACTCTATAAACATTACTTTATGTAAGTGCTATGATCTTCATTATTTGGGACACTAGGTTTATCCACTGCAACACTTACACAAAACAAAATCTGAAATCAACATATACTTAATCTTTCTTATTTTTATAACGCCTTAGCAAAATATCAGCGATCACATATCACACCCTAAGATATTCGATGGGAAGTGAATCACACCACAAAATGTATTTAATACATGAATCTTTAAGTGACCTAACTTAAAGAAAAATGAAAAAACGAGAACCTAACCGAGTCCAAGTCCTACATCTTTGCCCTACATACATTTTAAACTCTGATTTTTATTCCCACGGAATAAAACGTCAAATTAGATTCAGACCACCAACACGAGTTGAAAAATCTATAGAAAAAAATCGAAATTCCATCGAACAAACCTCAAACTGTTTGAACCCTTCTGCTTTATCTGTGACATGACAGCTGTCACAATCAAAGAAATCAAAACAAAAGTGCGGTTCTGCATGTTGTGAAATATTAATTTAGAGATGCCGGATTCCAGTAACCTTTGGGGAGGGAAGATGTCCGATTGGATAATGTCCGGTTTTTTTATATTGATTTCTCTTTACTGATTATATTTCACTCGCTGGACATTGGCGAAATTACTGCGGAACCGCTGTAGACCGCTATTAATATAAAAGAAGAAGAATTTAGAGATGCTAGTAAATGCGTCACTACGACGGTTTGCAGACTGCGACTTGGCCATGCGTGTACTTACACTAATACACCTGGTAAAGATACGGGTTAATGATAGCTCTCTCTGCGAATGTGGTCTAGATGAGGGATCAGTGGATCATATATTTTTTACCTATTCAAGAAGAAGTTGTTTCCTAAATATATTCCTCGACCCACGAACTTTAAATCCCTGTTAGGCCTTGTGCATACGCCGTTTATAAATATTTCATGGGAATTCATTAACCAGAATAACATTTGATTACAAGTTTTTCATCCTACTAACTTACTAATCATGTGTTATATATTGTCTGTCTTTTATTTTAGGTTAAGTGATCAACAGTTGTGCAGCATAAAATTCTATCTTTCTATGTATATGCAGCTAGCACGAGATCTTCCTACAAAATAGAGTCAATCTTACTAGCGTCTGTAAACTGTACCAACTTGACACAGAACAACCATGAGCTCACTGGACATAGGTGAAATACAAATAAAAACTACCATAAACAAAGAAAATTGAATTGTGATATATTAAATGCTTTCAGCTAAAGAAACGAAGATGCATACAACCATGATAAATATGTTACAGTATAAGCTTTTAGACACTATAATATAATATATTTATATATACAGTGTCCCAAAGTGTGACTTTGTTCCAGATATAGCAATTAAATAATAAATGAAATACTTAAAAATTATTAGAGACCTATCTCACAGAAATTGACCTAGTCCCAGACTAAGCTCTAGGCTTTGTACTATAGGTACTAGATAATGATATAAATGCTTATATAGAGGAAATAAATATCTAAATACATAGAAAACACCCAAGACTCAGAAACAGATACTCATACTTATCACACAAATATTTGCCCATACCGGGAATAAAACCCGGGGCTGCTAGCTTTGTAGGCAGGGTCACTACCAACTAGGCTAATGTGTCGTGCAATTAGTTCAAAATTATCTAACAAAAGACTGTAGCAAGATAAGGTTGGAAAAAATGCCCTCTTAAAATTATAAGCTGGTTTTTTTTCTTTAATAATATAAGGCTAATATTTCTGTAAGTGTAAAAATTTGTTTTTATAATTTTGTTATAAATTAATAATTCTGTAAGGCCAAGATGTTTACCAGTCTATTTGGTCACTAATTACAATTGGTTGCAGGGTTACAACCTGTCATGGTTCAACCCATCCAAACTTTACCATTTATAATATTAGTAGGAGGTTTTACCCGTCAGTTGATGAGTTCCAACTATCAAAGTGAGCTGAAATTTAGTTCTCATTCATAATGCAAACTCAATGACAAACTAATAATATCATGTGCGAGAATTAATCTAATAAAGTCTGTACAGAAAGACCGAAAGATGGTCGTACTCGTAGGATAGCTTAAGGTACTAACGCTATAATAGACGTTTATTAGTAATGCCTCGAGTAACCTTACCTTAAGCTTTAAAAATAAATTAAAGAAGTGGCTTGTGGAGCAGTCGTTCTATAGCTATAATGAGTTTCTTATTAAGAAATAATAACAATAAAAATAATAATAATAATATCTATTTATAAGTAGTAAGAATGAGGTGTAGTGTACGTAATTACCTAATAATTATTTTAGCAGTAAGATGACATGCAATGAACATTATCAGCAAATTATGATTATGATTATGATTAAAGTAGACCCATCTTATTATGTACCTACATGTATTTTTTTGACCTCGAAAAGCGCGGTTTCTTTTTTACATGTGATTGCCTGTTAAAAGTTGTGCATCTTATATTTAAGACTCTCATGTACATTTCTTCTCATTGATGTTATAAAAGTATTGGTGGACCTTAATAAATAAATAATATATAATGTTCCCTGAAAAATATGTTAATATTTCTTAATTTCTTAACCACGAAGTCTTTTCTTTCAGTAACAGTAACTTCCAGTAAAGTCAATACACAAGATTTCGCCACTATCACACACACACACACAACACAACACTTTTATTACTGTATACGGAGTCGAGAAATCCAGTGGATTTCATTTCACATTTTTTTCTTTTACACCCACCACAGCCACACAGTTATAAGGATATGTCTAACACAGCTGATTTTTTAGATGGCGGCCATTTTACGTCTCAGAACTCAGGGTACGTTTCCACTTAATCAAAGCTGAGTGAAGGAGCGAAAACGACCAATACAATTGTATAACACACACACACGCAGATAATTCGAACAATCTGATTGGTTATTTCCACTCTTCACCTTAGCTTCGTTTGAAGGAAATCGCTCCCTAAGCAACTCACCTGTGAACTCACCCGTCTACTAGAAGCTTTTAATCTGACAGCTAGAAGTGATGTCTTTGTCGATGTCTCGAACGTGTTGAAAAAGTTAAGAATTCCGTGATAGAAGTTACAAATAGTTCCGTCTTCGACAGTGAGCGCTAGTGTCGCTATTACCGTGCTACGCAATTATTACTTGGAAATTATGACATAAATAAGTACTATAACAGGTAAAATCGTTATGTATTAGGTAATTTTATTCGTATAGTACCGTAAAATGCTACAAACGTAATTTTAAAACTGTTTAGTAAATATATAAATAAGCTCTCATTTAGGGCAATGTGTGACGTCCTCGGTGTCAAACGTCATCTTTACATAAGTGATGTAAAAGGTGAGGCGAGAAGTGATATAACAAGTGAGTAGGTATGTTACATCGACGTTGAGATCGACAGTGCGCTGTGTTTTAAGAGAATCACCCCCCTGATCTCGGTTGTAATGCTCGTCTCAAGATGCGTCAAAAATGACAGTGTTCTTTGGCTTGACGTTTACATTGACGTAACTTGTGACATGCGTCTCAGTCAAAATGAGTTTATTAATACAGCCCTTAGCATTACAGTCTTGAGATAGTATCTCATCAGATCCCGGTTCACCAATTACATCAAGCAGTCAGTGTTTTATTATTCATCCCCATGTCTTTTAAAAACTTGTTAGTCATCTGATTGTAGCAAAGTCGAATCCACACTCACTTTACAACGTATACTTCGTTTTTTTAAGAGAATAATAATGGTCAAATTCGCACATGTTTCCTTTAATAACGTAGCCAATACTGAGAAATGTTTGTGCAAATATTCAAATCATTGTTACCCTTTATTTCGCAAAGTTGAGCCCGCTCAACAGATTTTAGGATCACATTTTCCACATTTTTTATAACGAATTTTTTGGACTCTGTCAATTATTTTTAATTTTGCCTGTTAAAAGGTTGTTGGTTAATTATAGACCTTATATTAGAGACAATTGCTATTAATTTCTAATTTTGACTTCGTCGAAAAACGAGTGCAAAATAACGGTCACTCATTCTCATCTTAAAAAAAAACAAAGTGTTGTAATCTATTTTTTATTTATTTGGCATAATAAATTAACGAACCATAATCACGCGTATAACTAATGAACGAATCGCATTCCGGATGAGCTGGCAGACGCACAGACGGATGTCTGATTTAATTATTCTTATTAAGTAATGACAGCGGCGTCATTTATATTAATTAGTAGTTATTAAGAGCGTGTTCCCGGGAAATGTTGCGTGAAATGTTAAGTTAAAAGTCTTTGCATATAGCGATATGGGTATAAAGCTTGTTTTATGGCATGGATAAGGCAAAGAAGCAAATAGGCCACCTGATAGTAAATGGGATCTAATAAGATGCTATCTCAAGACAACGATCTCAAGACTGATTGCAGTCTTACCTTTTTCTATATTTTTGCTCTTAACGTTCATATGACAAATACTTTACTGGTTTATTTATGACCCATAAAAGATTGCATTCTCAATATTACAACCTCAAAACTGCAATCCTTGGTACGCAAACGCGTTGCCAACCCTTAGGACTAAGATGGAATGCCTATGCTAGTAATTCCACCGGTTGTCACCCCACACCGGAACACAACACTGCTGCTTCTATGGAACTTACGTCAAATTTCAAATATAGAATGTCGAACGGTCAATACAGATTTATTCTAACTACGTACAAAAGGGGGGTTATTACGACATAGCTATGGAGTTTAAGGCGAGAGTAAACGACAGAGCTATGACAGTTAACACTAGCCGTATAGTGAACTGCATAGCTAACAACCATAATTGACATAATAACCCCCCAGGGAGTCCATTTCACGAACGCTTGTAACTTGTATTACAAGCTGAAATCTCTTTTAAGAATGTGTATTGAAAAGAGACTTTCACTTGTAACACAAGTTGCAAGATTTCGTGAAACGGGCCCCAGGTCCAGGTAAGTTTTTCACCTATAGCGATCTGGACGGACCCTGCAAAAGGTTCTACCACCACTAAAACCCACGTCAACGTATTGCTTTAGTTGTTTGAGAGAATAACGTCCCAGGACCCGCTATTGACCTAAAAACGCATCTAAGTCGGGTTAAACACGGGATCACATTACAAAACCAAATAATGGATTATTACAAAGCTAACATTAAAATGAACCCCTTGAGCGGGAGTCAGGGCTGCTTCCGCGCAATGATTTATGACGCGAGATCTCGCCGGCTTCCTTTGTGGCGGGCTTTGTGGCAACCCTCGTTATAGACAGCCGATGATTCGGTATTGTAATGAATTCTAGTTACAATATTATATTTTTGGTATTTTTGCGTTTGTACAAAAATGATGCAATATGTTTTGTTTCTTCAATTTAACAATGAGTTCGATTTTTAAATTATTGTCCGCGGTGATTTCATTTACGAGTGGCGCACTCGTTTTTGGTATCATAGGCGTGAGAATTTATATTTTTACAAAATAGGAGGAGGAGTTCACGAGTCTCTGTTCGAGTGCTTGTAATAAAGGGGTAGAAACGCCTAGAAACGAGATCAAAAAGGGTATCAAAATGAAACTCAGATAAACTCAGAATATATAAATTATTTTGATGCTTGATGTTGAAATATTGCGTCACAAATCTTTTAAACTCCAAACGTAAGGTGTTCAAGCACTTTAATTCAATAAACCTATGTTCAAATAGATCGTTGTTTCCCCCTGGGCGGTTTAATAAAACAAAGCGCAACATGTCGCGGCCGATCGCGGCGGGTAATGGCGCTCATTTGTCAACCGCGATCGACGCGTCTTGCTGAATTACGATCTTGTACGACCTTGTACAAATATGTTTTATTGGGAACAATATGTGTAGTGAAATGGGCAATATTACGGTAAATAAATATGGGCTCGAATAAATGTATAACACTGCGACCCGCGCGACTTTTTTTCGATCTTGTCCCGACACCCTGTCGTGTATAGATAAGTACATTTTAGGGGTATTTTTTTAAAAAAAAAGCAGAAAAACAGGTTGTAGTGCTAGAAAGTGATGTACGTACTTTTCGTACGGTCGAACTCATAAATAGCTGAACATTTTAGCACCTTGTCGCAGCTATTGATATACTAAAACCAAACCACAGTCAGTGTAGTACGTTATTGCGACGGGAGCCTGCCGTTTGGCCAAAATATTTTTGATCAAATGTATCATTCCCCAAATTTTTCGTTTGCCAAACCAATGTTATACAACGTGTTACAAAATAATCCGTAAAAAAGAAATTACTAAAGTAGTGTCAACCCTTATTAAATAACGTCAGTTCAGTATCTTAGGTATACAGTATACTAGGGTTGACACTACTTTCGTAATTTCTTTTTTACGGATTATTTTGTAACACGTTGAATACATTTTTCAGAATTTATTTTAGTACCATTGTGTAGAACCCTATAGGTTAGGTTAGGTTAGCTTTTATGAAATCCTGAAATATTTACGGTTGGCAAATGAAACATTCGACCAAAAATATTTTGGCCTTACGAAATAGACCCTAATGCGACAGGGTACTAAAATGTTTAGCTATTATGATTTCGGCTGTATAAGTAGGTAAAATACAAGGTCAAAGTTGATAATTGAATGATTTTATAGTATCGTTGCACAAGAGACGGTAAGAATAGATAATTAGTTAGTGTAAAACACCGCAAATGTATAACCATCCTAAAAACCTTTAAATCCATGCCAAAAGAAATAGGTTCCTTCATATGTGCGAACGATTCAAATTAGATATTACTTATTTCATGGTGTGTGAAATAAACTGCAGATATCTTAAAAATAATATTTTTTTTATTTTTTATTTAGCGTTTATTAGCAGTGATCGTGAATTTTGTAGCAAAACCGTTGCAATGACGTCACAATGACCTATAAGATGATCGACTAATATAATTGGCTATTGATTGTATGTAACCATAAAATGAAACACTACACTTTTTACTTAGTTAACCCTAGCACTGCACCAAAAATGCTACAAAATCTACGATTATTGTATCATTACATTCAGTACACTATTTAAAAATCAAACAAAAGACTCCGTTTAGTTTTGGTCGCTCGCGATTGGTCGCGCCGAGTATTCCTGCGGAGGCGGAGGCCGCGTCGATCCCGTCATTTCTTTTATATTTTTTCATCAATGTCACACGTGACGCCCGAATGTCATTTTCATACGACGCCGAAAAAAACGTTTATTAAGACGACGAGCGCCACGATATTACAATTTCTCGCCAGTGAAATATGGGAAGCGATTTTTTACGAGAAAATAACAAGGTGAATAAGGATCAGATTAAAAGTAGCGAGAGGGTTACCGTCTTATTAGATTTGGCGAGGCATTTGTCGTGTTAATTTAGAAAAACCGGGCGAGAGCATGTTGGACCATGCTCAGTGTAAGTTAGGGTTCCGAAGCCATAAAAATCAACAAGTAATAACTAATTTTCTAGTTAAAGTCAATTAGTGCCGTCTTAGATGGTTTTAGTAGGTATAAACACTTTAATCGCCTGTATCTCAAGAACCAATGATGTCTACTTAGTCGTGATAGTTTTCCTTCACAATTCGTCATATTTATTATGTTCTTTCATTAAAGATTCTTTCAGATTTTTAGGAGGGGGGGGACACTTGAGTCTAACAAAAATTAGCGCTTTAAAGCTTAATATTTCATAAACGGATTACTTAATAGAAAAACTGTTTTCACAAACCCATAATATTTTTGAAAGACCTATCCAACGACACACTATAGGGTATACAAGAAAAAAAACATCCCCAAGTTACCGGTAGGGGAGATCCCTAAAATTTATTTTTTATTTTTTTGTACCACTTTGTTGGCGTGAATAATATGCATATTCATGCCAAATTGCAGCTTTCTAGTACTAAAAGAGTCTCTGCGCTAGGCTGCGGAGGGACGGACATGTCGAAACAATAAGGCTTCCTAGTTTGATTATGGAACCCTAAAAACTCGTATATATACAGGGCTGAGATTCTGCACGTTTATTAACGATATTGGCTTTGACGTGTTCCCGTATTGTCAACGTTTTGATAACTCTTGTGTATTTGACAGTAATGGGGGCTGAGTTACAAGCAGCAATGACGACACGTTGGCCTAGTTGGTAGTGACCCTGCCTACGAAGCTAGTGGTCCTGGGTTCGAATCCCGGTAAGGGCAGATATATGTGTGATGAGCACGAGTATTTGTTCCTGAGTCTTGGGTGTTTTCTATGTAAGTATATAATATTTCTCTATATAAGTCAGTTTATCGTTGTCCAGTACCTACCCATAGTAAGCCTAGAGCTTAGTTTGGGACTAGGTCAATTTGTGTGACATTGTCCCGTGATATTATTTTTTCATAGTAAAACACGTCAAACGGAATATCGTTCTAACTCAGTAGAATAGAGGACCTGGATGATGCTCACTTTACATACAATACTTGCTCACAAAACTTGCTCATACAATATCGGATAGAATCAGTGGAATTTGATTGTAAAAAACGGATGCGAAATATGATTCGGATCATTGCAAGGGTATAAACCTTACGGACACTAGCATCCCCATAGGAGTCCCCAATCCGATGTTGTCTCGAAGGGGGACGTCTACTAGAGATCTTAATCTTAAATGCAAACTCCTTTGTTGTGAGCTAGTTTTACAGTTGATAGTTTTTTTTTTAAATGTCTGTGCTCCTATTTTTTTCTGTATATCTTTATGGGTGCATTTAATTTTTATGACCGCAAATTATATGTGTATTTTTTTAAATTAAATCTATGATAAAAAGAAAAGAAGTAAAACCATTAAAAAGGTTTTTCCCTTGAACTGTTTTCGTCTAACCTAACTTTTTTATTTTAGGGTTACCTAAGAAAGCTTAAAGTCAACGTTTACGTTTAAATTTCAATTCGCGTAATGCTACGGCCACATTATCGTGATTCAGCAAAGGTTCATTATCATAGAGAAAGAAAGAGAGGATACCGCGACCTTCGCCAAATCCCGATAATGTGAATGTAAGAAATTTAAATTTAAGTTACCTATCGAAAGTCAAACAATTCTTAAGCGTTTTTACGTACAGTTGACTTCAAAAAAATATTCACATAAGTGGACATCTCTGCATCTCTTTGTATTCGACTATACTTCGTTTTTTAAAAGATGAGTACAATAACGGTTAAATTCACACATGTTTCCTTTAATAACATAGCCAATACTGAGAAATATTTGTGCAAATATTTATTTTTATTATTAATGACTTATAGTACAGACGTTTTTAAATTCTAATTTTTACTTCGTTAAAGGGAAATACGGGTGCAAAATACGGGCACTTATTTTCATCTTATACAGTGTGTAAATGGTATACGGGCGTTTATTAAAACTGGACATAGATTAAGACTCTACTAATCATTAACAGAAAGAATTATTTTGATTACGCTAACGTATACACCGTTATTCATTTTTGAACATACTATTGACCCGCAATGTACATCGAAGTCCATCTGTCAGGTAAGTACGTAAAGTTTACTTGTGAAAATGTGTATTTCGGCTTAAGTAGCCTCAGCTTTAATAATACTTAACTTTGAAACGTCATTAATTGAGTTTTTAATTCATTGCATTTTTCGTTATACATTGCGTGTTAAATTATTTTGTATGGTTATTTTTTTTAATTTAATTTTAACAAAAGCTGCCTAAATGTGCTCAGTAGGGGTTGTACTAACCACAGTTAAAAGGAACGCCCGTATACCATTTACACACTGTATAAAACGAAGTACAACGTGACATAAAGTCATCATAAAAAGTACAATTAAACTTCATGTTGAGGTACGCGACACCATAGTCACTAAAACTTTTTTTTAATTTCACGTGGATGGTATCGTCGCGATCGCAGCGAGCGACGCGAGTCGCTTAGAGGCGACGAGCGTGGCAGATGTGCCACCGGTTGTGATTGTCTTGCTGCGATGATTGATGATCTACGAGCAGGGCAGGGCTGTCGATGGCCAGGATTATTTTTGGGTGAAGTATTTTAAATTTGGAACTTTATGAAATATGGCTAGCTTGTGTTCTACGTTCAAATATCTAGGTACTATCCTGCTGTGTGCAATGAAATATACATCATCAGGGCCCGTATTCTGCCCTGCTAACATAAAAAGCAGTATCAGCCAAAACTCCTGTAGCAAATGTAACCTTATTACGAACGGCTTGGGATTGAATATGCTTTGGTCATTGAATCAAAATGCAGTATATTTTGGCTTAGGAGGGCAGTATTATGGTCGCGTTTATCGCATGGATCATGGATCCGTCTCTCTCGCACTGTACTTTTCGGAGTGACTGATGTTTTATCCACGTTTAGTCACGCGATAAATACGGCCTTAATAAGCCCCCAGAACAATATTGTATGTTTTAAGGAGAAGACACACGAGCACTCAGGCCACTTGATGGTAAGAGGAATCTGAGACGAAAAAAAAATAAAATTAAAGGATTTTAAAATTGAAAGTCAACTTCATGTATTGTTAGTATTTGTTTGTTTCTTTGACGATCATAATATGATTTCTTTATGATTGAGATGTGTGTAGTATAACTTGTATCATCGAAATCTATAAATTCAAATTCCAGGAAGGTAAAACAAATATTATTTTCTAGCACGGTAGGCCTTACATACTTAGTTTAATTGCGTTACTGACTAACTAACTAATTCAGTCACGCAACGCAACAGTGTGCACAATGCAACACATTAAAATTAGAGTTACTTTGTATGCACGCAGTTAAATATCCAGAAGTAAAAATTTTATTTTCGATAACAAACGGCAAGAAATCTTTTCTTGCCGTGAATAATGGTATGAATGAATGAATAATGAATAATGGCATTCGATATAATTATTTTTTTTGAAATTAGAAACTTATCTTTGTCATAAACAAAACCAAAAAAAGGCTTTATTGAAAAAATGAAAACAAAGTGATTAGCAAACGACTTGTTACTAAATATAAGCTCCCAACCAACACAAAATACTTTTACAAAAGGGAACTGTGTACATAAATGGAGATTATCCCCTCCGTAGTTTGATTGACATTTCATCACAGTTCGCTCGCAGTGATCTTTGGACCCGCCTTCTATTGTCAAATCCTTAATCCACGGCTCAAGAGCGTTTCCCCTCCAACTATTTTGGTGCGAAAGAGACGGATGATAACATTTTATGTTGTTGAATTTACAACTTTCTCTGTCTGCTTTTACAGCACAAATATTAGCTAATAACAATAATTAATATGCATGCTTGTAATACAGTTAAAAAAAATACAAAAAAAAATTATTTTGTTTATAAGGGCGAGTGGCAACCCTGCGCCACTATTCAACTCACGTTTATTCAATATAAGCAAACTCAGGCATATGCCACAGTAAAAGTAAGTAGGTACTTTAGCGAAATATTTCGCATTCGTCAATTGTAACCGCTTCCATGATTTCTGGATATTTCGAAATGTCGGAGACGCCATTTTTGTTATGCAAGATTTTCAAAACATTCCAAATATCATTTGACAAGATGCATTCGGTAATTGACGTTAGCTGCCGGACGGTCGCGTAAAACGTTATTATGACAATTCCATACATTTTGACTGTTTTCGAAAATCGCTTACGTTAGCGTTTAGCACCCAGTCTTAAGCCTAAGTAGAGAATTACATTAGACATTAAGTTCAACTTTTGTTTGCAAATTTGTATTTATGTGCAATAAGCATACTTCACTAATTATAAGAGCGGTTTAGCAACTTTCGCACTATGTCCGATCCGATCCGATTTCTCTCCGTCATCCATTCATGGGTGCATTTTGCGGGGGGCGGGGGGTTAGGATCCGATTCGGATCGGACGCAGTGCGAAACCGCTCGAAGTCTGAATTTTGAACGTAATTTTCCAATATACTTTTTATTTTAATGTTTTTTTTTATTAGTAACCGGTTATGAGTATGACTTATTTTAGATTGTACATATTTCTTTTCACCCTGCGTATCTCTTATCATCCCATCTTACGGTACGAGTGTGCGAGCACGTACAGTCAGCCAAATAATGTTGATAAATCCGTATTAGCGCGCCCCACTTCTTAATTTTACTTGTATATTATCTATTCTGTGATTTTCCGTAGATTGACGCAACCGTACACCGTCAATTATTATTTGATGGAAGGGGGCTCGGTCTCGCAAATTGAAAAAACAATTATTTTTTTACATTTTATTTTCTTGTATAATGCATTTTAACGGCAAACCTCAACCTCGTGAGGCCCACCGGGAAACCGGGAGATTGTTGCGAGATGAAATTTGAACCTAACATCAAGGAAATAAAGTTCAGTTACGTTTGCTCGTAAATGCCATTTTCTAATTTGAAACAAATAAAAATGAACGTTATGGTCATTTAAATATAGTTTAAACTAAATTGCTTTGATTATGTACCTCCTATGATAAACAGAGTCTCACGAGGATAAGGGTCGATTCACTCAAACAGACAATTTTTAAGATCAACAAAAATGTAGCTTGCCCACACTGTGGCGATCTCAAAGTCCGATCGCCATCTTGCTACTGGATTATATTTTATTTTACATGTCATTACATCACATTAAAGCTCATTTTAGTGTGGCATAAACTCCAGTACACAAACATAACTCAAAGTCAAAAGGTTGTACGTGCATTATAACAGCTGTATCAAATTCAATTCTCTACTATTGAAAATATAGCCGTAAATATAAATTCAAAGTTTTTATTATAAACATGAGCCCTTTTTTTAAGCTTTGCTATAAGATCGTTGACAAGATAACTGCATTGTTTGAGTTGTTATCTCTTCCTTATCTTATTTGCGTTCTAATGATGTGTTATTATTGACTGTTCGCCTGGCAAAATGTTTTGGAAAAGCCTTAAAACGATAAAGATATTTGCGAAGCAGCTTATTGTTCCAAAGTGCAGACTCCACTATGGCACGTAAAACTCCACGTCAGTGCAGTGAGGCCGAAGAACGCGGCTAACTGCATAGCAATAGTATAAGCATTTTAAATTTAATATGGTTACTAATAGGGTATATAATGCTTCGACTAGTAAGTACATTATTCTCATTCCCTTTTACTGCGTAGAAGTTAACAGGGCCTCTGTTCAGGTGCGTTAAAACGATATCGTGTTTGACACGTTTAAGAATCCTTTATGTCACAGTCGCCATTATTGTAAATGACATAAGAGTTATCAAAACGTTGACAATACGGAAACAGGTCAAAAACGATACCGTTATAACGCAGTTGAATAGAGGCCATGAGTTATCAAAACGTTGACAATACGGAAACAGGTAAAAAACGATATCGTTATAACGCACCTCAATAGAGGCCCTGTCTGTGGGGCTAGACGAGTTGCATTCGACAATCGTTAGCGATTATGTTTCGATTGAAAAATGTATGGAATTTACTTAAGCTACCGAGATATATGTCTATAGAAACATAATCGCTAACGATTGTCGAATGCAACTCGTCTAGCCCCACTGTGGTGCTAGACAAGTTGCATTCGACAATCGTTAGCGATTATATTTCGATTGATAAATGTATGGAATCGACGTAAGCCACCGAGATAGTAACGTGACACTTACGTCAATTCCATATATTTTTCAATCGAAACATAATCGCTAGCGAGTGTCGAATGCAACTTGTCTAGCACCACTGGACAGATCATAAAACCACCTTAATGTTGTCGATAGGAAATAAATATCAGGAACCATACAGTTTCATATGGTTTCAGTGGTGGTAGGACCCTGTGCGGGGTCCGTCCGGATCGCTACCACCATCTTATCCATTAAACAACCACTAAGCAATGTTCGCATTGTTGTGTTCCGGTGTGGGGATAAGACAACCGGTGAAATTACTAGCATAGAGACATTCCATCTTAGTTCTCAGGTTTGGCAACGCATTTGAGGTTAGAATTATATGTCTATGGGTCTCAGACTCCACTTAACATCAGGTGGCCTGAGTGTTAGAGTGCCATGTCCTTATCATAAAAACACGTCTCACACAATTGGATCTAGTCCCATACAAACCTCTAGACTTGTATGTGAGTACTCGACAACGATAAACATACTTATATAGAGAAATATATACCTTTACGTAGAAAAAGTCCAATACTCGGGAAAAATACTCGCGGTCTATACAAATTATTAAGGGAATCAAACCCGGGTCCGCCAAGCTTTAAAGGCCAACTAAGCTAACCACGTAGTTTAATATTAGAAACATGTATTTATTGCATAATTGTATCTAATATTTTGAGTAAAAATATGTATTTGTATTTATAAATATGCAAGCTCTAAAGAAAAGATAGTGCCACTTCTTTGACTATAAAGTGTCATTATCTCCTATTAGGTCAACATTAGGAACTTTCAAATAAACTTATGACCTTTAAGTGATGGTTATTATATAAAAATTAGAGCTGCCATTAAAAATAGTATAAATGTTGATGATTGTAAATTTTACTGTAGTTCCTTTAGCGACGACGACGTATCAGCAATTCAGTCATCGAAATAAGATAAAAATATTTAAAACATCGTTCTTCGCATTTTAAGTCAAAGCCTGTACTAACAAATCTAAAATGAGTTTCAATTGTCGGCAATATTATTTCTTTATTTCATGCAAAAAACTAATCGATAATATTGATCTAAAAATGTACTCAGTAAAAAAACGCGGTAATTAGTTTTATGATTTATATTATACTTCAATGATACAGTTATAAATACTTCTCGCAAATGCGTAGTCACCCAAAAGAAGATTGTAGTTCTAAACACAGCAAGAGATGACATGACATATGAATCAAATACTTCAAATCTCACATGATAAAGCCACACACAAACATGTTCTATTTATTTTCTAAACTAAAAAACATACAAATTCACACTCAAATAATAAGGAAAACAACGGAACAAGAATGCGCCCATGCATAATCCCATCGATACTTTAATTAAAGTAGTTTGCTAATGACCCCAAATCCACGAATCAGGAAATAGGGACGGTATAAAACCAGGTCCTAATTAGGTCACAGCATTACTTACACTTGAGCTTTCACACGGAACGTTCTGTGCCTAGTATTTATTTGCGTGATATCCCTGTTACTGTTGGTATCGAGTATGTCAGCTTCGAAGTCCATTCCGAGTCAAACCCCCAGTTCGTCGAGTTCGCTGATGTACCGTTATGCGAACGGCATTGAAGTTAGTGAGGATCAATGGAGTCCGGATACCACCGATGCTCATGGTGAACCAACGGTAATTTTTATATATTCTACACACTACATACATAAGTCAGTGATTCAGTAGAATTGCAAACTGGTTCGAATCCTGCAAGGACCAAACTTTGTGTGACGAATACATTTTTTTTTTGTACGATTGTTTAATCTGCCGTGCTAACACAAATGACAGTATCTCAGACAAAACTCCTATAGCAAATGCAACCATATTACCATCAGGATAGGATTGATGTGAGATACTGCTTATTGACTTAGGATGGCAGTGATATAGAAAATATTTATTAAGCTGTTTTAATGTGCTAGCTCATGGAATCCTAGTGTGAGACTAGATCTATGTGTTCTTGTTCAGTGTCATTATGTACTCAAAATGAAAACGGTTACAACGTGAAATGCTGTAGGAGTGATGACCCTTTATTAATAGATCTTGAGTATATAATGAACAGGCGTATTAAGTCTTACCTTTTCATTGTATGGGTTAAACCTCCTTTACTCAACTTAACCTAGGTTTATGTATAAGTCACTACTCTTGCACAAATGAAAAAAAAAATATCTCTATCTTCTTGTCGCTCGGATCTCCCTTTCCACCACAGTTAAGGACTTTAATTGTTATGCCACTAAGGAACCCACTCATAATGACAGGGTCAAACCACATGAAAGAAAGCTAAAATTAATGATTAACGCTGTCATTATAACAGGGTTCCATAGTGGCATAAACAGTTAAAGTCCTTGACTGTATCTAGTCTGTAACGACAGCGAAGCCCTACGCGACAAGCTACAACATACAACTCGTGCTAGCCGTACAGGGCTGGAACTCTACAAGGTAATAACGATATCGTTTTTGACCTGTTTCCGTATTGTCAACATTTTGATAACTCTTATGTCATTTACAATAATGGCGACTGTGACATAAACGATTCTGTAACGTGTCAAACACGATATCGTTTTAACGCACCTGAATAGAGGCCCTGAACGTACTTACTTAACTCAAACTGAAGCCTTATATTTTTACCCGACTACGGCTAAGCCCAAAAGGAGGGTTATGTGTTTGACCTGTATGTATGTCCGACTATATGTTCCCTCGTAGAGGCTGGATGTATGGGCCGATTTCAACAAGCGAGGTGTTGTTAGATTCGTCTGGATTGTATGGGAAATATTAAGTGATTTTATTTGTTTGTATTACAGCCACTACAATGGACCACACTGCCCCAGCACAACATGGCCCCAGTGAGTCACAACGGCACCAGCGCATCCTACAACGTCCCGAAGTTCTCCCACCCTGGGATCACCTCTCCCATCGACCTGGATAACCCTAGCAGCTTCAACCCCGGCAATGCTCAAATAGTTAATGGATACATTGCCAATAATCAAAGGATTGTGTACCAGCCTAACGGTTCTGCTATTATATTGCCATCCACGCAGAGCTCAGCGATATTGAGCGGAAGGACCTGGATGACTCCAGTGTCCAGCACCAGTCAGCACTTGACGCGTGGCCCGTCTTGGCCAGTGACGAGGACAAATACTACGAAGAAGCCAAAGAGGATCCGAACAGCATTCACAAGCCAGCAGATGATGGAATTGGAACAAGAATACGCTCGCACTCGTTACCTCGACCGCAGCCGCCGCATCGAGCTCGCCAAAATCCTGCATCTCAATGAGCGTACCATCAAAATCTGGTTCCAAAATCGGAGAATGAAGGAGAAGAAAGACCGGGCTGAAAGCATGGAAGACTCTGAGGAGACGATGGAATCTTCTCCGGAGAATGCTCCGATGCCGATTATGACCCAACAGGACTATCCAACGCCTGTTGCGGACGCGATGTTTAAACAAGAGACTATGTACATGGACCACTATCCTGAAACGCCCACGCCTATGCCGCCACCAAACATGCTTCCTCAAACTCACAATATGGAAAGCCACATGATAAACGGCTATCCCATCTACGAGTACCCTCATGACCAGCATCTCGCGTTTGAGTACCGTCAAATGCAGCTGCAGGAGGCACCGGTGTATGTGAGTGAGATGCAGGAAATGTCTCCTCAGTTCAGGGAGGAATCCCCTCGGTATGAGGAGCAGGCTGTTCAACCGGAGACGGATGTGCATAGTACCGACATATCTTGGATTAGAGACATTTATCCTGAAGAGGAATCTTAGATTGTATTATAATTAAATTTTAGAGGATAATAATGTAAATAATGTACAAACATAATACGTAACATCACGCCTTCATTCCCAGAGTGGGGTAGGCATAGCTACAGAAATACCAACAACTCTAAAGACTTGTTTATAATTCTGTAACCACATTTTGGACGATCAGGCCAAGAAGTTTACTAGTGTATAAGTGTCAGGTTGCAAGCCCATCGCCTTACAGTAAATAATGTAAATCTTACTTAATAAAATAACAAACTTAATATGTCTTTTTTATGCACTTGCTCTTGACATGTTATCGTATTGTTTAGGTACTAAACCGCCATTACTGACAAGTAAATAAGAGCTACCGTAACGTTGACAATATCATATCATGTCAAAGGAATATGGTTTTACTGAATAGAATAGAGACTATAACTTCTTACCCCCTTTGAAATGTATGATTTCCTAGGCTTTATCAAAAGATTCAAAAATCATTCTGATTAACTCAATGGAGAGGCAAACTAGAATGCTTCCTGGTCTTATTTATTTAACCCATTGAATGCCAGCTACGTAATATTGCGTAGTCTTATATTATGGAGGAAGCCGCGTACGCATTATAGCGTAGTTCATCCCCTAACAGGAGGGCTAGCACAAGTGGTCCGCGACTTGTTTGTCGCTCGGATCTCCCTTTTTATCCAGTCTGTAACGACAGTGGCGCACTGTGCGACAAGCGAGAAAATACAACTTGTGGTACCCGTACAGTCGTAAGACATCTATGCTTTGCGGCCTCTGTGGCAGTCTATTTCAGTGTAATTTGGCAACTCAAATAAAACTCGAAATAAAATATAGTAACTTAACTTATGTCAAATTTTGTTTTTTATATCTATGACCGGCAATCTTGACCATATTGAGTTCAGTAAGTTTTTGACCTAGAATTTATTTATTAGGACAAAAAACCGGGCAAGAGCATGTCGGAGCATGCTCAGTGTAGGGTCCCGAAGCCGTTAAGTACTGACTACAAACAAGAAATCAACAATTAATAACTAATTTTCTATTTGGTGCCGTCTTAGATGATTTTAGTAGGTACAAACACTTTAATCGCATGTATCTCAAGAACCAAAGATGTGTACTTAGTCGTGATAGTTTTCCTTTAAAATTCGTTATATGCGCTTTCATTCAAAAATTTCTTTCAGTTTTTTAGTATTTGTAGTTTTGGCTGTAGGGAGGGGGGGACACTTGACTCTAACAAAAATTAGCGTTTTATAGCTTAATATTTCATAAACGGACTACTTAATCGAAAAACTGTTTCAACAAATCCGTAATATTTTTGAAAGGCCTATCCAACGACACCCCACACTATAGTGTAGGGGAGGTACCCTAACAAACATATTTTTTTTAACATTTTATCATACCACTTTGTTGGCGTGACTAATATGCATGTTCATGCCAAATTACAGCTTTCTAGTACTAAGAGTCTCTGCGCTAGGCAGCGGAAGGACGGACGGACGGACGGACATGGCGAAACTATAACGGTTCCTAGTTTCACTACGGAACCCTAAAAAAGGGAAAATGAAATGATTTTATGCCCACACCAATAAACAAATTTAAAAAAGTCATAAAAACACAAATTTTAAATGAAAATGCACCCTAAACAACGAATAAAAAACGGGCATGGCAAAAGGTCTTGGTGTCAGCAAAGGCCGACATCATGCCGCGTAAAAACAATACTTAACATAATTTATATTATGTTAGCAGAGCAAATACATAACTTCAAATATATTCAGTTGTAAGGGAAATTAATTAATTAATTATTTTATTATTTTTTATTTTTGGTGTTCAATAAAGAGTATTTGTATTGTATTGTATTGTATTATTTCCATATTCTTCCTAAATCTGGGGTATTTTTATATATGTTCAAATATTTATTTAGTACTATGGCCGCTTATAGTAAATACATGCTCGTCCCTATGCTGGGGGCTGGGGTGAATAAGTATGAAGGTAAATTAGTGTAATTAATATTTGCATAAGTAAAGTGTTTTGCCACGTGACATAACTCATAGGTACGATGATGAATCTCGAAAGTTCTACAGAAATCTCAAGAACGGCACATTTCTGTTCCAAATTACCAAAATATGAACGTAATTGTAAAGAATCTACAGTTTTAACTTACCTTAAGAATGTACGTGGCGCCATCTATGAAAAATCATAATCGTTAGCACGTAACAGTGAAAGCCTACATCGGGGATAGTACGGGTCAAAGGTTTTTACTTCAGCTTACTACGTTCCTTTGATATTTAGCTTACTTTCTAAACAAAAGACACGTTTAATATAACAAAGATTAAAAAAGAATGTATAATCATCATATTCGTATAAAGGTTGCAAAACTTGCAAGTTACATTGGCAAACGAATGAATGGCAAACTGAAGTACGAGTAGTCGTTCGCTTTCCCCCTACGCTGTCATTTCCAGCCAGGCTTCCGCAAGGTTACCACGCGGGTTAACGTTGTGTGACTCAGTACATAGATGGCGTTGAAGGTAAAAATATAAAGTTTTGGAATTTTGTTCTTTGAATTTGGTCGCGCTTCTTATAATATAAAAATATTTTTTATTAATATTTCCTTTTAGTATTAAGGTAAGACAATATAGTATAATTCCTCCTCATTAAATCCTGTTTCATACAATTCTGTTCAATTTGTAGCTTTAAGATTGGGGTAAGAAATAACTTAAATTCTACCCTACTATTTAAATAAAAAATAAACAGTTAACTTCAGGTGTGATTTATTTCACAATGCTGATAAGTAGCTTCTAGTTATTTAGCTCCTGATGCTCACCAAATAAGTACAGTAGCTTCTGTTTTGTACAATTAAGGTAATTGAATATGACAATTTTATCAAAAACCCAAGTGCCATTGTTTCATCAGTGCAGACATATTAATAAAAGTAAAGTTTGATTGAGTAATGGAAACTGCGCACTTTAATGTATTAAGCACCAAACAATTAGTTAATTAATGTTTTACATAGTTAATTTATTTATTTGAACCAAACTGTATAAAAGTGACCTTATCATTTTCTGTTAGTTAGTTGTTCTGCGTGTTTTGTGCATACTTTGTTTTTGTTCTAGTGATCATGAGATATTTGTGCGTCAACCAAGCGGTACCGAGGAATGTCGTCCAAGCACCGGCTATGGCTCAAAATAAGAACAAAAGACAGCTAGAAAAAACGGTAAGTTTTTAAAACATGATACTTTTATAAGTAAGACGTTTAAAAAAATGTTTTCATTTAATTTTTTTATTTACAAGTACAGTTTTTAATTTTATTTTAATGCTCTTGATCTAAGTGACCAAGATTTTCATTCTGTTCAAGTAACCTAAAAATATAGAAATTGATTCTGAGAACCCTTATGGGATACGTGCACTACTATGCAAATTTACTATATCGTTGGAAATATGTCTTGTTTGTTGTTTATGTGCAATAAAGAGTTTACATACTTGCATAGGTACATAATTAAACCGTTAACGACTTAGACAATAATAAATGTGCTATCATGTGAGTTGATGGGATAGATTAAAATACTCAATTTGAAGCTTCATAGTTTAATATGGCTGTATCCTTGTCTTGCTTACGCATTTTTAAGCAATTTAACGGAATCCTATCATTACATAACTAACGTTTCACAAATGATTCATTTGAAAAACATTAATTGACAACCCGTTTTTTTTCGAAACTGTAAGTAACTCTGGATTTATTTGAGGACCATCGTGTAACCCTACAGCTTAGGTTAGGTTAGTTTTGTAAAATCCTGAAATATTTGTAGATACAGAAAAAAAGAAGGTTGGCAAATGAAGATGTTGCGAAACGATGCATTTGTCAAAGATTTGTCGGCGAAAAGGCAGAGAACCCAATTTAGGACTCGTGCGCAATGTCCTTTAGGTATATGAGGTACATTTGTCATCGATAATTTGAATTACCGGGCAAGTACTAAATCTATTGGTTCTTAAATTAAACAAACATTAGTAATTAAAAGATAAAAAACATCATGCAAGATTCGATAAACACGAGAACTAATTAACTAAGTGACAGGAAAATGAATAAATTTGGCATATAACCACTTGATCAAAGAGCATTGGGCATCACAGGACGCGGCTAGGCGGGGATATATACTTGAATTGATTATATATTAGTATCATGCCTTTAACTGCAGTATACTAATTATAAAATAACTAGGTATAATGATCTTCAAACTACAAAATTAGGTAATATGTCAATTAACAATCCTATTTATGATTCCCAACTATTAGCTAATGTTTGGCCGTTAGTGCGATTGCTAGTTAAGTTTGATATCTCGTTTCTGGATCTTTGACTCATTGCTTGTTTTGATTTACTTATATGTGTCTCTTTTTACCTCATTATAATAAATAAATAAATATCACGGGACAATGTCACACAAATTGACCTAGTCCCAAACTAAGCTCTGGCCTTGTACTATGGGCACTAGGCAATGATAAACATACTTATTTAGAGAAATATATATGTACTTAAATACAAAGAAAACATCCAAGACTCAGGAACAAATCGAGGGTTCCCTGCTCAAACCCAATAAGTCGATATAATCAGCAAGACAAGACAGTTTAAATTTGAATAATCAATTATTTCGATTTATTGGGTTTGACTAGGGAACCCTCGAAATACTCGTGCTCATCACACAAATACCTTCCCTTACCGGGATTAGAACCCGCGACCACTAGCTTTAATAATAGAATCAATTTTACAATCAAATATTGTATGTACCTGTATGCCGTAAAAATACCTTGTTTTATAACAAATGCGACAGTATCCGTATGTTTATTCATTGTTTACGTTTTAATTGCTAAAGGCACATTGTGGATGGACTTGATTTTAACACGAATATTAATTGGTTTTGAATAATAAACATTAAGGGACAATCCCAGACATTGACTTAGTCCCAAATTAAGCTTTGGGCTTGTGTTATATAGACATCAGATCAGAAACATACTAGCGCTCATGGAATGGAATCAAAACCCCTCACAGTTATCGCCAATATAGTGCAAATTATTCAAATACCACCCATAGAAATATAAACATGTATAAGTAAATCATCACTTATTAACACGTGCGTTTTCATATTTCAGATGGACGACAACGCCCACCACGACGGCTTGGTTCCAACGAAGAAAGCGAAACGCTTCAGGAGCGCGTTCACCACGGAACAAATACAACACCTCGACTTAGAGTTCAAGAAATACCCCTACATCCACAGCGAAAGGCGGAAAGAAGTCGCCAACGTGTTAAACATCACGGAGAGAGCCGTCAAAATCTGGTTCCAAAATCGAAGAATGAAGGAGAAGAAAGATGGCGCAACTAATGAAGTAGAAGGCAATGAACACTATAATTCCAGAAAAGTAGACGCTGGTAACGATCAATATAACGAGTGTACTGTCACATCAACGAACAATCAATATTACGCGACAATAACAATACCTCCGATGCCTACTAAAAGCGTGTCACCTATCGATTCAATGAAGAGAGAAGTTGCTGTAGAGGATAAACCTGGCGAGAAAGTATCACCTACTAAAAGTTCCGCGGAGTTCTCAATTAAGCTGTTTAAACAGTACCGTAACTACATGAGAAACCCTAAAGTCTGCCAAGTTAATCCTTCCTCTCAAAATGAAATCGCACATTCCGAAACTATTAAACCAACTCCTAAAAACGAAGTAAGCTCCACGAGTCCGTACGAGAAACTTCCTCAAGATTTGTCACGTAAACGGAAGCTGCCTCAAGTGAGGACGATGACAGTTCCCCAGAATCCATCAGGGGGTTACTTTCCCTTGAATTTGAAGAAATACTACGCTCAGCCTACGATGCCTGTAAGTGCGAACATGTTGTGGAGGCCGGTTCAGGTTCTACCAATTCCGAATGACCAGATAGCACCGATGACTTTACCTCCGATGGCACCCCAGGGTGGGCAAAGCTGCCGCTGTGACTGCCGCTGCCATCCTGGCCCAGGAACACCCATGTTGGTCCAGCAGGGAGCCCCAAATGCCATGCCCCAATATGTTCTCACGGCTTTGCCGCTGCAGAATCCATATTTTGAATATTAGTTGAAATTTCGTTTGTTATACTTTGTTATGTATTAATATTAATGTCGCTAGTCAAGACTTCAGTTGCTTTCAATGTGTATAGCGTGTAAGATTATGATCGTAAACCACGTAGGGCAATATTGATAAACTAATGTTAAACGAGATGACCGTCTTAACACGCGTCAGAAAGAAAAGTTTTCTAAGTATAACTAGATTTTTACTTGTGTGTTTCAAGACGGATATCTCACTCAAGATTGGCTTATTACCTAATACGGCCCTTAGACCTTCTAGACAGATGATTAACGGGGTTGTCCGTGACGAAAGACAGTCTACTATTAACACCCTCACTACGGCAAAATATTTAACTCTAAATTAACCATACTTTTATCGGTCTGATTCGACCCGATACCGGAGCGAACGTGTTAAAAGGAACATAACGTATAACTTGAATAGCGGTACAATGGTGGATAACTTAGGATTTAGAAGACATTGTAACCTGTGTATGTAAAATTGTAGTAATTCATGTTGAAGGACGGTTCTTTTCAAAATATTAACTTATCAACCATTGAGGTACTCCCATAATAATGTGACGTTACTTAATTCTGTGGTTCAATTGTCTTGGCAACAAAGGCTGTCGACGAGTTCAATGAAGTACTAGCTAAATTGAAACCCTTGATGATAACAAAACTACTCTTAATCTGCTGCTGGTTTGCTTAGTACCTCGTAGATCTCATCGACTTCACCATAAACCATTAAAGAACAGCTAAGAGAAGCAACTGCGGAGAAATCTGTATAATTCCTAACGTTGCGAGCTTCTGCGTCAGTCATATAAATTACATTGAGGAAGGTTTATACGAATTATCAGTCGGTTATTACAGTTAGTTTATGAACCAAAAATGTATAAGATATAACAAAAATATTACAGCTTTAAAGAGATAATTCCATTTCTGTGCAACTGTGCGTGTATCTCGAAATTTTTAGATATGTTTGTATGGGAATAGTTATAAGTAAATGAATAAAAGATGTTTCTATTATGAATTTTATTTTATTAATTATATTTCAAGTTGTTTTACATACGAAGATTCAAGTCACTTACAATAAAACTTAGAAGTAAAGTGTTTTAAAGTTAAGAAAGCAGAGGTCACGCAAGAATTAGTTCAATTTCATAGTTTGAAACTTTAGACAAGTAATATCATAAACTTAACTTTAGGCGTAAAAACTATTTATCAAACCTTACGGTCTAATAATAAGTTAGTATATCTCATAATAATAAATTAAAAAGGTTTGAAATTTATAATATATTCAATTGAAATAATTCACTACTCTAAGAAATAGTTCACAGTACCTTAAGGACTAAAAATAAGTTATTAAATAATCCAATTCACAAATATATTAACTTATATTTTTCTATAACTTATCGTACAAGCTACACAAAAAAAAATACTCAATATACTTATTTTACTAGAACGTAGAATATTTTGTATCACTGGCAGTTTTGTTCAGCTAGCTTAGTTATTAAAAGTAGCTTAAATCAAAAGATTTGGCATACCAATCGCTTGCCTCGTTAGCATACTGCGCAGTGCCATAAGTATCCAAATTGACATTATTATAAACTTCATGAGGTGGATAATATTGTGTTGGATACGCACTCGTATCAACACCAAATCCTGCGCCATTTTGAAAATAAGGGTACCCATTCTGGCATTCCGGTATGTTCTCATTGTAATAAAAAGAAGGAAACTGGTATTGCTCAAAAGTAGGATTTGAATCGCTGAAATTTAAATTCGGAACGTAATTTAAATCACCTGTTTCGACATTATCCTGAACTGCAGGTAGCTGACGTCTCTGAATTAAAGGCGACTGGCAACTTGTAATTTCAGTAGACGAGTCACAGCTGGATTCCGAGGATTCTTTCTTCTCTTTCATTCTTCTGTTCTGGAACCAAATCTTTATCGCTCTGTCTCCGATGTTCAGGGTTTCAGCCAGTACTTTGCGGCGTTTTCCATCGATGTATTTGTTGACGGCGTATATGCCCTCTAGAGCTCGAAGTTGCTCGGTGGTGAAGCTGGTACGAATGCGTTTGGGTTTCTTTTTTATTGTCTTGGTAACTTCGGTACCTGTTGGTAGGAAGAATGTGTAGTTAGTATATTAGTACCTAATCACTATTCAATTGCATTATGTGTTTTTTAGTTGTAAATGTAGGTACATACCTCGTAAGGAAGATCGTTGGTTTGCGGGCCATTTCCCAATAAACGGTTTGTTGTCCCAGTGATGAATCTGTAACCAAGAATCTGAATGTAAATTCGTTTCTTTATCTCTGTTCAAATATTTTGCGATATGCCGCCAAAGTCTCCATAAAAATATATTTTATAATATATCAAGTATGAATGTAAACTGATTGGATTATTAAAAAAAATGATTGTTGATTTTAATATCCACATGCTTTTTAATTTCAGAAACAACAAGAAACTAAGTTGGACAGTTTTATTCAACTTTCGTCATAGACGTCATTTCATTATCTTGAAGGGCAAAATGGAGTTTTTTGTTTAAAATTGTATTTTTACTCATAACTACAGTAAAATTAAATTATTACCTCGTCTGTGTTGCATAATGGAGTCAATCCAGTCATTATCAGGCTTTGGAACATTTTTTTTATTACACTGAAATTTTACTGCGGAAAAGAGATTTTGTTTCGGTGGACTTCGAGAGAATAACTTAAAATGGCTGTACCAGGAAATCAAATTATATTTGCATATTTGCAGTTTACCCACACTACCCTACACACACACTAGATACCCTATTCTCTCACCGCTAAGGGTGTAAATAGCAAGTAAAAAGTTTGACTGGATGTTAGCGTCACGTCCTGATTTATCATGGTTGTTATTAGAAGTGATCGGGAAAAACGGTGCAAAACTTTAACAAAACTTACACTACAGCCATGAAAATACTAATATCCTTATACCAAATTCGAGACTGATATAGAGTTAACTTGAACACTAATCTGCCACTAATATTCTTAATTTTCAATTGTATTCTTATTTTACTTGGTTGTAATTTCTGCTTTATGTCAGCTTTACAAGTTTTGTTAAAGTTTTGCATCGTTTTCCCCGATTATTAGTCTACCCTTTTTTAAATTAAAAATATTTTTTAATCCAGCAACACTATGAGTCTGAGAAACTAGAATGTCGATTTGAATACACATCAACAAAATATGAAAAGAAAAACAAAATTAAACATACTCCTATTTTTTAAAACTTTATTATTTATTCAGTCTTAATAATCACTACTACATTCAAAACTTAAATAAAACATAAATTATGATAAACTCATAACTAAGAATAAATTGTACAACACTGGCATCATTAAAAAAATCATGAATTGATTTACAACTGGTTATTAATATTTTAAGTAAATACACCTTGATTCAAGTCAAAAATATCTAGAAAAGAAGCCAGAGAAGTAAACATAAATATAACACATATTTATATTACTGAGCCCATGAAACATTTTAACTGATTATTTTAAATTAATAAAAGGGCATTGCGTAAGTTTGTATGAAGACTATTGTCGTTTTTTTTTCAGACCCACTAATTGTTTTTATATAGTTATTAAGAGGACCTCTAAATACACAAGTAGATACATACAATTTATGACGTTTAATCATATCGGAGTCGAGATATTAATTATTTAAGTTTACAGTTTTTATTACTAAAAGTACACCCAGATTTCAATATTTAAATATCTCGGCTCTGATGCACTTAAAATTACGACATTGTATAACAAAATATGTGCATTTTGGATAAATCTATCATAATATTCATAATAGGCCACGAATGGCCACTCACATAAAAAATAGATGACTTTTACAAACGACAACACTTTTACCCAAACCCCTTTTACATAAAAAACAATATTTTAACGGACATGTTGCAGGTGCAGAAGCTGTCTTAGTGATTGCTCCGGTTCCAGTGGCCTCCACTTAGTATCGACTGCCGCAGAGTAATCAGAATTAGCTGCAGGAGAAATGGGTTCATAATCTATTCCTAACACACCGTTTACCACCTGTTCTTCATCTAAAACACCTAACTTAATGTCATCAGAAACCATTGCGTCAATGACTGTCACCAACTCTTCCATAGCTCGGTTATCAAGTGTGACGTAACCGAATTCGTCTGTATTTTGAGACATTTGAGCCTCAACATAGGCAAGGCCTAAAGAATCTGATGAATCAGATGCTCCAGCGGTTGGTGAGAACTCTGAGGAACTTGACGCTTCCAACTCTTCTCTCTTGCTCTTTATTCTTCGGTTCTGGAACCAGACTTTAATAGCCTTGTCGGAGACCTGAAGCTGTTCCACCAGGACCTGTCGCTCGTCCCGGTTGACGTAGGGTTTTTTGCAGAAGACCCGTTCGAGGGCCAGTATCTGTTCCGTGGTGAATGCTGTCCTCTTGCGTTTGCGTTTGATTATCGCTTTGGAATTTCCACTGGGATTACGAACAACTGCAACAAAAAGAGCCACACATTATTTTCATGAAATTTCGCTCATTGCAGATAAAATAAGGTTGAAAGGTTTTAGTTACATATAAGTTAAGTAATAGCTTTATATTATTGTATTGCTCCCTAAAGAAACTTTGTTTTTAACAGTATAATATACATTTAAATTGTGAAAAACAGGAAACATACTAGTGATTTTTGCACGGTGAGGTTGAAAAGAAGAACCTTCGTAGAAAACTGTTTTATTTGCTGAATTAGACTGGCACATAGGTTGAACCTGTAAACAAAATACATACAGCTTTAAAACTATACGACTTAATATATTATCAAATTGCAAAATAACTTCCTGCGTAAAAAATGCATTGTTTTAGATGCCTTACCTGCTGGATGGGGGAATTTGATTCAGAAAACTGGTAATTTTGAAAATATTGTCGAAGCTGCGGATTCGTCTGCATCGCACAGGGCTCCTGGTGGGTGTTGGGATGGGATGCTGGCGTCTCCACGGCTGCAGTATTCCATAGACAAACTTGCTGGGTCTGCTGTTGTGGCCATTGCACCTAAAGACAGAAATAAGTCGACTATGAAGAAAAACATTACCATAAACAGTTTGTTCGCTAAACATAATTAAATAAATAAATATTAGTAGACAACCTCACACAAATTGACCTCTTCCTAAACGAAGCGCTACGATGGGTATTGACCTCTTCCTAAACGAAGCGCTACGATGGGTACTAGGTAACATATTTATACAAAGAAATACATACTTAAATTACATGGAAACTTCGAAGACTCTGAAACAAATAAGAATTGAACCTGTATCTGCTAGCTTCGTAGACAGGGTCACTACAAACTAGGCTAACCGAGTCGTCAAATGATGATCCTAGCAACGAGAAGGAAGGTATTGTATTGTACCTGCTGAGTCGGCAACGTTTGCGGCATCACATTCCAATCAGGAATGTTTTGCCCGTCACTCGAGACTTCCTCGATACAAATGCCAAATTCGGCCAAGTCCAATTCGTCGCTGAAGTACATCATCGGTTGGAAGACTGGGACAACTGATAATTAATTACTGGGCCCTGTTACCTTTTATACAAAGGTGATTAGTGATACTTCCCCTCTCTTGAACCTAGCTTCACTATTTTTGACCAGGATATCCTAATTAAGCGCCATCAACAACACCTTCGCTACTTAGTTTAACCTATTGTTAATTTTGGGTTTGAATCAAAATAGAGTGATTAGTGAGTTTTGGAACAAAAGGATGTTGACATTTTTATGATCTTGTTTTTGGTTTTCGGTGAAAAGTAAAACACAAATCTTGGTTTTTTACTTCAGTAAATGGTATGTTGTAATCTAATGTTTTGTTTGTCAAAAATAGTAAAAGTAAATTTACAATTTGAGAGAAATTACTAAATAATTACAATAATAGGATTAAAGAAAAAACTTAAACAGATTACAAGATCAAATAACCTTACTCACTTTGTAAAGATGGTACAACGTATCGAGGAAAGAATAAAATTTACCAAAAATTAAATCTTTGTATAAATTTACCTACTTACTTTAACACGCGCGTATATGGGCATTTTCATTATGAATTGTACCCTAGTTATGGAAAGTTAGAAAACGTTAACTTTTGTCAGTCTTTTTGTGACGAAATTAGCCATACATTTATATACCTAGCTAATTTAGCCACAAAACTGACAAAAGTAAACGTTTCTTAATTTTCCTCAACTAGGGTACACTTTATTTTGAAAATGCCCATATACCGGTAGGTACATATGTAGATGAAAGTATTGTCGATGAAGTAAGTCGAGTCAGCGTGTCTGGTTTGTGCTTTTGGTTGCAGGTTTCATTGGTAAGAACCCAACTCTGTCTTGTACTCTAAGAATGTCCCTGATAACTCATCGCTACCTTGGTTTTTAATTTGCTAATGAGTTTTCTAGTAATGACACGGCTTGTTCCTTACACTACAAGTAATTGTTCAGTTCCAACTTTTCGGAATTTTGTAACATTACTCTGTTTTGCTTCTATTCCGTACTTCGATGTTGTGAAAACGTTTGAAATCGAAGTTTACAATTGAAACACTTAATATTTTATGTTGCGGTAAATCCACGGTCCACGGATTAACTGAACATATAAGTTAAGAAAATTACTCACAGGAGTACTAATTGAGTTCATTTGTAAATGAAGTAATGGTAATGGTATAATTAATTGCTTATTGCATTTGTGCTTCACGTGCCTTGCTTTATCAAATCTAATCAATGTCACAGTTTAATAGGTTAATTTGTGTAAGAAGTTAAAGGGTGTGGTGGCTGGATTAGAATAGCGCCCACAGACATGGGCCAAGAAGGCTCATGGAGAGACTCCCGTGGATGTCGTAAGAGGCGATTAAGGGAATAAGGGCTTGTATTACTGTTAGGCGATGGGCTCCTTGCAACCTGTCACTAAGACACTAGTAAACTTCTTGGCCTGATTGTGCAAAATGTGTTTGCAGAATTAAAACAAGTCTTTTTGGAGTTGTTAGTATTTCTGTGACTCTGCCTACCCCACTCTAGGAATAAAGGCGTGATATTATGTATGTACGAGTATGTATGTAATATGTTAATTAGTTTAAGATGTTAAAGGGTAGGTATTAAGGATTGCCTTTGATTGGTAATCTGTATCACTAATTCGTTAGTAAATAATACTCGAGGTTTTATATTAGTGTTCATATTATTTAACCATTTGTATTCTGCAGTGATATATTATTTTCTCGATTTATTAATTAGTCGAAGAATTAGTGATGTCTAAACGACGTTGCAGTTACCCTAGTTGGTGATAGTGCTTAGTGCTATCACCAACAAGCTATAGCAGTCCCGAGTTCGAATTTCTATAAGGGCGAATGTTTGTGTGCCGCAATAACGTGTTAAAGTGAGTGTTTGACTTTATTATGAAGTTTCTGAACATTGATGATGTAAACTGCAGTTAAATAATGCTTAATCTATCTGTTGCGAGTGAAGGAATAGAAATACCCGGAGGGTGACAAGCCTAAGCAATTCAGTTTAGGATGAGCGTAAGGGACAGAGCCGTGTAACAACTATAGCTTTGTTCCTTACACTCATCCAGCACTGTTTTACTGTTCAATGTCAACATTATCAATACTCAGAAACTTTATGATGGTGCAATGTGTCAGGATATACCCGTATTTTTTGTCTGCAGCAGGCATAATGTACTTTCTTTTCAGAGTTCCGTTTCCCAAGGGTGGCAAACGGGACCCTATTAATACCTAAGCCTATTCTGTCTGTCTGTCCGTCCGACCTAGCTTTAAAGAGCTGTATCTTTTGAATCGAATGACATTAGTGGTTGTTTTTTCCAGAAAATGTGGATTTACTAACAAATACATAAAGTTAACCCGAGTGGTTGCCGGGTTAGAATAGTGTCACTCCATGTCTTCCCGTGGATGGTGTAAGAGTCGATTAAGGAAATAAGGGCTTGTAGTACTGTTAGGCGATGGGCTTGCAACCTGCCATTAATACACTAGTAAACTTCTTGGCTTGATTGTACAAAATGTGGTTACAAAATTATAAACAAGGCTTTAGAGTTTTTGGTTTTTCTGTAGATCTGCCTATCCCACTCTGGGAATGAAACCGTGATGTTATGTTTGTATGTATAAAATTAAAGTAAAATAATAAATATGGTCTATGAAAGAAGGGTTTTTTGAATGGTTTTTAGGGTTCCGTAGTCAAACTAGGAACCCTTATAGTTTCGCCATGTCCGTCCGCCCGTCCGTCCGCAGCCTAGCACAGACTCTTAGTACTAGAAAGTAATTTGGCATGAATTTGCATATTAGTCACGACAACAAAGTGGAACAACAAAAAGAAAAATATTTTTTTTTAGTGCACCTCCCCTACACGTAACTTGGAGATGTATTTTTTTTATCGTTTACCCTATGGTGTGGGGTGTCGTAGGATAGGTCTTTCAAAAACATTTTCGATTAAGGAATTATTAAAGCTTTAAAGCGCTAATTTTTGTCAGACTCAAGGGCCCCCCCCCCCCCTTCACCCTACAGCCAAAACTACAAATACTAAAAGTCTGAAAAAAAAACTTAAAAGAGCTAACGGCCGAACCCTATATTCAAACCGCGGACAGATAGCCTTACTTCGGATTAATATTTGACACATTTTTTATGGGCAAATGTCAAATTTCAACCCGAAGTAAGCCTTATCTATCCGCGGTTTGAATATAGGGTTCGGTCGTAAGACGGCACCAATTGACTTTAAATAGAAAATTACTAATTACTTGTTAATTTTTATGTTTGTAGTACTTAACTGTTTGTTTAGTGGTGGTAGGATCCTGTGCAGGGTCCGTCCGGATCGCTACCACCATCTTATCCATTAACCACCCGCCAAGCAACAGTGTTCGCATTGTTGTGTTCCGTTGTGGGGATAAGACAACCGGTGAAATTACTAGCATAGAGGCATTCCATCTTAGTCCTCAGGGTTGGCAACGCATTAGAGATCTTAGGATTATATAGTCTTGAGAATTCAAATGTCTATGGGTCTCAGATTCCACTTACCATCAGGTGGCCTGAGTGCTCGGGTGCCTTCTCCTTAACATAAAAAAAAAAAAAACTGCTTCGGAACCCTACACGGAGCATGGACCGACATGCTCTCGCCCGGTTTTTATGTTTGTAGTACTTAACGGCTTCGGAACCCTACACTGAGCATGGTCCGACATTCTCTTGCCCGGTTTTTATGTTTGTAGTACTTAACGGCTTCGGAACCCTACACAGAGCATGGTCCGACATGCTCTTGCCCGGTTTTTATGTTTGTAGTACTTAACGGCTTCGGAACCCTACACTGAGCATGGTCCGACATGCTCTTGATCGGTTTTTATGTTTGTAGTACTTAACGGCTTCGGAACCCTACACGAAGCATGGTCCGACATGCTCTTGCCCGGTTTCTATGTTTGTAGTACTTAACGGCTTCGGAACCCTACACTGAGCATGGTCCGACATGCTCTTGCCCGGTTTTTATATTTGTAGTACTTAACGGCTTCGGAACCCTACATGGAGCATGGTCCGACATGCTCTTGTCCGGTTTTTATGTTTGTAGTACTTAACGGCTTAGGAACCCTACACTGAGCATGGTCCGACATGCTCTTGCCCGGTTTTTATGTTTGTAGTACTTAATGGCTTCGGAACCCTACACTGAGCATGGTCCGACATGCTCTTGCCCAGTTTTTTTTTTTATTGTTGTATCGTCAAACATACAGCGTCGATATGTTAATTGTACAAACCCTTAAGAAAAATAAACAACTACAAAAAACATGGTCAAGATTGAGATGGGCTCGCACTGATTCGACTCGAAACCGAATTCAAAATGGAATCCAATAATACTTTCTGTGCGGCGATACGGAACCTAAAAAATACTCCAATTCTTGTTTTTTTTTAAATTTATTATTTCTTATTAAAACGCGTAACAATATTAACATCACGAGAAAACCCACTGATTGACTGTTCTCATTTATTATCAGTTGATGAGTTTCCCCATGGAAAAATTCTTAATTGAGATCATTTGTAAATGAAGTAATGTTAAAAGTAAAAGTTATTGTAGATCGAATTATTCACTAGGTTAACTCATTATTGATTTAAGCACAATTAAATTGGTAAATTAGTGCAATAGGAAATTAAAGGGGTTTTCGGTGGCAATATCATAATGTTTCATAATTAGCATGTGTTTGGTATTTATTTCTAATTATTCAAGACGGCCTACGTATTTTCAGTTAATTAAATAATGTTTCAGATCACTGGGTCATACACACTCTTAAAAACAAAAAAGTGGTCAATAGTTAAAAGCTTGTGTGCGTATAAGTTATGTTTTTGGTCTAAAGCAGTCCTGACGGCGTTTTTGCGGGAATGGGCTCAGCCAGAAAATTATTTCGGTGTGTCCACAGGAGAGACGGTAACTTAAATCTGTGTATGACCCCAATGCGCTTCTATTCCGGGGATGTGCAATTATTTCTGTGATGAGCGCGAATAATTGTCCTGTCTTGGATGTTTTCTGTGTAATTACGTATGTAAGTATATTTATCGATGTCTTGTTTGAGAGGGGATTTCAATTAAAACATAGTTCTGTGATTTATTTTAACTGTATAGATATTGCTTAGAACATGACCGTGCAGCATCGCGGCCTGTGGGCGACTCTTTGACGCATTGCCTAACTTAACTTTGAAAAATTAAATATATGTGCGACAGCTAGCATGCAATAAGTTTACGATCACAGGTTATCGCAACCTTATTGCATTACAGTACCTAGGTTATTTTGTGTGAGATTGTCCCTTGAAGTTTTAGTTTTAGTCTTTATAAGTACCTAGTTGCCCGCGACTCCGTCTGCGTAAAATTCGTTTATCGCTTTTCCCTTTGAAACCAGACATATTTGGCGACAAAAATTCTTAAGTGTTACTTCACACCACAATCTATCACTGTGCATTATTTCATCGAGATCTGTTTAGCCGTTCTGGCGTGATTGAGTAACAAGCATTCAATTACTTAGAAAAAAGGAAGTTTAATTTAGGTTTTGCAAAAACCATCTTGAATTCTGGAGACATACGTATACGTTACTAATATCATAGTTAATCATGTACATTTGCTTTTTTATCGACCTATGTTACCTGGCTCTTTTTAGGATTCCGTTAGTCAAACTAGGAACCCTTATAATTTCGCCACGTCTGTCCGTCCGCCCGCCCGTCCGTCCGCAGTCTAGCTCAGAGACTCTTAGTACTAGAAAGCTGTAGTATGGCATGTATATACAAATTAGTCACGCCGACATAATCAAAAAATAAAATTTTGGAAAAAAAATACGTGATGTTTTTTTTCTCGACTACCCCATAGTGTGGGGATCGTTGGATAGGTCTTTCAATTTTTTGATTAACGAGTGCCCCCCACCCTGCAGCCAAAACTAAAAATACTAAAAACCTGAAAAAAAAACTTGAATGAACGCGCATATAACGAATTTAAAAAATCGTTGGTTCTTGAGATACAGGTGATTAAAGTGTTTATACCTACTAAAATCATTTAAGACTGCACCAACTGACTTTAAATAGGAAATTAGTTATTACTTGTTGATTTTTATGTTTGTAGTACTTAACGGCCTCGGAACCCTACACTGAGCGTGGTCTGGCTCTTGCCCGGTTTTTATTGTTACATTTTGGTTAATTGTTTCTGTTTAGGTATAAATATTTTAGTCATCACATAATATCTAAAATAGGTCATCAATAAATTAACTCTTGAAACAAATACTTATATTAAAATTCACAATTAATTACGTAATAATAAACAAAATTAGTTACTTAAAATTGTCTTTTCTGAATCAAAACGTAAAAGGTAACGGCATACTTAAGTCTGTTAAAAAAATGGAGATTCCCAAACATTCTAGTCAAAATCTTACAATAGCCATTTCCTAATTAGAAGCTACCTTATGCAATTTACTCATACTAATGTTATGCAATTAATTGATTGATAATGAGATCTGCATATAAGTTGGTCATTAAAGATGTTCTGTTACACGCAAGTCCTTAATACCCTTTTACTTCTTGTACTAATTGACATATTTAATATGCTTAATTATTATAATTAAGTACCAAATTAGGTAAGTGCATCAAAACTTTAGTTAACCAAGGCCTTTATGGGTCATACACAGATTTAGGTTACCGTCTTTTCTGTGGACACGTCGGAAGTTAACGTTTTTAAGGCCTAATTTTCTGGCAATGCCCATTCCCACATAAACGGCGTCAGGACTGCTTTAGAACTATCATATAAAAACATAACTTGCGCACAAGCTTTGAACTATTGACCACAGGAAAGACAACTTTTGTTTTTATGAGTGTGTATGACCCTTAAATCTTATCTTACAGGTGGGCCCTTTCGGATACACTTCGACCTCTTTAGGACACACTCAGCTGTTAGAATGCGCAGGTTTGTTCACGATGTTTTTCCTTCACCGTAAGAGCATCGGGTAATGTATTTAAGTTAGAAAAACTCTTTGGTAAATGGTGACCGCGGGGGTTCGAAGTAGGTACCTTACGATCACGAGTTGATACCACCGACGCTCTTTTACCTAGACCTAAAGGTTGTAAATAACCACTGCTTCATCATTAGACAAGTGACATTGGCATATTTTTTTTGCAAATTTTGAAAAGTGTTAAGTTTCGTCAATTCATAGAAAACCTATATTTCAGATGTTTTTATCATTCATGTTTACACAGTTTAAATCATTACTTAATATCCCTTTACATTTAATCAGTAATTAAAAACAAAACAACAATAATAATATTTTAAATGCTTGATGTTCAAACGAATAAGAAAACGGCCACAACTATTTAAATCTGATAAGTGGCAGCATCCCTATTGTTCAAGTAATTAACTAATTACTTTATTTAGATGTAGCCACAAAAGGCTTTAAAATCTACAGTTTAAACAAGAAGGTGTTGTTGACATCACTATAACGGGCTTAACTAAGGGATTTTATGAGAGGAAAAGGTAGCTATCTCAGAAGAACTAAACGGGTTTTGAAATTGAAAAATACTTTATTACTATGTACCCTTTTTCGAAAACCAATTCGAAGATAACGGTTTTAAAACCATTGTATTTATTTGCGCTTTTAAAATATATTGCAAGAGTTCTTAGGTATTAATTAACTCATCCTGGACCTCCATTTTACGACGATAAAACGATATCGTCGGTGAAACTGCAATACCGCGTAAGGTAACACATTGAATAAGTTGCAAAATACTCCTTAACAACTGAGTCACTAAGGCACATTTTGTAACTTATTGGATTAGTTACGCAATATTGCAGTTTCACCAACGATATCGCCTTTGACGTGTTTTGGTATTGTTTTAAACTCGGCCGCCATTACTCTCAAGTAAATAAGAGTTATCAAAACGTTGACAATGCGATAACAAAGGCAATATAATATGTGCTTCTGCTTAGTCCACGAGAGAAAATACTCTTTTACCGAACTACTTGTCCTCACGTGCGTTATCCATGGACTTATTTTCCTGACATATGTAGTATAAAACAAAGTCGCTTGCCGCCGTCTGTCCCTACGCATGCATCTTTGTATTTAAAAGTACGCAACTGATTTTGATGCGTTTTTTTAATAGATAGATTAATTCAAGAGGAATGTTTAGCTATATGTATAATACTTCAACCCGCGCTTTAAGGGTCGCTAACTATATCAATAATTTGACATTAGCAAAATATACCTTAAGAGAAGTGAATAAGAAATAGAAGAGAGGATGAAGGTAAGTGGAATCATTCTCAAAGCTACGACAAAAGCGTTGCCAATCCTGAGGATTAAGAAAAAATGCATTTGCTAGAAATTTCACCGATTTTATTATTCCCAAACCGGAACACAGCAATGCGAACACTGCTGCCTAGCGGTAGGTTAAAGGATAAGATTGTAGCGATCCGGAAGGACCTTAAACAAGGTCATACCACCACTACACCACAGTGTTCTCATTGTTGTGTTCCGGTGTGGGGATAAGACAACCGGTAAAATTACTAGCATAGAGGCATTCCATCGTAGTCCTCAGGGTTGGCAACGCATTTGAGGTCTTAGGATTATAGTCTTGAGAATTCAAATGTCTATGGGTCTCAGGTTCCACTTACCATCAGGTGGCCTGAGTGCTCGTGTGCCTTCTCCTTAACATACAAAAAAATAAACTAAACGGTCTTCCCGGGGATGTCGTAAGAATCGACTAACGGCCGAACCCTATATTCAAACCGCGGATAGATAAGGCTTACTTCGGGTTGAAATTTGACATTTTCCCATACAAAATGTGTCAAATTTTAATCCGAAGTAAGGCTATCTGTCCGCGATTTCAATATAGGGTTCGGCCGTAAGGGAATGAGGGCTTCTAGTACTGTTAGGCGATAGGCTAGCAACCTGTCACTAATACTCTGGTAAACATCTTAGCCTGTTTATGCAAAATGTGGTTACAGAATTGCCAACAACTCTTGTTGAAGTTGTTGGTATTTCTGCAGCTCTGCCTACCCCACTCTGGGAATGAAGGCGTGATAATATGTATGTATGTAGTTTTACACAAGTAGGATAAAAGTTTCTTGCCTTTTAGTATCGCCTTAGAGACTAGATATTGGTTTTAGGTCAAGCAAAAACTAACTGGAGGAGTGGATAGGTTTGTATATCATTATGTTCCTCTTAATTGGCTTAAGTAATTAATTAACACCATACTAAATCTACAAAAGTAAGGTCATTCATGGAATGCATGTTTAATAAATTAAACGTATAACGTCCTTCCCTGTTGCTTGCAGCTGTCAATTGGGTTTTTCTTTTATTATCTCTCGACAGTCACAGAATATTCTCGAGTGTTTATAGACATGATAACATCTTGCACAAAATACTCGATATAAAAACTTCTTTAAAACTGTATATATCGAACCTGTGGTGCTAGACAAGTTGCATTCGACAATCGTTAGCGATTATGTTTCGATTGATAAATGTATGGAATTGACGTAAGCCACCGAGATAGTAACGTGACACTTACGTCAATTCCATATATTTTACAATCGAAACATAATCGCTAGCGACTGTCGAATACACCTTGTCTAGCCCCACTGGACCCGTATTATGGTCGCGTTTATCGATTATAAACCATCCGCCACTCTCGCACTGTACTAGCCCGAAAGTGACGAATGGTTTATCCACATGTTGTCACACGATAAACACGGCCAGAATAAGCTCTCTGCTGGGACATTCCTTTTAGTTTAGTATCAACATTTGATGAATTCCTATCTCTTTCCTTATTGGCTGTACTAATGACTTTTATAAATTTAGAAATACTGTAAACAAGTTAGCTATTATTAATAGTTGGAAGAATGCTGCGTCATTCAATCGGACTTCGATTTCTTATTATTACATTAATTGAGAAATATTCTGCATAAGTTTTGTTTCCTTTTCAGTGTAAAATATTGGATAATTTGAGAGGAAAAAATGCAGCACGTATAATAAAGGTATGACAATTAATACCTATAAGGATGTGCTTCCATTATGTTTACATCAACTTTTTTTATTCCTGAAAGCGAGTTTGGAGCAGACACTTGCAGGTTCTGGGAACCGATTTTTGACTTTCGAGCGTTCGAAAGTTTCAATCGAAAGTAACCAAAAACAATAAAATGGTATTTTTGACTTCCGAGCGATAGAAAATATGAACACGAGTGGTCCGTGGCATACGTTTTGAATTCTATCAATAGAAAGTATCATTTGACATCTGTCAAACCTGTTAATACTAAAACAATTCATATTGTTATACTTAATACTTATAGCAAAATGGAGGAGTATTTAATTTTAGTAAATAATAATAAAGAGGAAGAAGATGAATTTGTGCCTGCGCAACCGCCGCGTTTTCGGCTAGCGGAATTAGGAAACGAGCCATAAAAGCGAAAATAAATTTAAGAAGAATTACAGATTAAGTAAAAGCCTATGAAGATATTTAATTCATAAGTTAAGGCCGTTTGTCTCGGATGCTCAACGACCATGTGATTTAAGTATTAACGCAAAGGTAAATTAGTTTTGTGTGATTATTATCGATACAACATAAAGTGTTTGCAATAATGTTACAAAACAATTGCATGTTCTAACCAGTTACTATTATCTAGAAAGAAAGAAAGAAACCTAGCAATGACATAGACATCCACAGACGAGGAAGCGTTTCATTTAACCTAAATTTATAACCAGTCAAGAATTTGTAAAATAGCGTAATAAATCTCACTCGCACTTAAATAATAATTAACTTGTTATAATTTCAACTTTTGATAGTTTCACACATTTATTCGCATTCAAAATATGAATTACAAAAAACCGGTAAAACATCGACTTACTGCGTATAATGAAACGCGTTCCAACTTAACAGTACTATTTAGTCAATCCCTCAGTTTCGAGTGAGAATCTCAAAAATATGGAATTTGGTACCATTCGAAAATAAAGCGTGAAAGATTGTCGCATTCGAATATTTTCTACTGCTGCGTTTTGAAATCGAACGCTCTAAAGTCAAAAATCGGTTCCCAGCACTCCTGGTGATAGGGTAGTTAAACACTCTCATCTGAATTAATGAATTAGTGATGTTATTACTACATTTTGACGGTGATACTGCAATATTGCGTAACAAACATATTGAATAAGGTGCAAAATACACCTTCGCATGTACGTCAGTAAGATAAAATTTGCTACTTATTGAATTGGTTCGTTACGCGTAATAGCAATATCACCGATGATTTGTGGGATGTGTGAGAACAAATTGTTTGTTGCTGTGTTGCCAGTATAACGATAAAATCAAATCCAATCCCGAAAACAGTAAACTTAATTATTGATCTTAAATTGCAAAAAAGTCTCAGTATTTTAAGATAGTTTTGTAATATTTAAGCATAACCTCTTGTCCTCAGGTTCTCACTTGAGGGCACAATGCCAAATATAAAAGGCACCCTAAGAATTACGCAACAAGGCGGCAATTAGAATGTATTTTTCAACACGTTGATATACAGAACGTCTACAGCCGTCGTCCTTAGAAAAAGTGATACCACAGTTAAATACGCCTCTCGACGTGATACTAAAGTACGTCTAGAGGCGTACTATCGTATCACTTTTTCCAAGGACAGCCTTTTGTCCATCAACGTGTTAAGGCACACGAGTACTTAGGCTACCTGATGGTGAATGGCATCTGAGACCCATAGACATGCTAGTAATTTCACCCGTTGCCTTACCCCCATACAGGGACTCCACAATGCTAACACTGCTCCTTGGCGGTAGGTTAATGGATAGAATGATGGTAGCGATCTCGACGGACGGATCCGGGTCGAAGGTATTCAGGTATCGTACTCGATGATTGCGCAACAAACATAAGCATTACACAGTGTTAAGTATCGAAGACCTTGGTCATTCGACGCACATTTCAACTCGGGGGAGACATTCTCTTTAAGCACGTGTCTTGGACGAACCCACCAATTGGGTAGTCGGCGTAGTCCGTCGGTTCGATCCACCACCGTGGCGCTCTGCTTCAGGTATAATCAGGTACCTACCGACTTTAGCCGAGCTGTTTGAACGAGGAAACATGGAAAGTTCGTTAAGAGTTCGGCAACGATATATAATAAAAAAACCGGGCGGTTTACAAAAAAGGGTAAATCGATAAGGACAGCGGGTAGTAGGCAATCACAATCGGTAGATTCCCTGAAAGGCAAATTAAAAAAGTTCTGGCTTGACTCTATTTCCTAAATATTGTATCAATTATCCAAATGTTGATATATACATATATTTAGTTTATGTAAGTTTTAAGTATGTTTATTTGTGTATAATTACATATCTTTCTATCTATTTAATTTATGTAAGTATTTGAATGTATTAGTTTTGTTTTTATTCTATGGTTCTTTTTTTGGTTTTTTTGTTTTTATAGTCTTTTTGGTTAGTTTTTGTTTTTTGGGTGCTCTAAATAAATTTGTACACCTGTTTACTCGATGCACAACCTTTCACTTCTCTCAATCTCTCAAGGGTTAGCTGGAAGAGATCCCTTAATGGGATAAGTTCGCCTTTGTACATCTTTTTATTTTTATTCATTGTATTGTTTTGGTTTTTCTTTTGTACAATAAAGTGTTTACGTACATACATACCTACATACAAAAATTAAGAAACTAACTTTTCCATTTCGTCACGAATATTGGTCGTACATTTAAGGTGCGTTAATTTTTGTGACGGAATGGAAAAGTTACAAGTGTTCTTAATTTTTGTCCTTGACGATTTACCCTGTTTTGTAAACCGCCTGGTTTTTTTATTATATATCGTTGATCTCCGCTGTTTTCGTATACGGTCGTATAGGAAATTTTGCCGATTTCGCTGATTTACGTGACTTTACAAACGTGATTTTACAGTTGAAATACTTTACTTCTACAAATTTTAATGCGCAAGACGAAAGATAATTTCAATTTTCAACGAATATGTGACCTACTTTTTTGATTTTATTATTTTATTTTGATTAATCGACTTGAAACCGGCGATTGTTTCGTGAAATTTGCTGTAAGAGGTTTAGAATATCGCATATTCACGAATCGTTTTGACATCTAAAACGAATGAAAAAAATATTATTTATTGCTGGAAATGTCGTCAAAAATGTATGTATCACTTTATACCACCTTTATATATTTCTTCTATTCTGTGTAAAAAAAATATTAACTTAGTAAAATTTTATAGAAAATGAGCAAAACATTGTTTTGATTTGATCTGCCTAAAACTCTCGTTCATAAAATTAAAACAATAGTAATAAACTTCAGTTCAAAATCAATAAACTTCCTTAAAAAAAAACATCCAAGAACTTAATAAAAAAATCACTTTTTTATGTTTTAAAACAACCTTAATCTCGCATTATAATACTTGACAAAAATAAAAAAGTGGTTCATTCATTCGCAACTCATTTATTCGATCATAACATAACTGAAATGATATTTCATGAGCATTAAAACTTATAGAAACGCAGTATTTTAACTGTAAAATCACGAAAATAAGCAAAGCCGGTAAAATTTCGTATACGGCCTCTTAACGATGTATACTTTTTTTGAAATCCGCCCAACCACCCTAGACCCTCCAAGATGTAAACACTCGTAACGTTTTTCTTTTCTATCAAAATGCATGGGATGAAATTCCCGTGCGTTACGATAAACCACGTGGTCAAACTGTCATCCGATACATTTTGAGCGTTAGAAAAGAAAAACGTTACGAGCGTTTGCATCGTAGCTAGGATAGGGCCCCTGACTTGCTTGCTAGTCTTGCTAAGGAAGTATAGAATAACATCCCAGATATGCATGCAAATCGTTTAATAAAACAAGCAAGAGTTGCGTTAAAAGTTTACTTTTTTATAAATGCTAAAAATATAAGTATCTTATTTATTTACAAAATATTTTAAAAACTTATAACAAATACATAACAATTTTTATAATTTTCTTAACTATATTTTTAATAAATCAAATATTTGAGAAATTCAGATATACTCGTATTTACACCACCCAAAATAAAACAACAAACATTTTAAACAAAAGTTGGTCTTATATGGCCGAATAATAAACTGTTCTTAAGTGAGTTTTCTCTAACGTCGTGCAACTGGCACCTTACTTAAAATTAAAATTACTACCTTAAAGTGGCTAATAAATACAAATTTTAACCTCTTTCGATTTTCAAACTGCATAAAAATTGTTACAATAAACATGTGAACAACACGTTATGCTCACTGTAATGTAACCCGCATATTTTTAAATAGTTAAGGTCCATCTTAAAATGTTAAGTTTACAAAAAATACTAATAGCTGACCAGACATTATTTAAAATAAGTTGACAACTGCGTTAACGTATACATTAAGTAGTTTTACGTATAACTTAGCATCTAAAGTCACAATCACAAAGATATGTACGAAGAGTATTTGCTGTTGGTGGAAGAAGGATGCTGGTTTACAGCATCTGTGGAAATAAAGTAGGGGTAGTAAGGATCCTGCGGAAGCTGCAAGCCTGCACCCCTGGCGTGTAGGTTGCCGTCCTCATAAGTCGGAGCTGCCAGGGTCGACCCTGGCATCGTGGAAGCGAACCCATACGCCTCTGAAGTCGGAGGATGCATAACTACCCCAGAAGGCAGCGGATTGTAGTATGAAGAGCTCGCCGTGTACCTCGAAATGTCATCGTTCAATTTCAAACTCACGCCATTCGGTACATACGTATCAGAAGGAAGCGTCGATAACGTAGAATTCGGCTGCAGTGATTCATCGTTGGAATACCGATAAACTTCGGATAGTGGTGAGTAAGCCTTGTTTGAACTTGCAGCGTAGTACGGGGAGTAAGATAAAGGCGCGTAAGACGGCAGTTCACCGGAACTCTGCGGGCCCTTTATCACTGACTTTATTGACGGATATTCTGGCGGTCGAGATATGCCGTCATTAGGAGTCAAGCAAATTTTGTGGTGGGATATGTGACTGTCTGTGAGGAGACGTCGATGCCGATCGTGCCCGCCGCAGCTTCTTCCATGGCTCATCTTGTGATCTTGATTCGGTGACAATCCTTTGGAACTCGTGGAAGGGCTGCTATCGTCCACAGATGAGGATGGTTTGTTGTGTTTGTTGTCCTTCTTGTATTTCATTCTTCTATTCTGGAACCATATTTTGATTTGGCGTTCAGAAAGTTGCAAATAGTTAGCCAGCTCGATGCGTCGTGGTCGGCATAGGTAACGGTTTTGGTGGAATTCGTTCTCCAATTCAACTAGTTGCGAACTCGTGTAGGCGGTGCGAGCGCGTTTGGTAAACCCCTTCTGATACGATGACGATTCCGTTGACATTTCTGTAAAAGGTAATTAAATTGAGTTAGTATGTTTCATGAACAAGCTTAAATACACAATTAGTTTCATTAGTTAATTAGCTTACCGTTTTCTGATAAGGATGAGGCAGTAGCTATGGAAACGTTAGCCGCCGCCGACTTGCTGCTCCACGACGTGTTCTGTCAAAGACAATGTCTCGATTAAACAACGCGCTACGGTTATGTTAGATACAAAATGCACCAAACTCAACCTATTTCTTAATTGATACAAGTCAAGATACAACAAAATTAAATATCCATTACCAATCCGGTTGTTCTGCGGTAAATCACACCAATGCCTTTTGTGGTTTTGGAGCCTAAAAGTATATCTTATTGCTAGTCAGACAAGGTTTTAATTACAATACGGTAAACTTACTTGAGCAGTATAACTGGCGTCACGTAAGTCGTTGATTTCCCTTCCAGGATCGTTTGCTAACTCGCTGCCTAAACTGCTTCTCTGGTGACACCGGACAGGTTCATTAGTTGCAAAACCTCTGTTGTACATTACTTGATTACTGGCTTGACCTGCCGAGTTGAATATGTGTCCTGTTTTGGCAATGCAGTTTTCTGGCACCACTTCTTCTGTCCCTGGCTGGTAGTTATGTGGACTATTGCTGATGCTCTCATAGTTGGGTATCTGGTAATCATATCTAGTTTCAGCATCTTCTTGAGTGCTGCCTTGGTTGTACGCTTGAGGTAATCCGAGTATGTCTTGAATACTGAAGCTCGTGGAATCCCGGGAGTTATAATCCTGTACGAATGAATGTGGAATAGACGAAAGTACTTCTGCTTTGCAATCTGGGAATGCGTTATCCCCAGAAGGATACGGTACGCATTCGGAGAGTATATCTTCTACACCATGTGACGTAACGGCACTGACTTTGGATTCACGTTTCTCCGACGCATCTAAAATATGATTAGACACTGCTGCGCTCGAAAACTGTGACAGCGTCGAATCTCTCGAGTCTTCTAAATCATCATCTGACTGTAGACTCGGTGGCGATGGAGCCAACGATGACATTTTTAATCACTAATGTATCAGGACACTTAACACTTGTAGAATCAGAAATTATATCATTATAAATTAGGATAAAGTAAACGACCGTGTTGACTGAGTCTTGTTTACAAAATGCTTTTTTGTTCACCTGAATGTCGTTAATTTGGTAATGACTTTGTGTGTTAGTGTGTGTGAGTGTGTGCGCGTCTGTGTGCGATAAGGCGGACATACCGGGTCCCCGATAGTAAATGGACACAGATAATAAGTGGTTTAGAATCCCGGTATTTCGGTAGCTAAAACGTTTGTCACATCTGTCAACTCCAACTGCTTGTTGTTACGTCTTCGTGTACTCGTAGATAAGCAATGTGTTTGGTGCATTTGAGTGGTACTTAATTTTTAGTTTTTTGTTGTTGTAAGCTCGCGCCTCCCTAGCTGAGGGTGAAATAGTGTGTTCAAATATCTAAGATCTAAGCTCCTTCTTTTTCTCCCGCTCTTTTAAGAAGTAAAGTGAGTAGTTAATCACATGATTTTTGATAAAATTAAACATTGTAAGTTAACCTATACACACTGACATAGCTCGTAGATGTTATGAAGTTCCGAACTCACACTGGGCTCGCATCATGATATGATATGGTGAGTGTGAACTGTGGGAAATAAGGAGCCTGATTAATTATTATTTACACGTTGTTGCACAACACAAAGAAAGTACAAGCGGACTTAACGTCTTATGGCATTCTCTACCACAAAGCCAGTAGGCCAAACGGAGATCACTTGAGATTGGAATTGAATTTGGCCTACATGTGCATACTTTACCTTCACGCCTGTCGTCCAATGGGGTAAACATGCAACTTTCGTTTCCTCTTCGGTTTTGGCCTCTGAACCTTAAATTGTCAAGTTACATATCTATATTAATATAAATGAAAAAGTATGTTTGAGCGTTCGGTTTTTCGTCATCGCGGTTTCACAGTAAATTCTAAATTCAGTAGGTAACCTCTTTGTTTTTACGTCCTGGTTCAATTACTACGTAGGTCACGTGATTGTAATTAAAAAACAATTAAACTAAGATAGGTCAAGGTTTTACGTTAACCTAATGTCTTATTGCCTCCTCAAATATGTATAACCTTACCTTAACCTGCGACTTCATCTGCATTTGAATCGTTAATTGTTGTCCTTTGAGCAATACAATTTTTTATATACCTCTATGTATGTATGTACAGTAGAATTATTCTGAGTTTATCACTGACAGATGGATTGCCGTCATTTAATTTTCCGCTTTAATCTAATACAAATAAAATAATTATTACTAAATCAGTAGACGTCGGTAACAGTATTCTAAAAATTGCTTTATATGTATGATATAAAAGTTGAAAATTAAATGAAGGCAAACTCTGTTAGTGATAAACTTACAGTAATCGTATTGTTTGTATGACTGACGACACGTTGGCCTAGTCGGCAGAGATGCTGCCTTCGATGCTAGAGGTCCCGGGTTCAAATCTCGGCAAGGGCAGATTTCTGTGATGAGCACCAGTAAATGTAATAATATAATAATTGTAATAATTATAAATTGACATGCAATGTATTTATTACCAAAAAAGAATATGAATATGAATATGAATATATGAATATGTTTCTAAGTATATATTTATCTATATAAGTAAGTAGCGCTTAGGTTGGGACTAGGTCAATATGTGCGAGATCGTTCTGTGTATTTTTTTTATTTTTATTTATCAATTCTTTGTTCCCTTGTATAGACTGAAAGGATGACCTGATTTCGACAAGGGTATCGTTAGATTCGTCTTAGCGATGCGGGTGTCACTGGCATCTAAATATAATAAGTATGGAAGGGTAACCTCAAACAAAAACGAATGTCAACTCCGCTCAAAAATACCCATATTGAACGAAACTTGAACGCAGCACAGTAAAAAAAGAAATATATCAGGGGACAATCTCACACAAATTGACCTAGTCCCAAACTAAGCTCTAGGCTTGTACTATGGGTACTAGACAACGATAAACATACTTAAATAGAGAAATACATACCTACTTAAATACATAGAAAACATCCAAGACTCAGGAACAAATATTCGCGCTCATCACACAAATATCTGCCCTTACCGGGATTTGAACCCAGGACCGCAGGCTTCAGAGGCAGGTTCACTCCCAACTATGCCAACGTGTCGTCAAAGTTTTTTATCGTTCGACGTGGACGGTTTAATACAAAAGTAACACATTAATTGAATAATGAAATATATGAATATTTTGATATAGTACTGTTTTGACAAAATATTGACTAAACTGATACATTTTTTTTGTGTAACACTATTGTAAAGTTGTAAAAGAATATGTTCACAGTTTAATGCTGCAAATCCTGCAATGTTTGCTAGGCATCCAATTTTTGCTACGCAATTCGCGACGAACTGCATGAACCCAAGCCAGACGGCGTTTTTAACTTTTTGGAATACTTATTTAAAAAGATCATATTACCTATTTGTTTTATTACGTAAAGTAACAGTAAAAAGATGACATGAATCTTAATTTCCTATTCATTTGAAGTAATGCTTACTATTCTCATTTTTAGGGTCCCGTAGTCAAACTAGGAACCCTTATATTTTCGCCATGTCTGTCTGTCCGTCCGCAGCCAAGCGACCGCAGACTCTTAGTACTAGAAAGCACGCCAACAAAGTGGTACAAAAAAAAGGTAAAAAAAAATATATTTTAGTGTACCTCTCCTACACACACCGTGGACATGTATTTTTTTTCCTCGTCTACCCCATATTTGTAGTAATTAACGGCTTCGGAACCCTACACTGAGCATGGTCCGATATGCTCTTTCCCGGTTTTCAAAAATATATTGCATAACATCGGCCACGACATTTTAATGTAGGAATATTAAAATTTCAATAACTTACTAATGGAAATAAATATCGCTTTGTTTTGCATCTGTGTGGGTCCTGCACCAATTCACAAAGCCACTTGGCATTTTTTGCAGCATTATTTAAATCCGGTAATCATTAAAATCGAATTATTTTTGTCGTAACTATAAACAACTGTTTGACACTACGTCAGAAAGTAGACTGATCGACGGTTTGACACTAAGTATTAGCTCCACCCCCGCCGGCACTATGTCAGTGGGGCCGATTTTTAGCGTCAGTTAGGCTTCCATACTCTTATTAATCTTATTATATTTCGATGGTCACTGGATACATTTTTTTTAGAGTGAAATTGACGTAAATTATATTTACTTGCATGATAACATGACTAATACTGACGACATAATCCAAACATTTAAGAACGCAAGGTAAGTTTCATTTACCACAAAAATAATTGTTCTTTAAAACATGTTATCTAACAATTAGCCCACTTTATGTGATAAAGACTTGATTTGCCGTAGGTATGTGGGTTCAATACCCACACCACCAACACTTGGGCAGCACCAAGTCGACTCATTAAGATAAGCAGATACGGGAGGTGCTAAAAAAGTCAAGAGAATCGTTAAACTGGGGGTGATTCTCTCAACACAGCGCTGCGTCGATCTCAAGTTTGAAGTTTTATCCGGCAAGTTTAAGAAGTCCCGTCGGAGCATACAAAACATATTTTAGCGCGTGCCTTCTCAATTAGACAGCAGGCAGGTGAGTCGAGTTCAGTGTCGTATAAAGCATCTTTGAGATCGACGCATTGCTGTGTTTAGAGAATCATCCCGTGTTTAGTTCTAACAAAAATTGACGACACAGTTACGCTAGTTGGTTGTGAGCTTGTAGTGAGGGTGCAGGGTTCGGCTCCCGGTTAGGGAAAATATTTATTTAATCCCCTAATATTGTAGATTTTATTAAACCGATTACTGGGGGCCTAGGCAAGATACTTAGCGTATAAATAAGCGTTTTAAAAAACAGCAGGTCAAGTGCGAGGTGGGCTCGCGCAACGAGGGTTCTGTACAAACTTATAAGAATGTTTAATTGTAATGAGGGACGAACTTGACTTTGCCGTTGAAAGTTACAGTTAGAAGCTCTTAAAACGCCCATCATCTTACTCGCTCTAATACGGTTTAATGCGAGTCCAGTTTAACCTGAACCCGCAAGACTTTTTAAGTCCAAAGTATTTCAAAATATGTACAAGGTTACGATTTTTTTTAATCTCTAGTATATTTCACCGAACCCTTTGTCCTTTCTTCCTAAAACTATCTGTATACCTGATTCAGTAGGTATAATCCGTCAACAATGCAACCGATACAGTTCGGAAGTCGCTGCGCAAACGCATTGTGTCTGACACGCAACATATGGCGCGTGACTCAAGCAATAATGTACCCTAGTACCATTGTAATAAGGTTGATGTGTGCCTTTTGACTGTGGATTTGGTGTTAATGATGGATGACATAGACGGATTTATCGGTCCCTATATTGCTAGCGTTAGGACGAGCGTCCATTACAACGCTATCGTTCGCTTTGCTTCTAAATATTGCTGTAATTAATACTCTAGAAAAATAATCTTATGTTTAAAAGTGTTTCTCTGTTTGTTGATCTGTGATCAATTGTGATATCTTTGTGCGATTATATGTAATTTGCCGGTTAATTACTAGCCAAGCTGACTAGTTTTTAAAGCTTTTCATTTCGTCCAAGAGTTTGACCAAACTCGACACGTTGGCCTAGTTGGGAGTGACCCTGCCTTCGAAGCCAGCGGTCCTGGGTTCAAATCCCGGTAAGGGCAGATATTTGTGTGATGAGCGCGAATATTTGTTCCCGAGTCTTGGACGTTTCCTGTGTATTTAAGTATGTGTGTAAGATTGTTTTCCCCCGATATATATATATATTTATTTAAACTGTTTGTTTTCCGAAACTATACATATTTCAGGATTTATTTCAGGACCATCGTGTAGAATCCTATTAAGGTTAGGTTAGTTTTATAAAAATCCTGAAATATTTACAATTTCGTAAATAGAGCAGTACCTATGGTTAAATGATATGTTTGGGAAATGAATTAGTTTGGAAACAAGTTTTGACGAAACGAAGTTTAATCAAACCAACTCAACAATACTCGTATCCATATTTACTTATGTTCACTTTGATAATAAATAAATTTATAATAAATAAAAATACATAAATAAATATCAGAAGCCAATCACACACAAATTGACCTAGTCCCAAACTAAGCTGTAAGCTTGTACTATGGGTACTAGACAACGATAAACATACTTATATAGAGAAATACATACTTAAATACACAGAAAACGTCCAAGACTCAGGAAAAAATATTCGCGCTCATCACACAAATATCTGCCCTTACCGGGATTTGAACCCAGGACCGCTGGCTTCGGAGGCAGGTTCACTCCCAACTAGGCTACCGTGTGGTAATCCTCTTATTATCAGCTGAACGAAACACAGACTATTTATTACTTGAAACCAAATCACATGCAAATTTGTCGTTAGCAACCCTTCATTACTTATCCACCGTTTAAGCTAACACGCGTTCCTATTATTTTATCGATATACCTTTCAACGAACGTATCATTGCGTAAGTCCCGAGTCTAACCTTTTTTTTAACCTGACTTATGTAATGAACGTTTTAGATATCCAGATGAAATGTTACAAGACATGAAGCGGAATTCGATTAAATGATTGGTTACCACTAAAACGTTACGTAAACGAATTTCGAAAACTGACAAAGTGTATGGAATTGACATGATACTGTTTTATCCCGGAAGATTTATAAGCTCCCGACAGCATAACGATCATCAAAATCTACGTGGATGTGAGTCGCGGGTAACAGCTAGTTTTCTATAGCAATGACGGTCACAAAATGAATTTTGTGTAGCGCCACTGGTTCGTTGTGATCCGTCAGCATCGCAGTCGATATTTCGGAAGTCGCTGCGCCAGCGCATTGTGCCGTGATGGATGGCGCGTGAGGCTTAGGCAGATTTATTGCTTGTGATATTGCGAGAGTTAGGGCGATCGTCCAGTACTACGCTTTTGGATGCTTCACTGCATTCTGTTCAAAGTTTGGAAAATATTATGCATATTTTAACACATGTAATGCTGTAGTGGTGTTTGCCCTTTAGAATATGGTCAATTTATCTGTCACCAAGTCTGAGAATCTGTGAGTCTTGGGTTATTTCTATGCATATAAGTATTTATTTATCTATAAGTATGTCTATCGTTACCTAGTACCCGTAGTACCGAGCCTAGAGCTTATACTTACAATTAGTTGGGACTAGGTTAATTTGTGTGAGATTGATTGCTGCTTTAAAGATTCAGTTATAAGTGGACGATGTGATAGTTAGAAAAAGGTATTTTGCTTGTAGATGAACTAAAGACTAAAATCGAAGTATTTTGGGAGTTTTCACATACTTTTGATCGAACGATTCTGATATTTATCGCAATGCATTATCTTTGTTTGTGTATGCACCCTAACGTTTTCGCTCAATGCCTACTACTAACCTTTAACCGTGATAACGTAACGTGTTGCGTCTCTTTTTGTCCCTTCGGTTAAACAAGGAGATAACAACGTAATCAATACCTTACGGTGACTCGATTTGGAATATGTCAGCTGTCTCGTCAGAGTTGATAATTTGGGCGATTTACGATCCGTTGTAATGAATGAGCAGATTTGCCATCTCTCATGACATAAGATCTTTTAGGTTTTTGGATGATAAATTGGACCAAGTTACTATTTACCTCTATTGCGAATGTACTAATTTTCATTTTGCATAAAACGAATTGCATAATTTCGATCTGTATAATAAACTCATTATATCAATTACAATGCATAACAACGAAATGAATAATTTCTTAATACAAGTAAATAATATGCTGTAGGTTAAAATTTGGTCACAGGTCTAACCTAAACTAAACTAGAAAGATGAAATTGGTTTTAAATGCATAACAATAAGAAAATAACTGTTATGATAAATTAGTGTTATGCTATTTCATTGTATGCGTGATAAAATGATACACTTTGTTTTTATGCTAAGCGTTTTTATGCTTTTTATATGTGGCTAAGCGAAATTATGCTTCATATTTTTATGCAAATTGAACGGCACCCCAAATAGAGGGGCGTTATAAGTTAATGTGTATCTGTGCATGTGTCTGTCTATGCGGCATCATAGTTCTCAAACGTTGAACCGATCATAATACAAACAGGAAGATTTTTGTGAGTGGGCATATTTGCATTTAACAGTAAAGAAATAAAGATCAAATACTTTTGCTCTATAATGCCATTTTCAATATTTAAACAAAGAAAAATTAACTTTATTCTCACGAAGACACAGTTTAAATTAATATGCCTTGATTATGTACATCCTGCACATCGGGCTTTGCGAGGGTAAGATATCTTCAACTAAGGATGGTTCTAAGAGATGATTCTTGGTTTTAGAGATATTAGCTCCGAAAATGGGGGTTACCATTATCCTTTATACAGGAGTTTTTATTTATTTCAGTGTGGCATATTTGTCTGTATATTCGTGTACACAGCCATTTTACGCCTCAACATTGTAGATTTTTAATTTGGGTTTTTTTTGCATCGTTATGCATGACATCATGGACGTAATCTTTGACGACGCGTTGGCCTAATTGGTAGTGAACCTGTCTACAAAGCTAGCGGTCCTGGGTTCGATTACTGGTATGGGTAAACATTTGTGTGATGAGCACGGGTGTTTGTATTTATTTATCTATATAAGTATTTTATCGCTGTCTAGTACCCATAGTATAAGCTTAGTTTGGGACTAGGTCAATTGGTGTAAGATTGTGCTGTTATATTATGATATATTTATTAGGTAACCGAAATATGAAACCGGATTTACTGGTGGTTCAAAAATAGCTTCAGTTTTTTTTGTGTGACCCATCATTCGGCTAGTATTTTTCCACGTATTTTATTACAATTTTATTCCATCCAAAGACCAAACAGCTGCAAATAATCCAAGGACATTGGATTGCAACCGTTACTCCAGTAAATTTACTGCTTTTGGACAAAGCGGAACCCCAGCGACGTCAAGCGATGATATATTGGGATTGGTTCAGAGGGGACCTTTTTTGTTCTCTCCGTAATGGTTCTACTTTAATCGACACCTGTGAGACGGGTGTACATGATACTAGTGGGGATGAAAGGGACAGAATACATCTTCCCGATGTGAATCAGACGAGGGAATGGTTATTCACTGCTGGGTTGTTGTGAGCTTTCGTTGTGTGGACTTTTGATTTTTGAAAGCTTTTATAAGTTGTGTTAAAGAGAAGTGTTTGGATACTAGGAGTTTTGGGAGGTATGTTTTTTTGCTATATTTTAAACTTTTTAAAAGTAGAAGCTAGAACACTCTTACAACAATACCTACAATACTCTTTCTTGCAACAAAAAGAGTTATCGAGCGATCGAGCTCTTCCAGGCAACCTTAATGAATATAGATTGAAATGTCGGTTGTTATGTTTAAATTGAAGCCTTTCCAGCAATGGGACACCCTAGGTTAGATATTGTTTCATGACGGAAGCCATTTCTTTTTAACATTGTCAATTTTAGAACCTTTTTTTCAGTGATATACCGGGTGTTGCCTGTAATAGGAGCAATAAATTTAGGGATCGTTTCCACAAACGTAACAACATTTATTATACAACTTTTGAAAATAACTTGTTGTTTACTAAATATGAATGAATTTAGATTTTCCAAGCCAGCAATGTATTGCGAAAACTACGAAGTTTGTAGGCTGACAGTAGATGTCAACTAGACTATTGGATGGAGTACATTGAAAATGCTATTTAGTTTGTTCGAAAAAATCCCAAATAATAAATTACATATTTTGTAAAAGTTGTAGAACAAAAGTTGCTACATTTATACAGTAGAAACGATCCCTCAATTTATTCCTCCTATTACAGGCAACACCCAGTATTAGAAGTTTATTCACAATAACCTAACGTATTTTTTTTCGTATTTCGAGGTAGTCTAAAATACTTTTCATACGTTTTTTGTTGAGAATCTACGTTTTCTTTTTTTAAACGCCATTTTAAATTAACCTCAAAAAGTACCATGTCGTCTACAAATTCAGACATCAATGCCATCTGTAAATGGTGGTCCTAATCAAAAGGTAAGCGTGGACAGTCATCGACAACATAGGAGGCTTTCGCGCTTCGTGAAAATAGTAAAACTCAATAGATGGCGCGAGTGAGACAAAACGCGGCAAATTCCATCTATACCAAGCGGTATGTTTCATTTGTATATGCAATTCGTGATTTAGTACTGGACATGTTAGATAAATTATAATGGAACAGGAATGGCCGTTCGTATTTGTGGAGTAGGTATGTATATTTGGTGTTTTGTCTCTTTCTTTCATTTCATGATCATGAGAAAGGTAAAACATATTTATGTTAAAAACGATTAAAGTTAGAATCAGGCCCCTAGTGCTAGGGCACCATGATATGCATTCAAAGTTTTTAAAAACCCGGTGGGTTGCATTTTAAGAGGTCATATACGTAATTTTGCCGATTACCCTGTTTTACCTGATTTTACAGTTAAAATACTTTACTACTACAAATTTTAATGCGCAACAAGAAAGATAATTTCGATTTTCAACGAATTTATGAGCTGAGCTTGTATTTATTATTTAATTTTGATTAATCGACCTGAAACCGGCGACTGTTTTGTGAATTTTGTTGTAAGAGTTTTAGAGTATCGCATATTCATGATTCATATTTACGTCTAAAAGGTATGAAAAAATTACAATTCATTGCTGTAAAAGTGGTCAAAAAATGTATGAATAACTTTTTACCACCTTAATATTTTATTTTGTGTAATAAAATAATTATGTTGGTAATTTTTTAGGGTTCCGTAGCCAAATGGCAAAAAACGGAACCCTTATAGATTCGTCATGTCTGTCCGTCTGTCCGTCCGTATGTCACAGCCACTTTATTCCGTAACTATAAGAGCTATACTGTGGAAACTTGGTAAGTAGATGTATTCGGTGAACCGCATTAAGATTTTCATACAAAAATAGAAAAAAAACAATAAATTTTTGGGGTTCCCCATACTTAGAACTGAAACTCAAAAATTTTTTTTTCATCAAACTCATACGTGTGGGGTATCTATGGATAGGTATTCAAAAATGATATTGAGGTTTCTATTATAATTTTTTTCTAAACTGAATAGTTTGCGCGAGAGACGCTTCCAAAGTGGAAAAATGTGTGTCCCCCCCCCCGTAACTTCTAAAATAAGGGAATGATAAATGTAAAAATAATATATGATGTACATTACCATGCAAACTTCCACCGAAAATTGGTTTGAACGAGATCTAGTAAGTAGTTTTTTTTTAATACGTCATAAAAACATTGATCAAAGCTACAACGAACTTTTATATTATGTTACTTGCTGCTACGGAACCCTTCATGGGCGAGTCCGACTCGCACTTGGCCGCTTTTTTTTATAGAAAATGGGCAAAAAGTTTTTTTCTTTTTTGGCTATTTAAAACTTTCCTTCATAAAATTAAAACAACTTTAATAAACTTCATCACAAAAAAAAACATTAAAAATTGGAATAAAAAAATAGCAATATATTATGTTTTAAAACAACCTAAATCTCGCATTATAATAGGTACTTACTGACAAAAATAAAAAAGTATCCCATTCATTCAATCATAACTGAAATGTCATATTTCTATATTTCATATTATGCATTAAAACTTATAGAAAAGCAGTATTATAACTGTAAAATCCCTAAAAGAAGCAAAACCGGCAAAATTTCTTATACGACCTCTTAATGTTAAAAAGGAGGATGGGCAAATCAGCCTGTGGAAATAATAAGGACAAGCAATATGTCACTGGATAGGTTAGTTTAAGTTCTAAAACTGTAACTATGGAAGATAGTCACAAATCTTTGTTAGTCCGGCCATTGAAATTTCTATTGGTACAGAAAATGGGTGAGTTTTATTATATTTAAAAATAAATCTTCTGTACCTAACTCCTGGATTTAATTGTAAAATTAGTTGTTAAAATTATTGAATTGACGACCACTCATTTGAAGTTATTAAAAGCACTAGTGTGCTTTAAGTAATCATTTGGGTGTGAATTTGATTTGATTTTGATTTTGATTTGATTTGAACCCTAAAATAAATTTATGAGACAACAGATTAATAATATATTATATTATATTAACACGGTGTCTGTGGTAAAGATAGCTAGATAGTTTCATGTAATTATAATAAAATATATTACATGAAACGACTGTATACAACATCAATCAAGTGAGCATATTTTTTCAATCTAGGCCAATTTATGTTAAACTGTACTTTACCAATATATTTTAACCATTTACAAAATAAAAACGGTCGAACACTCAGAAACCTAAAATTAAATGAAATCCTATTGAAAATTTCAACGACAGTACCGAATACTTGGTTTTCCAGTAGACATCATTTTCTACGATCGATTCATTTGCTTAATGTACTGGAAATAGCGAAAAAGGTTGAACCGAGCCCAAGGAAAACCCCAAGTAGGTACCATTTAAATAAATCTTACTAAACGAATTAAACCTTAATTACTTTGATCGTTTTAGGATTGGTTTCAACAATGAAGTACTTAAATGAAGACCAAATTGTACACTGAATCTGAAATGTAAAAAGTCACAATAATCCTTACAAGTGAGTCTGTATTGTTAAAAAAACCATTTTCCTATTCTGTAAATTGTAGTTTAATTTCTGTGTTTCGTACAATTAGGCGTTGACACACATACATTACATACACTAATTATGTGGTCAATAATTCGGTAAGAGTAAGTATGTGCAAAGGTATAAACTAATATAGTCAGCCGTATTGAAGCTTGAAATTTGCAAAAAAGACCTACACTCACGAGCAATGAAACCGGGTCACTTTCTATGGAAATTCTGTACTAAGTGGCCCGTTTTATTGCTCTTGACTATGTATCAATATTTTGTTTGCGTTAGGTAGGTACAGGCGGCCTTTTAAGTAGCTGCACACGTTAGTACCTTGTCGTTTTAACGCCTTTGACAGATTAGTGCAGCAGTTCAAACATGACGTTATAGTGACAAAGAACTTAAGTGCTACTAATAAGGCCCACCGTACATACAATGTTATGTACAAGCATCAAGTAACTGAAATAATCCTATGCAATTATTATAAACAGAGCTCGGAACAACAGAGAAGGTGAGCTGTTTTCAGAGTTTGCATAACAAAGACATACCCTGTCATTTAAAGATCATTGTCCTATGTGTAATTTAATTACTATTGAAATGACTTAGATAAATCAGAAATAAGAAGACGTCATGGCTAGAAACCCAGACTTGAATGTGATGGAGTGTGCTGAAAAACTGCCGGAAGGAACGGATGTGGACAGTATTTTAATGTATAATTTTGCTCTACTCACTTCAGAGAATTTAGATTTTTTTTTCTATCTTTAAGCTAAACGCTAGAAGATTGAAAATATAATAATATAAAAACTGATAGTCCTTTATTAAAAAAGCTTAGTCAGTACTCGTTTTGTAATGCATTGTAATTTTTTGTCTCAATATTTTTATTATTAGTTTGTTTTAATATTTATTTTCAGGGTGTATCCATATTAATATTTACAAATTTTATTAATGATAATGATGATAACGATGGTCATGGACGCTTATTGGACTCCAGGGATGGGGTTGCTATAAATCAGGATTTGTCCTGCCTGTATCGGGTTTTTAAGTCTCTTATCAGGATTTCGGTCACTTAAGAGTACATTCCTAACCTACTTACCTACATTCTACGAAGACCAGTGGCTAAAGAAATTGGTATAAAATACATGGAATATGACAATAGATGAGAACGCACCACCAGATCTTGTCAATCCTACATAAATGATATAATTTTTGCGTATACTGAAACTTGTCTAAACTCACAGATGCACTGGACTGGTGTAAACTGATGATGGATCGCGTCGACACTTTTGTCCTCCTAAGCCAAAATGCAGTATCTCTGATTCAATGCCCAGAGCAGATTCAATCCTAAGCCGTTCGTAATAAGGTTACATTTGCTACAGAAGTTTTGCTTGAGATACTGCCTTTTATGTTAGCAGGGCAGTATTGTCCTCGCGTGTGATATCCATGGACTTATTTAATTAATAAGTTCATAGTGATTGTCTAAAATTAGACATTGACGAAAAACACCTAAAACAAGGAGTGAAAGAAGAAAGATTAATTAAGAAGAGGAATAAACGTTTGTCCGCTGCGACTAAATTTATTTACATAACACGCCTATCGCTGGAGACGTTGAACCGTTAAGAATGAGCAAGCACACTTTTTTATAAGGAATTATTAAGGTACTATAGTACGCAACCTGGCGAAACCTAGGTGTGGTCATGTACCTGAATGTATGCAACAAAACTCCACCCCGACAACGTAAATTCAAACTTCAACCCATTCTAAATCACGCTAGCGACTGAACAGCTTCACGTAAAATTCCAACGTCGTCCAAATTAATTTCGCCTGCAAATTTACGGTCAGCGCTAAGACATTTTCAATACCGACACCTCGCAATCGGGTCTAGTTTGCATAGGAATAAGTAAGCATGGCCCTGAACATGATAACTTGTAGTCCCGCGGCAGAATCTGCAGCGGAACTTGAGAGCAAAACTTCTTGCGGAAAGTATTCCCTCACTGACACATCTTGAGATTGGCGTGGTGTTGAGCAGAGGATCCTAGCGATTCACAGTGGGGTGCAGTCTCCAAAGCCTATAGCCAAGATGCGTTCGCTAACTAGCGTTTCTATTTGTTTGGTTGTTACACCAATCGCGTCACTGGTAGATCACGTGACTTTTCGTGTCTATCTACGTGGTTGAAAAATAAAACGAATCGAAACGCTAGTGTGCGAACGCATCTTGGCTTTAGGCTTAGCAGTTATACTAGTAAATGGTCTCACATTTTAGTAAAAAATTATACACTTTTAATAGGATAAAGTAAAAAATTCAAGTTCCTGCACTGAGGAAAGGTTATAACGGTGGGAAATAGCTTAGGGCCTAAATGGGTTCGTGTAAACATGGCGCCTGCATTTTCGTACAACCCGGGGATATCGTAAGAGGCGACTAAGGGAATGAGGGCTCTTCTAATACTGTTAGGCGATGGGCTTGCAACCTGTCACTAATACACTGGTAAATATCTTAGCCTGTTTGTGCAAAATGTGGTTACAGAATTACCAACAACTCTTTTTGTAGTTGTTGGTATTTCTGTAGCTCTGCCTACCCCACTCTGGGAATGAAAGCGTGATAGTATGTATGTATGTATAATGATTCATTTCCCAAAAATATCATTTGGGCAACCGCTTTTTTTTTCTGAAACTAAATATTCCTGGATTTGTTTCCAAAACCGGACAACCGGTGAAATCTTTAGCATAAAGGCATTCCATCTTAGTCCTCAGGGTTTGCAACGCCTTTGCAGGCTAAAGATTGAAATCATGAGAATGCAAATACATATGTATATTGGTCCCAGATCCCCCTTACCATCAAGTGGCCTGTGTGCTCGTTTGCCTACTTTTCAAATGGTGATAGGTCAGTCAAACTGAAGTCGGAGTCCCACAACATTTTTAACAAAATGCCCACTTCAGTTTGACGAACCTATTGTCATTTGAAAAGAAGTTACTTTTTGGGTTATTAAAAGCGCTTTTATGTTTTTAAAATCTTTTTACTTTATAAATCAAAAGGTCGTTGCTATAGTAACATATGAGGACCACTTTACAAAATCCTTTGAAGATAACGTTGCACTCAGGGTACGTGTTAATGCGCTGTCTAAGCTATTCTTGGCAGATAACAGTTCGTTTTTCGTTAAATAACTCACCATTCAATTCCACGAAACATTATAAACAGCGAGCTCAATGTCCCTTGTATTTTGACTTTGGTCACTGGATTCTTCGATCAAGTTGCTCGGCCTTAGTGCTAGGATGCCCAATGGGCACCCCTGACTGAACGTTGGACTGACATACCTCTTTCGTAACTCTTCTTTCATCCATCCACCAACGTTTCACAAATGATTCATTTGACAACCCGCGTTTTTTTCCGAGACTGTAAATAATTCTGGATTTATTTCAGGACCATCGTGTATGTCATATTATTATTGTATAGGTGGGTAGGAACTAGAAATAAATCAGTCTATCTCCAGCTTACGTGCGTGTCATTTGATCCTCCATAATATAATTATTTTACAGTGTAGAACCCTATAGGTCAGATTAGGTTAGTTTTATAAAAATCCTGAAATATTTGTAGTTAAAGAAAAAAAGCGGGTTGGCTAATGAATAGGTTGCAAAACGATGCATTTGTCAAAGATTTGTCGGCGAAAAGGCAGAGAACCGACCAAACCATCTTAGCATCCATCCCTTTTCCATCTTTATCACTACTTTTACCAATTCATATCGTTTTCAGATCTCGCTATTTCATACTCATCCTAACACCACACATACTTCTCAGAGCGCTCATTTCAACAGCATTTCAACAGCATCTTGCTTTCTTCTTTTGCTATACCCATGATTCACTACCATATATCAGTAATGGTGTCAATACTCCCCGAACAAAGGTAAGTCGATAGCTTTCCTCGATATGATCTTGTTTGCCAAAATTTAAAGACGGTTAGTGGTAAAACTTAGACTTGTTTGACTAAACCGCGTCCGCTCACAGCTTGTCCCACAACCAACCGCCTGTGTTAGTGTAAGAGCTCCCCATGTTTGTTTTGTTGTTCTACTTTACGTTGTGACGTCAGGAATTGTTCTAACGCGTTATATTTAATACCCAACATCCTCGTGCGTTGTACGAGTAATTCGTTCTAAGCATGACAGGGCTGGAATTCTACAAGGTTATAACGATATCGTTTTTGACCTGTTTCCGTATTGTCAACGTTTTGATAACTCTTATGTCATTTACAATAATGGCGACTGTGACATTAACGATTCTTAAACGTGTCAAACACGATATCGTTTTAACGCACCTGAATAGAGGCCCTGGTATCATTGCCATTTGTTTGGCGATGAAACTTTGTGAAGGCAACCATTTAAATAAGTATAGGCACGCAAATGAGTGTTGTCCTAACTCTTTCTGTAACCCTACTAATATAATTTAATAGATACATCCCCATCCTCAAAGCATCCAACTTTGAGAACAAGTGACGCGACTTGAAAACTCCGGAGTGATATTAAAGAAGGCGGCTAACTGCTTAGTAATAGCATAAGCATTCTGAATTTAATGTCGTTACCGTTAGAGTATAGAATGCTGCGACTACATCATTGCAGTTAGACGCCTTTGGTATATCGGCAGAACAAGTGACGCGACTCGCAATCTCCTGAGTTGATGGTCCCCTGACGCTGGACGGAAACATTCGGCCACTCGAGATTTGGGCCTTTTTAGGTTCTACAGCAACCAAAAAAGGCTTATGTCCATATAAGCCGTTATTTCATATTGAACTTTAATATTACGCGAGGATGGAATAAATAGGAATTAAATTTAGCTTTGCTTTTGTTCTTTAGTGAGTAAACAAGAAAGATCATAATTCATGTTAAGTTTGCAACATGTTTAGGCACGAATTTTAATAGATACAAAGACGTACATAAATTGTAATAGTATATACGTTATGACAACACTTCCTTTTAAGATCTTTTCCGCAGTCAGCTGTTTGAATGTGCCAATTAATAGGCCAGGCTCATTGTTACAACCCTACAAGTATAAGGCTTCTTGAAGTAAATCTAAAAGTTTGTCTGGACTTTTGGATGTTTGTGTTTCAAATCACGCCTAAATACTTCTTTTACTCTCTATTCTGGATTGACACGTTAATACTTTTTATCTCGCAAAAAATATAGTTTCGGAGGAAAAAGCAATAACAGAATTGTAAACAGACAGAGTTGCAGGCAAAGGCTAGTGTAACACAACATGTGCTGCAATTCAAAATGTATGGGATGACAGTTGTCCACGTGGTTTATCGTAACGCACGAAAATGTCATCCCATGCATTTTGAGTGATAGAAAAGAAAAACGTTACAAGCGTTTGCATCTTGGCTAGGCCCCAGGACTGAGCTTCTACGCTAAAACCTTATTGTTTTTAACGTGTTTCCGTAACGTGTTTACTGTCAACGTTTTGATAGCTCTTATTTACTTGACAGTAATGGCGACCATTTAAAAACACACACATACATAACATATTATCATGCCATTAATCACAGAATTCCCAGAGTGGGGTAGGCAGAGCTACAGAAATACCAACTCTAAAAATACTTCTTGATAGGTAATTCTGTAACCACATTTTGCACAATCAGGCTAAGATGTTAACCAGTGTATGAGTGACAGGTTGCAAGCCCATCGCCTAACAGTACTACAAGCTCGTATTCCCTTAGTCGCCTCTTACGAAATCCACGGGAAGACATTTAGTGGCACTAGACGCACGAGGTACGGTCGGTTAAAAACAATACAGGGCCTCTATGGCAGCGTTATAACGATATCGCGTTTGGCGATGTTTTAGAATCATTTATGACTCGGTCGCCATTATGTCAATGACATAAAAGTTATCAAAACGTTGACAATACGGAAACATGTCAAAGACGATATCGTTATAACGCAGAAGAATAAAGGCCCAGGTTGACCTAATATGCAAATATGCGACTGCTTTCTAGAATAGACGCAAAGAATAAATAAAGAAGTGCGCATGAGTAGTCATTTATCATCGAAAAAGATTAGGTCATAGGGTTACCAATTAGCTACATTGCTATTATAAATGCCAAGTGTTTGAAACCGTGTGTGCATGTGTGTGAATTAGTATGTTTGTTACACTTTCACGCTGAAGCGGGTGGACGAATTTGGACGTTTTTTTTAATGGTCATAGGTTACATCCTGAATAAACACATTGAATAACTTTTGTGCGGAATAACTGTTCCCGTTAGATGGAATTACTAATTCTACACGGCAAAAGCTACTAAATAAAAGAATTTGCTCGGTATAAAAGGATATGACTTAAAACTTGTTATAAATGGGAATACTTCCTATCTATTGGCAACATTAAAGGAGCAATTGCAGCGAGCTGCAATAAATACCGTGTAAGCTGCGTCGGATGCTCTTGACAATTAATGACCAGATTCGCAAAAAGTTACGTAGAAATGCTAGCCTACATTTTGAAGCTATTCGTCGAGGTTTTGTGAAAGGTTCTGCGGCAATTCTGCTTCTTTTACAAATTCTGTATACACAATTAAACTGTTTCTAAAATGAATACTTACTTATTTATACATTTGTGTATAAAACTATATTAAAACTAAATCGCTTAACCGCCGTGTGGCTCAATTTTGGTTGATATTGTGGTGGTTTGCGCTGCCAAACACTTTAAACCAACAGCATACACCCACGTGCATCATAAAATATCAAGGTCTTACAAGACATTTGTCAATTAACAAGCTGTTAGGCGCCGTGAATAATATATCCTCTCCAAATCAAATATTGGCTTTATTCCGATCAAATCCAATAATATAATCAACGCTTACTGAAAATCCCTATTCCCGCCAAAAGCGCCGACGGCGTAAGAGAGAAACTGTGGCGCTACTGAGCTGCGTGATGCCATATTCTTTTCAGCCAGCGTTGGATAGAAGAAAGGAGGTCGTCAAGTGAATAAATTAATATTATTACACAGTAAACTAGGACCGTATGTCATAAATTATTTATAAAAAACATTACTTAATACCGTTTATAATTCTAATACCTAAAGCAAACAAACTGAACAACAAAGTGTAAAGCTCCGCCGCTGATCCTAACAATATAACGCGAACAATACGAAAGACGCCAGTCATTCCACAAGGGTTGCAAAATCGATCAAACGCATGTGGTTAACACCTCTCTGGCGCAAAAACTAGAATACAAAGACCCCTTCACACTGAGTAGAGCTTTAGAGTGTGAAGGGGATGGAGTTCCATTTTATGTTGGCGATGCATTAAGCAAGGCAGTATCTGGAGTGGCTAGTTTAGGGACGATCCCCTATAATTGTCACCCGAGGGCATTGAACCGGGAGCATATGCGTAGGGACCGTACTATAGAATTGTAATAGATACCTTGTATTGAGTAAACGTTATGGTACACTCAGGTGTGGTTTAATAGATTAAAGTTTTAATAAAATTGGGGCAGACTAGACTAAATTTCAACAATGGTTTAGTGTTTCATGACATGGAAACGGCACATGCTCATTGGCCATCTGGTGATAAAAGGGTGGGTGGGTAATTTGACATAATCCAGATTATTTTTTTATGTCAAGGAGAAGGCACACGAGCACTCAGGCCACCTGATGGTAAGCGGAATCTGAGACCCATAGACATTTGAATTCACAAGACTATAATTCTAAGACCTCAAATGAGTTGCCAACCCTGAGGACTAAGATGGAATGCCTCTATGCTAGTAATTTCACCGGTCGTCTTATCCCTAAACCGGAACACAACAAAGCGAACACTGTTGCACGGCTGCAGTTACATAAAAGGATAGAGTTAGAGGAGTTATATCGATGTCTCTTTCACTACATGGAATTTGTCAGGTTTTGACAGCTCGTAATAAGGCCTTTGAACTACTATGTATGAATAAAATGGAATCGTAACATGGTGAATAGAGATTCGTAGGGTTATTAGAAAAACAATCATAACACGTTACTATTAGGAACAAATAGTAAATTGATAAGTCTATCGGAAAATTACGCTCAAATCTGCGTTATAATTAGTAGAATATGCTTTATTTTAGGCTGTATTCCTATTAACCCCATTTTACGTTATTGTATCAACCTATTTTTGAATTTTGGCTTGATACAGAAAAGGATCGCATGTCATCGACAAATACTCATATCGAACATTTGCGACGATTTAGATTTAGCCAAAGTGGATAGAACTGATACCTAATTAATTGCCAAATTAAACAAATTTATAAGGTCCAAAGAATTACTCCAATAGAAATAGTAAAGCATAAAAAAGATCTAAATTTAAAATCGTTCCAATAATCGTAAAATTAAAGAACCTCCTTTATTGCCGAAACCGAAAACTGCCGTTGACGGGAACCATGAATCACGTCCTATAATTGTATGGTTTTTATGGCCCCATTAAATTACCATGAACTGCAATTTATAAGCGATTCTGTTCTCGATGCAGTTATCGTCATAACACGTTATAGTGATAAAAGTCAATATGGCTTGGTTCATATCAAGTTTTGGCAAGAGTTCAGAACCGGCGGCGATGGCGTTAACGGACATTTGCAGCATCTGTCTGCAGCCTCAGGGGTGTAACGCTTTTGATATAAAACAGGGTCTTCATTACGTACACTTTCATTATTAAATATTACATTTAAAAAAGTTTCTATGAATAATTTTCGGGACAAGTGCTGAGTATTCGTTTTTTATGCAAAGCCATTTACTGCTTATCTAGACTAACCTAATAAGTCCAAACGGGTCCATATTGGCTCATATATAAAATTGGTCTTTCGAATTTTTATACAAATAACAATTTGTGACTATACTCATCATTTCTCCGAAAAAAATTGCTCATAACTTTTTTGTTCATAATTTGTTATTCATAATCATCGCAACTCCTAAAGTGAATTTTACTGAAACCGTTCTGATTTTAAGACGTTTATAAAACAAACCTACCTAACCTAACCTTATTTACAAATTGTTTTTTTTTAATCCTAAAGTAAACAGGTGTATGATTAATATTGATTAATAGTAAGCATTATGATGTACACCACCACCACCACCTTCACCACCTTCCACCAACTTGTTTCACCACCTTCTGAATCCATCAGACCAGCTCGATGATGCCATATTATTGTATTGTCATCGAAGTTACGTAGCTATACCAAATTTCAGCTCAATCGGTCCCCGGGAATTGGTTCAAATCTTACATGCAAGATTTGAGATTATGAACAACGACACACATAAAAACATCAAGTTGCTTCTTATAATTTTGTAATTGTTGTAAATAAGGTTTGCGAAATAACTTACATCAACTATGATGTGAGTTAAATCGCAGATGAACTTTGTCTTTCTGCTTTGGTTGATTATATTATAACTTATGGGTAACATTACCTATATAATAGCAATAGCTATATTTTTTATTTTGTTTTCACTTGGTGCTATCTCCATTTTAATTAATATGGGTCAAATAAGTAAAGTAAATCAGCAAGAAATAAAGGTACAAATTGAAATGTGAGAGAACTTCTACTAGAAAAAGTTGATCAAAAATACCAGAACGGTAAGGATTCTGTTTCTCACGAAAAAATTCAAGTGGTATACGCAACGTTTATTCAATGTTTTGTTTATTATGATGCTAAAATATTAAGTAAAACACAGGCAATAGTGATGAACATTTGAAACACGAAGTGAGGCTTCTGGGGAAGGTTTCTTGTTGGTGCCATCTCCATATGCAGTAAAATCCCTATTTCATTTTTCGTCAGGTATTTCCCGACATATTTATGAGGGGTAGTTGATCACCTGATATCCAATTTTAGATTTTTCGTGACATGATTTTATTTGAAAATGTTTGGTGTAAATATATCGACGATGTCACTAACAACAGGCAGCGAGAAGATAATAAAAATCACCGTAGTATGTAAATCAACGTAATGACCAGGAAACTCTAACGTATTTTGATGTACTCGTACCTGGTGATAAAGTAAGGGAACATATGTACATGAATTAGTAAAGATAAAGATAAAGAGAAATTCATTTGCAACAACACAAAATGTCATTACATACTCGTAGAGATAACTCAGCATTCGCTAGCCGTAAAGCCAGCGCTGGTCTTCCGTTGGTGTTCTGAGTCTTGGGTGATTATATACCGTACCTATTTAAATTTTTATTTATCTGACTCCGGAACATCTGCTGGCTTTGTATTTCTAGTCAGTCTTTACTTTAAAAAACCGGCCAAGTGCATGTCGGACCACGCACAGTGAAGGGTTCCGTAGCTGGGATGAACGTTAATGGTTGAAATTCATTTTTTTTTTATTAAAGTCTTCACAGCGTATCGTGTTCAAAACAATTTTGGTTGGAAGTATTTTTATTAGAATGTTCTATTTAACAGTTCAAAAGCTACCCACCCGGACAGAATTTTTACGACTTTAGAAGCATATATCTCGCCTGTTCACTTACGTAAAAATGTCACTTAAAAACCAGTGTATCATTTTGGAAGCCCTATCTAAAAATACCTCACACGCTGATGAAACTCAAAAATGTTTTTTTCGTCCCCTAGTTACATGTATGGAGTGCCACCCCTAAATATTTTTTTTTGTCAATTTTACTACATCATTGTATAGCGGTTCATAGAATACATCTATCCTCCAAATTTCATTTATATAGTGCCAATAGGCTCTGAGTAAAATGGCTGTGACATACAGACGGACAGACGGACATGACGAAATTATAAGGGTTCCGTTTTTGCCATTCGGCTCCGGAACTCTAAAAACAGCTTCAGGAGATTTCACTGCAGAATATATCCCTTACGAACCGTTTCTTTCAAGTTTCGAACTACCATCTCATACTTCTAGTCTCCTTGGAAGACATATTGATTTTCAAACACTGCTCTTAATTTTAAATTAAAACTCCAAAACTTATCCGTGAATTTTTAAAATTTTGAGAGCATTAATGGCACGGTAATATTTTCGGGACTCGAGCAAACTAGGGATAAACTATCCCCGTTTCAGAATTTATGCTCGTTTAAATACGCTTTTGCCGTGCATTTTGTTCTTTCCGCTTTAAATTCGGGATAAAAGCTTAAATATCGTGCTCCGTTCGACTAACAGCGCTAATGAGCTTAAAGTTTCAGATTGTAGCTTACAAACACCGTCTTTGAAGTATTTACGCTGGTAAAACAAACTAAATCTCAAAGCCGCTGAATATTTTCTAGAAGATAAAATATTTCAAAGACTAGGCAATAATCTAACAGTCTTTCCATGAGGTGATCTAGCCCACAATCCTAGCTATATTGAGTGTCAACATTTCATTTCTCCAGTCCAAAAAAACCAAACAAAGGATTTCTTTAACTTATAAGTCTTATCACGAAAAGGTGCATTTTCGGAATCATTGAGGGTCCTAAAGTAGATCAGACTAATTTATAATATATACTAGAATAATATAGTTATACATACTATTACAACTTACTAATATAGTTATTACTATACATATTATGATAACTTATGTTATTTTGTTTTTTTTGTTGTGTATAAGTGTGTTTTCTTTCTTTCTTTCTAAATAATAATTCTTTGAATTCAGCCATGTACCTATGGAAACTTTGAAGTTAAAAAATACATCACGAAGTGCTAGGTTTTCATTACATTTTTAATTATTTCATGTGTTGAATTTGCCCATCTATTCTATTTATTATTCCCAAAACATTTTCCTTCCAAAATCCATTTGAAGTTATAAATATTCGTTAATTTCCGAGTGTTCCGGATGCACAGAGTCGTGAATAATGCTGGAGCGATGAATTAGTGTGGCCTGCTGGAGTCACGCCAGGCTATTGGAGCCAGGGACCAAATTAAATAAGATGACTTAATGCACCTTGGATTTAATGACTTGGCTTAGAAAAGGTACAGAAAATACTGCCTTATCAGACTAAAAGGTAAAGGCAGTGCATGCCAAGACTTCACGTACAGTTTTTCTTGACCACCACGGTGAAGAAGCTTATAAATATATTATATGACACTGGAGATTTCACAGCGAAAACATTTTGAAGCGAAGAAAAGTGACCGTGAATGACGTCACTTATGTTTTTTGTCTCTTTCTTTAGCGTGATCTTGAATTATTGAGAAAGGGACAAAAAACATAAGCAACGTCATTCAAGGTCACTTTTCTTCGCGTCAAAACAATGTTCGCAGTGCCATATCTAGTGTTAAAATAAGCTTCTTGGTGGTGGTAATACCAGGCAATTACCATTACTTTTAACCTGCCGCCAAGCAGCAATGTTCGTACTGTTGTATGGATACAAGACATCCGGTGAAATGACCAGCATATTTCCATTTTATGTCAGTAATGAGAGTTGGCAACGTATTTGCAGCCTCGAGATTGCAGTATTGAGTTTGAAAATGTTGTAATAATGTAAATGTAGCCTGAATCTTAGCAGTGTTGGTTGCTATATGCGTATTTGTACGTCTTTTGGTACGATACCGAATTAAAAATACTGCACGAACGCAAAAAACTGGTGTAAATTCTAATTCTCCATGCTTATCGTTTAAAAATATAAATTCTATTAAAAAAATCTGGAATTGCTCCAAACAATACTGCCACGGAACCACAATACAATACAAATATTCTTTATTGATCACCACATACAAATACAGCATCAAAAGTAACTACTAACCGAAACTTCGAATAGTACTTTTCAGTTGTGTCGAAACGCTTCGAGTTAAACTGTTCTACTTAGTTTAATACCCATATAAATTTCATATTGCATTGTTCTGTCCTTTGTTTCTTTATCTGCTTTGTCAAAGTAAGATTAAGAGAAAACGAGAAATCGTTTTACAATATCGTTTAGATACATTTTATTTTATTCTTCTAATGCAGCATATATAATTAATTGTTTAATATTCCACCTAGTAATAGTGCCTTTAATTGAATCCATTTCGCTTCTACATCGTAATCAAATAATATAAGCTTAAACCAAATATCGTAAACTCTTATTTACTTACCATTACGTCAAAATTATGATTGCGACAAGTAAGAAGGGCAAAAACCAATTGTAATAAAGCACCAGCTAGCTTAGCGCAGTACATTTCTGCCTCGCTTATTAATATCACACCTATCCTTTACTTCCTTATCCCTTATCGTTCCACTTAATAATCCTTACTTTCTTATTAATATAAAATTCTTAAGCGGAAGATAGAATTTTTACCGAATGAATAGCAAACGACTTATACGTGGGCGGAGGCCGGGGGAAACCTACGTATACCTAAGAGAAATATAACCTCTCAAAAAACTTCAGATGCGATAAAATGGCAGCAAAAAGCGCGCAATGCAAAATGATTGTAAGTTTGAATATTATTTTTCAAAGCCGCGGCTCAAGCATTTGTTTTAAAATGATTACGATGTGTTCTAATTTTGTCTAACACGCGTGTTCGAGTTGACCCTCCAACGAAGAGGCGCAACGCGTCAAACGTAGCCTCCCGCGGGGCCGTTACCGGTTTAATATCGACGCCAGTAGGGATGTGCTCACTCGATGTCGATATCTGCTTACTGATGAAAATTTAGATGGTTCGGTTAGGTGAGGTGAGGTGTCAAAACATGTGTTAAGGTACTTAAGGTATACAATTTACGATCTTAATATTTACAGTAACATAACGTACAGAGATCGTATTAACAAACGCGATTGTAGAAACGTAGAAGATTCATAATACTTAGCTAGCAAAGTTGCGTTGTCGCCGTTTTGTAAATACCAAAAGTTTCTTTGTCTGTGTGTCGATGTATGTGTGGTATGGTATCATAATGCTAGAACAAAATGGTCGGATTTTGAGATGATTTGGCAGCAATGCAGGCCCCTGTCCAAGGATATTACCCGATGCTCTAAAGTAAAAACATCGTATAAATGCTCATTCGAGCAGTTGAGTGTGCTAGATGTTATTTAACCACACAAAATAACTATTTTATCAATTAATCATTTAAGTGCCATATTACTTACTGCTATAAAAGTTCTTTCAGTAACGTGGAGAATACAAGAAAAAGACCTAATCTTATTATGGATTGCGTCGTACTGATAATAATGGACCATTTCACAATAATGGTCATGATGATTTTTTCTTTTTTTTAAAGTGAAACTTTTATTACATCGTCTCATTTTTTTTGGTCTGTGTGTCGCATGTCGCATGACGGTCGGCCGCGGAGTAGGGATAAAGTGAAAGGCGCTCGTCAGAGCAGCCGAGGCCAATGTGGCGGCGCCTATAGTTCCATCAGCTGACCGTGTAGTGTATAGACTATTATTCATTTGTGTTTATATCCTTAATGGAATATTATTCCGAATTTTTTTTAGTTTAATATCTATAATGTAAAAAAAGTTTCACTTTTACCGTGGTTTCATAAAACCACACAATCCTTTTTTTGGATATGTTTACCTAATTTTCTAACATTTTTAAACACATCACATCTAGTGTTTTGTGTTTATTTACTTACCTTTACTTGCATACAGTATTAATAATTCCATTGTGTTAAATAGCTTTTAGTAGCTAGTAGTAGTTTTAGGAGCGACGAAACTTTAACTGGAACGTGGCAACTACTCCGAATTGCATAAAGAACAACTATAATCTAATATTTATCAAGGAATGATGAGAATTGTATTACAATTATATTCGTTCGATATTGTCTTAGTAAGACTTTAATAATAACATTGCAATTAGGTCAAAACTACGATGCTGACGATGATGACGACGAATGTTATATTTAGATATTATACTTAATTACAATGACGTTAGATTAAACATGCCATCATGATGATCATCATCAACATTTCAGTCGAAAGTAGTACATTTCTGGACATAGGCGGCCACCAGGCCCACTCCTGCGCCGCTTGCATCCATCGATGTCCCGCAAACTAAGCCACGTCGTCCACTAAACGTGTAGTAGAAATTAAGTATATTATCACTTTTTCTTCTTCTTAACACACGTAGATCACGTACACCAGAAAACGTGTTCATTGGTGTATAAATCCGTCTGTCGATTATCGATAAACATATCCTTAAGCACATCCCTAATGCTGCTGAAACAGTATTTATTGAGGCGAGTGTACGGAAAATATTGACAGCAACATTACTTTATTATACGTTGGCATTTAACTTCAAAGCTGCTGTATTATGTATGTTTATGTTACCTACTCTTAAACGTGGTATTACATTCTGCTGGATGTTGTAAAATAACCCTTAAACATATGCGGATCAATGCTAGAAGTTGTGAAATATAGATGCATTCATTTTAGGGCAGATTTGTGCCGGAATATATTCATACGTACCATAAAATCAATACTTATCTTTGTTTTTTTCAGTCGTATGTTACATGATGTAGTTGTGATCATACTTGACAGTTAGGTTAGGTTAAAATACCTCTTTGGTATACGAATACGTTCTTCGGCTTTTTATTTTTTCCGCCATATTTTTTAGAACGAAATCGCTACCCATAAACCAACCATCTTTTATGAGCCTCAGTTTCAGTACCCCCCTCCCCCCTACGTATAACTGTTGTTGCTACGTGTTATAAACTAGTACGTAACTGGTTTCCAATAAGTAACGTGTGGGACTGATTTATCGCTTTAATAGGCACAGGCGTAATTAGATGACCATAGTTAGTGCATTCGCGCGTGTATGGACCTCACATTGTGCGGATGTACTCCCTCTCTGTCTTATAAGGGGTTAGTGAAAGAGATACTCTTGCGTTAGGATATTACAGATAGCCATTGAAGCATTACTGATGGACTGAGCTGGCCATAAATATACATTATCGTGCGCGGAATCTCGATTAATAGCGCAGTTCGTTTATTCTATGTTGGTTGTTGTTCTATGGTGTAGCAAAAATGTTTTTATTGAAAGTAATATAAGCCTTAAAGTTTTACTGATATTTTAAATGTAAAAGTATTTTTTCATTTATTATAAATTATATAGATTAATGACTACACTTCTTTTATGTTACAGTACTGAGTACGATAATACCTAAATAAAGGCAGTTAACAGTCTTAGCGATAGCGCCAAAAACAGTTATATAATTAATAATTCCAAAAATAATCTCGATAAATTTGTAGGTAACGTCAATTTAATTTCGAAATAGAACTACATAAAGGTTTCAGGGCCAATATTTTTTTGGAAAGAGTCACTGTCAAATTAAATGCTTTTTTTTGCCTTTCTTAACATTGATTTGTTATATTCTCGACATTTGCGCCGTTTTGTAAGGAAAACGAGCTTGGAAAGGCTTAAAATCCTTTAATTTTAATCCTAAAAGTTCGAATTCGCAGACCGCATCTAATCTTATTACGGAAAAATTAAAACGATACGCGCCGCAGTATAGCACCGCATAAAAGATCACAAATTTAAATAAAAATTCACGTTCATCCCGTTTTTGTGGAATATTTCATTAAAACACGCAATGACAGGGGAATGAAAGATTTTTTTCAGCCGTTTTTGGTACATGTGACGCCGGAGCGAAAATGGCTCAGTCCAAAATGGCGGGTGAAAGATCAATATGACCTACCAAAAGGTGATGCTGGCTCCCTCACACTCGTCGCTTTAAACTTACCCACTCGCTCTGGCGCGACGACGCGTCACAGTTCTGATATGTCGCATGACAACACAGATTTCAGTTGCAAATTTTCGCAGAATCTATAGAAAATGAAAACTTTAAGGTCCTCGATTCGGTTTTCTGTTTACGAAGCGATTAGCAATTTGCGGTGGATGTCATTTCCTCCGGTCCTCAGATAATGCTTGATTATGAAAATTTCGGCGTTTAAAATTATTTAACGCTGTGTAAATTGACATGTTTATTAAATGCGGCGTTCTGCGTTGATGTAAATCTACATGGACGACATAACCAACATAGATATTATAATGTTTTGACCTTTATTCGCCTTTACCTTTATTCTTAATTAATATTTCCGTATATTTTGTACCCGTATTAAAAGCAAAGAGCTAGATAAGGACTAACCGCCGGACTCAAATACATTATAGAAATAATTTAAAATAGTGTTTTTTTTAAATGTGCATATTTTTTTAAAAATTACATAGTTAAGGGCTTTAATAAAACAAAAATGAATTGATTACTTTGTGTAACAAAAGTTACCCATGTAACTTGTATGACTAACTTTCGTTACAGAAAGAACTTATATTATTAGAAAAATCGTTACTAAGGAACGACTTAATCGTCAGTTCTATGTAAAATTGCTATTTATAGGTATATCAATTCAATAGTGAACATACATATTTATTATTCTTACGTTCTCTGGAAAGTGCTAAGAGAAGGGTGGCTGCATACGCAAAACAATGGTCCTGTTATTTTTTTTTTAAATAGTTATAGTTTAGACCCTCTGCAAAAACACCCTATACAAAATCGACGACAGGAATGACGTCTCAGCTGTTGTTCCATGTTTAACATTTACGGACCTTATAAAGATTTACATTACATTTATTTCAGACATTAATACGTGTAAGCCAATATCATTTAATTAAAATATTACAATCAAACAATATGCGAAAAAACAATCTAAACCTTAAAAGTCTTTTTTTTTCAGTTTTCATTATATAAAATCTTAATAAACGGGTCCAAACTTAATGCATTGCGTTTTATATGTTTTTTAACGTTTTCATGCATGTTTCCTATTGTTATTGACTGATATAAAAACTTATCCAATAAGCTAAAAGTAACCCTTAAATATCTTTTATATTCCCATTTTCATTGAAACAGTTACTTAGGTATTAGGTATCATTCTTATTGTTCATAACCTCTCTTACTTAATTACATTCAGCTGATGAGATTTCTAGTCCAAATAGGCAATCACCAAATGCGTCTGCCGTCCAAATTTATCGCCGAAGGGTTAACTTTTAAGCCAAATGACGTTTAACTTAATTAAGTTTGATTAAATTAAGTTAAATATTACGAGGAAAGTCGCTTGGTAAAAATGTTTTGTGACTAAATGCCAGACGGACTGGACGTTTAATATTCCCTTGATAACTTAGTGCTACATAGGGTTGATACGCGACTTCAGCGACGGAGTTTTTTTTTATAAAGTTAAATGGGAGCTTTATCACCTGGACTAATTAGCTAGGTATGAAGGTGCTGAATAAAGTAGACATTTCCCTTGGGTTTAGGATAATTTTAGTGAAAATATTACCTTTTAAGCAGGGCGAATGCGACACGGGAGAAGGCTGGGGGGTGATTCTCTCAACACACCGCTGCATCTTTCTCAAAGATGAGGTTTTATCCGCCAAGTTTAAGAGGTCCTGTCGGAGCGTACAAAACACAGTTTAGCGCGTGCCTTCTTTATTAGGCAGCTTTATACGACACTGAACTTGACTCACCTGCCTGCTGCCTAATTGAGAAGGCACGCGCTAAAATGTGTTTTGTACGCTCCGACGGGACTTCTTAAACTTCTTCTTCTTATGTTCAATTCAGAATTAAGTTTCTTCGAAATTAAGTAAGTAGTGTACTTACCCAGAACATTTACTGTTTACCTAATTGGATTCAAATCCAGCCGCTCATGAAGGCGAGATCGAAAGACAAACATAATACACATTTAAAGGAGCAAGGCAAACTTTAATAAAAATAATAAACTATGCCCGTAACCAAAAGAGTTGAGTGTTATGTCGTAAATTCTTTTTATATGAACTTCTTTTGCATTAAGGGTCCCAAGTTGAATTTCTGCATTTTTTTGGATTTTTGCAGCAAATTAAAAAACATTCAAAGCCAAATTGTTTTGTTTGTGTAAATAAGTTTCTGTCAATCACAGTTGCAAGATATGACTCACCACGCAAACACGTGGAGTTAAATAAAACACTGTAATCATGTTGCTTATACATATTAGGCATCAAATTCATCAGTATTTCTACGTTTGTTTGTTCAAAATTCTTTTTAAACCGCTAATTCCACTTGAGTGTCGCTTAGATCATCGTATCAAGCGGATGTGTGCGGCCGTGATCGATCGTGTGTGGCGTGGCGTGACCTGACATCTTCAAATGTTGCCTATCTCCTTAGCTACTAAAGTTATTAAAGTCAAGGGTCTACTTAAAATGGTTGTATTAAGCGCCGATTGTCGCTTATACATTACATTTCGTGCAAGTTTCATAAATACCAGGAAAAAGAGGAATTTAAAAACTTTGTGGCTCAATGAGTCGTGAAGTCAGGTTCCTATAATGACTAGAGTTGTTATTTATATATTTAAGTATGTAGGTATATATGTATATGCATGTATATGTATATATGTGTGTATTATACATGTACGTTTATATTAGTTTGTGTACTTGCTAATTTGTTTAAAATTTATTTATTTATTTATAAGTATTATCATTTCTTTTTACTTTTTGTGCAAACTTGTATGTGTCCAACCCCATGCATTGTCCTTACTCATTTGCTTCAGGGTTAGCTGGAAGAGATCCCATTTAGGGATAAGTTCGCCTTTGTACATTAATTTAGTGTTATAATTGTAATATTTATATTTTTGTGCAATAAAGAGTTTACATACATACATACATACCAGGCACTGAGTACAAAGGCATGGTACATAAAATATATTTCATCCTGATGAAGCTTTACCTTTATTTTTATTTTTTTTACAAACCTACGTCTTTAAGAACATTATGCGATAGGATGTACCTAATACTAATTGTTTTTTGTCGGTATTAATCTTTTAAGTTGACATTATTAAGTAAACGAAACATGCAGTCCTCTTAATTCAATGTGAACCTACTGCTATCGAGTTTTTTTAAGTATTGATTAAACTTTTATAAAAATAATTAATAAAAATACCGGGCAAGAGCATGTCGAACCATGCTCAGTGTAAGGTTCCGAAGCCGTTAAGTAAGTACTTAGAATAAACATGAAAATCACCAAAAAATATGTAGATCTATTTAAAGTCAATTGGTGCCGTCTTAGATGATTGTAGTAGGTATAAACACTTTAATCCTATGTATCTCAAGAATCAATGACGTTTACTTAGTCGTCACAGTTTTTCTTTAAAATTCGTTATATTATGCTGTATTATTTCAGTTTTTTTTTCCAGATTTTTAGTACAGGTACAGGGGAGGGACGGGGGGGGGACACTTGACTCTTACAAACATTGGCGCTTAAATGCTATATATTTCATAAAAAGATCACTTAATCGAAAAATCGTATAAAGATACACTAAAAAGAACAAGATATTGACTACGCAACCCTAAAAACTACTTTTTACCCTTCAACTTTCTTTATGGCTTTAAATTAAGCTTACAAAGAACATACCTATTAAACATACTCTTAGGTATAAGTATCACGAAGAGCTAAAATATATTTTAATAATGCAACACGTAATATTGTGGCAAAGTGTGGCTTAACATTCTAATATAAAACATCTTTCTGGCGGTATAGGCACCCAGTGCAGGAAAGTGTCACTTTCCGCTCGCAATATAGAAGTTTCCGAAGTTTGATTGTAAAACGTAAATGTTCTGGCAAATTCGACTTTCCACATTCGGGTAAATCATTTCAATGCCTATTGGAAGAGATTGTGCCAAGTGTGTTTCACATATTCTGTGTTAATACGGATCTGTTTACTGAAATGAAACATGTTTTGTTTGCTGTGTGCTATGTTGGAACTTGGGTGTAGATATTTGTGTGAGTTTTGGGGCGGTTCGACCGATCTTATTTCAAAAGCGACTGTATTCATTCTTTAACACACAAGGACGATTTTTCTTTACAGTTCGTCAATATTAATGTAGTTGTTGACATAGAGACCTCGTAAAATTATTAAATACCTAAATAAAGTGAATCCATTTTGCCAAAGGACACTGAGGGAAATAAAAAAATACCTACCTAATCACCGTTTACACTTCGGTGCATTCATTTATATTTTTAGACCAAGAAAATGAAAAACACCTAAAAAGTAAAAATAATCACGGTGATAATAGGTGTTTGTAACAAAATGTTTTGTTTCCGTAAGTTCAAGTACTGGCTATTTTTCCCTGTCGCTTACCGTCTTTTATTTCGACATAAGTTGCCCCGTGCTTGTACGTAACTAGGTACGTAAGGCAACCTACCAAGGACTGGACACAAGCGCTTGTAGCTAACCCCATGTTCTTCTGTTTAACCGGAGTAAATACTCTTTATTCGAACAATTTAATTGTCCTCGTGTGTGATATCCATGGACTTGTTACTTGAATAAGTTCATGGTGATGGTCTGAAACCCGACATTGGCGAAATATAACTTGTTAAAAAGGAGTGAAAGTTAATGGATATTAGAAATAAAGCTACATAGCTATCGGTTTAGCCGAGCTATTTCTTCGTCAAAACATGCGACTCCAGATTGAAATTTCCTGTTATCTCTTTTAAAAAAGCTAAGGCTTGCAACAGGTTTTTTGTCATAAAATATAATGCAACATATCCACACGCACACACACACGCTGGCCTAGTTGGGAGTGACCCTGCCTTCGAAGCTAGGGGTCCTGGGTTCAAATCCCGGTAAGGGCAGATATTTGTGTGATGAGCACGAGTATTTGTTCCTGAGTCTTGGATGTTTTCTATGTATTTAAGTATTTATTTCTCTATCTAAGTAAGTTTATCGTTGTCTAGTACCCATAGTACAAGCCTAGAGCTTAGTTTGGGACTAGGTCAATTAGTGTGACATTGTCCTGTGATATTATTATTATTATTTATTATTATATCCCAAATAGAATGTTCAATGTATCCCCCAGTTGAGGTTCAGTTTTATATCTTCATTAAAGCGCTACATTACATCGCGGCTGGCTGGTGATCGGTTAGAGCGCCCGATTTATTGCGGCCCTCATCGGTACCGATGTTGAATTTAGAGACTGGACACTTAAATATATATTTAGAGCCTTTGCCTCTGTATCTGCTATTTATTTCATGTTAGAAAGTAACTAAACAACTACCATGTGTCACCATGCATTTTATTTTGAAGTAAATGAGTCAATCTAGTCATAATATTGGTGTGAAACATAAAATGCATGCAAATACAGTTTTGGGATAAAAATATGCGCAACATTATTCACGCGCAGGAAAATATGCGCATACATTTAACTTAATATGAATTAAAAGTACATGACATGGTTCATCTACTAAGAAAAGCATTTCAATTTGCACAATTCATTAAAACAATCAAAACCAAATTAAATAAGTATATCTATATCTATACATATAATAAAGCTAAAGAGGGTCGAAAGTCTGTACATGAAAGATATTCAAAAAGTTCGCTGGTGATACTAAGAATCGATAACAGACCACGCTCCAGCAGTTTTAAGATTTTTTTGTGTTATAAAAATTTAACCTTTAAAAGGATAACAAACACAGTCCAAGGCATTGGCATAATTACTCCCAGATCAATCAATCAATGAAGAAGGCCCTTCGGGTGTTTGTCCTTCACCATTCCTACTATGAAGTAACACATACGTTTCTGTAATCTTTGCTTTTTTGTAACATTTCTTTATCACTTTACCTAAGTATCTAACTTTTGGTGATAATGTAAGTTTAATTTTCTATTGCAGGTGTTGACCTCGGCCGAACAAGGAACCGTTTAAAGTATCTAATGGAAATTTAAAAGGATACCTGTTTCACCGGACGACGCAGCATGTCGACCTTTTAAAGGTAGGGTTAAGATTACGAGTCGGACTCGCTCACGAAGGGTTCCCGTATCTATAAAAACGGCAAAAAGAAACGTCTGTTGTATGGGAGCCCCCTTAAATGTTTAATTTATTATTTTTTGAAGTATTTTTTGCTACAGTAACAACAGACATACATCATCTGTGAAAATTTCAACTGTCTAACTATCGCAGTTCATTAGACATCCTGGTGATAGACGGACAGACAGACGGACGGACGGACGGACGGACAGCGGAGTCTTAGTAACAAGGTTCCCTTTTTACACGCTGGGTACGGATGATGACTGACAACATCAAAATATTATTAAGAGTCAAAATTCCTCAACTCTCTTCCCACCCTTATAAAGAGAAATTCAAATTTATAAGTAAACCACTAAGCCTTGAAGATGAAGAAGAGATGTTACTTTGTGCCAAGAAGGTAAAGATAGATCAATAAAATGGCCCCTTAAATATTACTGAAGGTCTTATATGCCTAATAGTCACCATATCGTAGACAGCAGAAATAGCGCTAAGTGCCGCCGTTTAATAGCCGTTATACCATTAGTTATTTATAACAGTGTCTCGAGGTCAACCATTAAGCCCCTAGCTTATGCACATCCACTAAAATAGCACTCCTATAATAACTTATTCAGCTCCTCGATACCTATTACACAATAACTTGTAATCATTTTAAAGTTGTAGTATATAATTGAAGTTTCAAAAAATTTAAACGCAACATAATGCGTAAACAGAACGTCGAGAACTCCTCGTTCCATCATTCCGAACAGGCTGAACACTTAACAAAAGCTCTTGAAATCCCACCACAGGAGTAAAAACAAGAAATCTGCGTCGCGATACTTTTTAAACTTACATCACCAACCTTACCGCATTGAAAAACAATCCGAGATAGAAGGGTAGAGGGTCTGTATTCGAATGTTTTAAGCCGGCGGTTAAGGCGTTTGGTTTGGATGCGGAGATCATCCGGGGTGGAGGTAAAAAACTGAATAATTCGCGTACATATCTCGCGACATGGCTGGCGTCTTGGGAGTGGCAACAATTTTCCATTTGGTCGAAACGCAGCCGCTATCAAAATACGCTATTTGCCTCGACGAATATGTGGTGGATATCAGGGAAACGAGGTAGTTGGGTGAGACGTTCATGTTTTTGAAAGTATTATACTAGTCGTGCTTTGTAGTGTTGCAAATTTTTACGTTTGAATTATTTATTAAGAAAATCCGTTAATCAAAGGTGAGGTAGAAAATATTTGTCCGGCTATTTGGGAAAAGCCTGGCCTGACGAAAGCAGTGTTGCTAGCCAAAATTAGAGGAAAAGAGCTGTATATCGGCCTAAGTGGCGTGCAATAGAAAATACCTATCTCAAACATGAAAGTGACGCGGGGAGATATCGACTTTATCTTTTGAACACAAGTAGTCAGGTGGACACTAAAATTTCATTCAAATATTGGAAGTGAAACAAAACAAGCTTTCCAATAACAGCAATAAACAAAATGGCAAGACGAAAGTGGAACGGAATAAGTGCGATGATAAAACTTCTCACTCCGTTTTGATGGAAGTAACGCAGACGCAGTTTCGGCTTCGAGTAATATTGCAGATTTATTAGCGCTCCAGAGTTTGTGAAAAATTGCCACGTGAAACACATCCCGACAGCCGAATAAATTGTGATTGAGGAATAGCTTCCCAATTCTTGCACAAGAATTGAAATGCCTGCGGATATCTCGAACGGATGTCTGATTGAGAAATAAACGAGGAGTTTTTATATGAGAATTTTATGGGACATTACGCGCTCTATTGGTTATGAGCCACGCCTATCGCTGATATTGGTTTATCAAGTACAACAATATCTTTGGAAATATGTAGCAATATTAAAGGGTGGGATTGGTACGCTGATTCCTTTTGGAAGGGTCGGATGGGTCCAGATAAAAAGGGTGCTCGAAGTTGGGCCAATATCGGTGACAGGGCCGCGTCGGCACTTTGTGGCCCGTGACGCCGCACTTTGCTCGGCCTTTTAATAGAAAAACATTTTTCGGTTTAATAAATTTACTTGTTGCCAAATCATCCTGGATTTGTACCTAAAACTCTTCCAAATACCGTGTTAATTATTTGCTATACTTAACGCTTTAAAAAAGATAACTTTCGGATTTAGCAACGATCGAAAAGTAAAATAAAACTGTGATTTTGAACAAGCCAAGCACGAACATTTGTTTACCAAAGAAACCAAGTAAATAAAGTATATTAGTAATAAACATGTTATAAAGTAAATTCAAGTGAACGACTAATACGAAATATTTGGAAGCAAGTTTCCGCCCACTTGTCAGGAATATGAAAGGACAAGAATCCCGGGCCCAATGTTATTTACATGAGTATTCCGATAAATGTAAGGGGTTAGCGTGGCCCAGCTATTTACCTACGATATGCGTAATCTTTCGGAAAAGGGTTCTGCGGGACCGGCCTCGACTCCAATGAAAATCCTTCCCTACCCTATTCAACTCGCATCCCTTTCTCAAACCAACAGAATTCTTGTCTCTTTCACCGTACACAAATGTAAGCAGGACAGCGAATACAAGTTTAATATTATCTAAGTCTGTCGGTATAACGTAACTGTTCGCTTTTGCTATTGTCGTCCGATTCTGGATTGCTTTGTAATATGACGCTCGATACAAAAGTGCGCTCTCTTCTAAGCAGCGTAGGGTAAGCGAGATGGAGAAATTTATTTAGGTGGAAGATCGTTGTGAATACAAGTTTTGCTTTTGAATAAAGGATCGAAAGATTAGGTGCATGGTGATGTAAATGGTTCAATAATACAACGGGATGCTTGCTGAAGTAAACATCAAAATGGAAGGTTATTATAATAAAAATGTCATCACGGAAGCGATAAAGAGGAAATTGAGCGCAAAACACTTTTTGATTCTTCCCTCGGTCGAAAATAATTCGTTATTAATGTTCAAAATCACAAAAAGGAAAGTTAAAATACAGTCATCAAACAAGATAATCCTGTACAGGTAATAAATTGTCAATTTTACCCCGTACAATAGGGTTTTTTTCTACAAAAGCGGCCAGACGGCTGAGTATAAAGCGGAATGAGTAAAAAGCAAATTTATTCCCGGGTATCTAGGCACAAACAGATTAATACATTTTTGTCAACACATCAATTAGCGCTTACTGCGACGGGGGACAAATAAGGGAATTATTTCACTGGATCCGATGACAAAGCGTTGGTCTGATTCTCGAAAAACGAAGCAAAAACCCTCTCTGTACTCGACGCTGAGGAGTGAGAGGTTCTTAGAGGTGAGGTTTTGCTGGGTTTCTGTTGATAATAAGACTCATTCGTATATGACAACAGCAGTTTTGTAGAGATGGCCGCACGGAAATCTTCCAAGAATACTTGGCGAAACCGTCTTCAGTCTTTGCTGAGTTGTAACCACTGAAACAATTGAAAAGAAACCGTTGTAATATTTGTTGCTAAAGTATAGATTGCTTTTGAAACGATTGGTCATTAAATTCAACCTAATATAATAAAAAAAGAGTCCTTCTGTAACATAAGTTCTGTCATTGATGAACTACTGATTGTAGGATTTTTATTAAGTTACTTATCAAACTAATAAGCTGCAGTGTGTTTTAATTCCTCGGCCTGATGAGTTACTTTAAAAAACAAATTAATATCTTCCCTGTTTCTTCTAATCCTTTTTATTCATCAAACCTGTGGTGCTAGACAAGTTGCATTCGACAATCGTTAGCGATTATGTCTCGATTGATAAATGTATGGAATTGACGTAAGCCACCGAGATAGTAACGTGACACTTACGTCAATTCCATATATTTTTCAATCGAAACATAATCGCTAGCGAGTGTCGAATACACCTTGTCTAGCCCTACAGATATGGTAAAAAGGGCAAGCGTCATTTCTACCATCGACATTTGAAAGTAGAATCCCAGAATCGGGCCGCGGTATCCCAGGCGTCACCACCGTTCGGGCCCTTATGGCCTCGTATGGCAGTTGTGTAATTATTACACAACTAATTTATGGCAAGTGTACCATTCGCAGAATATAAACGGTCCCATTACCACTATCGAGCGTTAGTGTTCTAGCTGGAGAGGATGTCAATAAGTCTTTAGAAGTGTCTGAGACTGAATACGCAATGAGTTTATAATGTTTCAGTGTATAAGAGTACAGTAAGATGTAATTCCTACAAATATTATAAATGCGAAAATTTGTGTATGTGTGTTACTTTTTTACTCTTTCACGATGCAACGGCAGGACCGATTTAGATGAAATTTTGATTAGAGATACTCGTAGTTTAGGCCCTAGATTAACACAGGGTACTATCATCCCAAAAAATAAACAATTTCCGGATGGAAAATCGATAATCGAAATCGACGCAGATGAAGTCTCAGGCAGAAGCTAGTTGTAAGTGTTGTTTTTAGATACGAAATTGTTTAGAGTATGACAAAATTGTACCTACATTATAAACGAAATGACAATATTAAATGTTGGGATTATTGAAAACCTGCCAATTTCCATTGTGAAAGATATGGAAACAAAGGACTTTAAACATCGATTCTAAAATTATTATACAATGAGCATAATGATTAGTTATTCGATTACATGAAAAAACATGTAGCCAGGTTTTTAAAGTATGACTTTTTTTTTGAAAATCTATTTAGGCTCACTAAGTCTAAAGCCAGTGCAGCAGTAAGCCGACAAAAATATTTCCCACTTTAGTGCCTTGTCTCAATAAACTCTTAACTATCAAATAAGAAGCATGGCACTATTGCAGCGATAAGGTTCTCAGTATGCTCAACATTTTTATTGGGTCTCTGTACCTTAGCTCACGTAATACAGTCTCATGTTTGTTTCTATCTCGAACTCAGACAGCTAAAAGTGAAAAATATAATCTCCGTGATGCAGGTAAAGCTAAACTTTCCTGTTTTAATTCCCGCAGGATTTTAAAACGTTAACTGCCACTAACTAGAGAGAGACTATTCTTACACGCGAAACGTGTCGCTGGCACTGGTTGTATTAAAACGCGCAGAACTCCATATCGGGTCCATTTTGTATAGATAGCTAAAGGGCTGGTACTGAATTTGACACTGAAACAAAAGTGAGAACATGTTACTGTGGGTACAATTTTATATACATAGTGACCCGTTTTGATTGCTTTTGATTATCTACTTTCACGCACTTTAATAGTTGAGCCCCTATTAAAGTGCGTGAGCCTGTCATGAGTCATGATGGTGTCAAGTCAAGAAGAATAACTTATTTCGAAATCAATCATTGACTTTCCAACAAAAAAGTTTTATTGATGGCAATGAGAAGGCATACGAGCATTCTGGCCACCTGATGGTAAGTGGAATCTGAGACCCATAGACATTTGAATTCTCAAAACTGCAATCTTAAGACCTCAAATGTGTTGCGTTGGACTAAGATAGAATGCCTCTATGATAGTAGGTAATTAATTAAAAAAAAAATGTTCACAAAGTATGGTAAACACTCTTATTTAGCACGCCTTGTAACTAACTAACAATTTATTTTAACCTACATCTACTTTGAGCTTGTATAATGATGGAGACACAAGGTGAATATAGGAATTCCTCAACGGCTCATAATATAGTATACAAGGTGTCCCAAAAATCGAAATAGGTGATAGGGCAGCTCAGAAGCTATCGATTTAACCCCCATGTATGTTTAGCGATTTTTAGTACTTTCGGAGATATTGATCATTTTAATCGGAATTATTGTAATTTTTCCATACGAAAAACCCGAAAAAGACTGAATTTCTTGTATTACATCAATATTTTTTTTCAGTGAATTCTTACATCTATAGAATCATTATGAACTTAGGATGTTATTAAAGCTACTTGCCGATTTCTTACCTACTAGATGTTTCCCTAGTACGGAGAAAGTAAATTTATGTGATGATTACACAAAAAGCTGTAATAAAAAAAATTGGCAAGTAGCTTTAAAAACATCCTAAGTTCATAATGATTCTATCGATGTAAGAAACCAATAAAAAAAAAAAAAAAAATAATACATGAACTTAAGGGTTTCTAGAAACATTGACACAAGGAAAAATTACAATAATTCTGATTAAAATTATAAATATCTCCGAAAGTACAAAAAGTCGCTGAACATACATGGGGGTTAAATCGATAGCTTATGAGCTGCCCTATAACCCATTACCGGCATGTCGTCGATTTTTAGGACATCCTGTAGATCTGCACAAGCTCGGACTTCGGATTATCTTGATTGGTAATAAAGTGTGTTATTAAACATAAATTACAAAAAAAGTTACTTTATGTTATTAAATAATTAATTTTGTTCCAGGATTCTGCTGACGCCCCGGGCCGCTGCACTATCGTACTATAATGGCGTCGTAAATTCTCCATTAAATTGGTAATGTGCAATGAGAGCCGTAGGCTTTTAATAACTTTCACATTAAGCTTTAATTTACTTGAATGATCACTAAAATAGCTTTGTTTTCAGTGATCTGAAAAACAACGGTAAGAGAACGGAGATAATTAAAAAGAAAAGAAGAATAAAAACAGGTAAGGGTTCAAAAATATTTATTTACTTTTTTATACGAGATTTACAAGTTTTTCTGGCAAAATAGTAACTATTTCCTTCCAAATTTTCTGTGTGTTGTAAAAGCTGTCATAATTGTGTCCTGCAGCAATAAATATTGTTTAATTTCATTTCATTTCATTTCAATATCAAAGGACCCCGCAGCAAACATAGGGAAAAAGTGGTTTCAGTCAAATCTCACGAAATTTTAGTATGATGTTGATTCAAATCTCCTGATTATTTTTTTATAAGGGCACAACTCTCTCAGACGTATACTTTCAGAAATAATCAATTTATTTATTTTAAATATGTTAGCTATTTTACGTAATTCCTCATCTTTGCACAGTTATGCGGCATGTCGTTCGCAACATAGATAACTGATGAAATGACATGTCGACGTGACATAAACATTATAAAGGTCACATTTGTGTCACTTAACTTCACCCTATTCTCTTGACTTGATTTTATCTACACGACAATCTAACAATAATAATTCTGACCGAAGGATTAACTCATCTTTATCTTCGATCGTAATTACAATCACATGAATTAAAATAAATAAAAATACCTCAGATCATGGCAGCAAGAAACCGTTGCTATGTCTGCAATAATCTTGTCGCTCCCCGTGAAGAAAAAATATACTTGATTATATCTGAAAGTATACATCTGAGAGAGTTGTGCCCTTATAAAAAAATAATTAGGAGATTTGAATCAACATCATACTAAAATTTCGTGAGATTTGACTGAAACCACTTTTTCCCTATGTTTGCTGCGGGGTACTTTGTCGAAAACTATTTTGAATAATCACTTCCAAGTGACATTCCGTTAGTTGTTATGGGGTTCATGGAACCACTATAAGGATACACGTATAATGTTTATTAAGAGAGTTCTTGAACCATGAATTTATTAAAATTTCATGACACCGCTTTTTACGCGGAATTTTTTCCATCAATTATTTCATTCCTCACGAGTGGAGCGGAGAATTATTTCAACGTCTTATTTATCCATAAAGTAAGAAAACCGTTATCTTCCTAAATCGACTTATGTGTGACATCCTAATTAACATGGAAACATGTGTATTGTTAACATTAATGTGTACATTTGTTTCGTACTAACTAATTCTCAACGCAATGTATCGGTAACAAAGCTAACAACTGACACTAACATTTGATTGCTTGTACTTACATTGGATTGTTTGCATTACATTGCTGCTCGAGAAAACGATTAGTGATAGATTACGATTTGTGACTATACTTACTCATAATTTCTCCGAAAAATTTTGCTTATAAATTTTTTGTTCATAATTTGTTATTCAATTCATGATCATCGCAACTCCTAAAGTGAATTTTTCCTAAAGTGAAACCGTTTTGATTTTAGGACGATTATAAAACAAACATAACCTTATTTACCAGTAGGTTTTTTTAATCCTGAAAAGAAACAGGTGTATGATTAATATTGTGATCATTATGGTGTAAAATGGTATGAGAAATATTTTCGGAGTTCCAATAATCTAAGTTAGAAATTTATATGAACTTTGGCGCACTCCTGCTTACACGCAAATGCAAATATCCTTATACAGGGTGATTTTGGGGTCATGATCCGGAATGGCCAAAAGTGTATAAGTTGGTCATACTGAACAACTTTTCCGATGGGACCAACCACGAAATCACCAAAAAAAAAACAGCTGTTCCATACATTAAAGGTGAATTAATTGAGAGTTAATGTATGGAACAGCTGTTTTTTTTTGGCGATTTCGTGGTTGGTCCCATCGGAAATGTTGTTCAGTATGACCATCTTATTCACTTTTGGCCATTCCGGATCATGACCCCAAAATCACCCAGTACAGGGAAGTCGATACATTTGAAAACAAGATTTTTTAAACTTTGGGAAGTTAAGTAGCTCCAATATATTTTTTAACAAACAGTTAAGGTAATCCCCTGCCAAATACCAACCAAATATGTATTCGTTACTGTAATTGGCAGTTAAATCATTAATATTAAATTTAACTTTGTATGATCTGTCATTTCCGACATAATAGATATTACGACCGGCGCGGATACTACTTATACCTAACTTAACTTGACAGACCGTGTACGTCAAGTCGATACTAAATTATCGATACATCCTCATCACTTAAATTTCTTACATTTATCTGGCAACATATAGTATTACAGTCTTAAGACTGTAGTCTTAAAAATGCAATTGGCTTTGGTTCACAGAGTCCAACTTACCAATGACATAAACACATTTATGTCCGGTTCCTATATTCAAACCGCGTATAGATTAGGTTAGGTTAAACCGTCAAAATTTGTCAGTTGCCACTTGTCACGTACAAAATGTGTCAAATTTTGACTCGAAGTAACCTAATCTATTCGCGGTTTGAATTTAGGAACCGGCTGTTAGACATGTTGTCGTACTTATTTTCCCGGACGCTATTACTGTCAAGCAAATAAAACATAAAAGCTACATGATTTACCAAATATAATAGAGCCTCTGTGAAACAAGTCTGCTTGAAAGATCTACTTTAGTCCTCCCAGCGATTTGTTATGCATGCTACATAAAGGAAACTTTTCCTTTGTCTCATATCTGTATCGACACACGTTCCTTATTCCACAGCGAGCGCAAGGAATACTGACGCGCTCAGGAAGTTTCAGAGATGAACGTTTTATGGCTGTCTTGGATAATATGAATATTGTTACTTATGACAAGATTACCTTTGGAAATTCATAGTTGACTCGTGATCAGAGGGGTTATTATGACGTAGTTATGCAATTAACTTTACGGTGAGCGTAAAGAAAAGAGCTATGACAGTTATATAGCTCTGTCCTCTACGCTCGCCGTAAAATGAACAGTGGGGCTAGTCAAGTTGCATTCGACCATCGTTAGCGCTTATGTTTCGATTGAAAAATGGGTACGAATCTAAGCGGCTCGGCCTGAGGCATGCTGCTGAGGCACGCGGGTGAGGCAGCGTGCTGGCCGCGAGCCGTCATTTCAAAATGGCGTTGGACACGATGACAGCCGCGGCTGCGTTGATCATAATTCACCGAATTATTAACAAAAAGAAGAAGAAAGCGCCTCGGAAGTCTCAACAACTTTATCAAATTTGTACGCGCCTCGCACACAGACAAGTTAGAACTTGTCGTTCTGCCCACGGCACGCTCGGATACACGTTCAAATTACGCGAGGCGCGCACACCGAGGCGCCTTTAAGCACGGTCAAAAGACCGACTCTCGACGGCTCGCCGCGCGCCGCTCACCCGCTGCTCGCGCACAGCGCGTGAGCGCGTACGAATTTGAGCAAAAGAGGTGAGCCGTGCGTGCCTCGACCCGAGGCCGCTCTAATTCGTACCCACGTCGTGCATTAATAATACTATAAACTTTGTAAGATACTTTAAAAACTTAAAAATTACCAGGGCCTCTATTCAGGTGCGTTAAAACGATATCGTGTTTGACACGTTTAAGAATCGTTTATGTCACAGTCGCCATTATTGTAAATGACATAAGAGTTATCAAAACGTTGACAATACGGAAACAGGTCAAAAACGATATCGTTATTACCTTGTAGAATTCCAGCCCTGGTTCTTTATGCTGTAAAACGAAAAGTGTTCCATTTGGGAAGTAGAATCGATACGTATTCTACATAGAAAATATTCAAGAAATGAACAGGACTAACTCAGTAAAAACTGCATATTGCCTTCGACGTGTTATGGTAAGCTATCGTAAAGTTAACAATACGATAATATGCCAAGGGCAATATGGTTTTCCCGTGTAGGATAAAGGCCCTGAAAGTGTGAAATAAGTTACAATAACACAAGTGTTGAAATGAGCAATTTATCGAAGAACAAACTTCGTCCCAGGCGGGCAGATAAGAAACTACCTACTTAATATAGCGGGTTTCTCGGTTGTTTCGAATGCAGCGAAATGCAACGGAACGGGAATTGCAACGGAGATAACACCAGCCCGGATATCCTTAGCGAAAGTCATCTTGAAGGCTTTCGTTGTCTTGAAACAGCTAGGCTTTATGCGCGACTCTGTCCGTCTAGAACTAGTTTAAGTTGTATCTGACTTCTCATGACAATATTAGAAAACCTTTCTTGTGGAGACTCTTGTGTAGATAGTTAGGTACGCCTTACAGGCTAACAAACTTATAACATACATAGATAGGTTATTTATTTAAGCATTTATTTGGAACAAAAATTATATAGATCATAGATGATTAGTAAAAATAATCCTAAAACTATGTTAGCAGGTAAGCAACTAAATTAAGGTAAAATGTCCCCTCTGGACTCCACATGGACTGAGTTCCTTTGGCGAACTATGGGACAGTGCACCCTATCAAGAATCTTGTTTAGGAGGCTGCTGGAACTGCCACGTATTCGATGCATCAGGGAGGCAACTCTTTTGCGTATTATGGCCTGAAAGCCATCAACACGAGCCTCGGCAAACATGCCTGATGCACTGCAGCATCGGGGCAGCCCCAACAACATCCTAAACCCATTGTTATACTGGAAGCGTATGGCGTTGACAGATTTCTAAGTACAGCTGGCCCACAGACTGCACGTGTAAAAAGTCTGACAAAATGCCTTAAAATGCCTTATGAACAGCTAAAAATATAAGCCCACCACAGACATCAAAACTCATTTTTCGACTACTCGTGGGCAGGTTTTATTTATAACTAGGTACCTACTAGTAGCTTCTGCTCGCGACCTCAGCCGCGTAGATTTCGATTACCGTTAATTCCTTTCGAGTTTTTTTAATTTACGCTGTGTTCATGGAGAGTATATAATATAAACTATCTCGATTCCAAATTTCATCCAAATCCGTCCAGCCGTTGCAGCGTGAAAACACGGGATCCTATCATTTCATAACCAACGTTTCAAAAATGATTCATTTCGCAAACATATCATTTAACAACCCGGGTTTTTTTTCGAAACTGTTAATAGTTCTGGATTTATTTCAGGACCATCGCGTAGAACCCTATAGATTAGGTTAGGTTAGTTTTCTAAAAATCCTGGAATATTTGTAGTTACAGAAAAAAAGCGGGTAGGCAAATGAATAGGTTGCGAAACGATGCATTTGTCAAAGATGTGTCGGCGAAAAGGCAGAGAAACGTAAAAAACACATACAAATTTTCACATTTATAATATGAGTAGGATAGCAATGGTTACAAAAATATAGAGGCAAAAATGTAAGGCGAAAGAAGCAGAGGACGACCAAGACGAATAGCTTTTAGAAGCTAAAAATTCAATCATTTCTCGATTCCACTCTAGATTTCGACGTTAATGCTTTTGTGCCAAACAAGCTTACCTAGGTTTGGCGGAATCCGGACTAAAGTACACTAAAATTGTTATTTAATTTACTGCCACTCGGTAGTAGGTGATGTTATAGGAACCTAACTCCGACCCATTACCAGGTCGGTACCAGGTGCCCATATTATATCCTATTACCGAGGGTTATCTTTATTACCATCGGTAATAGGATACATTCACAGTACTATAAAACCTAATTACGACGCATACAAAAATAAAGTAATCGTGACGTTGGTTAAACAAATAAAAACTTAACATTTTTATCTATAAAACCAAACCAATAAAGCTAGTAAGAAAATCTTTAAATGTATCTTAACATTTAAAAGACTCAAACATTTAAGGAATTCTATGGAAACAAGTATTGTAGTGCACAAGTTTTTAATAAAAAATAAGGCCTTATTTAGTATTTTTCTTACCACGGAAATTGCTCTTAAAGTGCTTAGTTATTATAAGTATTTTATAACACTAATAAATAAATAACTGACGGCTGATATAAAAATATAGGCCACTGAACCTAAAGTACCATTTTAGCTATTATCGTGGTATACCTCGAATTTAGGAACCATAACAAAAAACGGAACCGATTACCGCGGTGTATAATTTATTTTTTATTTTTTTATAATAATCTATTTTTAACATATTTCCAGACAAAACACACAAAAATCGTATTTTAAAGTCGCAAAGAAAACAATAATATGTATTTTAAAAGACTTTGCATTAGATTAGACATTACAACGATTACGCAAATCACTAAATAAAATGTGAGTTTACTTATATGTGGCGTCTTGCGTTTTTATGGCACAACCTGCTCCTGCGCTGGCGTTGCGGATACTAGCGATTTGCGAGTTGTTTATTTGATGCATATAACACTATCGCCAAAAAAAACGTAGTCTACAAACTGCGCTTTGATCGTGTCCAATAAGATTCTTAGCGAGTAAATCGACTTGTTCATAAAACGAATATTTAAAAATACCGCGATGATGGGTGCTGATTTTGGGGGGAGCGGTAATAGGTGCCCTTACCTTGGGTTCAGCACATGGAAATATAGTTAAATAATTTTTGGAATGCACGTAGTTACGCTGATTGCTAGTGTCTATCTTAGCAACATTTTGCATGATACCGTAGACATAATAAACCTTATGATCATTTTAGTATAAGCCCCCGAAACAAACTGACAATATGATGGCCTTAATATTACGGTGTCTAGGAGGTCTCATGACAGTCTCGGAGGTGGGCACAGGATCTTTACTGTACCTTTAACTGCCCTCCTAAACCAATAACCAGTATCTCAAATTCAATTACCAAAGCAGATTCAATCCTATTCTGTTTGTAATAAGGTGGCATTTGCCACAAGAATTTTGTCTAAGATACTGCCATTTATGTTAGCAGGGTAGTGTAGTTAACGTAGATCCACCAAATTTAGATTCGTTAGATTGATCTTGCTTGCTAATGATGTCTAAAAGTACAGTCCACCGTTTTACCCGCTATACAGCCGCCATGTAGGCTAGAAGACAGACGGTAAGCCAACATCCAACCATTCTATGGCTTTTGACGTAGAGAGCTTCTCGTGTTGTTCTCCTAGACTCATTATTTTTAGTTTAATGTAGTTAGCCTTACACTTGTATTGATTTTATTTGTTCTAGCTTTAATAATAATTATTTATTACTTTACTAAGTACTTGTAATGTAACTTACTTTTAAGTATTACTGTACTTTATGTTTGAAAAATGACCTTCTGCTGGAGTTTCTTGGCGCTTCTTCTCCGCAATGATGGTCTTATCTGAAGCGCTAGTAAATTCGCTTCGTTACCGACGTGTAAAATAGCCCCTTGGGGGCCTATTTAATGAATAAACATTTTGATTTTGATATATTTTTTTTATCTTAGGGCCGCTATCATAAAATTATCCAGGCTGAGCTGCCAGTCTCAAGCCTCGTCAAAGATAACGTCAACCCGTAGAAAACTGTCATCTCTGACGCGTGTAGCTTAGATCTGATTATTAAATGCGTACCTTAGTCCTCCGAGTTGTTAACATTAAATACTAAATTCATACCCATACATAAATAACATCACGCATTCATTCCCAGAGTGGTGTAGGCAGTGCTACAGAAATACCACGGTGAGGGCCAAAAATATAGTACACATAACAAAAATACAATACATATTTATTTATGATCGCTCGCAAATATTTTAGCTAGCAAAATTAACTTAGCAGTGAGTAGAGTAGCACTTTCTTTCAACCAAGTTCTGTAACACATCCGGCAAATTAAACGTCAAAACGAAGTGTCAAGTTATTTTTTTTTGGTTGCCTACAGAAACGTCTTTAAGGACCATATTTTGTCACGAATGTCGAGATTATATTATTCTTAAAAATAAAGTATTTTAGCGTACTTTATGTCTTTCATACACCGTGTTTTTTTTGAATTTTAAGGGCACGTTCTTCAAGTCAAATTAAGCTAATTTCCCGAAGACAGACATATGATAACTCGTACGGTTATAAAGATATTCAATTATTAAAATTAATCAGTTAATCACGTTAAACTAATGTAAAAGGCTCTTAATTGATACCTAACAATTTTCTTTTAATTACCTATTATGAGTAAAGAGTTTTCAATTGTTAGGTCGTGCACCTGTCAAGTGTTATCTTTACTTGTGTGTGTGTATGTCACGCTGACTTGACGTATTTGACACTAACTATGAGTTAACTCTAAAGACCCTTTTAGAATTATTGAAGACAAAACATTTAATTACTTTGTTCTAAACAATTTTTTTTTTTTTGCAATATTTTAAAATCTAATGTACCACGTAGTTTCTATACGTGTACCTAACAATATGCCGAAGTTATCGTAAATCAAAAAAAACACGGTGTATATTATAAAGTACGGACATCCAAAATATAGTACAATATATACCTAATATAGTACGGGTGGCAACCCTACTAACTACGGTAAATATTCATAACTTTAACACATATTTTAAAAGAAAACTGCAAGCAAAAGAGAAATAAACAAATAAAGCAAAGGCAGTTGCGGAAAGTTGGAGTCGTACGAAACTTGCGTAATATCCCGTCTGCGACCTCCTCCATAACTCAGCAACTTAATATGAGATGCCTTCTGGAGAACTACTGCCTACTTGAAACAGACAAATTAGCAAAGGAATGAGTTAGATAAATATAAAAGAAAACAACATCTTATTATTTTGGAATAAAATTCGTCAATGCAGAGCTTGTTTATTGTTTTCCGACGGCAGTTTCTTAAACTATTTTACCAGGTTCACAGTCCCGAAGCATCGTGCAGCTTTCTATCGATACGTCCGACGCTCAAATTTTCATATAATTATATAAGGCACATTTGCCTCATGGTCGTACAAGTAAAGTCACCCATGAGGCACATGTCATGTGCCTCATCGGCCTGTGAACCTAGGCTGTTAAGCTATTTCATAACCATCGAAAATAGTACTGCGTTGTAACAGTAAAGACACAAACAGACAGACAATTCTACCTTTGAATTTTATATTAGTAGGGGTGAGCACAAGTACATGTATTCTTTAAGGTGTTGAGTTTGTTAGAAAGCAAACAGCTTCAACGAAATCAACAGAATATTATATTTCGAATCATTGGAATTAGGACTTTGGTTCAAACAGCGGTTATACTCATACCTATGTACCGTCTGTCCGTCGTTGATTGTCGATATCTGCCTGCCGGCAGTGCGAACTGTAGGTCTATAAAAATAAACGGTTTTCAAGCGTTCGGCCTGCGGTTAGGTTAGGACTGGCGCGTGGAACGTGAGCATACAGAAAAGTTCTTTTTTTGGTTCATCGCCGGGCGCCAATTTGGGAACATGCAAACAGTATTTAGTTTCATTGATACGAACTGGGAGAAAATGTAAACAAAACGCAATATATTAATTAAATAAAACGATTTAAACGGATTTTAATCGCGTATATTATTTTAACTAACATCCCGGACGTTTCGAGACCTACCAGGTACCTGTAAAGGTCTCCAAACGTCCGGGATGTTAGTTAAAATAATATACGCGATTAAAATCCGTTTAAATCGTTTTATTTATTGAGTTGCAGTATTTAGTGGGCAGCAATATATTAAGTTTTGACCCGTCTATTTAGATTTTCAAAACTTGTTAAAAATTTTAAAGGCTTAGGTTTTTTTTTTGGCATCTTATTTTATTTACGTAATATTTTAATTGAATGATATTGGCTCAAACAGAGTACCTATTTTATGAAATAAATGCCAAAAAAACATGGATCAACAGCCGTGGCGTCATTCCTGTTGTCGATTTTGTATAAAGTGTTTTAGCAGGGAGTGAACTATGACTTTTTAAAGCTTCATATGTTATGATAAATAAACAGGACAATTGGTTTCGCATTTACAGTTATCCTTCTCTCTCAGGGATGGAACAGCTAGAGTTGTTTTTTCAAACTTTAACCTTTTTTCACTAACAGTTTGTCGGCGGATTTTGGATCTGTCTGTTAATCGCATTAGAACACAGACTATCAGTCTCTTTCAAGTTTTAACTTTGCTGCCACAGCTGTTGTGTGGCACGCGGATCACCGCGGTTTTTTTTTTCGGGTATTTATACTTTTTTTTGGTATATGTAATCGGTTATACATATTTTCTTACGGTCATTCCAATCTTGATCTTTACACCCTAATAAAAAACTATTTCCGTGGTATGGAAAGAATTCAACAAACACTTAATTTTTAACTAAAACTTCAGTACTGAATTCGTAGTTTGTATAGAAACCTTAAATTGTCAGGGTGTTTAAATATTGAGATAAAATTGTGTATTATATAATATATATTATCGATTTGTAATTAAAACAAAACTGTATCCGTTTGCTTTTATGGGTCGGAATTAGGTTTCTCCAATACTCCATGTTAATCCTATTACCGATGGTACGATCAGATAACCCTCGGTAATAGAATGTATGGGAATCTATTTTCGACCCATTGTGTTTGGGTCGGTAATAGGTTCTTAAAGAAGAATTTATTACCGAATAACATTTTACTCTTTTATTAAATTAATCACATTTAGGGTACCGTAACTACAGATTTCTTTGATAAAGTTGAGACTTTTACTCATCAGTTGGAAACTTCCGTGTTTACTGCATATGTAGTTATCATAAGTCCTTTATACTTTTGATGCTTAGATTATATTAAGTTATGTATTTAATTACAACTATACTAATATATACTCGTATATACGACTTCGTATTTATTTTATAAAATCTTTGATAAACGAAATATAAATCCTAGGTACAATCATATTTTAAGGTTTCATTTCGTTTTCCTTAACGAACTTGATGTACAAAAATAATATACGGAACCAAAGCCGTTATATTTTTTTTTAACCCTCGGTATTAAGTTCCGAATCGGGTGCCTATTACCGATGGTAGAAAATGGCTGCTTTTCATACCCTCCGTAATGGAAGCTGAATTCGCGGTAATAGAATCACAGCCTGTTTACGAGGGTCAAACTGAAAGTTTCGGGAATAGAAAAAAATATACAGTTAAATTGAATAAAAGTATTTTTATTGTTCAACGTATTCTCCTTTATATTTTATCCACTTTTCCATGCGATCAAACCAGTCATTAAAGCACTTATTGAAGTCTGAAGTAGGGGTTGACAAAATAGTAGTAATAGTAGCCACGTGACCCGATTTGGAGACAAACGTAGCCACCATCTTTTTGGCCGTGCTGCGAGAACGAATAACGGCTTGAGCTCATCTTCGTAGACTAGAGTTGCCGCGAATAGTGGTTATAGCGAATAGTCGAATACCGATTAATCGCCATTCACTTTGGCGAATAGTCGAATAACTCGATATTACTATTCGACATAAAAAAAAAATTAAACACATTAAAAATATTTCTACTTTCTTCTAAGGTTGTGAGCAAAATAAAACAATAAAGTTAAAGAAATCTGTTTCATGTTATACATACCTCCATATATGTAGTAAATTTAATTTTCAATTTTTAAATGCTGGCAAGTGGCAACCCTTTTCTTGTACATAGTTTACGGGGAATACCCCGTTTTGTATAACCCAGCGTTTGTTATTGTAGTGGATTTCCCGCTCAATCAATACGCTCGTGTTTAGGATAGGTGGCATGCATTTGTTATTTGATTTTCGACATCGGTTGACTTTTTTTTTAACTCATTACTTTTTTTGTTCGATAAAAGTTTATTTTAGACGACTATTCGCCGAATGCCGAATAATACTAGCTATTATTCGGTATTCGACGAATATCAAAAAAATGACGAGTAATGCCGAATACCGATAGACCCATACTCGAGATTGGTTTTTATTTTCAGGCTCATATGCATATATCCAACACTCGTCACCGGATACAATGCTAAAAACTGCATTTGAGCTTCCTCCGTTGAATTTATTCAAAGTTCTGAGGCACCAATTGACACGAGTCGTTTTCTGCTCCTCAGACAATAAGTGAGGGATCCAACGGGAAAACAACTTTCGCACGCCTAATTGTTCCTGTAAAATGATTTGTATCTGACTCATTCCAATGCCCAAACACTCTTGAATCTCCCGATATGACACATGTCGGTCTTCCTTTATCAGCTGACGCACAGCATCGACGTTTTCTTGCGTGACTGCCGATTTTGGTCGACCTTCACGCACGTCGTCCGTGAGGGATAGACGGCCACGTTGAAATTTTGCATACCACCTGTATATTGTCGTCTTTGAAGGTGCTTCTTTACTAAAAGCAACAATCATCCGGTCTCCACATTGTTTTTGAGATAATCCACTTTTAAAGTCGTAATAAATCATAGCTCTTAAATTTTCACGGGACAATTTCTTTTTCAGCAGCGACTCGACGACTTCAAAAAACAATTGAAACCGAACCATCGTTTTTATTTCTATGTGGCCAGTGTGTTAAAATAACGAAACTTTAGAGATTATAAAAAGGTATAATATGTGTCAAAAATATGTTTCTAAGTATTAGATTCCCGAAACTTTCAGTGCAGCCCTTACCACGGTAATAGAAGACTTGGGTATTTTGGTTTCAATAATTATTTTGCAATATATAATAGAGTAAAATAAGTCCAAAAAGTTACGATGCTGAAAGTTCATGAACACATTAAAAAAAACGGTCGCTAAGGAGCTTTGACTAATATTTTGGACTCATTTAAAAACTTTCTTAAGTACCACGCTAATAGGCGCCGTTACCTTATATGAAAAACGCATGGGTGGTGAACACCTTTGGCCAAAGCTGTATATGGCTGGAAATGACGGGCATTATTACGACCAATTTTACTATGAGAATATGGCCTTAAAACACTCGTGTGATCCTATTACGAAACGAGCGACAGCGTATTTTAATAGTAGTTTATGCACTAGTTGCATAAACTACTATTATCTACACACGTATCATAAGCCCTTTAAAATGCGATAACTCGTTGGCAATAACCAGCATTTCAACATTGGATTTTGATATCTGCGGTGGTGTCGTGATGGTAGGTGCGCTGACGGCTGCAACGTAATGTTCTGAGAGAAATTTAATATGATAAAAACTTGAGTTTAAAATTTCGGAATATCTTCCAAAACTAACTTAAATTCCCCCAATTCTAGTATGAAATGAAATTGAAATGAAGTCAATGCGAAACTTAGCTTAGCATCTTTAGATATTGTAACAGGTATTCGTAGCACTGGGCTAGGATTCTACACGATAATAACGATATCGTATTTAACCTGTTTCCTCATTGTCAACGTTTTGATAACTCTTATGTCATTTATAATAATGGCGACTGTGACCGATTCTAAAACACGTCAAACACGATATCGTTATAACGCAGTTGAATAGAGGCCCTGGTAGCAATAATGTACCAAACACACAAACATGCATGCTGTGTGTCATTTACCTTCGGATTCTCCGCACTCATGTTTTAAGACCCCTCATTATGTAACAGTTACATAATTTGTAATTTTATTAATAGCGTAGATTTTTAACGGCAGGTTTGATGTTAGTAGTTAGTAGGAACTTTTATGTGGAAAAGCCGCTACTGTCAGTTCAAGTTCCAAACCCAATTCGAAACCATTAGGTATCCGTAATAATAATCACCTGACCTAGGAACTTTCGAGATAAAACAAAATAACCAGTAGTGAGTTATAGTATTAGAAGTCAAGTTTAAACCGTAATATTACTGCAGCAAATGCCTGCGGCTAAGCTTCAGCAAACTAATGTACTTTATGCAGTTTGGTCCAAATGTCGTTTGTAAATATGAAGAGGCTGCTCTCGTTTGCAAGTGTTTTAAAAAATATTATATTATGTCGTCGTTCGGCATTCGTACTGCGAATGTCAAATTGGGTAATTTTACAGGAGAGATAAAATACATTTTATTATAATAATATGCTTTAGGTACTTAAATATATTAGAATATTGTTTTTACACTTTGATATTATTACTCCTGTTACCAAAGCCATAAATTTTAAAAAAATACGGCTACGTATATACAACGTGTTACAAAATAATCCGTATCCTCACTTTTGACATTGGCATAGTGGCATTCATTGTGCTTATTGCTAACAATAAAAAAAAAACCGTAAAAATGAAATTACGAAAGTAGTGTCAACCCTAGTATACTGTATACCTAAGATACTGAACTGACGTTATTTAATAAGGGTTCACACTAATTTTGTAATTTCTTTTTTACGGATTATTTTGTAACACGTTGTATTTTGTAATAATACCAGGGCCATTATTATACTGCGTTATAACGATATCGCGTTTGACGTGTTTTAGAATCGTTTATGTCACAGTCGCCATTAATGTATCGCCATATGACATAAGAGGTATCAAAACGTTGACATCAAATCCGCGGTTGTGACATTTAAATATTATTTTAAATTTATGAATTAATACTGTAGAGGAAAAGCCCCAAATATGGACCACCATATACATTTTATGAAATAAAACACAGGATTTTCAAGTTAAAGAAATGCTTTAAAAACCAATCAGGCGGGAAATTATCTGGCAATCTTCTAAATATAATAAAAATGTCATAAAGTAACAAACGTTTAACAAAAACTTCGTAATTCTAAATAAACTCAAAATTAACCCTTTCAAAATAGGTAACATTATATGGACCACCATGTTTATAATACGGCCTAGGGGTGCGTAATATGGACTATCATAATTAAGGTATGACAATTATCACATTTTTTTCCTATTTAAAAAAAGGAAACTTGTAATCACTAATCAGCCTTATATGTTAAATAAATGTTATTTTAAGAGTCCTTTAAAATAATAAAGTTAAAAATTGAAATAAGGTTCGAGTCCATATTACGAGCATGTTCATAATATGGACTACTAGTCCATATTTGAAACTAACTATTGGTCCATAATATAAACAGGTGTCATTTGTCGTTAAACTTTTTCCAAAAAGAAACTAGTAATTCGTGTCGTCACACGCTACAACAACAAAGTTCACTAATAATATAACGTTTCTAGGACACCAAGGTACAATAATAAGCGTTTGTCATAAAAGAAGCAACAGCCTTACAAAAGTAACCGAAAATTTCCATCAAATGTGCCTAAAAACTTCAATCGACGATAACTGACACATACGTGCACTGAGCTTGATGGCGAATCACTGGCGGGGAGGCGCACCTCAATGGTGTCCAAAGCGGCCTACTTCACTTCGATAGGAACGCCACCTAGCGAGATATTCGTGTGGTCCATATTATGTACCTAGTCCATATTTGGGGCTTTTCCTCTAACTATTATTATACAAAAAATAGGTGTTATCATTTCATCAAAACACTTTTCACCGAATGTATTGTTTCATCGAATTTCATTTCATCGAACGGTATATTCTGAAACCATAATGTTTTCAGGGTATCTTAAAGATCGGGCGATCTGAGGTCGGGAATTGAAAGGCAGTTGCATTTTCTGAGATCATTTCAGTACCATACTTAGTAGGTAATATATATTTTTTACACCATCAGAGAGAAGAGATTTCAACGAACAAAAAAACTACACCTACATTTTCAAAAAAACAGAGATTTTGACGTGAGAATTCAGAATTTTCGATTGAAAATTGGGGTACTTTTTCGATATTAACTCAAAATAAGGTGAAATAATAAATATCAGAAACATTACGGTGTGTTTTGGCACATAAAAAGGTAAGTTTTTACCATATTTCGTAAAAAAAACCCTTTGTGAGTAAAATACAAAAAAAAAACTTGGTTATTTAAATTTTTCACATACATTTTGAGGTTATGTGAAAAAATTATAAATACAAAAGTCATAGATCATTTTATTACCTACAACCTTGCCATTTAACTTTTTTCCATAGGACTTGTAGTTTTGGCGGAAATCGAGATAAAATGTTTTTTACACTTAATCCCCCCTTTCACTTCCTGACATCAGATCGCCCGTAAATTATTTTTCCTTTAATTTTTGTAATATTCTCTTCCGTTTCCAATAGGTTTCATTCTACTGTTACATTTCTTGGTTTTAAAAATTATCGACCCGTCTATTCAGCACTACCTCGAAAACGCCAGTGCAGTGCCGCCATACTTATAGTAGCCGATGGAATAAGTTACGTGACTCTTTTGAAGTTTCGTTTTTATAATTTTTACCATTTTCAAAGGCTTCAGCCCTGGTTTAGAAGCGACATCATCACATTCGCGGTAATACTCTTGTCGTATTTTGTCAAGTTCGAGTAGCGGTTTGTAATGTTTTTTGTTACAATATCGCGCATATCTTTGAGTACCTACTACAAAGAGAGTACACAATAGAGTATACATGCATACATGTAGGAGTGAGCGAATAAGATGAAAGACCGAGACCGAGAAAGATGAGTGAGCGAGAGGAATGAGTGAGCGGGATAGAGGACGACTGCAAGAGTGATAGGACCTGTGCGCTGGGCTAGTTTTTAATAATTTCGTTTTGTACCGTAATCCAGAAAATAAACTGAGTTACTGATTCTTCAGTGTTTATTTTAAAACCCAGAAGCTACATGCATACATACTATAAATATAAGCAAATACTTTTTTTGTCTTATTTCACATTTGCGGTAGTGAATGCCGAACGATGATGTCTGAAAATATCGGTATGAAATTTATATCTTTCTGATATACACCGACCGCCATGGATCCGAGATTTATAACGTTATAAAATATGATATAATTATAACGGTATAAAAACTAGCGGTATTTGAAGGGTTGGTGTGTCGCGATACTATTGCCACCAGAGGCCTATTGCATAATAAAGTACAAGGCCATCTTAGCTTGTAATTTATTATGCAATCGGCCCTAGGGCCTCTTTTCTACTGGGTTGTAACGATATAGCGTTTGACGTGTTTTAGAATCGTTTATGATCGGCCGCCATTATTGTAAATGACAAAAGAGTTATCAAAACGTTGACAATACGTAAACACTTCAAAAGCGATATCGTTTTTACCGTGTAGAATCTCGGCTCAGGTGGCTAGTTGCAGCGTTGCGCAATATATAGACAAACTGCTTTGATTTTACTTAATTTGTATACGTACCTACTAGGAAACGTCAAACGCATGTCTAAAATGCGTAATTTTATTGAAGTCAGTACTGTCAGTACGACTTGGTAGTATTGGTACACCTGATTGGAGTTTAGCCAACATTGACGAAAGATACGCGGCATTGGTGCCGGCCGTTAACGGCCGTTGATCGGGCAGAACAGTCAATGTCAAGGGAGTCTCACTTGACAGCTCTGCCCAACCAACGACAGTTTACACTTAACTGCCGGCACCACAGATTAGAAGGGTAGGTACTTGAAGTGAGTTTTTTTTTTGAAACATGGGGTGTGCACTTGGGCAGGGCTGAGATTCTACACGGTAATAACGACTAATAACGATATCGTCTTTGACGTGTTTCCGTATTATCAACGTTTTGATAACTCTTCTGTACTTGACAGGAAGTAATGACGGCCGAGTTATGAATGAACGATACTGATAGTACTAAAACACGTCAAACGCAATATCGTTTTAACGCAGTAGAATAAAGGCCCAGTATGCCTTCTTGTGCCTGAATAAAAATAACAAAGATATTGTGAGGTGTCACTGCACTGCTATTAACGATGTCATTGCAATTTATGTCCTTTGCCTTTCCCTCTGGGATAAAATACAAGAAAAAAAAAAAGATATTGATTGCAAGCTACTGACGCACTGAACATGGCAGTATTACAGTGACCATTCCTACTTACAATCAGAATTGAATAAATGTATTGGGGTAAATACTTCAACTCTAAACAGCATTGATCCGGTGGCCGGTGGGTAACTTTTAATTTGTTCTTTGTACTACAACTGTGAAGTTAACATGTTAACTTTTACAATGTCATTGAAAAATCTTGTAGATTTTATTGATTTTTTTGAGAAATGCCACTGCAACTTTATAGTCATGATTGAGGTTTGAGAATTGGTTTTAATTAATTATTTCACAAGTATGCACAGGTATACCAGTCATTTTCATTTGTTTTTGCTGTCTTAATCTTGTAGTAATAGACATTTTGATTAACTGGGTGTTCCCTTGCTTAACGACATACTTCATCGAAAGCTATTGTCTGCTGAAACCCTTCGGGTTGTGTTCGGGTTATCTTAAATATTCATTACGTACGTTAGTTTGGGTTAGACTTGTGACTATCACAAAATCTAAACTTCACCTAGACAAGCCGGTTGGTATTATGAATAATCTGCAAAGTGATACTTAGGTACAGTCATTATTCTATGAAATGAGTGTATTTAGCTGGTTTGTTTACTTTTTCTAAACATTGTTCAAGTAAATGTAAAATTAAATGTTACTACAATATTTAACTTGTGTGTGTGTGTTTCCAGGTCTACATTGTCTGGATATTTGGGGAATGCACCGTGCAACACTAGCAGTGTTCTGGATTGTTCGGTGAGTTTATTTCCTTTTTTATTATAATAAAAATAATGGATGTCAAGATTTATTCCAACATTAATAATTGAATTGTGTTAAATTACATTTGTGGTTTGGTTCTTTTGCATTGGCCTATTCTGAAGAATTTCTGATATTTTAACATTATTAAAAAATCCCTCATGTGGTTGCGGGGTTAGAATAGTGCCACTCCATGTCTTCTCGTGGATGTTGTAAGGTGCGACCAAGAGAATAAAGGGTTGTAGTACCTACTGTTAGGAGATGGGCTTGCAACTAGGGAATGCACACAGGTAATTTTTTGTATAGGAATTACCATTTCCATACAAAGAATTACCAGTTTGCATTCCCTACTTGCAACCTGTCAATAATACTTCTTTAATTTGTAAGGTTGTCCGGAAGAGATTGCTACTTAGTGATAAGACCACCTATTGACTCACTTAGTAATATTTTATTTGTATTTTACTTTTCATGCACTATTTATTTTGTATATGGTGTTCAATAAAGAATATTTGTATTGTGTTGTAATACACCAGTAAACTTCTTGGTCAGATTGTGCAAAATGTGGTTATAGAATTATCAACAAGTCTTTTTAGAGTTGTTGGTATTTTTGTAGCTCTGCCTATCCCACTCCGGAAATGAAGGCATGATCTTATGTATGTATGTATGTATGTAATACAATCTGTTTCTGATGTCAGTGACCAATGATTAGATAATACTAACAAATCAATGCACAAATTCAGTTTTTGTTGTTACAAACAAATTGGTTATGTGCCAAAATAGATGTGTAGGTACATTTATCAGACCTAGAAAGTTATTCAAATGATTGAAATAACAATGTTGAAGAATTTTTTAACATCTTATATTATTTCATTATAAAAAATATAGCACACTTATTGTAGTGCTAGTAATTGATTTGAGATCAATTTCCCATTTTCAAATCCTTTTAGGCATGGTTGCTATTAGAAGGACTGAAGCGTTATTGGTCTATTGAAGTTAACAGGGTGGCCACTTTTTGGAGAACCGGGAAAAGACAGGGAATTTCGTGGGTCAGGGAAAAGTCAGGGAAATTTAGTAAAGGTTAGGGAAAAGGAAATTTAATAAAGGTTAGGGAAAAATTTGGTTGGGGAGTAGCAATGCTTTTTGGGTCATTCTACTTTTAAGCGCAGGTCGATTTTTTGACAAGTGCTCTTCAAATAATATTTTTATAAAAACGTTAAAGTGCTCGGTTTCGTAATTTAATATTGAAATAGTTACACAACTTGGCTTACATTTAAATTTATCACTACATTTAAAAAGTCACTATAATTAACTTTTAAGTAGGTAACATAGTGGTCACGCATGTCCCCGCCATTTGTATGGAAAAAGTGTATTTACCGCTGTGTTACCAACTTTTCCTGATAAAATATCAATAAATTTAAAGTGTTTTGTTTTGAACTATTAAATTTAGTTGTTCCAGTTTCAATATAAGTCAAATTTACGTGAAAAAAATGTCTAAAAATGCCTTTAATTTCACCAATGATTATTATGCGCTAAAAAGTAGAATGACCCTTTTATTAATATGTTGTGTAGAATATGTTAAACTAAGATTCTGTTGGAAGTCTGAATTACAAACATTCAGGGACAAAAATTCTCAAGTGAAAATGATGACAATATAACACTGGTTTCTTATTTATGTATCGTGTAGAATATGATATTGATAAAATAAGCAACTTTTATTTAAGATTGTTGAGACAATTTTCTTAATATTTGGCCGCCATCTTTGAGTATTTTTTCTGTTTATTAGGGGTTTCAATACAGATTGATTGACTCCTCAATCACAAAAATCGGTAATAATTTTGCCGCCATTTTGGAAAATGTCCGCCATCTTGAATTCCAGTAAATGAAATTTGTGTTTCCTCGGATGAAATCATTCATATTGGTCCCTAGTATCACTGGGCAAAGTGGCTTGCTTTCTGCTTAAAATGCAGCTTCCGATGAAAATATCGCCGTAAGCTCTAGGACTGTTAAGAGTTTTACTTTATTCAATCCAGGTTCTTGTATTGGGTCGATCAACTTTTTTCACACTTTTATTGAACCGGATTTCAACACCCATGATTATTTTTAAATATACATACATAATATCAGTGCTTTCATTTCGAATATCTTATCAATCTATCTTTGTCAAATACCTACTTGTCCATAATACCTAAATATACCTAATATATGTAATATATATTTAATAAACATGACATGTGGTATTTTTTAAACAATAGATTATACATTTTAATTTGAAATTATGAAATGGATGAGTTAATGTGATATTATTACTACAATGTAAAAATAATTTCACTAAAAATAAGACCACAGTTTTTTTTTTATAAAATCTGAACAGAGCAATGAATGACAATGTGTGTAAAAAAGCTGATTAACCCTCTTATGAAGGAAAAACTTTTTTTTAGACGCTAGGTATATAGGTACTGTTATTCGTTGTCGTAAGAGGTGATTAAGGCAATAAGGGCTTGTAGTACTGTTAGGCGATGGGCTTGCAACCTGTCACTAATACTCAGTGTTGCCAGGTCCAAACTGAAAAAAACAGTAGACATATGCCCTAAAAAACAGGAGATTTGGAAAAAAAACAGTAGACAAAATTGATTCCATAAAACTCACCTAAATATAATTATTTAGGTGAGTTTTATGGAATCAATTTTGTCTTTCTCATGTTTTTCCTCGATTTATTCATTTTCTGATTTATAATCTTCATTTTCATTTACTACAAAGGATGAATATTATGTTTTATGTTGTAGGTATTTATTTACTTGGATTTACTCTTATCAAACCACTCGGAACTGGACCTAATATAGTTAATTTATTTAATGTGATAATATAAAAATAAGAACTAACTGCCACACTCTGCTGACATTTAATGATTGCTTAAGTATACAAAATCTCTACTTAGGAGTAACTTTAATATCCATTAAACGTCTCTAACTGTGGCAGCTAAACTAATTAGCTTACCTAAGTAAAGTGATAGCACAGGTGATAGTTAAGTAAACAAACTTTAACTTAAGTTTCAGTTTCACTTGGTTAGACTTAGAAAAGTTAGTTAGAGATTCAATTCAAGATTCGACCAACAAACAAACCATAGACCTAGACCACACACAGATTCATTTCACATCACATCGCTCATTTCGTTCCGTTCAGAAATTGGCATTAGATGTTACACTCTACGATAGAATTTAAGGCCGCCATACACTCGCATCAAGAACATTGACCAGTTATGAGTAAAATTTTTTTTACGACAGGAGAAATTCTAAAATCCAGTAGATTTTATGGGAAAAACAGTAGAACAGTAGACACACCCCGAATCCAGTAATCTCCTGTAAAAACAGGAGACCTGGCCACCCTGCTAATACTGTATTTTTACACTAGTAAACTTCTTGGCCTAATTGTGCAAAATATGGTTTCAGAATTATAACCATGTCTTTATAGAGTTGTTAGTGTTGCTGTAGCTCTGCCTACCCCTCTCTGGGAATGAAGGCGTGATATTATGTATTTATGCATAATACTGTTATTTTGGTCAGGGAAAAACTTGAAGAATTGCCTGTAAAACTGGGAAAAGTCAGGGAAATATTCAAATGTTGTAAAAAGCGGCCACCCTGGTTATTAACCCCTCGTATGCGGGAGGTCAAAAAGGTACCAAGTTCTAGTCTCTTCTGATTACGATATAGTCCATAAAATTAAACTTAAAAAAATACAAAGAGATATACAAATTTTTAGCACGGATCCGTGCCCTAAGCATACGAGTGGTTAATTAGTTGAAAGAGCTACCATTATCTATTATAGAATAATAAAATTAAAATTCTGCAAAGTGGTACATTGTATGAAATGAGTGTCGACAATTTAGGGTGAAGTGTCTAGCAGGTTTGTTTACTTTTTAAATAATTCTCTACATAAATGTTTTAATTCATATGTGCTACCATATTATACAAGTAGAAAATTATTAAGAGTGTGCTATTTCATAAATGAATCTTATCTTAAAAGAAATATTTTATTTAAAAAAAAATACCTACTCACTTTTTAAAAAAAACATTATTTTCTGTCATTTTAGCAAGTGACTAAGTTTTTTTTACTTCTTATACCTAATTAGCTGGCATTGTTTGTATGTGTATGTATGTGTGTATGTATGTATCTATTTGAACTCTTTATTGCACATAAAAAATTACAAGACATGTTTGCATTACTATAGATGATGTACTTAGGCGAACTTATCTCAGGCGGGATCTCTTCTAGTTAACCTTGGAGTAGAATAAGCCAGTAGGTACAATGCAAGAGGACAAATTATCGAAATTGATAAATCAAAAAATATTGTTATTTTTATCAATAATTGTTTGTATGTCTGTCAATGCGGTTCGTCGTTGATGCTTGAGGGTTATCTGATGATGAGGGTGGGGGGTGACAGCGGAATCTCAATGCTAGAGGATAAATTATCGAAATTGATACCTATGTATATCAAAAATATTGTTAATTTTTATCAATAATTGTTTGTATGTCTGTCAATGCGGTTCCTCTTTGATGCTTGAGGGTAATCTGATGATGAGGGTGGGGACAGTGGAATCTCAATGCAGAAGGATATATTATCGAAATTGATAATCGAAAAATATTGTTAATTTTTATCAATAATTGTTTGTATGTCTGTCAATGCGGTTCCTCTTTGATGCTTGAGGGTAATCTGATGATGAGGGTGGGGGGTGACAGCGGAATCTCAATGCAGAAGGATATATTATCGAAATTGATAATCGAAAAATATTGTTAATTTTTATCAATAATTGTTTGTATGTCTCAATGCGGTTTCTCTTTGATGCTTGAGGGTAATCTGATGATGAGGGTGGGAGGTGTCAGCGGAATCTTTGCTGTACTGAGAGTCGACCTGCTGAGTTGGAATTTGTTGGTTTGGTTTTACCATATGGATTATGACTCTGCGGAGATAGGTGAGGACAGATGGTAAAGACTTTTCTCGGGCATATGTTCATAATCTTGATACCATTATTTTATGGGGTTTATTTTTATTGATTAGCCGAGTGTGTGGACGGTTTGTGATGTCGATTTTGATCCGCCATGTTATCCTCTTAAGGCCTCACTTTTTGATTCAACAGACGAATTAATGCCCACCCCGAGTTTAGGTTGTTCCGTTGGAGTGTGTAGCTACTTAACTAGCATTTTAACGCGGTACTTCTTAATTAACAGGCTTTACCTTGTGTAGTGTTATCTCTCTCGCTCGAAACACCTTAAAAACAAAATAAGCGGTTACACATTAAGGTATATCAGTGACATGAATTGGCGCATAAGCGGGTGCATACCTAAGTAGGCACCAATGATCTGGGGTTTTGGATCACTATTAATTAAAGATTAGTAGACACACAAAATATTTTTACTTTTTCCAGGTAGAATTTTGGCTTTGTACTTATTGAATAAAAGACTTTCAAAGTATGCATGTACCGTGACCAACTGACAAGGAAAGGTACCCGACTGTCCAGCTCCGATTTGATTTATTTTGATATATGTTGAAATCAAATCAAATCAAATATAAGTTTATTTGCTAGAATACAGTAATAAAAGGTGTTACAAAATAAAGTTCCAGTGTATTCAGCCCGCATGCAAGCTCTACCTTAACATGACAAAAAAAAAATGTATTTAAATAATATGGGTTATAGTTATAATAATTATAATACATTCACAACACATTTTAAATAATCTTGAACACTATAAAAACATTTATCCATGAGCCATTTTGTCAATGTGCGAAAAAGGCTTCCTGTAAGCGAATTCATACTTTCTGTTAGAGAGTAGTCTTAAATAACATTGGGAGAAATAGGAGTGAGGCTGGTTTGAGTTTAGCTGACAAGAGGCTTGGCTAATGGCAACAGGAGTGAGGCTGGTTTGAGTTCAGCTGGCAAGAGGCTTTGCTAATGGCAACCGGAGTGAGCCGGGTTTGTGTTTAGCTGGCAAGAGGCTTGGCTAATGGCAACCAGGGTGAGGCTGGTTTGAGTTTAGCAGGCAAGAGGCTTGGCTAATGGCAACCGGAGTAAGGCTGGTTTGTGTTTAGCAGGCAAGAGGCTTGGCAATGGCAACCGGAGTGAGGCTGGTTTGTATTTAGCAGGTAAGAGGCTTGGCTAATGGCAACCAGAGTGAGGCTGGTTTGTGTTTAGCAGGCAAGAGGTTTGGCTAATGGCAACCAGAGTGAGGCTAGTTTGAGTTTAGCAGGCAAGAGGCTTGGCTAATGGCAACCGGAGTGAGGCTGGTTTGTGTTTAGCAGGCAAGAGGCTTGGCTAATGGCAACCGGAGTGAGGCTGGTTTGTGTTTAGCGGGCAAGAGGCTTGGCTAATGGCAACCAGAGTGAGGCTGGTTTGAGTTTAGCAGGGAAGAAGCTTGGCTAATGGCAACCGGAGTGAGGCAGGTTTGAGTTCAGCAGGCAAGAGGCTTGGCTAATGGCAACCGGAGTGAGGCTGGTTTAAGTTTAGCAGGCAAGAGGCTTAGCTAATGGCAACCGGAGTAAGGCTGGTTTATGTTTAGCAGGCAAGAGGCTTGGCTAATGGCAACTGGTGGATTGGCAGGTATGCCATGTTTTATAATGATGTGATGTCGTTTCGGGTATACTGAGCTTAATGAACTTAATGGAGTTATTAGACCTTATCGGTTTAATACTGCTAAAAATACTGATTTTATGAATTGTAATGTGCTGTTGATATCCCTAATAAATAAATAAATAGATTGGTAAACTTAATGGATTTATTAGATCTTATGGATTTAATGGGTTAATGGACCTTAAATGGATTTTTTTAATCTAATAGATTTAATGGACTATTAAAATTAAATAAATATATTGGATTTAGTGGATTCATTAGACTTAATAAACTGTTTAAACTTATTGATTTAATGGATTAATTGAACTTAATGGTTTGTTTTTATTGAACTTGAGACAGCGTGTGAGTGGTCAAGTGATTTTGAGTTAAGAATGAGAAAATGATAGTTGTGATACTTGTAACATCATATGAAAATAATTATTTTTATAATGCTCGATTTGTACGTTAAAAGATAAAAAAGATAGTAGTAGAAGTAAGCCGCACAGGCACTTTTACACGTCAAAATTCTACCAGCGCTCCCCAAGAAGTGACCACTGCTGAGAAGAAGCGCTGCAAGATACTCAACAGTCAGTATTTTTTTAAATAAATATTGCTTAAACGACAAACTTAACCTAGCACAAGAGGTTTCTACAAGCTTTTCTATGGATAGCCTTACAATTTCCTTCCTTTGAACTCAAAACCAAATTCAGTTTTAAATAAAACTCTACTAACAGAAGTCAGGTTTAAAATTCGAATGTATTTCTATTCCACGACATTTCTTTGTTTGATTAAAAGTGCGGATTATAAAATAACCACAGTGAATGGCAGATCTAGCAAAAAACTTCCTTTACTTTAAATGAACAAATTCAAACAATAATTGGTCTTGCCTAAACGATTGTTCAGTAACACATAATTTGTATGTTTTCAGTATCTAAAAATAATCCTACTTCTGATTCTTTCCTGGAAAACCTTGAATATTTTGGTGAATTATATTTATACTCAAAGGTGTTTCCGCTGTCCTATAGTTAGGTTTAAATGATTAGGAATGGCATTAGTGCCACTATGATATTTATTTGGTTATATATTAAATAAACTGGTACTGGCACGTGGCAAATAAAATTTATCAGATGTTAGCGTAGGCGCTTAATGAATTTATTTAAATCAAAGTAAATTATATTTACTATATCAACATATAGCATTAGGTATACATTAAAGAATTAACTTGTGCTTCTTATTATAATTTTTATGGCATACTTTGTAAATATGGTATAATGTTACCTATGCCTGCCTCTTCAATAATGTTTAATGTCGACATTAATATATCGACACTTACTAAGACTAATTTACCACTAGAATGACTAGAGTAGTAGAACTGTCAAAACTTCTCTTTGAGATTATTTTACAAAATTGCATAAGTTTTGCGTTATGATAACAGTTATTTGTAACATTTTGTTTCAATTTATTTCTTAACATCGGAACCCATTCCAGATCCTATCTGATCAGAATAAATAATATTTTTATTAGGTATTACTAATTAGTCTAGGGTCTTTTGTTAATATGTTGCGATGGATTGGGCTATGGTAAAGCTGTGTCCCTTACTGACCATATTGCTTAGACTTAGACAGGTTGGCCGAGTGAAATAATTTGACTATTAGTGAATGTTATCTTTTTCAAAAATGGATGACTCGTGGTCGTGTGAAAGCGTCAGGAGGCCGTGTCGCAGTTTCGCGATAGTGACCACCAGCGGGCCTATTTGTTACGCGTGGCACAGTTTATCAAGTGGACATGACTATTTTTTCTAACAAAGTCGTGTATTTTATAAAAAACCCTAATATTGTTGAAAACGTTTATAAACTTATTGCGGCGATAGAGCGACGACCAATTTGTATGAGTGAAGTACACATTTTATTTTATTTATTAATTTATTTAGGCGCTCGTGTTGTTGCCGGGTTAGAATAGTGGCACTCCATGTCTTCCCGTGGATGTCGTAAGAGGCGACTAAGGGAATAAAGGCTTGTAGTACGCGATTAGGCGGATGGGCTTGCAACCTGTCACTAATACACTGTTAAACATAAAGCCTACTTGTGCAAAAAGTTACAGAATTACCAGAAGTATTTTTAGAGTTGTTGGTATTTCTGAAGCTCTGCCTACCCCACTCTGGTAATGAAGGCGTGATGTTATGTATGTAAGTACGAGTGGCGGTTCAAAAGTTTCCGGCCTAATAAAAAAAAGTAGTAGGTACATGTTATAATTATAAAACTTTTTTTGTTTTCACATAGCCTCCCTCTATTTTAATGCATTTTTCAGATTTCTTAATAAGCATGTCTATTCCCTTATCAAAATACTCAGAAGTTTTGTCCACAAAATGGGCGTAGACCGCACAGGTCACTTCATAATCTGAAGAAAATCTTCCCCTTTAGTCTGCCTGCCTTAAGTTCGGAGAGCAAATAATAGTCACTCGGGGCCACTGTGTTGGAACAATAAGGTGGGTGGTAAATTTCCTCAAAGCCACGTTTTGCTACAGCAGCCTTGGCAAATGAAATAGTCTGAACAGGTGCATTGTCGTGTAGAAGCCGAACACCTCTGCTAAGTTTTCCACGACGCTTCTGCTTTATCGTCTCTCTGACTGCTCAATTAGGGTAGCATACCTAGTAGCTATCTACCATTTACCGTGGTATTCCTTTCTTTTATGTCAATCAGTAGTATTCCGTGAATATCCCAGAATACTTAGCCATTATCTTTTTGGTGGATTGTGTTACCTTGGCTTTCCAAGACGGTTTTTTTCCAGGACGACGCCACTCCGTCGATTCCCCTCTGAAGAGTGGATCATAGTACAAAACCATGGTTTCATCCCCCGTAACAATTGAGTCCAAAAACTCTCCATGTCTATACGCGTCTAAAACTTCTTGAGAGGACGCTTTTCGCTACTTCGCTGCAAGCTCGAAAGAAGTTTGGGCACCCACCTCGCACTAACTTTATTCATCTGAAGATGGTCATGAAGAATCCTAAGAACTAATGTTTTCGAAAGCCCTGTCCTTGCCGCTGTTTCTTTAGTCTTCAGTCTTCGGTCACTCAGAACTTCCTCTTCCACTAATTTGACGCAGTGCGCGATGAGTGCCTCCACAGGCTAGCTGGGAGCGAGGTTTGTCGTCAATGGACTCCCGCCCCAAAACTAAACTGCTTCCATTCTTTGATGGTGGAAAATGATGGAGAGGTATCCCCGTACACAGCATCTAACCTTTCCTATATCGGTCGGGCTGACCTTTACCTTTGTCAGGAACTTGATCACGGAACGATATTCCAACTTAAACATGTCGAAAACGTTCAGATTTCCTACTATTCTAAACGTCGTCAAATCAAAACCACAGCACACAGAAACCTCAAAACTGTACACCACAAACAAGCAGAATAAAATGACAATCAAAATGACACATTTTATTTTTATTTTTAAACCGCCATACTTCTTCAGCCTGAAACTTTTGGACCGCACCTCGTATGTATTTATTTACAGTAAGCTTACAATTAACATTAACAGTACTTAAACCAAAAATGCCAATTAACGTAGTATCAGTATAATGGGTGGTATGGTATGTGGTTTCAGAATTATCACAAGTCTTTTTAGAGTTGTTGGTATTTCTGTAGCTCTGCCTACCCCTCTGGGAATGAAGGCGTGATGTTATGTATATATGTAGTATAATTATGTCTAATTGTAAAAACAAATAATTATTTCAAGCTGACTAATATTACGTAAACAAATTATGTACTTGCTTGGCCTTAGCCTCCAGATATCTGGTAGCTGAAGCCACAAATCTTGACTCAAGAGTTGAAAAAATGTCCAGCACGCTGTCACTGGACAAAATTTCATTTAAGAACGTTAGCGCACGATGGAGTGGAGAGTGGGAGTGGCTCGAGAGTGCCCGCCGCTGGTAACGTTGCCGCTATGCGCAGTATACCTATTGACGAACCGCTTTGAGTTTACTTAATTTCTAAACGTACTAGGAAACCTCAAATGCATAATTTGATTGAAGTCAGTACGGGTTGGTAGTATTGGTACCTACATCTGCTTGGAGTTTAGCCAACATTGACAGAAGATAAGGGCTCCGCAGAGCTGTCAAGTGAGTTGGTTGGGAAACTTGTAAACTAGTAAGTAGTCTCGGATGATAACCATAAAACCGGCCAAGTGCGAGTCGGACTCGCGCACGAAGGGTTCCCTACCATTGACTACAACTAAGTATTTTTTAAATATTTCAAGTCAAGTGGTAACAGGTAGGCTGTTACTATTTATTGATATCGAGCAAACATAGGCAAAAAATGGCGTTTTTTGTATAGGAGGCTGTAAATATTTATATAATTTCAATTTTATTATTTATTATTAAATTAAAAATACAACTTAGTATTTTGTGAATATTCCAAGTGCCTACTTGTTGCCATTATTGATATCGAGCAAAAAGGGCAAAAAATCGCGTTTGTTGTATGGGAGCCCTCTTAGTTATTAAGTATTTTTGTTTTTAGTATTTGAGACAACCTCGTGCTGAATTCTGTTTGTCTTGCTACTATTACGAGCAAACCCTCAGGAAGTGAGGGTCATGACGGCATACAGCGACATATAAATTTCAAATTCGTACATTATTCCGTACCTACAGATTTTTTTAAAGCTTTGCTCGAGTCTTAATTCTGCTAGAACATCTTGGTTACTTATACAATACAATACAAATACATGTACCCAATACTTCCAGTGCTATATATATATACCCGTGTAAAGCAATAAATAAATATGAAATATCCTTTATTACAACCCCAATTACGAATTATCTTTAAAAGGCTTCCAATTGTCAACACGTCAATTGTATTTAGCTGAACATAAATTCGTTAATTGCTTAGTAAACATTAATTCATATTTGAAATTTCAAAATCAACGCTGGCATTTATTATTGACATTTCTAAACATATTTGCGAGATACAAACATTTCAACTGTCGCATTATACGAAATTGCATTTCAGACATTAGAGTAATGAAACCGATTCGCGCTTGCATTGGATTGCAAACGTTCAAATAGATTTATTATATTTAAGCCACTTTAGTTATTTATTATTAATTTCTTAGCCGTATTTCGTAATTTCAAATACTTACTTTACCTACTCGCAAGCACGGCGGTATTTTATAAGGGGTGATTAAATTACTGAAAGTCGTCGCAAGGTTTAAAACTTTAAATACTTATTTATGAAGGTCAAAGAACAGGGGTAATATGTGTTTCGAGCTGTCACAAGGATCACCCAAGATTGACCTAAGTTAGCTTGATGTTTTGAAGGTGTAGTAATTTAGACACTTAGACAATACAGTAATAAAAAATATTGGTAAGTAATAAACTAAAACTGTTTTAAAGGGTGTTGAGGATTTTATAGTCTAAATTTATTCAAAGTTGCGTATATAATAAATTTATATATATAGTTTTGGGCTGGTTATGGCTAGCAAATTACTACTCGTATATCTCCCTACACGGATATGTTGCGGGAGTAGTTCCACTAGTGATTATAGGAAATGAAATCGCGGACACCCTCTAGTTATAATATACCACTTCAAACTTCTCAACAATCCAGATTAACCAGAGCATTTGTCCCATACTTATTGATAACAAGTTAAGTTTTGGCTACAACATTGCACAAGCTATTATATCATCAATACACAAATCTCGCCAAACATTCGGAACAGTTTCAGGCCCTTTTCTATATTATCTTGGTTCGACAACGGCCTGCGATTTATGTTATGGGTCTGGCGCGCCGTTTGGAGCGGCACCAACAGCCTGGAGGCCCAATTAACATGTTGATAATAAAACTAGCGGTTTTTAGGGATCCCGTTTAAACTTTGGAAAATGTGGAAAATGTTGGAAGTTTCCCATACGACTAACTTGGACCTTAAAAAACTATATGTTGTCCGCGAGATTGTCCACGTAAGGGGTGTATTACAAAAATATTGAACGTATTCATTTATTTTTCCTTCGTGTAAGTAAAGTTAACCGTTATAATTGTGTGACAAATTTTAGTTTTAGGATAAAAAAAGAACGTTTTCTTAATTCAGAAATTCAACCAGAACTCTATACTTGTTTTTTTGCGGTTAGTAGGGTAAAAGTGGGATAGTTGCCCCACATTTTGAAAATGTTAATTATTTCCGAAAATACAATAATAAATCAACAGATATTTATTTGTAATGAAAACCATGTTTATTAGTTACTACGTGGTTAAGAGCAATTGTGTAAAAATATAACAATAATATTTAAAAAAAATATATTTTCAGAGTACTAGTTGTGAGGATAGATGCCTATTGTGTGGGTTAGATGCCCCGATGCTTTTATCTCTATGAGGATAGTTGCCCTTTGGGATTAATTAAGGCAAGTATAATTAATGTTTTATTTTAATCTCTTTAAATGTCACAAAATAAAATTATTTTTCCAATTTCTGGATGTGCGCCACCAAATGTTTTTCGTTATCAAAATCAAGAATAGGATATTTTCCTGAAAAAAAGAAAAAATAGTCTCAGTTTCATTATTTTTAGTAAAAAAAAAATTAAATCGATCCAATGAAGAAACATTTGCTTACCCAGTGTATTTTTCACAGTATTTTTATTTAAAAAAAATCTCCTTAATGTTCTCGATGGAATTCTATATAAACGAGAAATTGCGTTGATCCCCATAGTGCCTTTCGATATCTCATCCAAAGCAGCTATTAAGGTCTCTTGCCTCCATTGAGCACGTGCACGAGCGCCAGCCTTCCTCTGATATTTACGAGGCATGCTAAAACCAAGCGTTAATAAAAATAAAGACCATGCAAGCTTCCCCTTAAACCCTATGGGGATAGATGCCCTAAGGGCATCTATCATCTTAAAGCCCAAGGGGATAGATGCCCTTAAGGGCATCTATACTCACAAGGCATCGAGGCATCTATCCTTTTTGATAGGGATAGATGCCCCTATTTAAAAATAATAATAATTGTTAGTAAAATTTCCAAACTTGTACTTATACGTAATATTCGAACCATACACTTGCAAATAACAATAGAATAAAATAAACTTACTTCACAATATTAAAAGTTACACACTTCCAAAAATCCTTCAATATCGTAATCCGCCGCGACCCTGAGCGAAGTCATCGAACTTAATTTTATTACGCGCGAAACGTCCGTTGCACGCGGCTGCCACTCGCATACAGGCGGGGCGGGGGGGCGACCTTTACTAAAAAGCATTCGCCTCGGCTGTGGTATGTTTGTAACTTTTGATTTTAAATTCGGGGCATCTATCCTCCTGGGGCAACTATCCCACTTTTACCCTATTAGCTTGCCTTGTAAAGTTGCTTGCCTCGGAGAATAAGAAATATTTGGTGCTTCATGTATCATGGTTGGTGGATGTATATTAAATATAATGTATTAATAGACTCAGACATGTGGAAGTACTAGAGTAGAGAATGAACTTTGATGGATTAATATTTCATGGAAGTTTTATAGTAACAAGGGCCTTAGATATAGAGAAAATGTCACTTAGACGATTCAACTAATACTAGCGATTTGCGATAATGGCTACTATCATTTGGCTAGTTTTGCTTGAACTAACCCATTTCAAAATATATGTCTGCCTTAATAATCAGTGAGAATAGGTAGCGGTTACTTGTCTAAACTCGCTTCAGTAACTATATGGAACGGTTATGTTATTATCTGACACGAGTTAGTCGGATATAGTTTATAGTTTCGCTAGCCTAGTTGGTGACCCTACCTTCGAAGCTGGGACCTGGGTTTAAATCCCGGTAAGAGCAGATATTTGTGTGATTGGCACGAGTATTTGTTCCTGAGTCTTGAGTGTTTCCCATGTATTTACGTTTGTTTATATGTTTATATATGTTTATGTTTATATATCACGGGTCATTGTCACACAGATTGACCTAGTCCCAAACTAAGCTCTAGGCTTGTACTATGGGTACTAGACAACGATAAACATACTTAGATAGAGAAATAAATACTTAAATACATAGAAAACATCCAAGACTCAGGAACACATACTCATGCTCATCACACAAATACCTGCCCTTACCGGGATTTGAACCCGGGACCGCTGGCTTCGGAGGCAAGGTCACTCCCAACTAGGCCAACGTGTCGTAGTATATATTTCTCTTTATAATTAAGTTTATTGTTCTCTACAAGCCTAGAGCTTAGTTTGGGACTAGGTCAATGTGTGTGACATTGTCCTGTGATTTGTTTACTATTTATTTAAGAGGCTACATATGATAAAGTCGGTGGTGTTCCGCGATCTGTATCCCACCATAACGCCTATGTGTCTGTTCTTTTAATATATTAAACGTGGTTATATTCCCTTCAGACTGTTATACGTTAAAACACTATAAGAAATAAAATCCTCAATTATTTTTTCAAACATGACCCGGCTTACGTTAGTTTTTGGTGGAATCTTCTAAACCCAATAATCTTTAACAATTATTTTTGATTTTAATAGTTGAGTACGGTCGAACTCATTAGCAGCAGTACATTTTAGTATAGTCACCACGCAATAATATATTATATAGCATTGCGCTTAAAAATATCTGGCACGCTCTTATGCGTCCAGTAATAAAGACCTGTCAGATATTTTTGAGCCCAATGTTGGATAATACAATGCGTAAATGGAATACGAGCAAACATTTAAACCAGATGTGGAATTTCGTTAATAACTCATACATAGAGCGCAATCGATTTTTAAAGGTCCTATCGAGCAGCAATGTACTTGAAATCTTGTCAGTTGAAACGAAGATGTAAGTGACAGTTAATTGCAGGTTAATTGTGCTCTTTCTAATACATTGCATGGCTAATTAATTAGTATACAAAAATACAACTTATGTTAACGATACACACGTTTTTACGGTAATTAGGATGCAAATTAATCGTCGTATTAGATTTACACACACTGTATATTATTGCTGGTGACTGTGTACCAAACCATGTCGCAGCTGTTGATATACTTAATTCAAGCCACTCTTACTTTAATACGTTATTGTGACAGGGCACTACAGCTACTTATGAGTTCGACTATACTTATTAAAAGCATTTTTTGAATAAATATTCAGGTTTTAAAGTAAACAGCAATTGTTTGAATTTGACGCTGCAATCAAGCCACGCGCAAACTATCCTTATCTCTCGTTATTCGTGCACATAAAGCCATCTCTTTTGGTTGTTGTGTAGGCGTGTCAGCAGATTATTATGGCCTCTTAAGCAGGATTTTTTTTTGTTCATTCATGAGTGGTTTATTGTTAAAACCGCTCCGTTTTGTTAATTTTTCAGAAATTAGCTTCTAATAATTAACTTCTTTTAGTGTGTTTTCGTTTGACCATTAACTACTTGCATGTTATAGAAGGTGATTCACTTTATTCAGTTAAGATTATTTATTATTTATACGTACGAATTCATTTTCTTAGTACATTTCCTTCAGCAGCATTTGCAGAGTTTAATAAAACAGAAGCGTACTTTTGTAAGCTCGACCTAAATACTGACTGGCGAGCTAAAAAAGGAACAGAACTAACGCAGTTGAACAAGGTTCACGCTTCACTGAATTTTGCAGTAACTGATTTGTTTCAGAGCCAAAGTACTACGAGCGTGCACTAACAGCGTGTAATGCTCTAATTAAAATAAAAAATAAGTTTAAAACGTGGTAGGAAGATAGAATTTGTTAATTTTAAAGTTAAAAAAGTCACTATTATTATACTTAGTAAGTTAATAAAAACGATTGGTTGCCGACTATATCTAGATATTGATAAACTCGGTATTAAAAGACAAATCAAATGGTCGAAAAATTGACGGACCTACTTACCTACTAGGTATTTGCCATTAAAAACTTTCTATGGCCACCTTCCGCTTTCATCAAAATACCAGCTTGATAGTACCATAATAATTATATTATTGTCATTCCGACTTCTAGAAGTAGGTTAAAATTAACTTGGAAGATTTATTACACTATTTGATAGTTTTAACAATTTAAACTGATAAAATTGTTTTCAAATAATAGTCGTGCTAGGTTTCGCAGACACCAGCTGTTATAGATACAAAAATATGATTGTTGAATTATTGAATTCGACATAAATAAATCATCCTTTATTTTTGGCATCCCCAAACCCCATCCCACTGCAAAACTCCCTTTTCATATCGAATACATATACCAAAGGTTCCACACCCCTGCACTGCATACATTACCTTGCCATTGTTGCAGGGGTACACAACCATAATTCCTATTCAGCGTTGGATTACGAGTTCGTGCAGTGCCAAGCCATACATTAAATTGGCCGCAGCCCAAGCGGGCATAGTTGTGTAAGGCTAATAGTGTTATACGGAGCGAATCAGTATTTGAATTGTTTGCTTGTAGGGTTAAACTATGCCAACTTTGTAAAAGTGTACCATTTGAGCGCATTGTACTTAATACAATAAATAATTAATTCTTTAAGACAAAGCCTTCCTGAGATGTTTTTTTTTTAATTTCTGCCATATCAGATAATAACAAGTACCCTCTGTACATTGTCGATGGAATAGAAATTGAGGCGTTTTATTTTCTGTAGTCGTCGAGTAAGCAACGCGTTTGCCGTTTTGAGATTGGAAATGTCTGGGTCTCGAGAGACTACTCATCATCCGGTGGTTCTCCATGCCATAACAAAATATGTAGGTATTTGTATTCCTGACTTTAAAAACCCACACTCGGTATTTATTATGATTAATTTTGAAAAAGAAACTAACCATGTTAAAACTAAGTGGTTACAGGGCCTCTTTTCAACTCGGTTAGTTAAACCATGCCTTTGACATGTTAAAGTATTGTTAACGTTACGATAGCTCCTATTTACTTGACAGTAATGGCCGCCGAGTTTAATACAATACGATCACACGTCAAAGACTATGTTTTTTTTACCCAGTAGATAAAACTCTTCCGTCCCTCCGAAGCCTACCGAGTCTCCGAGTCTCTACTCTTAGTACTAGAAAGCGGTAATTTGGCATGAATATACATATTTTTCATACCAAAAAAGTGATAAAATATAATGTTGTTTTTTTTTTTTAATTAACCTCCCAATCATGTAACGTGGGGATGTATCTTTTTTCTCGTCTACCCTGCGTACGGCTGTCGTTGGATAGGTCTTTCAAAAATATTACGATTTTGTGAAAACGTTTTTTCGAATTGGCAAGGGATCTGTTTATGAAATATTAGCTTTATAGCGCCAATTTTTGCTACAGTCAAGTGTCCCCTAGAGCCAAAACAACAAATAATAAAAATCTTACATGAATATAACGAATTTAAAAGGAGAACTATTACGACCAAGTAGACAACATTGGTTCTTGAGATGCAGGAGTTTAAAGAATATTATACCTATTAAAATCATCTAAGACGGTACCAAACTAGCGTATGTAATAGGTATAAAATAGAAAATTTGCTATTACTTGTTGTTTTTTATGTTTTTAAAGAATATTATACGTACTAAAATCATCTAAGACGGTACCAAATTAATATAATTAGACTGGTATTTAAAATGTGTACAATCTCAGGAAGCCGTCTATTCATAATGTTTACATTCCTATAATATTAGCATTACCATAAGTTTTGCTTTTCCGTTATGTTCACTTTTGTATATAGGATATCGTCTTATTATGTTTGATTTCCTATAATGTCTGCTGTATTTCAAATCAATGTTCTAAATTGAAAGGGTTAATTTCTTGGCATACTTACTCTTTGATAAATATCTATAATTACTGTGCAGTATTATTTATATTATTTTGATAATTATTATTTAAAATGGCCCCTTTCCTGTTGTTGAAAAACCAAAAAGGAAAAGATTGTAAATGTGGCGTTCATGATTGCAGTCATTTTGGGAATAAGACTTTTCTGGAATGCAAAAAATTGTAAGAAGGCAGATATTTTGAAGTTGTAGACATTTTGAGAATAAACACTTTCTGAAAAGCGAACATTATATGTAAACTGACATTCTTGGAGACATACACTATAAGACGCTGACATTTAGAGAAGCTGACATTATGCAAAAGACGTGCTGACATTATGGAAAACAGACATTTTGGGAAAAATACATTTTAAGAAAACGCATATTTCAGGCCTGAGCCCTAAAATCATCTAAGACGGTACCAAATTAGCGTATATAATAGAAAATTTATTTATTTATTATTTATTTATTTATTTATTATTTATTATTTATTTATTTATTATTTATTTGCTATTACTTGTTGTTTTTTATGTTTTTAAAGAATATTATACCTACTAAAATCATCTAAGACGGTACCAAATTAGCGTATATAATAGGTATAAAATAGAAAATTTGCTATTACTTGTTGTTTTTTTATGTTTGTAGAACTTGTCTACTTAACTGCTTCGAAACCCTACACTGAGCATGATCCGACATGCTCTTGCCCGGTTTAGAATTTTTGGTCTGCTTTTTATTCAGCTTTACTAGGTACCCATTGATAAAGCTCTCCACACACAGAAGACAGAGGCGGCACGGAGGCGGGGGCATATTGCCGTATACATTGCACTCTGTGAGAAGGCCTTTCGGAGAATGTGTTACGGTGCGAGCATTGTAACGGCAATACGCCCGCCTCCGCGCCGTCGCCGCCCTCTGTGTGTGGACAGCTTAAGTGAGAAAAAAAGACGAATTAGATATTTGTGCAACAAGAGAGCAAAGTTGCTTTTTGCTGCGAGTGTTGATTTTGAATCCCGAGCAAGCGAAGGATTCTAGGTTAGAATCCTGCGTGCTGCGAGGGATTCAAAGACACGAGACGCAAATAACTTTGGTCTTGTGTTGCACATACAATTTTTCATCTTAGCAGCGAGAAAATACAACCTTTATCATACACATTTATCATAAACCATCTATGATGCGTTCAAAAACCGCAAATTATGACTAGCAAAAAGATAAACTGTTTTGTTAAGAACACATTTCTTTGTAAAAATGTTATTATTTTTTAATAATGACATCAAATTCGATATCAATATTACATTCAAATTTGGAACATCTTTGAAAAACAAAGCAATTTTATTTGACCTCTATTCTAATATCACTCGAGATGACATTTTATTCGGAATGAAACGTCAATTGCATACAATTTTGTCACATCTCTCTTTTTACTTGATATCGAACGATATGATAGTAGAGGCTGACTCTAGTTCGTCTCTGAATTAAAAAAAAACTACTGGTGACGCCATTTTAGACGTTCTATTTGTCTTGTCGCAAGGAATAGTTGTTTGTTTTGTTTTTTTATAATAATATATGTATGTAGATTGTAACTGTACATAATTAGGCATTAAAACACTCGTGTGATGTTATTATGTAACAGTCACATAAACTACTATAAGGTAAAAAGAAAACAAAATGATAAAAATAAAACGACATCCCCCAGCCGCCCGTGCGCCGCACTACAGACACGGAACAAAAATTAAAAAGTTACTTTGTCTCACGCTCGCAGCAAAATCGTATTTTGCTCACTGTTTTTAAACAGCAAAACCACCCTTTTTGAGGTGCTGACGTGAAGCACCACGGCTACGGAACTAAAATTAAAAAGTTACTTTGTCTCACGCTCGCAGCAAAATCGAATTTTGCTCACTGTTTATAAACAGCAAAACCACCCTTTTTGAGGTGCTGACGTGAAGCACTACGGCTACGGAACTAAAATTAAAAAGTTACTTTGTCTCACGCTCGCAGCAAAATCGAATTTTGCTCACTGTTTATAAACAGCAAAACCACCCTTTTTGAGGTGCTGACGTGAAGCACCACGGCTACGGAACTAAAATTAAAAAGTTACTTTGTCTCACGCTCGCAGCCATATCGAATTTTGCTCACTGTTTTTAAACAGCAAATCCAGCCTTTTTGAGGTGCTGACGTGGAGCACTACGGCTACGGAACTAAAATTAAAAAGTTACTTTGTCTCACGCTCGCAGCAAAATCGAATTTTGCTCACTGTTTTTAAACAGCAAATCCAGCCTTTTTGAGGTGCTGACGTGGAGCACTACGGCTACGGAACTAAAATTAAAAAGTTACTTTGTTTCACGCTCGCAGCAAAATCGAATTTTGCTCACTGTTTTTAAACAGCAAAACCACCCTTTTTGAGGTGCTGACGTGAAAACGTACTTTTCCGTCCTACTACATCTGAGGCCTTAGTCAAGATGCATAACACTATGTATCATCATCATCATCACGACGATATGCTAGCGAAATTCGATAATCGACAAAGTTTTTGGGATTGACGTTAAGCTGATGACATATAGCGTCAATCGCTTATGCCAACTCCATACTTTTCGAGTCCATAGAAAACAGAAACGTTAACAGCGTTTGCATCTTGGCTACGTACGCCACACATTGGGCTTTATATAAATAAACTGATGAATGGTTTGTTTTTACCTTTTCATCTTTAATTAGATTTTGGTATTGGTTCATTATTTGGGCGTTTGTACCGAATCACTTTCGTGGTCACGTTTTTGTTAAAGTGGCTGCAGATTTCGATTTCGTTTCTGGTTAGGTATTCTAGTTTATCAGACATCTAAGAAATATCCAAAAACGGCATCTAAATATACGCCTAATTCAAAAGTGCGTCCAAAAGTGAGGCGGTTGGAACGCTCGAATAATGACTAATGACTCTGTTATTGTTGAAAAAAAGACGTCAAAAATGAACAAAAAAAAAACGTTAAAAAAAAAACCGCAGCTCTTGCCGAAGTACAAAGTATGCGAAAAAGTCACAAATCATTAGTACTATAACTATCTGCGTGGATATAATGGTAAACCTTGCAGCTCCAGAGATATCTTGGTTTTCGTATCTTCCTCAAGCATTATTTTCGAAGAAAATAAATAACGTGTCTTTTTCCATGCGATATTCTCTCAAAATCATACATTATCATGACAATGGGTAGTAAAGGCCATTTCAAGCAAAAAACCTACATTTGTAAAATTCAATTCCTGTCTATGGGAGCCGATTTTCAGCACTAACTGCCTCATATTGTTTTAAACTCATTAAACATCGGCGTTAATTTTCGTAGGCCGCTCGTAACGTTACATTGCGAAAATTATTCTAATAAAATTTAACGACGTGTCGCCTATCCGGAATATTGGCTAACGTTCATATTAGTTCTAACCTCGTATCATAGCATTATTATACACGACTGATGTATCGATAGCAACAAATTGGATAGCTTAATTGTTTTGATAACGTCATAAGAGATAGTTTTGATATTTTCAATAGCAAAATTTCCCATGTAAGACGTGATTTAACGTCACACATTCCATAAATTCTTGAGTTTAGATTAAGTTTGTAACTCTTCCTTTTTCCTGTTTGTTGTCATTTGGACTTGATTATTTTGAGTTAGTTTTTAATATGTAGTTCCTGCTTGAGGGATTTCTCGCATGTAATGCAAATTTCTTTAAGGAAATATTTCTCTTTATTCCTTTCACTATATTATATTTCTATCTGTGAAGACCTGTAATTGGCTTATGTGTCTTATGTTATGTTTAAAGTAATTTATCAGCTGTTTGTTTTCCTTTATAAAATATATAAATAAGTACGGGATTTTTGTGTTCAGTATAAATTAAATTTATCAAATAACACCAAAAAAAATATAAAACGGCCTCTGCGTCGTGACGTGAACAGCATCGACAGCTATACTGGCAAAATGGCGGTGTAAAACCCTAGTAATGCCAATGCACTTCAATGGTTGGTTGGTTAATGAGGAGCATCGGCGCAAGCTTTGATTTCAGTTTGGTATCGGGAGCGGGATTTTTGAAATGGTGGCTCTTATTAGGAACAGGTTCTTATTAGGCGAACATACCATTTTTTGTTTTAAATACTTGTTAAACCGTTTGCAAGCTGTGTATTTACATAATTTTAATTTATTTTTTACATGTCACTGTTTTTTAAACCGCAACGACCTAACCTCGATTTGTAGAAGCGGTTTGATTGGTTGATTAAAGCAAGCGGGTTAGGCTAGGTTACGATAAAACTTGCGTATATCTCAATAATATACTGATATCTAAGTTAAAAACCATTTAAGTTGAAAGCTTTTTCTCATTTTAGTCGCAGGGTTGATTAGATATTGACGGAACCCTAAAAGCTGCCCTCTTTTTAACGTTCGCATTTGGCACCCTGCATGCAATTAAAAGTAACAACCATCATTCTTTTACGTATGACCCCATTTATCGTTATCAAATAATGAACATCTCTCGCAAATTGAACCCAAGTATAATTTGGCCAAACATCTTCCGCGCGTATTACCCTTATTAAGCGTAAATGAAATTAGCCGTCTTTTGTTTTTCTAAAGGGCGTGATACAATGCGATGGTTGCACATTAGTTGCTCGCTGTACATTGCCGATTTGTACGTAGTCCTTCCGACACAACAGAAAGACCCCTCCCGTGGGAAAGAGAAGGCTAGGTCTATTCAAATATCGTCTGGCTGCTCGCACCCCTCCCCACCCGCCAGCGCCTCGCAGTCTCGTTCATATTTCGTGCTCCTATTTTGCGCAGCATCCCCGGGTACCGAAATGCAGTCGGCAGACTGCAAAACGTCCTATATCACAAATCGTGCAACGAAATTTAGACTTTGATACGTAGCGATACAGTAGATTTTACGAAAATTTTAGAAGTTGCCGTTAAGCTCCATTGGGTTCGGTTTTCCTTCCCTCCCGGAGCCCGGATTTGGGGTAGAGATTCAGTACAAGTATCGTGTAGGGGCGCGGCTCGGAGAACGGTTAGACGCGACCGAGCTGTTGCCGATAACGACACTCCAAGTCAGCGCTGCAATTTAATATTTAAAATTTGAATTCAGAACGGAATCCCTTCTAAGGTAAGTCGTGTGATTGGTTAGCTTTTATTTCGCGCACTGGGTAGCGTCCCCACAGTTTCCTCATGTTCCTAATTTGATTGCGTCAAGCGGTCCCCTAACTCGATTCCCCGTGACGCGCTCAAGTGTTGTTGACTTGTTGTTTCTATTTTGTTTTGGCGTTTCCTTTTGCCTTTTATCTTATCTTTTCATCCCCAAGTTTCCCTGTTTGCGGGTTCCATTTACACTTGATAAGTGACAGTTTATCTTATTGTTACAGATGCCGTAACTTCGCGCTCCGCTTTCGCTTCGAATCAGGTAACGTATATGACTTTTATTTTGTTCTATTGTGTTACTTTTCAGAAAGTTGCGTTATTTTTTTGTTCTTATGTTAATTACATTGAATCTATATTCGATTTTGTACCTGCTTCGTTAAAGTAGGTGATAATGGCTCGAGATAATTTAAGATCTCAAAGCCGCCGAGATAAGAGATTAAAACTTTGCCCATTCGTAACAAATGCGGAGATTGTAACAATAAATCGTCGCAAATGGGTTCAGATAACATCTGCTGGATGTTACGGCGCAGTTATAACAATACAATTTGTTTAGGGGGAATTTTCGTAATTAAGTTATATATTTTTATGGAAATATTATTTTCTTCTGCCAATTATATTTTTTTTTATTAAAATACTTTTTACATCACAATTATTATTCTATCATGGACTAAATTCAGCATATTTTTTCTATTCTTGGGTATTTAATATGTTAGGGAGTTTTTTAGGAGATAAATTTAGAATTGCGTAAAAAGTTCGAAACGCGGGGTTAGTAAAAAAAGTAAGGTTATGGAAAAGTTATAATTAGCAAAGTAACTGGGTTTTCTTTAGTAACAGACCCATTTAAAGGATGTATTTATTAATCAGACATCAAAATGTTCTGGTTGTTAATCTATTTCAGGATATTTTTCGAGGATAGGTTCTGGAGATGAGATATATTTTTAAGACTTCAATCAATTTACAAAAGTTAAAATATCCTTGACGTCACTTTAAAAAAACCTGAGAATACACCAATTTTTTCTTACAAAATACATGTATGTCGCTGTCAAATTTAAGTCTCTTAGTAAAATGCCTGTACCAAAAATATAAAAAAATCGTTTTAATTCCGAACGCCTCCAACAAAATACTTCCTACGAAAGGCCTAGAAACTGGAAAACGATATGATTAAAATTGAGAGCTGCGTTTAGTCCGTGCGATTTTTAGGGTTCCGTACCTCAAAAGGAAAAAACGGAGCCCTTACAGGATCACTTTGTTTTCCGTCCGTCTGTCAAGACCCTTTATTTCGGGAACGCGTCGATGTATCGAGTTGAAATTAAAACCAAATACTCAAGTCTACAGTAACTATAAGCTGTGAAAAAAAACTGCTAAGTTATCGTAAAAAAAAAGATACGGCTGTTTATGCCGCAAAAAACGTAAATTACGACGCTGTCAAGGAAATCAAAGAAATAAAGAAAACTCATTAACTTTTAACTAAATTCAGTCAGAAACTATCAAAAATCACGGAATAAAAGGTCGTTCTTTATATTTCATGATCGGGTTGCTTGATGTTGCTCTATAAATACTACCGTGGTCCGCCGGGTTAGAACACTCGTTTATTTTATTCTCTTTCGTTACTTGGGTGTGATTTTCGAAAATCCCTCGTTTGAGCTTATTTCTTACATAATTCTAGTTAGCGCTTAATATTTCCATCAGTTTCGTGTTTGGACCACGCGGATTTTTTATTGCTATTTCCTCGAAAATTGCCGATTTTCCGAGACGGATTTGCACGAGAGTCACTCTATAATTTATACGCCGTTGGCTCGAATCTCCCTCTATAAACTACACTCGGGTGGCACGAATCTCGCTTTATAACCAATAATCGGGTTGCGAGTCTTGCTGTATAATATATGATCGGGTTGCTCAAATTTAATTCTATAATCTATATAATATGGTCGCTCGTGCTCGGGAGGTGCGGTAAAACCACACCCGACAGCGATTAATTACGTAGGCCTGATTATGGCATCGCAAGGGGTAGCATGGCGAAATTTACAAGGATTAAAAGGCTCAATCGAATAGAAATAGATTGTATTTATACTAACAAGATTAAAATAACGATGCGTTGGCATCAAAAGCTTAAGTTTTTTAGTTTAAGTTGGATGGAAATGTTTTTTTAGTAATCAGGTTTAAAAAAATAGGTTTTTAGTGAGACCAAACTCGTTAAGTACAGCGGAGATCTTGTTGCTACCCTCAGACTCTATTATCAGATCGTCTTTTAGAACACCATAATACAATACAATTCAAATACGCTGTAATCAACACCACACAAAGAAAAAAAAAGAAAAAAAGCATGAAGTTCTTAAGCGATCTCCTCCCGAAAACCTTAGAAGAGACGCAGGAACGTAAAAAATTAAACAAAGTAGGCGGTGAAAACATAATTTTTAAAATATAAAATGTGCAAATAAACTGGATTTATAAAAAACTTTACAAACCTTAATCATTGTAATATTGCATTGCCATCGGTTTTACATGTTTAAGTTTTAGCCAATTCAAGTTACAGAGACTGGTTCAAAATTTACTTGCAAGTTTTATACTAAACATGTAGGGTTTGTAAGAACACAATGTCTCTTAAAGTATATTAACTGTTATCGTGTTCTAACTCACGACGCTTTAATAGTCAGATCTAATCTAGATTACACCACGGTCTAGACTAAATTAGCATAATAGAGTCTCCGGCATGTAGAATCGGGTAAAATACGCAGTCGTGCAAAGAAAAATGACCCTTACGGCGGTTAGCATTAGCTGGTCCTGGTTAATCTCGCTGCTTATTACGTTAAGAATAACAAAAGAAAACTAATAAGGTATGTAGTCTCAACAAAACGGTTATCTTTACATGAGAGAGCGGTTTCTTAAAAATAATAATTTTTGATTTATTTTCCCTGATTGTACCTAATTTTGTGCAATGAATTGTGGTAGATGTTTTAAAAACGAACTGAAAACAATGTTTTTACGTGGGTAAATAGTAAATGCATTCATTCTTACTGTCAGTTTAAAAAAAAAACTTACGCGATACGATAACTGGTTTTTGTACCTAATCAACTTAGAGTAACTATTTTTGTGTTACCAAATCTCAATTGTCCGATTTCTAATAATAAAGATAGTCCAATTCCAAGAACAACCTTTTCCGTTAAATTGGACGGAATACATCTATATATCTATACATAAGTCTTCCGTGGCTGCTGACTGACTAAACCGCTGAACCTAGGGATTTGAAATGAAATTTTTTATTCGAAAAATCAAACCCCCCCTAGATTGCAGAAAAAGCTGGAAACTAATTCAACGCGTGCGAATTCGCGGGCGTTCTCTAGTATTCTATAATCGGGTTGAATATATTCTATAATCGGGTTGCTAGTGGGAGGGGCGGGGGGAGGGGTAACCGCGATTGCTGGCAGCCATTCATTATGGCGGCCCAGCGGGTTGGCCCGAGATTATTACGACACACTGGAGAAAATACAGTAGGTACAGTAAGTCTGGCAGAGTTGGGATGGAAATATGTTTTGATGGTGCAAAAGCTTAAGATTATTTCTCAATGTCTGCTTGGGACTAATTTATCGCTGTATTCCTGGAAACGGTACATCGATATTATTATATATAAAAATTAATCACTATTTCTCTTGGTCACGGCATCACGCGTGAACGGCTGGACCGCTTTCGCTTATTCTTTTTTGTTTGTTATTGTCAGGAAAAGGTGCTTTTGAAAGAAAATTTTAAAGAGTTCATAATGCGTCTGTTTTAAACGATGTTTGCACCGCGCATTCTGTTCATAGCGCTAACTGTCAAACTATTGACAGTTATGTTTTCGGATTTTTTTTTATTGATTATGTCCATTTAAATTCAATATTCATAGTTAAGACAGGATAACGCCTGTCGGGTCAGCTAGTTTTGAGGTAAGATAAGTAATTGTCACGTCATTTTGTTGTTTTAACGGGAAATAACGAGTAATAAAATTGGTTTCGTGCATTAAAAATGCAGTCAATATTAAAAAACGTTAGAGAAAAATGTTCTGTCGCTCGCTTACTTCAGCTCTTCAAGCTCCTAGTGTTATCGACAATAGGAGCTTGAAGAGCTGAAGTAAGCGAGCGACAGAACATTTTTCTTTTTTCTTTTTATTGTGTGGTTTAGGACGATTCCTAAACCACACAATTATCATTTCGGAGACGAAGTATTAACCGGCATGCTAAATCTGATCCACACGCTAAGCACATAACCTTACTTAACCTAATTTAACTTTACTTTAGGCTGTAGCAGGTGTACCGCTTTGGCCATGATATTTATGCAAGGATACCTGCGTCTAAATTAAAAAGTCTTCGGGCTATTCCGGCAGAAGGGAAAATGCGTCTTTTAAAGATTTTAAGGGAAGAAAATGCTCAAAAACTATTTTGGCTCCCTTTTATAGAAATTTAGTCGGAGTAGCCCCGCCCCGCCCCACTGTACCTATATGCACTAACATGTTAATAATGCTCTCACATGATAAATACTTGTGAATAGGGAACATGCATAATTTTTCTTACGCTCTCTGGAAAGTGCTATGAAAGAGAGGAGTAACTGTATACGCGAAATAATTGTCGTGTAATTTTTTCACAAGATATGAAGCTTTAAAAAGTCATAGTTCAGACTCCCCGCAAAAACACTATACAAAATCGACGACAGGAATGACGTCACAGCTGTTGTTCCATGTTTAAAATGTAAAGGACGTTGTAAATAAATTTGCATTTATTTCGTAAATTACTATGTTTAAGCCAATATCGTTGAATTAAAATAGTACGTAAATAAAATGACGATGCCGAAAAAAAAAGTCTAAACAAAAGAAGTTTTAAAATTTTAACAAGTTTTGATTCCATATATAATCTAAATGTACGGGTCAAAATTTAGTGTATTGCGTTTTATATGCTTTTCTTTACATTTTCTCATAAATCGTATCAATGAAACTCAATTCTGATTTTCATGTGTTCTCTATTAAAAGCGACTACAATCAAGCCTCTTTACTGACCTGCTGTCCTAGTCTCTGCTCCGAGAAAACTCTCTTAAAGATAAAACTAAACACTTAATTCTCCCGCGGCCTGATGCGGCAATTGAGCACGAATGTTTACTGGACCCAGAGGACCATTGTTTTATGTTATGTTGCATAAAATAAGACATGTGTCTGATAAGGAAATAGGCTCCTAGCCTCGTAAGTCGTAAGCATGTATTTAAGACAGGATTTACGACAGACCCCCTCTTATGGAGGGAAAAATAGTTTGGTGGAGGGAAAAAAAAACTTATATCCACTACCATAATACTAGAAATACTATATAGAGCGCGGATAGTGTACGAAGGAGTTAAATATTGGATAGATTTTAGGCTACCAACGCGATCCTATTACTAACCCTGGGTTCCTATATTCAAAACGTCTCGTTAAAAGTGACGTCTCTTTAAAATTTGATATTTGCGACGTACAAAATGTGTCAAATTTTAACGAGACGTCACATTTTAACGCGACGTTTTGAATAATAGGAACCCAGGGTAAGTCTTCACTGTACGTCTGTAAGTGGGCTGTATTTCATAAACCGTAATAGGTATATAGTTGAAATTTTCACAGAGTATGTTTCTTTTGCCGCTATAACAGCAAATAACAAAAAAAGTTAAATCTCACTTTGTTAGCAAATTTAGGCAGGCTCACCGCAATCTAGATGCGGTATACATAGGCTTAAATCCCTGAGTTTGATTATTGTATGGACTGCCATGTGAGTGAATGAATACACAAACGTGCGAGCGTTTGTTACGATAGAAATAGAAGCACAGAGGAACTACGTTCAACCTACCTATAACCGATTTTCTTCTTTCTTCTTCTACCTAACTGCTGTTTAGTATGGAAGAGCGCCTTATATACTTGCACTATCTTTGTACATTGGATTCTGTGGCTGAAGTTAAATCTTACAAGACAATTTTGAAACAGTTCCTATTCGTGAACACGATGAGTAGGTACTACAATTAATACAGGATTTTATAAACAACATTTCAAAGCATACCCACAACGAAAAAGGATTTTGCAGGTTCACAAGTCAAACAAAGTCGATAATTCTGTTTGTTTGTGGGTTTAGTTATTTTTAATTCCTTAATAGATTGTGATGCAGTTTTTACAATGAAATTTTGGTTTAACTAGTAAAATGTTTACTTTTCCCGAATACTTCAGTTTCCATGTGTTATTTAATAGCATCGATATTGTTACTGATAATGGGGCTTAATTACTGTCATTTAATTATTTGGTTGGCTGAGTTTAATTAATACCTTCTGGTCGGATCGTTCGGGCGGAATATAAATAAATTGATTGAGGTTAGCCGTTAATTAAACTGAAATGTAATGCGGCATCAATGTTTTATGGGTACTCAATTAACTTTTTGTAATATAAAATTTCACACGTCACTTTATTAACAATTATTATAATTAAGTACAAATATTAATTGTAATTATTGTAATACATCCAGTTTTTTCAAGATTGCTCGCGGTCATTTTCCGTTCAGTTTATTCTTTCTATCTTTCTTAGGTAGCACATCTCAAATAACTCCGGAATCTCTCATTCTTCTGTGTCATAAGCCTACATTGCACACCCATACGATGCTATGCAATATGTTAGTCTTTGTGAGTTTATTTGCCGTCGTGTCGTATAACAAGACAAAGGGAATGACAATGAGAGAAGTGGACGATATTTAATCACTACACAGACACAAGAGCCTTCCTTATAAATAAGAAGAGAGGTTCGAGGTTCGTATACCAGGTTTTTTTACCGTTTTCTAGTTTTGTTATGTAATGATTAAGTATAAATGCAAAATGGCATTTAAAAAAACACAAACAGTTGCTCAAACATTTGTTTTGTTACGGATACGTCACACAGCGTCTAAAAGGTTAAGGATCAAAAAAGTTCACAAAGGCACACAGTACATATAGTACGGACACATTTTTTTTTCAACCCCATCAGAAATAATTAGAAGAAATAATTTTATAAAATGAAAAAATTTCATTTTAGAGCAGGTTACAGCTTCACAACGCCCACTTTATAATCTATTATTACTTTTAATTAAGGTTCTGTCTGCAATAAATGTCAGGCTGACCTTTTATTATTATTTGTGAATTAAAAAATACAAATTGGGAAGGGTTTTTCATTCATTACCTATGTCACAGGCATTTTACTTGGTGACTATCATTGAGATTATTATAGGGTGTTTACCTAATAAGGCAATCTTCACTACTTTTGAACGCGCACGTTGTTACAGAATATTTCAAATGAACAGGATATTTCATTTAAATAATGATTTCTACCTGGTCGCTCAGTGCGTTTCTATCGTTACAGACTGGATAAAAAGGGAGATCCGAGCGACAAACAAGTCGCGGACCACTTGTGCTAGCCCTCCTGGTCTCTTAATTTTGTTGACAATGTATCTCCATGCGTATCGATCGATCAATGATTTGTGGGGGTACAAATTCCCTCCAATTCCACCCTTTTTCCTAAATTTCCATACTGGCTCGCAACAACAAATCGCAACGCACCTGCGTATCCCCTACGATTGTTGGCTGCTGGCATTGCTTTAACTGATCATGTAATTTGTGCTGATTCTCATAAGACTAAAAAAGCACATAAAAAACTTGAAAAGATCATGACAAAGATATAAAACAAAAGAAAACTTGCATATTTAAATATGGCAATGAAACTCAAACTTCATCAGGCCCCCAGATTAGGTACATAACGCTGGGAGACGGCGTAAAATGAGTTTTACGCGTAGCCGGTAATAAAGCGACCCTCCGTAAGACTTGTTGAGTACTCATTAGTTATTCATTTTCATTTTGGTAGTTATACCTACGGTAAACGTACGCGTGGCATTTTACGCCTACCGTCGGCCAGTGCAAAATGTTTTTACAGTCAGTCGTGTGTGAGGTCGGCGTTTATTAAAGCTACTTGACTTAAGGTACAACACGGGCAATTTATAGCTGGCAACAATAGTGTACTTTCTTCTTTTTTTTTTTTATTTATAATAGAAATGGTTCTTTAACTCTGCAACCTTTACTTACACGGTCATCCAAATTGTGATTCGCAGTTTATCTCACTGATTGAATGAGACTTCCGTAATGGTGCAGGGCAATTATTTTGAAGAAAACCTTACCCGTGTAAGCAGGCCGAAATAATATGTGGCGTTTTAGTTTAATAAACTATAAACAGAGTTTTGATAAGGTAGAAACCAATTCACACGTAGGAGCCGATTTTTGTTACGAAAGTGAATTAGCTCTATTAAATTTACAAAAAACACTGTCACACTCTTCTCTAACACCCAGAGACAAAATACAGAGTTGAAAATGACCCGTTCAAAATTTAATTCCTTTATAGTAGACAGTAGGACTAAAATGAAATCAGTAGTTACGTCCACAGAACTATATCGAGATAGAAGGAAAGAGTGTATGTACCTCGCGTGCCGAAAAGTGGTTCTGAGCACTGCATTGCTCGCCGCGATGCTCAGTCCGCTCTCGACCGCTTTCCGTGAGTGACGTTCGAATTTAAAAACAAAATGCCCTGTTGCTCGATAATAAACTGTTTAAACACCACCAAAAAAGTAGGAGCTGTGAATCAAGATATTTCTTTTCATAGGTAAGTACTCTTTTCCCTAAAATATCCGTTATTATTTATAAAACAATTTATTTTGTTGCATAGTATTAATTTCATATAAACAGTAACGGGCGAGTCCGTGTCTTCTGCTACTTTTCCATTGCGGCTTTAATTTGACGCGCCAGACTTGGCATGCATTGAAAACCAGCAAAGAAAATAAACCAATCCAAACTGTCGAGCACTTGTCGAGTCGCGTTCAAGGTTGATTTCTCATTTTTCTGTCAAAAGTAAGATATAGTGTTGTACCCGGCGATTTTCAATGCCGATTTCTTAGTCGATTAAAATCAATTTTGAAAACAGAAAAAATGATAATTATTTTTACAAGCGTTTATTTCACTTGCAATGTATGTATATGCGTATGTATGTATGTATGGGTCAAATATTGCAAATTAAATTTGACCCACTTCCCGTTAACGGAATGGGCTGAAATTTGGACCATATATGTAAACTCAATGACAATGCAATATTATGGTATCTAAGAGATGATCTGATGATGGAAGGTGGCGACAGGATCTCCGCTATTCTTAACGTAGATCCACCGTGTTAGGACTCAATAGTTTTGTCCCGATAAGCAGATAAAGATTTTGCAAAAAAAAGTACAGTCGGCAACAAAAACTTGTCCCAAAAATGTTTTTTTTACTATTATGTAGCCGTGAGATGAAGTAGTAGTCAAAATGAAATATTTTTGCCAAAAGGATAGTAATTAAATATAGTTTGCAATTTTGTTTCAGTTTTCCAAAAGATCCTATTATAAAAAATAGATGGATAGAAGCAACGGGTCGAAAAAACTGGTTTCCTACAAGACAGCCGGATTTGTTCTGTACATTTTCACAAAGATACCTTTACTGGCCAATCAAAGTACCGGCGAATAATCAGCACAGCTTATCCGACTACTACTACTGTTGGCTCGCTGACGCTCTTCCGTTGCGACTTGCGATCGATGACACCACAGATTAGAAACGATTTTGTGTATGTTGTACACATCACTAAAAGACTCGCGTGACGTCAAAGTGCCTACGCAAAATGCTACACGCTCGGTTCTCATATAAATCGACGAACTCTTTCCTTCTATCTCGATATAGTTCTGTGGTTACGTCAAAGAAACGAATGGTACTGGGTATGGTAGGTATTTATAAATTTAATAAACGTGTCCAAACGAGATTAAAAGTATACTTTAAACAACAGTAAAACAATTAAACAAAACAACAGTAAAAAAAGCCATCACCTCTCCGTTCGCGTCTCTTCAAATTTCATTTATTGCCGTAATAATCATTCATTCATTTTGATTGACGTCGCTCAGCCGTTCAGTCGTTCGGTTTAGCGTCGAATGACAGTTCGGGTTATGTCATCTGTCGCGGATTATATTTAGGCGTTTCGAAATTTAATTAAAAATGGCGTCTATTGACTGGTTGCGTGTTATTTTTGTGATGTACAAGTGTACATTTGATAAAGCATTTTAGCATGTAGGGGAGGGCGGGGCTGAAAGTGCTGGGGGTAAGTTGTTCCAATGATAATAGAAATGCAAGTAAAAAAACGGAGCAATTTGTATGATGTTTGACGCGAAACGTTATGAGATTATGCCGTTGCAGGAGCCGTTTAAGTTGCTTCCATTATGGTATAATAGTAGTTATGGAAAAAAACTAAATCGACGGAACAACGAACCCCACAAAGTAATATCTTTTTGCCTTTGATTTTTTGTTGACTGAGTTGATAGTGCACACAAAATAAACACATATTTTGACGAACTACAAAATACTCCTTTAGCGTGTGTGAACTAAGAAGGATAAATTTGTATTTCAAATAGATGGAACAACCAGCCCCATAGTGGGGTTAGTTGTTCCGTTCCGTACGATCTCATAAAAAAATATTTTATTTGAAAACTGTTTAACGATGTACAAAATAATATCACTATTCCGAAACTCCAATAATCATTATTTAAATGTGTGTGTAAGCCACACAATATACACGGTGGGAACGAGTAACCCACCAAATTTTAACCATTGATTCTAGAGCCTATTTGGAGTATATAATGTGGTATAACATGAAGTCCAATAAAGCATAATTTCCGCGATTTTTATAAGTTAAATAACAATTCCATAGTTAATTTAATTTGAACTCTGACACCTTAACCTAAAACATTTTTTACTAAAAAGATTAATGTTGTAAGTAGCAATATCATCAACGTACAGCATAAATTAATTTAATCAATTTCTTAGTAAATAATGATTTAGGTATAGGTGACAAAGTTCAAATTAAATTAACTATGGAATTGTTTTTAATAACATGAAAATCTCCTTAATTATGCTTTATTGGACTTCATGTTACACTACATTATATACTCCAAATAGGCTCTAGAATCAATGGTTAAAATTTGGCGGGTTACTCGTTCCCACCTTGTATACACTATTTTCATAGCTCAATTTTGTATTTTATGAAAATCGGCACTTTCAGCCCCGCTCTCCCCTACTAGGCTGGCAGAGAGAAGTCAATCATGATGCATTGCACAACCACGAGGTTTCTGAATATTGTCAATGTTGACAGCACTAAAAAAAGGCTCAACGTATCCTTTGTGTGTGGAGGAATTGTAATAAAGGGGAGCCTTTCGTTTGGTCAAAAAGATTTTGTCACACTGATTAATTTCCCAAACATATCATTTGACCAAGCTAGGCCGAGATTCTGCACGGTAACAACGATATCGCTTTTGAAGTGTTTCCGTATAACTCTTATATCATGGATAATAATGGCGGCCGAGACATAAACGATTCTAAAACACGCCAAACTCGATATCGTTATAACGCAGTAGAATAGAGGCCCTGTTTTATTCCGAAACTGTTAATATTTCAGAATTTATTTCAGGACCATCGTGTAGAACCCTATTGGTTAGGTTAGGTTAGTTTTATGAAAATCCTGAATTATTTACAGTTTCGGATGTTTTGGGGATTGAATCAGTTTGGCAAAAACGGCGTCATAACGGCATTGTCTTACGAAACTTCATGGTTGTGCAATGTCTCAGAATTAACTTCTTATGTGCCTAATATAGTAATTACATTTTTTTCCGATACAATCAATCTGCAGGACAAATTTCACAGTGTTTTGAATCATATTCCAGACTTACATGACATCTATGTCATTTTACTTTTTTTTATATATTTAAACGTTTCCAATAGTAATGAAACAATTGTGTGACTCTGATAAAGCTAAATAAAAACCGACCAGGCTTGTCACATATTAATCTCGCTCCAATTTCCGCAAATTCCCGAACGCTCGCGATCATTGCTCACGAGTTTATGTACAATCGTGCACAGAATTCAGCGAGCGCAATCTAATACGTATGCTAATTTATGATAGCTCCCCGGAATTATAGATGTCGCCCTGGGCGTGAAATTACGACCCCAGCCTCCGCCAATTCCGCCATCTTGCCATTTTGATTCGACTCGAAAGCACAATTAAAATGCAGTAAAGTACTACAGCGGAGTGCTAATGCTCTTTTTAGGTCCTGGCTGGGTTCCATTGTTTGTCTTTTGTTTTTGTCTGCGGAATGCTTTCGCGTTCCGTTTTTAAATTGCTGCATTGGTGAGTGTAAGGGGTGTTATGGATTTCAATTGTTTTTAAAACTGTTTTATCATTGGCTAGTAATGATTACCATGTCTATAGTTAATTTGTTTGTTGGTAGATCAGCAACGTCCAATGCGGCTAAAACTGAAGATGATCTTTTTCTACTTTATTGTAGATGAGTTTGTAAACTATCGCTTAAGATGTTGTGGTAACTTTGTTTTCTGATCATAGCCATTTCTGTCACCGTTATCATTGTTTAATTGTGAAAAACAGAAAAATACGTTTTTTTCAAAGTTACAAGCGGATATTTACGTAAGCAAAACGAAACCCATTAAAAAAATGTTTTCTTGCCGCGGCTCTGTTTTGTACTTCCAACTAACCATCGTTATTTTTCTTTTATACCTATTTCAACAATGGCAACTTACAACATTATTTAAATTAACTTTAGCCTGGCACTCAAGCCGGTATGTCCATAGAACGCGGCACCGGGGCTAGCATAAATATGAATAATGGCTTTCACAACTCGAATACTAACGTTAGGAGTCTAGACTTTTATATTTTATGATAACGACTTTTAGACATAATCCCATTATTTTAAATTTACTGGAAAATGGCCTGGAAAGCTTATACTAAGCTGGCTATTGAGATCGTTTTAAAGATGTTCCAGAATATGCTAAGCGTAGCATTTAATTTAAATAATGTTCGCTCTAAAGCTTTAATTATGATAATTAACATATTTTAGACATTGTGTCCTACTCTAAAAGAAGAAGTAAAGAAAGCTTGTACCTAAATTATAATTATAATTTGCTTGTGAGAGTCAATTATCAAGTAGGTATACAAAAAAAAAAAGTTTTTTACACAGCGACTCAAAAAAATTGTGTAATGTTGGGTTTATGTGTGTTATTTACACTTGGTATAAGCGAGTCTCGACCGTAGACGCGCTACGACGCCTACGGCGTAGCTCTGCGCGTAGGCGTGCCATAACTTGGAACATCAGCGCCAGTCTGATCAAAATTAAGTGCTTTCAGAAGAAGTCATAAAGTAAAACCGACGAAACAACATGTATTATTGGCACTTGGCATTGAAAGGAATTTTAGATATTTTATTTTCAAGATATCGTACCTTCGGTAGAACAAGGGCACAATGTACAATGTGACTAAAGGGGAAATTGCGCCCTTGTCCGGTAGGACAAAGGCATAATGTACAATCTTACTAAGTGAAAAATTGTGCCCTTGTCCTACCAAAGGTGCGATATCTAAAACTGTGGTCATTTAAAAGCACTATCATAGTTTTTTTTTTTCAGGTTTAGGTATTTGTGTTATACGTGATTGTTCGCTAAATTTCTAAACTCAAATTATATCACAGTCAACGAGATCAAGACCCCATGAAACTGTCTCGGTAGCGCATCAAATAAAGTCATAAGAATTCTTACGAAGCAAAACTCTCAAGATTAAAGATAAGGTACTTATAAAATAATTTTCAAGGAATACGTTTAAATGCTTGTGAAAATTTACCCATTAAAAAGTTTTCGTATAAAACATTAAAACAAAGTACCGCGTACCGTCCTTAAAATCATAAAAACTAAATAGAAGTAGTTTTAACGCGAGAAATTCCTAGCACTTACCTTGATAACGGTTAGTCTGAAAACGCTCATTATACTGGAAAAACTCCGGCTAGTTAGCTGTACGATAGTGTGAAGAGTATATAGTACGGATAGTACATGGCATAAAGAGTACGGTATATATAGTACGGATAGTACATAGCATAAAGAGTACGGTATGCAAATGTAATTTGAGTTAACAGCGTCGGCTTAAATTAGAGGAAGCGGTTACGGAGGCGAGCACAGAGGAAATAAGGGACGGGATTTAGTTACTGCAAACAGTTTCAGTTAAATTGATTATTTTTTCAAGTTTTTGGAATCACATCAGTTAATAAGTTAATATCTATTATCTATATTAAGATGTTAGTCTTCTATTTTTATAAATCATTGGAAAACAGTTTTCACTGATCCTGGGAATTGGAAAGTTAGTTAAAATTTACAATTCTACGTGAAAGGTTATTAACTTGTTAATAAAAAGAAATTCTAACGGTACATATTATTATGAAGACATAACATAGTACGCAATACAAACCATTTGCAGTCGTTGTCTAAATAATCACGTATAATTACTCTCTTGCTTTATAAAGCGATATCCACACACATTTTAACCTACCGCCGACAAGCACCAATGTTCGCATTGTTGTGTTCTGGTGTGGGGATAAGGCAACCGGTGAAATTACTAGCATAGAAACATCCCATCCTAGTATATGTCTGTAGGTCTCAGATTCCTCTTTCTTACCATCAGGTGGTCTGAATGCTCGTGTGCCATCTCCTTTGGCATAAAAAACAGGGTAACATTACTCCAATGCAATCCTAATTGTTACGCTCCACTTCCTAAAATTTTATTACAAGAATAAGTAACAAGTTATAACACTTATCACGCCATAAAATAATTCACAGTTGTGATATTAATTAGTTTAATGGCCCACCATAGCCGCGCCACCTAATCCAGCGCCAACCAAGTTTACGATGGCACGTACACGGCTAACCAGCACTGTGCAATATCCACTGCAGTTTGACTAAATTAGGTGCAACTTGCAACTCGCACTTGCACAATTGTCCCGAGCAACGATAGCTCTTTGTTAGTTTAATGCCGCGGTTGCAGTATAAACACATATTTATGGAAATTAGTTGCTTCAGTTTTACTGCTTACTGCAGGCTAGGGATTCATTCTCTATTTGTTGTTGTGATTTAGAATGTTAACGGCTTTTATTGTTTTGTAGTTACTGCTACCACATCCTGCTATAAAACGTTGAAAAACTTTACGCGCTGCAGCGTAGCAATTGTTACTGCGATTTAATTTTTCGTTTTTTACCGCGTGGTTTTATAAATTGTGTTTCGATTTACATGTAAATGGAACGGAATTATATGTTCTTTATCACGAGTCGTATTTTTCTCGTGTAATCGAAAATATTCTCCAAAGATATTCAGCAGAATTAAATGTTTATTTTCGAAGGTTGTCCGTTCACTGGAAACCAACGAACCATCCAATTCGTTCTCGACCATTGGCCGCCCGATCCTCATAATGCGTCAGTTTTATGGGTTCGAACGAGATCGAAATATAATACCTACGCCATGGTTGCGTTTGGTCGGTTTTAAAGGCTGGCAAGTTGCATTCTGCGAATGTCAAAGCGTGTAGATGACAAAGAATATGTAAAGGATTGATGTAACCTGTCGTGCGGTCGCCTATGTAACGTTTGCTCGGTATGTCAATGGCTCGGTATATCAATTTTATAAAGACCGGCTGTTGAGTTTCTTGCGGCGCGCTTCTTTTCAATAGCGGTCTCCGCCTCCAGCGGTCAGCGGTCGATCGGTATGTATAGTATAGTGCCTACAGGGCCTACTTATAGGACAAGGATTTTCGTGTACAGAAAAGTACAACTTGGATAGTTCTACCGTTCACAGTACCAGTAAAAAAATCCGTCGGTTCATATTTTTTGGTAAGTATATAGTGAAAGCATTTTCTATTTACAGATCCTTGTAATGTACTAACTAGCCTTTCAGCCACCAGCGTGCTGTCGCGGAGGCTCCATTACGGGTGACTTTTATTTTCTTTTACTTTCTTTTGACATCGGGCTTAATTCCCGAGTCCCCGCTCTTCCCTTTGTTTGTATTTTAAAGAAAAACAATTTCGAAACTTCTTGTCACTGTCGGTTTCTTTAGAATTGGATTTTTCATTCTACTTTACGGCAGATAATATCTCTTAGCGGAAGTTTACTTTGAATTTAAATGAGAAAATACTGCAATAAATACACGTGTTTTCGCTTTCAGTTTTGTTGCAATTATTAATAATATTTCTTATTATTTCTACTTACTGAACTATTTAACTCCTAATATAAAAAGGTGAACAGAACATTTTAAAAATAGAGACACCTATTACAGGCGTTCTTACCGCTTACTAGCGATGAACTTTAGGAAGCCTTGGATAGACAAATTATTTAAGGACAAAAATACACGACAGAGGGTGCAAACTAATAACATGTCAATTAATTACAAAGTCTATACACTAAATACTAATACTTCTTCTTATTTTAACCTTTAATAGCACATTTTACACATTTTCCACATACCTTACTTTTCAAATTTCATCACGTCTCATACAACTATATTCATTCACGCTTCGTGAAATATTCAAAATCGTCCGAGTCGACCGTCGGCGGCGATACTGTATTGATCGCGGGGAAATATGGCTTGCAAATATAAATCCCTGGCGCCGAGCCAACTCGTACGTTTATATAGAAATAATTAAGTGTTTGGCGAGATTTTGAGTCGGTGGAGGCAGTGTGGGAATGACGACAAGTTTAAAGTTTTGAAACTCAAAGAAAGATTTGGCGCGAAGAAGGCGCTTATAAACACGTCGAAAAGTTCAAGGAAGTGGAACAAATGGAGTGTATTGTTTTTAGGGTTAAGAATGCAAAATGGCGGATTTCAAATCTAGGTAATACAGCGCATAAAATACATCATGTACGCGAACTATTTTTGGTTATATCTTTTATTATTGTTTCGGGCGGGTGCTATGTTTTGCTAAAGCTTTTTTTGTATAAAACAGACTGGGCGTGGCTGTGGCGTCACCCGGGTGAATTTTATTTTAATACAATTTGGTCGAGCCTGTCTCAAGTTATGCACCGTCATACATGCGGCAATTGATTTTTATTTATATAAAAGATGTCATGAATATTTAATACTTTACAATGTTTTTAAACAAATATTTTTAAAACTGTGATCCTATCATTGATATTTAACATGAAGAGTTACACGAAAATATAAAAGCCCATCGGGTTTCTCTAACGTTTTGTTAACTTGTTACATTATTAAAACCAACTAAAAGGTCAACTCAACCTACTATTCCGGCCAACCGCACCTAAAAACATCTTTTTACCTTTTACGTGTTTGCAACTCTGAAAATCTTCTACCTCGGAAATTGTAAGACCTCATCACCCTTACCTCCCCTTAACCCAAAAGCCCTTGTTTACCTTCGAACTCTGTCAGCGACTGTTCGCCTCACAAAAGCCTGCCAAATTTTAATTACCCCCTGGTATAGGTAACCTCTAGAGTACATATGTCCAAAGTTAACTCGTTACGTGAAATATTAAGAGGAAAGTTTTTGTTTAATGGCGGCAAGTTTAAAGGCCGCTTGCGCAGAAGTGAATATTTCATTGTTTCTTCCTTGGTATTGTTCAATTTTCTTCGTGCCGAGGTCTCAATATCGGGTCAAATAAGTAGCAAAATCAGAGAAAATGAGAATGAATGAAATGTCGCGGTTTCCAGAACTCTGATATCTGATATGTTTATTAGCGTTTTAATCGGTTTTATTTAAGTAAACTACAATAAAAACGTAACGCTTTTGTATTTGGTACATCGTTTACTTTTTACGATGTCAGGCAAACGATACAATCGTCAATAAAATTGATCTTAAAAGCATTTCACGTTCAATTCCTAAAATTTTATGGATAGGTAACAGAATGTCATATAAATTCAATAACGTAGACATATTGCGGCACATAAAATATGGGCGGGTAAAGTAAATGCTACGTATCTTTTACGTACAAGTTACGTATCTTCTAGTCAGCGTATTTGTAACCCCAGGGACTGAATATCCAGGGAGCCACGTGGGCGAAAACAATCAAACCAGCGAAAGATTTACTGAAATACGGTATGCAAATATATTGTTTTCTCGTGAGGTATACTGCTGAGGAAATATTTCGTGGCATTAAAATGGTGCTTTGAATACTTTTGAATACTACTGTGCAAACTGTTTTGTGGGGCATATATGTTCCTATATATGTTGTAATTTCATCTTTTTAATAAATAAATAAATGAATAAATATGAGTTTTGAAGTGAAAACTTATGTTATGACAAATATACTGTCAATTGCTAGAACTAGTGTGATAGCGATAGTCTTCTTATCTTATCTTTTCTTCTCGAGATAGGCCCTCTTGGTTACATTTTGGACTTGCGGGATCTTATAAGCAATTACCCTCATTACACATTGAGTTACCGAAATGAGTAGGTTATCTTGTAATATTTTTGGTAACCGTAAGAACGTTTATAACAGAAAGCTCTCAGTCAGTACTTATATTCTTGTTTTGGAAAAATCATTAGTATACGGTCGCCGCTTGTGGGTTATACTTAATCCTCCAGCCACTAAGGTCTTGGTGACCTTTTAATAACAGATATTCTATGTCATCTTTTATGTTGTTGAAGTCAGCGCAGCTCAGCTATATACATATTTGACAGTAAAAGAAATAACGTAAATAAAGCAAGACGGACTTTTACATATTGGGATAGAGCCCCTGTAAAGTTAACGCTAAAAAAAACGATTTTCGGAAATTGACAAATGTATGGAATTGACGTAAGCGTTAAATGTCACCGTCCGGCAGCTTAAGTTAATAACTTTGGATAGCGAGGACAACCGCCAAATGCATCTGAAATAAAGAAGAGGAAATTTCTTTATTACGAAGAAGAACATAGTTTAATATAATTTCAATGTGCCAAGCACGTAAAGCTGTCAAGTAGATGAAATGATTAAAATTTCAGCTCTAACATTGGGTAGGAACTTGTAAAAAACGTCTTGGGTCGGACTAGGGTTGCGAAATCTCCTAGTTTAACGTGTCCCTGAGATCCGCCCTCGACAGCTAGGGATGTGAAAAGATCTCTTTCTATCGATATTTTTCGGGATTTAGCTAAATGAGGGTTGAAAATGCCGAGGAATAATATATAAGTAGATATTTGAATGAATGTATTTCTATGGTAATAATCCATTGTATAGCGAAAATGGCTGTTCTTTTTTAAGGGTAGACTGACTTATTTTTCATAAAAACTAATTTACAGTTTTTTCTAATCCCAACTTTCGACAGTTTGATAGTTCGAGCCAGCTTGAATTTATCCGCCAATGCCTTTTTCCCTTTTCACCGTACCAAAACTAGCAAATCCTGTTAGCAACTTTTCACACTTGCGTTAATAATTCGTTACGGATACTTATTCGTTGTTTTCAAGTAGTAAATTAATTAGAACAGCGCTTTATTTATTAAATGCTCAAACCTCGTTATCGCTATTTACTTGACTATTTAGCATATTATCGACACCGGTCAGCCCTAAAGTTCCCGGGGAAGGAAGCTGTTTGCACAGCGTGCAAGATTAATGATGGCGGGACAAGAGCCTGGAGGGGGGAGGAGGGGGACCCCGGTTCAATCCTCGACAGAACACCGCTATAGTCTTGTCGTTTTGGACTAATTGCCTCTGGGTATTAACGGGACGGAGACACATGGTTAGGCTTGTGAGAATTCTGAATCAATAGCGATTTCTCTTCACGTTTCAGGTATAGTGTAATGTTAGTTAAGAGAAATGCGGTGTCGTATTAAGTACTTTGATTTTGGTTACCAGGGACTCAGAGGTTGACGTGTATTGTTTTTTATATAAATGATACTTATGTCGCTTTGTTTCTGTGACATCAAAGGTAGTCGTGTCTGCAAAAGTGATACAACTATTTGTATTTACTTGTCATCGAATCCCTACGTGCTCTTTTTATATTAAAAAAATAATTCGTTTATGAGATTTCGCGGTACATGTCGGTTTTAGTAAAAAGATGAGAAGATACCCAGGTTAAGACCCGAAACTGGGTATAAATGGGTATTTCGGGGCAAATTACCTGCAAGAAATCCTAGTCATTTACTCGACAAATTGGGCGGTCTCGGTAAATATATACCCATCGCATCTTTAATTCCTCTACCTATTCTCTACAGGCTTCTCTGTACCAAATTTAATTAAAACTAACTACCTAACTACACTTATCTGCAAGATTTCTCGTTTCATTTCCTTTCGAAGTCCCTACACAACAATTTCTCTTTAGATTTTCTTGAAACAAAACGGCGAATTTAAAAGCTAACTTCTGAACCGGATTAATTGCGAAGTGCACTAGAAACCACACTGTTTCCCGGCTCAGTGCACATAGGGACCATTAAAAATCCCGGGAATTAGTTGGAGAACGGAACTAGTCTCAATCGGTACGTCAATCCCGGGAAATTGATGACTCAGGCGATCGAGCGAGCGCACAAAAGCGGCGGGAAACAATGCTCGTTCCTTTCAGCGAAGCTTCCCTCACGCAATTAAGTAAACCTTTTTGTTAGCCTGCTTTCTGCTACTACATTATCGGATACAATGCTGCCATGATTTGCGGAAAACCCAGGATTTTTTGCTCCCGCGGGACTTCGACTTGGTCTGATTCGTGTTCGTCATTCCATCTTAGATTAGCGCGTATTGTTGCGTGGAAATTGAATGCCATCTGAGCAATTGATGGGTTCGCGTTTCGCGTGCTTTGAGTTATTTTATAAGCTATTTGCGAATGAGGAAAATGTCGAAAAGAAGTAAATATTATTGCGATTCGTGAGATTTATGTGGACGATTTTCTAATATATCTTGATGATTTCATGTACCAATTCAATTTCCACTTCGAACATGAGAAGGAACGACCATGGAGTTAGAGGGGAATAACGCGAAGTCTCTGTTCGGTCGAATTAATAGTTTTAGTGCTAGTAGAGTCACTCCATATTACCGACGATTAAAGAGCCCCCAATTTTAAATATTTTGAATTTTGAAACGTTTGCGAGTGACGAAGTTAGGTTACGTTCTTCTTGCTTAAAATGAATGAAATCGTTGAAAGTTAACGCAGAAAAAATACTTAAAAGTCTCATACCTACTCTATAAAGACATTACATTACTAACAAGATTCTTACTTGAAAAATAATGTTTGTTGTTCAAATAAGTTGTTTGTTAAATTCAAGCAGCTAAGATCAAGCGAGCAATGCCTGTCTGTATAAAGATTGTGACTGACTTTCTTGTCGATAGATGATAATTGTATTTTAATTATGTTTGTTTATGAACAGATTGCTATTGGCTCATAAACATACTAATCAATTATAAATTATGATATGTCACGTATAACGAGATTTCCATATGAAAGGCCAGCTGCCGCGTTAATCCGCCGTGTCGGTGGGAACGTACAAGCTGATTAACAGTGCTGAGTGCTCCGAAAGGAGTCATATTTTAATGAAAATCAAAGGGTTCGGCATTAAATGTGGCTATACGTATTGATTAGCTTCCGCTATGCCAACAACGGCCAATGTTATGTTTATTTAGAGGATTTACAAAGCGTATCCTTAACAAATAACCGAAACTTGAAACTGTCCGCTTTCCATGGTCTTGTGGCTAAAGCGATTTCAACGAAATTTATATTATGATTTAAGACATGTAGGTGTCTGCAGAGATAATGACGGGTTTTCTTGCCTATAGTTAGTTAATAACTTCTTGTATTGTAATTACCGTCTTCAAATTTCAGATGAAACCACACGGATGGCCAATCAGTAGAAGAAACAACATAATCAAAAGAATAATGAACGGAAGAGCCAACATTAAGAATTTTCAAAAGCAAATGGAGAAGAGAAGAGAAACACTAGAACGAAGAAGGAAGAAAGAAGAATGAAGAAAGGAGAGTGAATAAAGAAGAAAGAAGAACATGATGGCACATTCGTGATCTACCCTGTAGATCCGGGCTTTTGTAGTTTAGTTCCACATCAGAAGCTCGTCTCTACAGGTATCTCACGGCTGGAAGACCTCGCTACTTGTACTACAATAAACATCTCGAACCCACGAAGAATCCCGAAGAAAATTAACACGAAAATTTAAATATCTTTAGGGCTGATTTTTCCAATCCTCGGATAAAATTATGTTAACGATTAATAATACCGGATTTTCTTTGACTGGCATTTTAAGAAAAGCGTTGGTCAATTTATTTTTATGATAATAGTGTAATGGTTATTGAAAAATCAGCCTTCATAGGACTTATATTTGATATTTCTTCAACAACTTTGTTTCAGATTGTTTTTTTATAATGCTCTGTTCATTCTCTTTCTTCATTTTCATTTATTTGTGGCAAGATTAAGACAAAATATAAAGTTACTAAAGTTAAAATGTAATGTTGTTTAGACCTTGAGCATTGCCTACATTGGGATGGATCTGTAGCTTGAGAATACATCATGAAAAGGGATTGAAGTAAATCGAAATAAAGTAATTCCTAGACATGCACACCATGCACTATACGAATGCTTTAGTATGATTTAGGTTATATGTTAAGTAAAATTTAAATCAACTTAGTTTAGTTGTGATATACTTTTTAGGAAATTGCCTTTATAAGCCCACTTCTACAACAGCAGCCTACCTACGTACTTTAGGTCAAATTATTAGATACCTTTCCCATCGAGTGACTCTCATGCTCCTCACTGTTATAAAAACCTAACTGTGTTACAGATAAACGAGGATGATAGCAGTGGGTTGTGCGTAGGCGGTGACATCATGTGACCTTTCAATCGGGATTTAGGACTTTACAAATTACAAGTATTACAATGCGTCCACGCGCCTCAATGTCGCCGTTATCGCTCTCTGTCGCTCTTTAATATGCGAACTCATCCCCACTAAACATTCTTAGAAGTTTCAAGACTTTTGGGTAGAATCTTTAATCTTCCTAACGGCATGAGATAAAACATGCCAAAAACTTTTACATAGACAAGGTCCAAATATACGAGTACGTTCTCTCAATATTGTTATGTTAGCGAGTTTTGTTTTACCTTGTCTGAATAATATGTGATTTATTTGTTTTATTGAATAATATAAAACGTAGCAAAGAGTAAAAGTAACAACAAACCGCAAACTTTACTATCAGGTAATAAACAACAATCCTATCCCGTTTGAGTACTTTAAGTGCATCAACTTTACACCTACCAGGGCATCAGACGTCATAAGGATATTTATCGCTGCGCATAAAGGGCACAATGTCTCCACGTGACTGAATTCTTCATAAAAGGTCTGATGTGCAAACTTAAACCAAGAAAATTTCACCTTTCCATAGCTATGAATAAGGTTGCAAATAAGGTGGAAGAGTAGTATGAGTTGCTTGTTTCTAACTACAGATGGGTAGTATGTATCTACAGTTTATGCGCTCCGTATACTGTGGGTGTTACAGGCTTTCCACGATTTATGGTGCCACTGAGAGCTGGAATGGAAAGATTTAGATGCAATTTAACACATGTAAGTGCGCTTTGCAGTAAACTTGTTTGCGAGCGTTAAGGATTTGATATCGAAGAGTGGTGACAATTTTAGTCTTTACTAGCATAACCTAGCATTGTCTAGCCTAGGCTATGAAAGGATGACTGGATTCCTCATAGAAATATTGATCGGTATTTAGAGCTCGAGTGTTCCTTTGTGTTATTCTTCAATGGTTGCAATAAAAATGGGAATTATATCAATATGGTAAATTTTGCTTTTTTTTCGGTTTTATGTCAGTCGGTGCTAACGCCATTATTTTGAAATAGATTTAAAAAAAGGACCAACAGCCCTCGTATACTTAAACAAAATAGTGAGGTCATATTGTACTCTTGGTTTGTAGTGACCCGTTATCGTGTTACTCTCTAGTTTCGTTACATATTCTGTGCTGAAGTGTGATGGACTTGTCCTTTTGTAATTATTGCAAAGCCGCTTGGAAAAATATCTAAGGACCTTTTTGTTTGGTTATTCTGATCGAAATGGTTTTGGCTGTGGTAGCCTTTAAAATCCTTATTGACGGTGTTATTTGTAAATCTAAATAGTAAACAGCATACTCGTGTTTTTTTTTTATTGCCACATTCATATTTTATGTGTAGGATGAGATGTCTGTGTATTTTTTTTTTTGCTTTTATGTTCTGTTTCAGATATGGCGCAAGATTGATATCTCTAAACGATTTCTGGAGGAAATAATCAAAGAAAGAAAAGAAAATAAACAGGTTTTTTTTTCGTTTTCATATACCACACTAAAGAAAGAAATGCACTTCATTTTGTCTTTAGTATTTGTTGTTAAACGGGCCTTAATCATAATTATATTCATATTCCGTTATTTATATTTTGTTCTATTGTGGGACTTGGGAGATACTACAATTTATACATGTAAAAAGTATTTAAAACTTAAATTTTATCTTTTGAACATGTTATTTTAATTAAATCACTTAGGTACTTATTTTCTGATAAGATTACTTACTAGAATCGTTAGGTATACTTAGCCCTTAAAGTCATTATATATTTTACATTCATTCGATATATTGTTTGTAGTTATAATTAGAGATCGGATAAATGGGAGTCATTACTCGCAATAGTGTGGACATGGCTCCATAGATTTTAATTATACATATTAAATTACATTAATTGATTACTTACCCAAAAAATAATTTTGATCCTTTGCAAGGCAGTAATAATTAATTAGTAAACGATACAAAGACTTTGTTGTGTAGGTTTATTAAAGCAAATAAACAGTATCTTTTATATTTTTTCCATGGTTAGTTTATTCCTTTTCACGGCTAAAATAAATTTGAGGTGAAAAGCTTGTTTTGCAATCCACGGATGTTAATGGAGCAAACTTATGTACTTAAATTAATATAATATCAATGGCCCCTCCTGACGTCTTTGTACTATTTATTTATTACTATACTGCAAAGGAAAAAGATTAAAGTTCAGGTAAAAAATCAATTATTTTAATAATGACGCACATTTGTCCGATCTCTGGTTATAATAAATATTTTTGTATTAACGGGTGAAATCAAATTAGACTACTTATAACCTATTTTCAATTTTGCAACTTTAAGGGTTATACGCAATTAAGTTTTACTGTGAGATAGTAAAGCATTCCTCGAAATTTCATTTCAATAATCTACATAGTAAAAATAAAATCAATGGTTCCTAATCCTAATTTTTATCAGTCATAACATTGCCGCTTGTCCAAAATGTCGTTAGGCATAAAAAAATCCGCCTGAAATGCATTGTTATTTTCAAAACTACCTATCTAAATATAAGCAAATTATATTGTCACTTATTTCTGACAATTACTTTATGTTTAAGTTATTAGTATTATTTAATAGTAATAGTTCTAAATTGGACGTCAAAAAGGCACCAACATCGACAACTTTGAACCGGATTGAAATGGCGGCATGCAGTCAACGAAGAAGACCATACAAAGCTACAACAAGAAAATATAATTGGGATTGATGCAATGTTTCAGTAACTTAGGTTAACGTTAGAATTCGAGTTATGCTAACGGTGAAGTAAAGTCATACGTAATGATAACCTCTAATAACGACCTGAGGGTCAGGGCAGCGATTATTTAATCTCACTGATGAAAAAAGACTAACTTTAAAATCAATTTGTGCAGCAATTTATCTAATTTACGAGTCCTCCTTTTGGATTTTATATGATTAAGGGGTCATACACTCTTAAAAACAAAAGTTGTCTTTCCTGAGGTCAGTAGTTAAAAGCTTGTGTGCATATAAGTTTTTTTTTATATGATATGATAGGTCTTAGGTAGTGTTATGATATGATATGCAAAAGGAGGAATAGTTCCTGTTTCGCCGGATTCTTGATTCGCCGGATTCTTGTTTCGCCGGATTCTTGTTTTGTCGGATTCTTGATTCGCCGGATTCTTGATTCGCCACTTTTTTTTGATTAAGAACTACTATAGAAATATCGCGGCTTTACCTATCTATTAAATAAAAGGCAGACACTTCGTTACATTAATTAAAATATTTATTTGTTATTCATTTATTTAAATACCTAATGAGGTAACATTTAATTAAGATAATTGGCATAACCTGCTCAAACATTCTACGACTGTTATTCTTCCTTCGACGTAGTCATTGACTATGTCCCTTTCTTGTCGATATCTTGATATATTAATTCGACGCACCCGTGTTACATCGGGGCAATGTAGCTGCATTTTTCTTATAACAACATCTTGCTGCTGTGCTTCGGCTCTGAGTAATTGTATAAATTGAAAGACGGACGGTTTTTTAGGGATCCTATGGTTTATCCTGTTATCCCATCCCTCGACGGCGTTATTGGTTCGGAATTCTTCCTCACTAACGCAAAACAATGAGCTCGTAATTTTACGCATCCAGAAGTCCATGAAGTAATTATGGAATTGGACTATGGGATTCCAGTTTGATAACGATACCGCAATCTCCATATAAGCTCCTGGAATAGCTTCCTTGGGCAATAATGCCAGGCGTGTGCATAATTTAGTATACACTGTTCCTTCTTCAGTCTCTACCAGACCTAATTGCTTCGCCCTTCTCCACAGAGCTTTCTTGAAGTGAAAATAACATCCACTCACCATAACACCTGGATGTTCTGCTTGCAAACCATTTATTGTGGCGATTTCAAAATCGCATTTATATTTTTTTACATCGAGGGCAAATCTGTGCTTTAATATGGAAAATAATCTCTTATATGTTCTTTCTTCTTTATTGGGAAGGAGTGCATATATTATTGGCACAAAACACGTTTTTTCCGGTGACTTGTTTAAGTTTGCTAGCAAAATATATAACTGCAAAAACGGCGGTGGTGCGACTTTAAAAGTGCCATCTCCAAAATACTCCGTTTCTTTAGACATAACATCTAAAGCAGCTGACGAAGCAAATATCAATATTTTGTCACTGCTACCGTCGTTGCAAATTAAAAAGCTCTCAGATAGCACATCCGGAACGACCACTTCCTTTAAAGTTTTAAATGTACATTTTCCGACTCCAAGCGACTTATTGCGTGCATTATATAAGCATGTTTTATGTTTTTTCCAGCTAGGTATAAGGGAAAAATCGAACTCAGCATCACACTCTTCCACCAAATCTTGAAGAGTATTTTCATATATTGGCTTTACTGGACCCAAATTCTCGCATACCTTCCGTTTCAACACGTTTATGTGAACCTCGACCTCTCTTCTCATGAATTCTGGCTGACAACTATGGTTGGATTCTCTAATTACTTTGTCGTGTTTATCTAACGTAATTGAAGTTGAGCACAAAAGCCTGTTCGAACACCTAAAATTTCTTGAACCACTTTTATTCTCTTTTTCGAAATTGTATTTAAATCCTCCCCTTATTAAGATACTCTTTGGACGCCTTTCACTGTCAATAAAGACTATCTTGTTAGTTTCGTCAATTTCCATTTTCAATCAAAACTTGTATTAAATTTATGAAACGTATTTTACTTCACCAAGACTTTGAAAAGAAATGACATGATAACAAATGAATATGAATCTTAGACAGCGAGTTAAGTATTTAAATAGTGTCCAAGTGGCCAGTAGGTACATCAGATTGTTCGTACAATGATAAGAACCTCTGTAGAATATTTTGATCGTAGGTGCCGACTGTCGGTAGTAGGCACTTATCTACATACACACATACTTAATCATGAGTACGTGCATATTAAAAAGAAATCAATAGCAATTCATACGATAAGAAAATATCACCATACGTTTCCTTTACAATGGTGATTTTTTTGTATATTAATATTTCCGACGAATCAAGAATCCGGCGAATCAAGAATCCGGCGAATCAAGAATCCGGCGAATCAAGAATCCGACAAAACAAGAATCCGGCGAAACAAGAATCCGGCGAATCAAGAATTCGGCGAATCAGGAACTATTTAAAAGGAGGGGCCGCTTGTAGATAAAATCGATGCATAAATTGGCTATTATTTTTCCTAAATAGACAACAATTGTGAATGAAATAGTAAAATTCGTGTGCTTTGTCTAGCAGGATTTGACTGACTGTATATCTTATATGTAACATATATTTATTGTTCTCCATACTTATATCAGTGAATAAACTTACTCCTTTATATTCTATGCTACATTAACCAAGAGTCGAACCCGGAATATTATTAAGAGCCATTAGATTGTAGCTAAGAGTGGATATAACTTTCTCAAGGTTAGATAATGTTACTGCAGTGTTTTCTTTTTAAATACAGTAATAATTAAACGGAACAAACAAAAATGTATCGATGAGTATTATTGGTAATCAAATCAAATTTGACGCATTAATGCCCGTTTAAATTGTTGGTGAACTTAAGCACGAAGCTGTCCCAAGTGCACAAAAGCATAAAATTAAGAATTTTTAACTTAGCTCTAAGTACTGGGGTGTATCCTAATCCGTGGAAGGTCACACGGGTGCGCCCCATTCCAAAGTCGAGTGATGGAGCTTGTGTTGAAAATTATCGTCCCATAGCCATTCTGTCTTCGATTGCCAAGTTGTTTGAATCAATCATCAACAAAATTGTAGCCTCTCAAATAAAACCTAATCTCTGTGACTCGCAACATGGTTTTAGGCCGAGGCGATCAGTTGAAACAAATCTGTTGACCCTGGTTGATTCCATTTCTGAGCATTTGGACAAAGGAATACAAGTTGACGTGTTGTACTTTGACTTTAAAAAAGCGTTTGATTGCGTGGATAATGACATACTTTTAAGTAAGTTATGTAATATCGGCTTCTCACCCAAACTGCTCCGGTTCTTTGCCAGTTATTTACGTGACAGGCAGCAGTACGTTCAGCACGGATCCTTTGTTTCAAATTCCTACCGCACCCGTTCTGGAGTCAGCCAGGGTTCAATTCTAGGCCCGTTTCTATTTGGCATTATGATAAACGACTTGGCATCTGTCCCTAGATATGCCAGGTGCCTCCTCTATGCTGACGACTTGAAGCTCGTTTATGGCGTGCAACAACCCTCTGATTGCGAATCGCTTCAAGAGGACATCAATCGGGTCTATCAATGGAGCATTGATAATAAACTTCATTTCAACGCCAAAAAGTGTTCCGTGATGTCTTTTAGCCGTGCTCATGGTTTTCATTCGGCAAAATACCTGCTGGGAACGGAACCTATTGTACGCGTCGACTCTATCAGGGACTTAGGTGTCATTTTCGATACACACCTCAACTTTCATATCCATATGAAGACTCTAGCTTCCGACTGCTACCGGCGGTTGGGATTTGTTATCCGCAATGCCCGTGAGTTTAACAATCTCCATGCCATTAAGCTTGTTTATACCGCTCTAGTCAGGAGCAAACTTGAGGCAGCTTCTATCGTGTGGAACCCCCACGAGGTCACTTACGCCTTGCTTCTGGAGAAGATCCAAAAGGCGTTTTTGCGATTTTTATATAAAAAAACTTACGGTTACTATCCGTTTCTTTACCCAACAAAGTTTTTACTTGGCTCCTTGGGTTTTAATTCCCTGGTGGTGAGGCGTAATTATGGGCTCTTGACCGCTGTCTGTCGAATAATGCGTGGAGATTCGGACTGCCCGGAACTGGTAACGCAACTGGTTCGCCTACTTGTGCCCTCAGTGTCTCAATCCAAGTTTAACTTTCGGCCGCGCAACCGCAACCTGTTGGCAGTTCCGAGGGCGCGCACTGTATCGTACAGGAATTCACCACTTGTTCGCGCCCTACAATATCTGAATGCGCTTCTCGCCTCAGCACCTGACTGCGATATTTTTGCAAGTAGTTGGAATATTATATGTGGTGAATGTATGAGGTTCTGTGAGGCGATGGATGACAGTCCGTCTTCAGTTAATTGTTCATAATGCTATTGTTATTATCTGTTGTGCAACATGTTATAGTTAATATTTGTGTTTCGTTGCAATGTATGAAATTCACAGTGCCTTAGTACCAAACTGTAATACTGTGAAAATGTTTAATTTAAAAATAAAAAAATAAAAAATAAAATAAGAAATAACAATATTTTATTTGCATGAATTTTGTGGGTAAATACAGTTGGAAAATATATTATATGTAAATTGTGCGTGGGCACATTCCACTTAAAGAAGCTAATGCATTAGAGTTTTATATTGTTTGAGTTGTTTTCAAACATTACTATTTTACATTACCTACCTGACTCGTTTATAAACTAGCACCTTTACCAAGCTAACATCTTTATGTACCAAATAATCATCAATACTATGTCATACTATAAATTAATACTCAAAACTTATGTAATTTGCATTTAAGTCAAAATTATTTGACTTAAATGATTGATGAGATATTAAATAAGTATTCGAATGGTCATATGTAATGGGGCTTCTAAACGGGCCATGTTTAATTGCGATTTGTGGCCTGCAACTATTGTTATGTTACTCTAACTTCGTATGTTAGAGGAAGATGTATGTAGGTATTTGCCTGGCTACAAATTGTTGCAAAGCATGGCCCGTTTAGAAGCCCCTTAAGTATATATTCTTTTCCCTGAATGAGGATGTCTTGGAATGTGAAGGATAGCATAACATACCATAAGGTTCAGCTTGACAAAAAAGGTTAGGAAAGGAAATTCTGTTATTTTTAGTAACAGTACCAGGTACTTAGTTTTCCATGCAAAAAATCTACAATTCTGACGTACATATAAATGACACTGTATATTTAATATAAGAAATTATGATTATACTGGGAAAAATACAATACTTATAATAATAAACAGACCACGTGTGTACTTATTACAACCTTGTTTTAAAATGCTTAAGGGCCTAGTTTCACAATCTCGAAGTAAATAATTTGCAAGTTATAGTACTTAGCTTTCCTTTTCTTTGTCATATGAAAGGAAGGGATACTTAACTAAAATTCATCTGTCGGATGGTGGTGGATGGAGATTTTTAAACAGCCCTTAATGCTTTATTTTTATCAGTTGACGGTTCGATTCTCTTGATTACTATTCTGCCCTGCTAACATAAATCGCAGTATCTCAGACCAAACTTCTGTAGCAAATGCAACCTTATTACTAACAGGATAGGATGAATTTGCATTGGTAATTGAATTTAAGATACTGCATTTTTACTAAGGAGGGCAGTATTTTCAGACCAGAAAATCATAAACTATCACACTGGCTGTTATTCCGGCTTAAATCTGAAAAAGAAGTCTGCATAGTTTATTAGAAAACACAGTAAGGGTGAAGCCAGACAATCTTATTTTTTTTGAGTTGTGAGTCACGTAATTTCTGCCTTATCCAAAAGTTCAACTCATTTTGCTTCGCCGTGTGAACTAAACAGGAGTTTTATATGAAACTGAATGTAGCAGAAATTGCGCTACTCACGACTAGAAATTACGATCGTCTGGCTACCCTGATAGTAATGAGGGCACCACATTACTACATCCGTCATGCCCGGCGCCGGGTTATGAAATCGATACGGCGGCTTCCTTACGTAGCATAATACCAAATTCGCAAAGTGCCAATGCACGCATATGACGATTTGTTCCTGATTCGTCATATTCCAAATTGGTCATCTTCCAAACTCATCATTTTCCAGATTCGTCATCTTCCAGACTCGTACATTTGCCTGCACAAAGTTATTATAGAAATCCTCTGTGGTAAATGTTGTGTTAAGCACCTCTTTAGATAATTAAATAGATTAGTGTTACTTGTCTATCGTGAAGTCAATTTCATTGTCACTTTATTATTTATATCGAGTCATACAATATAATTTTAACGAAATAAGAAATAGTATAGGATTTTGAAGACAAAAAATAACTGTTGTGGAGTGTCTTAGTAGGCTATGTGAAGTATACAATACAAAACACTTTTTTGTTTCTTAAAACAAAAAACATAAGTAAGTATTTTTTTTAATGATTTATTTTGGAAGATGACGAATCTGGAATATGACGATTTAGGAATATGACCAGTTAGGAAATTGTCGAATATGGAAGATGACCAATTTGGAATATGACTAATCAGGAACAAATCCATATGACCAATTGCGCAAAAAACCAATTTGACTGTAATACTCCTCCTTTTCCCAAAACTTAAACCTTTAAGTACCATGTACATGCTAGTTACCAAAACTGCCTCAGATCACCCGCTCCCAAAAATCAGTAAATATTTTGACGGACTAGTAAGTCGCATTTTTATAGACATTTATGTATAGTCGACGTCAAAGATATATATAGGTACACGTTTCGCTTTATTACAATGAGATAAGGTGCAAAAATTAACTTGTATCTATCTTTCTTATTAGCTGTTCGAACGGGTAATCCCTGTGACAGCTGATATTACCTAAACACACTTGTTTCCTTGACTTTTTATAAAAATCTATCAATTTCATATTATAAACCTTGCAACGACATTCAAATGACTAAGAATCTCCAGTGATCGTAGATTTTGTAGCAAAACCAGTGCAATGGCGTCACAAAAACATAATTATGACAGAGACCTACGGTTGTCAAGGTGTATAATATGATTGACTAATATACGATTGTAGGTATAACGTAATAAAGTGAAACGCTACACTTTTTACTTAATTAACCCTAGCAACAAAAATGCTACAAAATCTACGATCACTGCTAACCACCTCTTTTAATATGCTTTGGATGCAGGTATCAGTAGGTATCAGATGTAGGTATCAGTTGCCTAAAGTTGCTGATTGGGCATAGGTACTTACTCACTCAAACAACTCTAGGACGCTCTCCAAAAGAAGCGTTCCGATTGGGCGTTCAAAATGAGCAACCAATCTGAACCATTTCGGTGCGCATGTGCTCAAGTCTATTAGGACTAAAAGTGTTTAACATTACGAAATACGGCTGTCAAAGGGACCTATTCTTCTTCTTCTTTTTTATTAAATGGCGGTCCACACAGTGATTTCGCCAATGTCAAGTGAATAGAGTAAATCAGTAAACAGAATAAATCAAAAGTAAAAGCCGGGCATTTTTCAATCGGCCATCTTCCCTCCCCCAAGGGACCTATTATTTTTATCGAAACAAATGTCAACGAACGGAACAGGTTATTGGTCCATCTAATCTAATTTTAATTGTGAGTAGGTAGGTAAAGGTTTTTGTTAAAGTTTATTTCGTCAAAGTCGATGCTATTTATAGACACTTGAATGGACTTATTAGAGAAATAAGTTCACGGATATCAATATCACAAGCGAGGACCATTGTTCTGTATAAGAATTGTCTCTTAAGGACTAAGTAGAAGACATGGGGTTAGCTCTGCTCCACGCGCTTCTGTAAAGTCCCATCGGTCCATCGGTGCTAACTATTTTTCTTAATTAATGGCCTTCACGCCTTGTACAAGGTCGAGTTTTCGATAATCTCCATGAACTTATTTCTCACGTGAGGACAGATAATTGTTCGGTAAAAGAGTATTTTCTGTTGTGGACTAAACAGAAGCACATGGGGTTAGCTCCACGCGCTTCTGTCAAATCCTAATTACTAGCACGAAAGCATGCCACTTTTGAGTTAAGGCTCTGACAGACTTGCTCATTACTAGCACGAAAGCATGCTTTTATTGAGCAAGTGCTCATTAGTAGCACGTGTGTCGCACCATTGCTAGTACTATGCTGATTTAGAGCTTGCTCAAATGTCAAACGACATTTGATTTTCGAGCAAGCTACCTGAAGCGCTGGTGGAAGGGGGCGTGCTTCGAACGCGTCTGAACAGGTTTGCTTATGAGCACGCTATTATCGATTCGATCTCGATCCGCGACAGCTCATCAAATTTGTGCGGCAGTAGGCGCAAAAATCCGTTTTTGTTCTTTTCTTTTTCACCCAAATCTTCTTACACAATGCCGTCGCAAGCAATATAATTATTATATTGAGTTCTGTACGGATAGCACTATCAGTACTATCACTATCTTGGTACATCCATTTTGGCCAAGAGCCTGGTGCCAAATAGCACGTCTGTCCGTACGTTTGCTTTGAGCATGCTTCTTTATGAGTATGCTTAAAACAAGCATGCTTATTGCTAGCAAATGTGAACAGTTGCAGAGCATGCTAATTTTAAGCAAGCTTATGAGCATGCTTCTTTTTGAGCACGTCTGTCAGTACCTTAATTGCTACTTAGTAGTAGTATGTGGGTCGAAACATTGCTAAAATGAGCATGCTTATTTCGAGTTTGCTCAAAAGTCGACGGTCGTGCGATTTTTGGGCATGCTACCTGCAGCGCGGCTGGGGGCGTGCTTTTAGCGCGTGTGAACAGGTGTGCTATTGAGCATGCTTACCTATTATGTTCATAAGCATGCTCAAATTCAGCATACTAATAGCACGCTGTTCTTTAGCATGTGTAACTGTAACTTGTCCAAAGTGTATTTAAGTAATGTCGAGTTTTACTCACCCTGAACTTATTGAAGAATGGATATCACACGCGAGGCAGGAGCTCATGGGGTTAGCTTCTGTCGAGTCCCATTGGTCCATCAGTTCTACATATTTCACAAAGCTGGCAGACAGCTGACGGTTCATTGCGAAGCTTAGATGAAGCCCAGGAGCCCTAGCCAAGATGCGTTCGCTAACTAGCGATTCGATTCGTTTTGTTTTTAAACCAATCGCGTCGCTGGTAGATCACGTGACTTTTCGTATGACGTGATCTACCAGTGACGCGATTGGTTTAAAAACAAAACGAATCGAATCGCTAGTTAGCGAACGCATCTTGGCTAGGGCCTCAGGGGCTCTATTCTCCTCGGGTAAACCTAATTGCTCTTGGCATAATAATAAATAATAATAATAATAATAATATCACGGGACAATGTCACACAAATTGATCTAGTCCCAAACTAAGCTCTAGGCTTGTGCTATGGGTACTAGACAACGATAAACTTACTTATATAGAGAAATATATACTTAAATACATAGAAAACATCCAAGACTCAGGAACAAATACTCATGCTCATCACACAAATATCTGCCCTTACCGGGATTTGAACCCAGGACCCGTAGCTTCGAAGGCAGGGTCACTCCCAACTAGGCTAGCGTGTCGTCGAATGTTATCGTATTGTGTTTATTTATTTCCCAACCGATCCGTAGTCACACCAATTGGCCACACTGGTGTGACTATGGTTCATTTTATTTATCCGTAGTCACATCACTACAGGGTATTTTTTTTTATTAGTGCATAAATTTTAACATATGATTTTGTATCGTTAATATAGTATATTACGGCAATAAAACGGTTTTAAAAAAAATTATACACTGTATTGATATTCGAAATTTGAAATTTCATGTAGGTACATAGCTTATCAGACAACAAGCCCCTCTCCTACTGATATTCTAAATTTGAAATTTCATTTATTAACTTACTTAACAACACTCCGCTCTCCTCGCACCCCTGCATTAGAGGGTCCATGAATATCGTTAAGTTAGTGGAATCATTGAATCGGCAATATCTCTAATATTTTTTAAGCTAGAGTAAAAATAACACAACATAAACAATAGCTGAGCAAATATTAAAATTTGTGTACCTATAAAAAAATACCCTGTATAGCCCAACACATCCTTTACGATCAAGAACAAAAGACAATAACAGTGTCAAATATTTAATTTAATTTTAGCTTACATGAATTGACCAATTGTAATTTCATCATGAATTAACGGGTGTAACCTTATCGCTTACACGTAAATACAACACAAAATCCGCATAATAGAATTAGTTAGGTATATCAACGCCTTTGGTGTTTACCTATAATTAATTGTAATAAGTTAGACCATGTCCTTTTGTAGCTACTGTAAGGAAACCAATAAATAAATAAATAAATAGCAACCGATCCGTAGGTAGTCACACCAATTTTCCACACTGGTGTGACTATGGTTCATTTTATTTATCCGTAGTCACACCTATGCATCTTCGGGCAGACTCGTAGTCACACCACTTGTTGTCGCTTTCCTTGTGTGTTGGCAGCTTTTGTGAAATTCTGACTGCAGATTTCAATATTGTAATGTTGGCTAAAGAAATGCTAAAACGAAGATGTAGAGGCAAAGTTTAATTAGCCCGTATTTGAAATTCTGTAACCACGTTTTGGACAATCTGGCCAAGAAGTTTACTAGTGTATTAGTAACAGGTTGCAAGCCCATCGCTTAATAGTACTACAAGTAGGTAATTATACAAATATCGTGTTTTTCACCACACCACACCGTAGAGTTACCGTAGTAGTTAGTTAGTTAGTTATGCGCAAGTTTCTTAAAAACACTAGGCTCACAGGCTTTTTATTGACGTAATAGTCGCTACAACGTGCAGCGCTGCGTAGCGGATTAAATAGGAACTTTACGCTGAGACTTGAAACGTGAAAGCAGCCTCGGAACCGTAATTGTCTGTCGCAGAACAACCAACCCTTCTCTCGAGCCATATTTACTACTCGACAATAGATGGCGCTAGTAGTCTGAAATAACTGGATTTGAGGAAATCTATCATGTGAAGTGGAATAATACGACGACAAAGTAATTTTACCTTTAAATATTATTATTCCAATTAAATACCAAGATGACATTAACGATAAGGCTAACATGAAATTACGGTTAATTTAGGGGTGAAATTTATATTTGTTTTCAGAGAGGTTTTAAAAAACTGAACCAATTTTTTTTTCTTAATTTTGTCTCACGATGCACGAGTAACTACTATTTGTATTGTTTAAAAAAGAGTTTTGTATTGTATTTTTGTTTCTCAATTAACTCATAAACATATTTTTCTAGCAGAGGGTTTTTTTATGAAATCTTTCCAATCTAAATTGCAAACCCACCTTGCAAGCTACAAGCTTTATCATATCTTTTAAATAATGAGTCCATGAATGAACCTTTTGATCAAATCTCCTACCAGGCCGAACATGGAAACCCATGTGATGCCCTGATAAATGTATTGCCCATTGTCCACATGACGTTGTCGGTACAACGCAAGCTATCAGCATCAGCTATCGCCAATATATCACCACCAGCATCCAAGACCTCCCATCCGCCCCCCTCCCCACGTCCACAAGGCTTCAGAAGGGCCTGAGTACGTAGTTGTACAGGTCGATCTAAAATGGCTAGTACAAACTGTTCAATAGCATTTGGACTTATAAAATAAATCACCCGGCTTACAACATAGACCGCCCATTTCGTTTCGTTATCGAACATTGATTAATAACTTATGACAGAGTCATTTTTAATAGGCAGTTACCTAAAACTGTTTTATCTGGACCTACACGCTACGTATATGTCGTGACGGGTGAACTATATGTACCTATACGGAGGAGTTTTTATTTCAGTTAGGTACCTATGTTTCATACACTAACTGCTACTTACCGTTTCTCTTAAACACGAATAATTTGAGTCATGTTTTCTCCAGTCCCAATGTTTCTGCAACACCATAGATTTTCAAAATTTAAATTTCATTTTTATCGTGGTGATGAAGTCAGGATTTCTAGAGGCTGTTTTAAAATACGTGACTATAAATGCGTGGGTAGTTAAAAAAAAAGGCATGAAATAGAAAATATTTTGTTTTGGAAGTAAGCAGAGCACCTAACTGCGTTGTAATAGTATAAGTATTTTCAATTTAATGTCGTTACTAATAGAGTATAGAATGCTTTGACTACTAGATTGCGGTTACCCACCTTCTTTGGTTACGTGAGAGTTTTCAAGTAACTAAGTACTAATTGTTACATCCTTATCCTAAATAATATTATGAAAAAAAAATATGTAAGTATGTTATGGTATTCCGACTTGACTGATCGATGTAAAAATTTAGTAGGTACCTAAATAGTTTATAGCCTACTGATATATTTTTTTTTTTCATAATCTAACATCATCTTTAAGTCGTCCTTAGAGTTGGCAACGCATTTGGAGTCTTACAGCCTTAATAATAAACGTGGAATAACCGTGGTTAGCTAAACCATGCTTTGTCCTTCTCTGTCATTCTGACATTTGAATTCGACAGATAAGGACAAAGCATGGCTAAGCTACACCGTTACTCGACGTTTATTAATAAGGACATTAGGATTGCAGTCTTAACATTGTCGTCTCGAGAATTCAAATGTCCTATGGCTCTCGGATACCACTTACCATAAGGGTGGTCTGTGTCTCGAGTGCTTAAACCTTGCTATGAAACTTGGTTGTATACGCAGTGTGATGGTGGTAATCACAGCTCTATATCGATATGACCGAAGTCCGTAAATGTCTCCACGGTAGCCGATGGACAGTCATCAGCTGATAACCGTTATTAATGTGGGAGCGAGACGTTCTTGTGTTTTCATTGACGCCTTATCGGTGATATTAATAAAGATAGATTAGCATAACGACTCGGAATTATCTAATGTGTTAGAGAGGGAAGAATTAATATTTATTTGGTAGGTTAAGTACGATTTGTTGGAGTTAACAACACCATTGTATATTGTTATGTTTTATTGGACAATCATGATTTACACGACGACTTGTTGAACGCATTATCAAGTTATTTAAGGAATTGCCGTTTTGAATTGAATTAACGCATGTCGCACTGCTAGATCAAAACAGTATCAACTCAAAAAAACTGTTAGATTTGTTTCAAGTCCTAACATATTGGTATTAAAGTTGATCTAGAAATACAGTTTTATTTTGAGTTGATGCTGTTTTGATCTAGCAGTGCGATGTATTTTAATGAAAACAAGTCACAATTCTAGGTATTTGTACCCATTTTGTGTATTGTGCGATAAAGTTTAAATAGAAAAAAAATGGAGTTTCGTATTAGCGCTGTAATTAAGAAAATTTTCGTGCGTATGGTTCAAACTTTGTCACCCGGATCATCTGACGGTAAATGGTATTTAAGACCTATAAGTAGGTCTTAGACATTTGCATTTTGAAGACTGTAATAACAGGATTGCAATCCTCATTAAGAACTCAAAATGCGTTACCATCCCTGAGGACCATGATGGAATACCTCTTAGGTATCTCCCCGGTTGGCTTATCTTATCTTATCCTCGTAAGACCCGGTGTCCTATAGAAAGTACATAATCCAGGCAATTCAATTTAAACCTTATTTCAAGGAGTATAAAGTTCATTTTTATTTGTTTCAAAATAGAAAATTTCATTTAAGTGCAAAGGTAATTGAACTTTATCTCTTTGCTGGTAGATTCAAATTCCTACCAACAAAAATCTATCGGATTGTAGTATGGTGGGTCTCAAGAGGTTATCTTACAGATATAGGCCCTTTCGGATAAACTGGGACCCTTTTAGGATCTTTTGTGCTAGTTCCCTCTGACACACTCAGTTCTTCGAATGTGCAGGTTTCCTCACGATTTTTCCTTCATCGTAAGAGCATCGCGTAATGTACTTAAGTTAGAAAAACTTATTGGTAGGTAGGTTATAGGTACATGGTGGCCGCGGGGGGTCGAACTTCGACTCGAGCCTAAGCCACCGACGCTCTCATGCGAATAGGTACTACTGCTTTGCGGTAGGTTAACGGATAAGATGGTGGTATACTTATTAAGGAGGACCCTGCACAAGGTCCTACCATCACTAAAACCTTCGAAAGCCTTTTAATTATGGTAACTCCAAACTAAATATTTTTTAAAGCAAACCTATATAAAGTTATTCCATGATTTCAAATATTTTTAAACGCCCGAAACGTGGATTTATCGATTATACCGAACCCTCTGGTATTATCGGGCGTCAGTTTGAATTTCCCACTCACTTAAGAACCAATGTTTCACTTAAAAGTTTCATCTCTAGCGCTTTGTTACAGCGAAGACAGTCGATGCTGGCAAAGAGTAGTTAATTGGGTGTAGATAGGACTAATATCAGAAGAAACTTTTTCAAAAACGAATACCCTTGTTTTGGTTGGTATGGAATAATTTTAATGTGTTTTGAAGGACACATTAAAAACGAGTTTGTTGGTTTACACTGATGTGAGTGAGACCTAATAAAAAAAATGGCGACATCAACTCAAGATTATAAGTAAAAGCGATCGAAACATGACGAACCGTTCCCATGAGGATGGTTTTTTGATATGCGTCTTATGGATAAATGTAATCAACGCTTTTTTGTTTTTTGCTCATTATTAGGGTTTCGTGGTCAAAATAGCCAGTGTGTCTTTTTCTCAGAAACTATAACCCCCTTACTTATGAACGTGAAATAAGCTTGGAATAGTTTATGCCATGCTTTGTCACTTTCTGTCAGATGCAAATGTCACAATTACAGATAAGGACAAAGCATGGCATAACTATTCCAAGCTTATTCCACGTTCATAAGTAAGGGGGTTAATGTCTCAAACTTCAAAGATAGGTGAAGTCTTATGTATTTGTAGTAACGGTGATGGAACCTTACACTGACCATTGTCTGTCATGCTCTTCTGCAATTCAGTTAATCTCCTGTCGGTGGAGTAATTTCCATTCTTCCCTATTCCAAGCATTCTCTTTAATACACTGATACGGCACGATGTCTACTTTTTCTTTTAGTTGTTTCTAGGTAAGTTCTTCTTGGTCTCCCTTTTTTTCCTTTTTCCTTCTAATGTTCCTTCAATTTTCATCTTAATACTGATCAAACATCTCTCCTCGTATGTTTTCTATCATCTGCAATAAACTTCTCTTTTCCTTTACTATGCTAAGTTTTTTTTTTATGTTAAGGAGAAGGAGGAGCACTCAGGCCACCTGATGGTAAGTGGAATCTGAGTCCCATAGACATTTGAATTCTCAAAACTATAATCCTAAGACCTCAAATGCGTTGCCAACCCTGAGGACTACGATGGAATGCTTCTATGCTAGTAAGTACTTCCTCGTTCATCTTCGTTTCAATACATCTAACTCTTTCCATACGTCTCTGGAAGCCTTCGAAATGTGGTGCTCATTTCGCAAGCTTCCAGTCTTTCTCAATTAAGTACGGATCAAAAAATCCATTATCAATTGTAGATTCAATAAATCAGGTTACTAAGGTCCTATTTTAAATAATCTTTGCCACAAACTCAATTAAAACTTTTACCAGCTTCATCTCAGATCTCGAGTAAAAATGTAAGCAAAGTTTCATTGCAACCCTGATCAATCATTTTATCATTGAAACAAAACGGCCCCTATTCTCAGACGGGTGAGAATTTGCATCACTCGTAAATTCTCTGATTGATGCTCACCATTTATCACTCCCCTCGTTTGCAAGTTTCGTATCGAACTTTTAAAACAGGTCACAAGGTCCCACTTTGATTACTTCAGTGTTTTGAGTAATTAAAATTTCGCGATCGATGTTCCGAGTGGATTGTCGTACTTTCAATATGCTTGGAACATGTTGGTAGAACTTTTATTATTTTACTGGCAACATGTAGATATTTGACAGAGTTTGTGGGAAAAAATAAATTAATAATCAAAGAGGAAAAGTTATCCTTGTATCCTATATAGATAACATTCTTGGTGTAATTTTGGGAATCGATGATGAATGAATGAATGAATGATATTTATTTTCCAAAGTAAGTCACAGTATACATTGCGTAATGGAACTAATTTTAATGGTAGTTTTTTTGGTGTATATGGTCAATTTAAGTGACGCAACGTGGCTTCGTGGGTTCAAAACATTAATCCGCCTTATGCTATAAACGTAAGTGAGGGATTAAAGAACCAAAAATTCCACTTACGTCCAAAACTGAAACGTCTCAATTTCTCCGTTCGAGATATCCCATCATCGAGATCATAACTATTAGGTACAAATGACTCAAGCGCAAAGGCAACACCACAGCTGCCAAAGTTATAACTTCCAACTACCGTAACGCCATACGTGGTTCACACATACTTTTAATTATATAAGTCAACCTGACCACGACGTGCCTGGCCCTCGTCAAATCATTGACAGAAGATGGCGTCACGACGTCACGTGTCCGTCAGTGTTTCTGATCGTATCGCCTGATGATTTGGAGGCAACCGCCTCCGCGCAAACATGCTACTACCACACCCTGTACATCATCAAAGCGATATCACCATCCTTGTTACTTTTCTCTGGATAGTAAGGGATGGATAGCGTCGACCTTATTCAGTCGATGGAGACCTGGTTTGGATAAGATTTAGATCTAGAGATAAGTCAATCAAGAAGCGTGGGCATCGGGTCATGAGATTTGGAATACGTAGCCTCGAATTATTATGGATTGTATTGGCGTTCCCATATTTAGCTCGTGTCTGTATGGTCAATGATTTTTCGATTGAATTAGCTATGATATGTGGTCATACTGGTTTAGTGATGGGATGATGCGAATTCTCTTGGTGAAAATGAAACGAAAGTAAGTACTAAGCAAAGCACCACCTGCGAGGTCAAGCCTATTCTAATAAAGGTGTTTTTCGACTCTTTCATATACGGGGTCAGAAGACATTTTGCGCATTTGTGCTTAGAGCTCTCTCACACACGGGCGTTTTCCAAAAAAAGTGTACTTCGTTAAGTACAAAATTAAGAAAATGTTACTTTTCCGTTTCGTCACGAAAATTAGCCATACATTTACATACGTTATTTGCGTGACGAAATGGAAAAGTTAAAGTTTTTTAATTTTTGTCCTTAACGATGTACACTTCTTTTGAAAAACCCCCACGTACAGACACACACATGATAATGTAAACTATTAGTTTCAAAATTTCATGATTTAAAATTTGTTCAAATAGAATGTTTTTTTTTTTTCTTATGTCACGGCCTACTGTGATCTCTCTGGGCAGTTTGTCAACCGACTCTGTGGATCTCAAGATTCAGGCTCAGCCTAGTTTGATATCCACCGGATAATGCCTGTGTTTGTAACCATGTGTTTTGTTTAAATAAATGTATTCTTATTCTTACTACTACAGAAGTTGTTATTGTTTTTTTATTGCTTAACATACTCACTATTTTATTTTTGCTGTTTCTTTTAGCTTCTCTTTTTTGTAAGGTTGTCTGGAATAGATCGCTATTTAGCGATAAAAACTGTTGGCTCACTTTGTAACATTTTCTTAGCACTTTACTTTTCATGCTGTTATTGGATGTGGTAATAGAGAATATTTTGTATTGTACTGTATTTATGTGTTAGTTTTTTATATGTATGTATAATAGGTAACTAATCTGACAAAAATAAATTCTTGCATCTTACTTTGTGTAAATCTAAGTTTCATTTTAAATTCGTACATAGTTGAAAAAAGAGCTTAAAAAAATCTTAATACTTATAAACCATAACTCCAATTTAAGGGCACTTCCACCAGTTTGAGAATAAATTCTCTTCAAACAGCTATCACGTCGACTAAACAGCCAGTCGATTTATTTTTTTCAAATATTTAAATCAAATCATTTTAATAAATATATGCGATTTTTAATGTGTTTATTGTGGTTTTTTTTTTTTTTTATGTCAAAGAGAAGGCACACTCACGAGCACTCAGGCCACCTGATGGTAAGTGAAATCTGAGACCCATAGACATTTGAATTCTCAAGATTATAATCCTAAGACCTCAAATGCGCTGCCAACCCTGAGGGCTAAAATGGAATGCCTCTATGCTAGTAATTTCACCGGTTGTCTTATCCCCACACCGGAACACAACAATGCGAACACTATTGCTTGGCGGATGGTTAATGGATAAGATGGTGGTAGCGATCCGGACGGACCCTGCACAGGGTCCTACCACCACTTGTGTTGAGTATTTTGATGCATAATATGGCAATTTTAGCATGAGACATAATCCTAATTGAAATCTGCAGTATAGGAGGACGATCCTCATTTGGATGCAATACCCGCTGTAACAGGCAGTAAATTTTTATACAGTTAAATGCATCATCATGGGGCATTACTTCTTCCCCCCCCTAATTAATGGCTTTCTCTCGTTGTTTTAATAGAGTTTCGCCAATGTCGAGTTTTAGACAATCACCATGAACTTAATAATATAAAGAAGTCCATGGATATCACACGCAAGGACAATTTTGTTCGGTTAAAGAGTACTTACTCTGGTGGACTAAACAGAAGCACATCATAGCACATCATACCTTATTTCATTCAAATCAAGTTCGCAGTTTAGCCGTTAAAGTATAACAAACTGTAGATAGAGAGAGCTACTTTCCCGCGACTCCTTCCGCGTAGAAGTCGTTTATCGCTATTCCGCGCAAGTTTTCGGGATAAAAAATACTCTGTCCTTCCCCGAACTCAAACTATCTCTATACCAAATTTTGACTGAATTCGTAAGTAAGCGTAAGAAACAGACAGACAGACAGAGTAATGACGACACGTGCACGAGAAGGGCAGATATTTTGTTTGATGAGCGCGAATATTTGTTCCTGAGTCTTGGATGTTTTCTATATATTTAAGTAGGTATGTATTTCTCTATATAAGTTAGAGCTTAGTTTGGGACTAGATCAATTTGTGTGAGATTGTCCCCCGATATTATCTATCTATCTAACTTTCACATTTATAATATTAAATATATTTGTATTTATAAGTACAAAGTGCGGATTAGTATGGGTTAAAGGAAGCACGCAAGGTATACAAAAATACTTTAAGAAAGTAAAAACACAAATTGGCTTCCAAAATACTAATTATTGAACTCTAGTGACTGTAGATACATTGCTTCTATTAGCTTGGAATAAAATTCAGAGTGCCAATAATCTTTAGGATGCCAACGACAGGGCAGGCTTCCCAAAATTTTTGGTTTTTTGTATCTGACTTGAGCTGCTTTTCTATGATTATGTTCAGCATAATCGATGAAGTGCTTTTATACGCACTTTGATTATAAAAATGACACGTGTAAAACTTACTTCTATGGCATGCATTAAGAAGTATGTAGATTAAATTTTACCACGATTCGTACAGCACGCTACCTAAACCTTGGTTTAGCGAATACTGCCAATGCAACGTTAAAACATGCTGCCAAAATACACTAGTTCGTTCGACAAACCTATAACCAGCATAACATGATCTAGAATTTCGAACCAATGCCAGAAGTCCATAAGGCAACATACGATGGACGTGGTGTTACTTTAAGGAATACCATTGGTTTCTTTCTTCAAAAGCAGTTGTTGCCTTCTTTAGAAAACAACACCGCTTTTCTGACATTTATTCCGTTCTCGTGAAGAATAGACAGGGAAATCGTTTTAGTGTCAAAACGCACAGAATGGCCGGTGTGAAAGAGTATTCAATGTGTGCCCTACTGCCTGCCACTGTTATCATTAATTTTGATTTTTTTCTCTTAAATGTGTCTTTACAAACCTGTGCCGTTGACGTACTTTGTACAGTTGACAAACTAATGGATTTTTTAAGAAGGTCATTTTGTTTTTCAGTTCAAAATGTTAATTGATTTTGAACTTAACAAAAAAACTATTTGGCTAAAACTTTTTCCACATTTTGCAGCATTTGTCGTCCATGTAATGATACTAATGATACATCTCGTCTATTGCAGAGCTTGTATCTTTTTCAAATCTAAAAAACAGACCATTCCTGTTGCAACATTGATAACAGAAATGAAAGTTATTAGTTAATATTGGCTTCCATGCTGCCACTACCAGTAGCTCACGATAATTACCGTCCTCGAGTCCGCAATGTCGCTGTATCGAAAAACTTTTAATTTAGCCAAGTCCCCTTTGTACGTCTTTTAAAAAGCCCCGAGTATTGTATGCATCTAACAAGGAGCCCGCGACAGTTATTAATGGATTTCCTACTATTTTTCTCGGCTGCAAAGGATCGGCTTAGGTACCGAACTCTTTGTTCCGCTTTCGGATATTCGAACTGAAATCGTTGAATAAATGTAAAAGTTGACAATGCTCGGGAAAGGTTATGAAGAATTTTGAAAAATAATCGTTAAATCAGACTATAATTTGAAATTATGTTAAACTTATTTGACATTAGAGGACACCTGCGCGACTTCGACTATTTCTTCCTGTGTGGGTCAATTTTCAAATAAACCTTTCTTGTTGCACCAAGGGCATCCAAGGAATATTAGGTATGCCTAAATTTCAAGTCCCTATGTTCAGCAGTTTAAGCTGACTGTTGTCTGTCGGTCAGTTTTTTCTCCTATACTCATTATTTTTATTAAATAAATAAATAAATATCAGGAGGACAATGTCACACAAATTGACCTAGTCCCAAACTAAGCTCTAGGCTTGTACTATGGATACTAGACAACGATAAACATACTTAAATAGAGGAATACATACTTAAATATATATAGAAAACATCCAAGACTCAGGAACAAATATTCGCGCTCATCACACAAATATCTGTCCTTATTTTAATGTTATTAGCCTCACATTTGTAATTATTTTATTTATTCGACTTTTATTAATTATTACTTAATATTAATATATTAATTGTTATTAATTATTAATTATTAATTTTATTAATTATTACTTTATTAGGTACTTTTAATGTAACTTATTTTTAAGTATTATTGAACTTTATGATAGAAAACATGACCTTCTGCTGGAATTTCTTGCGGCGCTTCTTCTCCGCAATAATGGTCTTGTCCAAAGCGCTAGTAGATTCACTTCATATACATCAGACTCAAAATTAAAAAAAAAACAAAATGTTTATTCCGTAAATAGGTATTGTGGCCTATTTACTGAATAAACATTTTGTTTTTTTTTGTTGAATTTTGAGTCGTTCATTCACGGATTTTTTTATATGTACAGATTACATTCAAACATATGTTCAGTCAGATTACATTAACATAGCTAAAAGTATGACGTGGTTACGTGTGATATATTTTATAGCAGTTAAACAAAGTAAGACATTCCAAAAACTTCTATAATTTCACAAAAACGCTAGACACTGCAAAAATATTTTTAATTTCTAAAAGCGGCGTCTTTGAGATTTTGCCCAATCCTCAATTATCCGAATTTCAATCGTTGTCATTGTCTACAGCGAGGAGGGTATTTTTCGAAATCCCCGCGCCACATCATTAGTCATTCGGATGCAGAGCCGCTTTTTGCTCGACCCGACTGATGCAATCCAGAGACGTGCATTTGGCGAAGCAGTTTCTGAGGATTTGGTGAAAAAAATAATTGTATTTTTGGAACCAATTAATTTTTAAATGTTAGTAATATGGAGTTTCGTTTTTGTAAATGTATTTGTGATAAAAGTGGGTAATACCATTAAAATTAAGTTTAAAATCGAAAAAATATGACTTAAAAATAAGCTGAACTAGTCAAAGAGGAAGTTAACATTTTTATAATAAAGATGTGTCAATACTGTCAATTCTGAACAACGGTGATGACGGTGTCATATCAAACAAAATGAGGAATAACAACGCACAGCACGATAATCCGAATGTCGATTACTTGCAGAATGCGCTATTTGCCGCGGCTGTCCCAAGCGAACAGTCTTACGATCACCAATTGTTCGCAGTTGCTACCGTTCCCAATGCCTTGGAGACCGATCTATCAAGCGTCCAACTCTGATATTAAGTTTTGAACGCCCCTCGAAGGGAGTCGATCAGAAATATTTGGAAAGCGATTGTTTCGTAATACGATGTTCGGATTGTGTCAAAATATTTACGGTGATACAGCGCGATTTTCCACCCGATCGATCAGACTGTTTGTCAGTAGAAAGTGAGATGCATCAGTGTGAAATTGAGCTTATTTAAGAATAATGTAACTGTCGCTGGCAGATTGATCTGTAGAAAAACTTGTTGGATTTGCATTGTGAAAGTTTAAATGCAGTTTTGCTGTTAGTTTTGAATTCAATGGAGAAAATAAGCAAATAATAGGGTCGCATAAGTCATGTAAATTTGAGATAGTAGTACATTAAAATCAAACTGTTGACAATGTATAATTTATATTAGTGGCAGGTAAAGAAAAAAGTCTAAATAACTATGTGTTTTAGGCCTATCAATATTATTTGGAATATATATTTTTTTTACTATTTTTGTTTGTCAAAATGTTTGTGTAGTCAAACCTGTTACTAAATAATAAATTGTGGTAGCATACCAAAATTATTCACCGAGAAAGCATTCTCAAAATCAACAACAGAACATACCTATCAGGGAGGGATATATCTACGAGCAACAAAGGAGAAAAAACACAATCCTCCCCATTCTCAGAGGGATTATTCGCGGGATGGAGTGCAAAGAGTGACTGAGGGGAGGAGATAACAGAAATATTTATTTGGAGACACTTCTTGTGAGTACATAGCGTTAAATTATGCATTGAAATGGAAATTTTGCGCTCTTGTTTAGGATGGCTTCTTGTATACGCTTGAAAAACTACTAAAAGAACTGTATGACACGGAAGTTTTCGTAATAGAATATTTTATGTTGATTTTATCTATTACTTTGTCCGCTTAAAATACGTTTGTTTTTCCACGGATCATTTCATTCCGTGTAAACATACAAATAAAGGTAGGTACTTTCTTTTACCTTTTCAATGTTAGTCAGGACTACTTTTGGATTGCAATCGGGTTAGAATCACTGACCCATCTTGCAAATTGTAACTTTATTATTTGCATAGCAAGGAGAAAGCAAAAGAGCACACGGGCCACCAGATGGTAAGCAAAATCTGAGACCTATTTTCGTTCTAAAGAACATAATTTAAAAACTGAAAATGCCTTTCCAACCTTGAGGAATAAGATTGAATGCCTATATCTTGGTCATTTCACCGGTTCCCCACACTGAAACACAACAATTCGAACACTGATATTAGTATTCTGAAGCATATTGGTAGCAGTCCGACCGTTAGATTGATGTCTTCTCTATTATTTTATTCTCGTAAAAAAGCAATTTATTTATGATTACTTTTATCGTTTCTTCTGAATTACTTTTGTTTCTCAGTAACGTCCACATGTGTCATTTTCCGGGGAGATTCTATTGATTAGTAACCAGCTTGCCCTCTCCACAGGAAATCGTGTCCAATATCCAATCTAAGGGCGCACGAAAAAAAAATCGAGCGACGCCAGCGCTGCACTGTCGCGATCTTCTGATTAATGGAACTTCTGCTCAGTCATCTGCAAACCACTATAAATTACAAATGAAACGAACATGAAAACTAACCTTAGCGTGGAAGAAATATGATTCAAAGTAAATTGCCAAGTTAATAAAGATAAGATGTTTATGGAGAAAACAGTCAAGAATACCAAACGTTTCCCCTCAGCGTAACATTTGACGTTTTTGTGAGAAGCACATACAAAATGGCAAAATACGGACAGCAAACATTTCTGAACAATTTGGTATATGGTATACCTTTGTGCATAGCCACAGCTTACCTATAGGTAAAATTTATGTAATTCTTTTACCTTTCTGGACATGTATATGTAAAAAACCGATTTGCTGGATAATAATCATTATGTTACACCTTACAGGGCCTCTATTCTACTGGGTTAAAACGATATTGCGTTTGACGTGTATTAGTATTGTTTTTAACTCGGTCGCCATTACAGTCAAGTTAATAAGAGTAATCAAAACGTTGACAATACGGAATCACGGCAAAGGCAACATCGCTTTAACCGTGTAGAATCTCAGCCTTGATGTTTTGTAGTAAAGTTCTTGGGTGTCTAACATTTCATCGAATTTCAATTCATCAAATGTATCATTTCATTGATTTTCATTTATTCGAACGCTATTTTCTGCTGAAACTATAATGTTTTCAGGGTATCTTAAACATCTAACCTAACAAAACCTACGTAATTAATGTCTAAAATACCCTGAAAACAAGGTTTCAGCGGAAAATAGCGTTCGATGAAATGAAATTCAATGAAATTAGGTATACATTCGATGAAGTGATCGGTTACCAAAGATGTTACTTGTAGATGACAGACATATTCAGCAAACCTATATGTATCATAACATATGTTATATTATGCAGACTGACATTGTTTGCTAATCTTACTTCAGTACATAATATTAAATCTAATCTAACTCCATGGTGTTATTAAAAGTATTATACCCAAAATTCGATCTCACTAACGACGTCGTAAACTTGCAAACATCTCTAAATTTGTTGGATCTATTGCCAAGTTTATTCCCCCAGGCGTGTGACGTCATTCGAGGGTAGGGGAAGGGCCCAAGAGGGGGGTTGTCGGCTGTCAAACAGCCGAAATACGATGACATCGGGAACTTATGCGTGGCTTTGAAAAGCTTCTACATAGATGATAGAATTTGTATATTGTTTCATTTTGTGTAAGCAGTTTAATAAAACCAGTATATAAATACTCGATGTTGGGGATTTTTTTATAAAAATTAGAGAGCCTAGGAAGTAATATTTCGAGGCTTTATCTTGATGGCTAAAACGCACATCACGTACCGTAAAACGGGGAGACTTAACCTAAAATGAAGCATATGTTACTAATTATAAGACTAAAATAATAAGAACGTAACGTTATTTCTTTTTAATATTTGTTCTTCTTTGTAACAAGTTATGCCTTATATTAGCTTGTGTCTCTCTTCACCACTTAGTCCTTATTAACCCCAGTTTAAGGTATCTTGTTTTACTCATTTAATGCCATGCACGAAGACAATGATTATAATACGCTTAGGGCAAGTATTTGTAACAGTATATACCCGTAAGTACCTAATAAAAGTAGTAAGTAGAGTTCTTCTGATGAAAATACAACACAGCTTGCTTAATACCACAAAGTTATCAACAAGGAATAGATCGAAATGAACACACCAAAAGACAAATCAATATATTTATAGATAGGTAGCGAAGATTTTAGTCAATATATAAAAGTGGCACAAAAACCGGAAAGCCCCTACCCACTCGCATGTGAAACTCTACACTTATGTGCCCATAAATTTTAACGCGCCCTGCCTGGGAGGGACGCGCATTCGAGCGAGTTGCAAAAAACGTCGGCGCCGATCCACAAAGACAGGAAATACAACCTACTATTATAGAAAATTGATGTAGAAATCCTTGAGAAACACAAAAACAATAAAAAGGATATAAATGGAGGTAAAATACCATCGACACATTGAAGAATAATCTTTGCAAAAGATGGAGTAGAGAGATTTGATTCAGAACATGTGTAAGTACTTAATAATTATAAAAATATCTGAGTATATTTTTATAAAAAACATAATCAAATCCGCTTTAGTAAGTTATTTAGCACCAAGCAAGCTAAAACAAGAAACAAATAATACGATTAAAGTCGGCTAAATAGGTTTTTCTTCAGTAGATAAGTTTAGAATCGAAAAGACTTTCTCATTTGTTCGTGTAAGCGGAAACCGTTCATCATTGTTTGCGATTTAGGTTGGTAATACTGTAGCAGGGAAGTTAGAAAATCCAAAGTTTGATTAAGGGCCTGTCGTACTGTTCATTAAACTTGGATTAAGTTTGCGCTGGAGAACGAGCTGGCAGGCAGTTAGCGAGAGAAAAAACAGGAACTTCCGTGGAAACAGTAAATAACTGTCAATTTTGCCGAAGTTCCATGACATAGGCCTGTTTCAGGTTGATTTTAGGGTCCTTGATGTTTTAAAAAAGAAAGAAAAATGTATTCAATATCACATACTCGTCTCATTGAAGTATATTTGGAATGACGTCGAAGATCTTTGATAAACTACCGAATACTGTTTTAAATCTGCAAGATATTTTGCTATTTAAAAAGGAATTGTATACGTTTTTAGTAAATCAGTTTTTTTATTTCATACGAGAAATTTAAATGATTAGATGTGTAACAAAAAATATGATATGAATCAGAACGCCAAAATATTTATTTTGTAACGATGCATGCTGTATGCTAATTGAAGCTATTTGTATACCTAACGGCAAAACGTAGTGATCCTAATTAAGCCGTTACATCTATGTTTATACCTATGTATTACAAATAAAGTTATTTAAATTTGAATTTGATGTTTAAATAAACATGCTGACGAATGATGAATTTCTATTAAAAAGCTCATAAGTATGAATATTGTTGTTTACTACTAAGATTTTTTTTCCAGGAACTGATTTCGGTACAATAGCAGAGCCTATGCCGAATCGCGATGCGTCTGAATTTAAGTGAAGAGGAATTGCCATGACCGGCAGCTATATTATTTTTTGAAGTTTTCAATATTTTTTTGGGCTTATGCGATTCAACTGTTCCTAATTGAATAAAGTATTTTTCAGGAACTATTGCGAGTAATACTTAAAATCTTTATTGTATTAGTAGTAGAATCAGAATCAGAATCAGAATAATCTTTATTCAAGTAGGTTTACAAATAATAAACTCTTTTGAAACGTCATAGTAGCGACTTAGCCTAAATTGACTGCAGGTTCAAATCGCGACCGATCAGAGAAGAACCTGTAAGAAACTCTGTCGGATGTCTTTTTTTTTTTCGACGTTTAGTAGCTGATGATTGTCAGAATTCCAACAAAATATCTTCTTAAACAGACCATCCAACTCATTCAGAACCAAGTACTCCAAATGAAGTAAATAATATAATAAAATCCCAAAACCTGGCAATAAGGTAGCTCAACACCAAAAACACGCATAATCCTCACCAGAACAACAAAGCCCAAATCAGCTCGGTCAGTTCGGTGTCTGTATATTGATCAGACGCCATTGATCGGGTGTTCCCACCTTTGGAGGCTGCAGCCGTTTGGAAGCCGCTGCCGTGACGCAGCAGAATCGATTGTGATCGTCTAATTCAATAAAATCACCGGACATTTTTGTTTATTTGTCGGTTCCCTTGTCGGTGGGTCTTAGTGTTGTACTGGCGGCTTACGGGCATGATAGGCGGCGTGACTTGTGCGTTTGCTCTTTGTTTTTGTGTAGTTAGTGGATGCGGATTATTGGGAATTAGTGATCAAAGAGGGTTTTAGTGTGATGTGAGTGGGCGGGTTTTAATTTAAACCAGGTGTAAAACAATGGTTTTGATGCTTAGATTGTGGAATTGAAATTGTGGTCAAAATGGGAGTTCGCTGTTTCCCTTTTGTTTTTGTTTACATAGTTATTGAGAGTCATAACTTTTATGACGCTGAAACCGTTAACTTTCAGAATTTCTTATATAACTAATGTTAAAAGTAGGTAGGTTTCTTAAGAGAATACTTTTTGATGACAGACCATGTAGATCCGTCCAAAATACTTATAATACAAAATTCGGTGATGTTACGATTTTGTTACAAAGAGAAATTAAAGATTCAAGCTAGCTAAAACCTAGCAAAACTGAATATTAAAGCCATTTCAGCCAAATGTACTTAGATGACTATTAAAAATATTGTCACGACAATAATATAACAACGAGCCGTGAAAAACTTGGAACACTTTTGGTATTAATTACAAGCCATTAATTTTTATCTTACTATATCTCACTTTATTAAGGTAATGAGCAACCTTATAATGAAAAATAAAGGAAACTGCATTTTAAATATTTAAAACGCTGTGTCGTTAGTAGAGCCACGCTCATTCTGTATTATTAAACAGCTTCTTAATCTCTTTTACGCAAAAAGCACTAACTAAAGTTCTCTCTTACTTTCGCATAAAAAAGCGCCTAAGAGTGAGCGAGATCAACATATTCAACGAGCTTCAACTTGGATTGTTAACCGATGCCTCTGTTTCGTTCGCACGCATTGGATTGTTTACGCGTGGAAGGGGGAACATTTCTGTTGCGGTTTGATGCTTCTGTTCGCCGCTACATTCGAATTTGAACTTAAGGACAGTTGTTTGCCGGTTGATTTTGCATTGTAATATTTTGTGTAAGACAGATGAAGAACAGCTCCGCCTTAAAAATGGAAGGTGGTATGTAAAAATTGATGAACATGTATAGGAGTCCTTAAAGTGACAGAGAGCGCTGGCGTGTCGGGCAGTGTATATTGTCTCAAAATGTCGCCGCGAGAGCGCTTGCCCGCTCCATTGTTTATTATCAAAAAGTAATAAATCAAATGACTCTGCAAATAATTTCGCAGTTTTAGAACTCTTGGACGTTTACTTTTGTAGTGATACTGAAGTTTGAGTGAACTCGATAACTCGGTGTTAAATGCAGTGACAATTTACTATAGGAAGAATATTATTGTGATGTGATTTGGATTTTATTGTGTGAAGACTGAATACTTAAGGATAATATTTAAATACGTACTGCAATTTAATTACACGTTTTAAAGTCGTAATAAACAACAGATAAAACAAAGTGACAAATCCAAGTATCTGCCGAGTGAATGCGGAAAACGTATACTATATTCTGTGTCTCTAACCACATGAAAAAAAACCTGCGCAGAAATCGTTTTTTGTAAATGGCGGCCATATTAGCAGGCGGGTTGGCCGGGAGGTGATGCGCCGCGACCACGCCCATCATGAGCTCCTTCCTCATGAACGGAGGCTACCAGCCACAGCCGGACCCCAAGTTCCCCCCCTCCGAAGAATACAGCCAGGCCGACTACATCCCCCCAGGGGAATACTACCAGCACCAGCACTTACAATACGGGTACCAGCACCAATATGCCCCTGTACAATTAGGCTCAGGATATGGTTACGGAGGCTACTACCACCCCATTCCTCAGCACCCACCAGTAGCTCCTCCTCCAAGACCACCGGAACCTTCTCATCCTTCTGACGCGGACCATGGATACGTCCCAAGCCATTCTGATGTCGCCCCAGGCTTGGCTGAGCTAGGTCTTCGGTTAGAGAGACACATAGAAGAAGCAGCACCAGCTGGGAGGAAGCTGCATGCTCTTGGGAGGGAAGGTTCTCCAGGTTCTGAGCTGGATGACGAGCGGCTGCTGCTGGACAGTCCTCCGGTCGACGATGACGACTCGTCGATATGTTCAGACAATACTGACAGGGTTATATATCCTTGGATGAAGAAGATTCATGTTGCTGGAGCTTGTGAGTATTGATCAATGTATTTTAATGTCCCTGACTGTGTTGCTTTTGGACCCTGTTAAATAGTTTTTTTAAGGAGTCCCAAACTGTTCTCTGTATGGATGTTTGCCGGTCTGTTGGCGCCCATCGAGCTGAAACGTAGTCCAAATTCAAAATTGAAGTCAATCAATTGTTTACTTTAGTATCGTTTATTGAGTTACTACGTACAATATATAGGCATGGAAACATCATAGCTTTTACACGGTAGTGAATTTGCATCATATTGTAGTATGAAATGAATCTACTAGCACCTGACATTGCTATTGCTGAGAAGAAAGCAAGAAGCTTATCGTTCTTGATTGATCTTTGATGGTTGAATTGATGTGGTCATCTTGATTAGTCAACTTGATTAGGCCACTATGGACTATGTCAACTTGAAATTGTAAACCAAAACAGAAGAAGTCTCTTACGTTTTGTTTGACCACAAAAGGAATCAAATTGGTTGATTGTACCCAGGTAGGTTCATGGATTAACAATTCAATTTCGACTTCAATGCGGTCTGCATAAAGCTAATAATTATTGGCATTTGTCATATTCTATAAATTGTTTTAGAGATGATATATTATATGATTCCACGGAAATATCTTTTGGAACTGTTCCTAAATATCTTTACAGGACAAGTTACTGACTAAAGAAATATCAATATAGGATACGACAAACAATATTATCTTATCTATATACATACATAACATTACGCCTTCATAGCCAGATTGGGTAGGCAGAGCTACAGAAATAACAACAATTCTAACAATACTTGTTGATAATTCTGTAACCACATTTTGCACAAATAGGCTAAGATGTTTACTGTATTAGTAACAGGTTGCAAGCCCAGCGCCTAATATTATACCTACTACAAGCCCTTATTCCCTTAGTCGCCTCTTACGACATCCACGGGAAGACATGGAGTGGCACTATTCTAACCCGGCAACCACACGGGGCCACCTATACGTTATGTTAACTATATGTTGTGGCAATATGCAATTTTACTGACCGACCAATGTTAATAATTTCAAGAATGGTAATTATATAGCGGAGCTTCTGATACCTATAAGAGTACCTAGAATAATTATTAGAAACCAATTAAGTCATTATTGTAATTTCAAATTACTTAAAACGAAGAATCGTTGTCCAGCGCTGCCGTCAAATTGCTCAACACTTGATTTTTTATATGTAATTGAAGTGCAGTAAAATACTTACTGCATTTAACTGCACTTTAATTGCGAATTACAAAGCAGTATTTTCAATGAAGTCATTAACGTAATTATTACATCCCCTATAATTACTCCCAGGGCCTCTATTCTACTTTTTACCTCTATTGCAATCGTATTGTTTATGACTCGGCTACCATTATTATCAAGTTAAATAAGAGCTATCATAACTTCAACATTATGATATACTCTTACATTACTACAATACAATAGCAAAAAAAGCCTATCTGCTAATCGCCTGTAAGAATGTAAAATGTAATATTCGCTCTAATTTGGCGCAAAAAAAATTATATCTCGTGTCTGTAGAGCGCAATAAAGCCTAATCAAAGTAAATTTAAAAGTCATATTTAAATTTGTTTCAAAACACGGCTCATGTTTAGTCTCTGAGTCCTGTAAGAAAAAACGGTAAAGGATAATAATTTCATACTCTCATACTGGTTGCTTGAGTTGCTTCTTACAGGATGTGATTACTGATTATAGTGAAAATAATCTTGCTTCCATATAACATTTTTTTAGGTACAGATGTACTTACATAATACATGACTTGAGTAATAAGTTTTTTAATGTTAAAATGGATTTTTTGTTACCATATAAAGAACTAATTACTAGACAAAGTTTAAAAAAACTTACAATGAAACTAAAAGTAAAACTAATCTAAAACTAAAAAGCTAAGTCTAAAAAGGGCCCTGTGACCGCAGCTGGTTCATAAACAGATTTAGGTTACCGTCTTTCCTGTTGACACACCGAAAGTTAACGTTTTTAAGGCCTAATTTTCTGGCTAAGCCCATACCCGCAAAAACGCCGTCAGGACTGCTTTAGACCTATCATATAATAATGCTGTAGACAGGATGGCAGATAAGGCAAAACCGTCCTTGAATGAGGACCTCGTTGTGGTCGCCGAAATCTAGGCAGGCAGCAAATGAGGAACTGATGATCAAAAGAGCCGGGAGGAACAAGATAAGGAAGACCCAAGACCTTAGAGAATTGAGTGCAATGGTAGAATTCCCTTTAAATATAAAGGATGCATGCGCAATTCGATATTCAATGCAAATGTAGCGCACATATTAGGAAATAAGGTCACTAATTCATACGCGGTTTTTTGAGACATACGCCCTTTTTTCTAACAAGGGCAGTATTCAGTACAGACTGGAGAAGAGAGGAGACTAACATCAACTGTAAATTTTAGCACAAATAGGTTAAGAATTGAAATGAACCTCAAAATGGCGTCGCTGCTGCTATAGATTGACAGAAAAGACTTTGGGAAGAATATGGGCATTGTTCGGAGGATCGACAACATGATACAATTATTATCCAAATCTGATTAGTTTGGTGGTAGCCACAAATGAGATTTTTGTCGTTCCACCAGGTACCTACTTTTGACAAGTTTTAGTGAGAGAGAGAAAATAGAAAACATACGTGAAATTAACGTACCAATTCTAACTATAGACCTGCATCTCGATGGCTTAATATGTTGCTTTCTTATTCGTCGCCTTGTCAAGTCACACTAAACACACACAAAATTTACTAAACACCGACAAATATCTTATGCATTTAATTTTAGGTTTATTCAAATGTCAAGCCGTCAGTTTGTTCATAATATTGACTTTAAAAAAAACTCACATTCCGTAATAAAATCTGTTGTTGTGCGAATAAAAAAACCTGATTGAAATTAATGTTCCGTTTCATACCAAAAACATCAATACAAAGACCAAAATATTTATTAATAACTTTAAAACACGTGCAAAAGACGCCCAAGTTCTTAAGTCCTCGAGATTAATATCGTCGCATTAGTCCTTCTTTGGCGGTTAATTTTGACATTGTATCGCAACATTTTAAATACATTCAACTTGGTTTAAAAACAGCTAACAAATTGCACCCAATCAATATTACTTCAGAAATGTTTACAGATACTTGAGTTAAGGGCGTCTTTTGATATGTTGTGACAGTTTACTAATGCGATGTCATTATGAGTCCTGCGTGGACCTTTGTGTAATGTGACAAAGGAACAACACTCACGTTAATGAGGATCGTTTATTTTTATAGCATTCGAATAGCAGCTTTGCGGTCGGGAATGCACTTTGAAGATTAGACTTGGCCCATTTTTTCAACAGTTTTATTGTCAAGACTTGTCGCAACGATTTGATTTTGATGTTAATTTGCGATGCAATTTGTTTTTGTGTGCATAATGTCGATATAAGACGTACAATATATAAGAAACATTAAAAGTAGTTTTACGATAAGATACTTGCCTACTTATTCTTATATTTCACAATACTATATCTAAATATAATACGAATAAAACTTGCAAATAACAAAAGTAAGCATGACTTTGCCAGTAAAAATAAAACAAATTTGATTATGCTTAATGCATTATATACCGATTTGTTTGTACCCAAGGCAAAAAAAGAGAAATTTAACTTAGAAAAAATGTTTCACTAATCTGTCTTGAGCAGTACGTAGATATTAAAAAGACTTAAGTAATTGAATGTTATTATCGTCTATATTAAAATGTAATTAACATAGGTATATCATTTTGAAATCAATCTGACGCCTTGAAATAAGCAAAATATACCACAAATTAGTCCAAACGAAAAATTTGGATACTGCTTCGATTAATCAGAATTATGATTATTACTTCATCAACAACAGATCAAGTACCTAGTTAAAATAAGTTAATTTTAAATAATTATTCACGTAACAAGCAAAAAAAGTCAGTTCCGCGACCGGATATTCAAGTAGTTGGCAGGTTATTCATTTTATCTTGTTGACGGCTTTTGGTTGTAAAATTATGCGTTTGCGACGACATTTATCGATGTGGTCTTGTGTGCGAGAATGTCCGATGACCGAATTTGGAAACAGGTTGGTCGGTTGTTTTTGTTTTATTATTACTCGTATCGCATTCATTCATAGGTACTTATGCAATGTCTTAGTTATATTATATGCCATGGCAATATTTATCAGCATTAATTGTACCTACTGTTGTTTAAAGCAATAAAACAGTTGAGGGTGTTTTAACGATTAAAAGTTTTTTTTTTACTTTTCTGTTATTCAATTGCAAATACTGGTAGTAAAAAGTTTAGCCTAAGTTGCACTTAGAACTTGGCTCAGTTTTTGCAACATACTTTGACGATATAAACCAGTCACAAAGAAACCTACTTATTAAGAAAAAACCGGCCAAGTGCATGTCGGACCACGCACAGTGAAGGGTTCCGTAGCTGGGATGAACGTTCATGGTTGTTTTTTTTTTAAAATTAAATTTCAAAAACTACACAGCGTATTGTGTTCAAAATAGTTTTGGTTGGAAGTATTTCGTATGTTCTACTACTGTAATTTTTATTAGAATGTTCTATTTAACAGTTCAAAAGCTACCCACCCGGACGGAATTTTTACGACTTTAGAAGCGTATATCTCGCCAACTGTCGTAAAAAAGTCACTTAAAAGCCTATATCATTTTGAAAGCCCTATCTAAAAATACCCCACACGCTGATGTAAATCAAAAAATTTTTTCCTCCCCTAGTTACATGTATGGAGTGCCACCTCTAAATATTATTTTTTTCAATTTTACTACATCAATGTATAGCGGTTCATAGAATACATCTATCCTCCAGATTTCATTTATATAGTGCCTGTGTAAAATGGCTGCGACATACAGACGGACAGACGGGCATGACGAAATTATAAGGGTTCCGTTTTTGCCATTCGGCTCCGGAACCCTAATAAAAGAAGCTAAGTATAAAACATATTGACAAAGTTTACACTTCCTCGTACCACAACGGCCTTTTAATCATAAGGCCAACTTATAACCATGTCACAATAAAAAGGCTGACTTGGAGAGTCAGATAGAACGGATATTATCAAAAAAAGTCGATGATTTTCTGCGTCACCGTTTTGGTGGCTTAATAATTAAAGTCCAAGACAGTACGAAATATAAAAAGTCAAATAAACGCGTACTCAAATGTAAGGATGATCAGTGAGTCGCCAGTGACTCACGCGCATGACGAAGTGCAGCCTTTCGCGCATCCTTATCACCCATTAAACCCTTTTGATCGATCGGCGAAGAAATTGACGCTGCGCAGGCGCTCTTTATCGGCCGTCATTTGTTTCAATGGAACAATACTGCACTTTAGTAGGCGTTAGGGTTGATTGCTTTTAAGAGTTCCGTAGCGACAGTCGAAAGTCGTTTTAAGTTGCCATTTTCGTTTGTAAATATGTATGTCTGAACTTATTTAGCGATCGTGATTACAAAAAAAGAAAATTCGATCATTATACATTTTTTGTTTAGTTATGAACTTTTCCACTGCCTAAAGCATGCATATAAAATCAAGTAATCATATTCGAAATTGCTGGAAAACGAAGTAAAATAGGAATTTGTCGCAGTCGATATGACTAACTTTTTTACCAAGTTTATATTTTAATTGCATAGCCTACTACTGATTAAAGATTTTTTAAATTCAGAGGAAGGTTTTGATACATCTCGTGTCCATCTTTCGACTGCATAATTAGCCTTGTGTTCCTATCAAAAACATAAAATGGAAATTGATTAAAAATACACCATCCAAATTTGTCCCACGCAAACACACTGGCACGTGAAGTTATTATAAATGCTTGTAAATAAACACTTTTTAACAGGTCCCATTGGATCATAGCTTTGCAATCGACTTGCATAGTACAGTCGAAGACAATGTTAACTGTACATTTACAAACGAACATAAACCTTATCGCAACGAGTTAAAGTCTACGGGTGGTCAGTTAACAGTGTCTTCGTGTGTACTAGTGTTGCACCATTTAAGCTTTCAGGCACCAATAACAGACACAACTCTTAATAAAAAAATGAGAATCAAGTGTCTATTACTGGTCTTTGTTGACTACTGGTTCTATCACCCACAGAACAACAAATAATATAATACCATTAATAACATCACGCCTTCATTCCCAGAGTGGGGTAGGCACAGCTACAGATTACGAATAACTCTAAAATAAATGTTGGTAATTCTGTAACCACATTTAAAATGTTTACCAGTGTATTAGTGACAGGTTCCAAACCGATCACATCACCTAACAGTACTTTACAAGCCTTTACAGGGAGTACCCTGGGTTCCTATATTTAAAACGTCTCGTTAAAATTTGACACATTTTGTATGTAGCAAATGTCAAATTTTAACGAGACGTTACATTTCAACAAGACGTTTTTAGTTACCCCAGTTAACCCAGGGTTTGTCGCCTCTTACATCCACGGGAGTGGCACTATTCTAACCCGGCAACCACACCCATGGAACAAAACATGTTTTTTTTTATTACATACATAAACCTCGCCCACTAAAATATGGCGAAGCGACTCCAACCGCACAAGATGACTGAATCCCACATAGCAAGTCCCAACAAACTAGGCCTCTTTTTTTATTTTCCACTGCAGAACAGTGGGAACGCGCCGGACCACCGCGCAGGTCTGATAACCAGATTGGTCAGATTACCCGATCGCCCGACCACACGCCCGACCATGCAGGTAGCTCGTAATTCAATTCCGATTGTCATCCTGATACCTGATAACGGGTAACGAAGCGGAGACGCGGTAGCTGGTATCGGTGGTAACGAGTTTTGGTTTCCGCGGTCTTGAGCGATCGATGAAGTATTGTGCGCGTGCGACCATATTAAAAAAAACCGGCGAGTTGGACTCGCGCACGAAGGGTTTCGAAACATTATCTATCTATACAACATAAGACACTATATTATAACCTGCTTTTTAGTTTATCCTGTCTCGGTGGTCTGTTTAACTAAATCTTGCAAAAACGGCATATAAAACACGTTTTAGTCCGCATATTTATTGTTGATAATTCTGTTACCACATACCACCATTACCACCATAGAACAACATACATACATACATAACATCACGCCTTAATTCCCTGAGAGGGGTAGGCAGAGCTACAGCAATACCAACAACTTTAAAAAGACTTGTTGATAATTGTGTAACCACATTTTGCACAAGTAGGCTAAGTTTTTTACCAGTGTATTATTAGTGACAGGTTGCAAGCCCATCGCCTAACAGTACTACAAGCCCTTATTCCCTAAGTCGCCTCTTACGACATCCACGGGAAGAGATGGAGTCGCACACAGAACTATTTCGATATAGTTCTGTGGAGTGGCACTATTCTAACCCGGCAACCACACAGGGTACAACTAATAATTCTGTAAATATTAGAATCGTCTACTTGTTGCCATTATTAATATCTTTTTTAGTATTTGTTGTTATAGCGGCAACAGTTTACAAACAGACAGACAGATGGACAGTGGAGTTTTAGTAATAGGGTTTCATTTTTACTCTTTGGGTACGTAACCCTAAAAACCGGTCAAGAGCATGTCGGACCATGTTCATCAATGTAGGGTTCCGAAGCCGTTACTCGTCATCATCTCCTCGACCTACACACACATTTACATAGCCATAAGTACTAAAAACACAAACAAAACTATCTCAAAAAACAACAAGTATCAACTAATTTTATATTTGAAGAATTTTTTTTTGTCGACAAGTCTTTTTACAGTAGTTGGTATTTCTGTAGCTCTGCCTACCCCACTGGAATGAAGGCGTGATGTGATTTCATGTCATAAAATCTGTTTAAACGCACCTTCGGCAGGACAACGGCACAATTTCCCCTTTAGTAACATTATACATTGTGCCTTTGTTCTACCAGACAAGAGCACAATTTCCCCTTTAGTCACATTGTACATTGTGCCTTTGTTCTACCAGACAAGAGCACAATTTCCCCTTCAGTGACATTGTACATTGTGCCTTTGTTCTACAAGACAAGAGCACAATTTCCCCTTCAGTGACATTGTACATTGTGCCTTTGTTCTACCAGACAAGAGCACAATTTCCCCTTCAGTGACATTGTACATTGTGCCTTTGTTCTACAAGACAAGGGCACAATTTCCCCTTCAGTGACATTGTACATTGTGCCTTTGTTCTACCAGACAAGAGCACAATTTCCCCTTTAGTGACATTGTACATTGTGCCCTTGTTCTACCGAAGGTGCGTATGTATATTCAAAGAACAGACACAGGCGTTATGGTTATTGATATACAGATCGTGTAACGCTAAGATGATGTGGCCTCTTAAATTTTAAATTAGCAACGACACGCCAGCCTAAGTGGTAATGACCCTGCCTACGAAGCTAGCGGTCCCGGGTTCAAATCCCGTTAAAGGCAGTTATTTGTGTGAAGAGCGCGAGTATTTGTTCCTGAGTCTTGGATACACCCCCACGTTTCCCCCATCCCCACTTTTTCAACATTTTATTTTACTAATTTGTTAGCGCGACAAATAAGTATATTCATGCCAAATTACAGCTTTCTAGTACTAAGAGTCTCTGAGCTAGGCTGCGGACGGATGGACATGGCGAAACTATTAGGGTTCCCAGTTTAACTAAGAAACCCTAAAAATGACGACTATACCTAGGTACTTATAGCAAAACGAAAAATCAGTAAATTGTTTTCGAGCACCTAAAGAGCCTTCCTTTTTACTCAAATGTTACCAATCAAATCTTATACAGGAAGCCTTTCACTTTGAAAAGTTACGATTAGCCATAACGCATCTTACACACATAACATATGAGTACCTATAGGTAGACATACTTACAGACCCTATCCTCGACTGACCACTCGGGCAATCTCGGCCCGCCTCGGCCCGCCCCGCATTCCCTGAGACATTCCAGGACAGGCCCTCGCCGTCCCTTTCTGAGCTTGGATTCGATTCAATCCGTATTTGTGGTTTTACGAACATTTGTGGTTATTGGGTTTCACGCAACCACTCACTGTTCACGGTTATTTGTCGTTCGATGCATTCCTTTAAGGGAGTCACAGTATTTTCAGTAAAAAAAAGCTAATTCAGTGTTTTGTCCGACGATCAGTTACTACATAAATATGTAACATACCTAAGGGCTTTTAGCACTGTTAGCGATGGGCTTGCAACTTGTCACTAAATACACTAATAAACTGGCCTGATTGCGCAAAATGTGGTTACTATTATAATAAGTCTTTGCCACCTTGAGAGGATCGTCACTCCACATACCTATGCTGCCACAATACTGTATAAATTTACGGTTTACCCTTGATATGTCAACACTAATTTCATCAAATGGTTTACTTCGGCAAATTTTCATTTCATCGACAAGCATTCCCATGTGCAGAAGTTGTAATTATTTGGTGGGTACAGGGCTGGGATTCTACACGGTATTTAACGATATCGTCTTTGTCGTGTTTCCGTTTGTCAACGTTTTGGTACCTCTTATGGCATTTACAATAATGGCGACTGTGACATAAACGATTCTAAAACACGTCAAACGCGATATCGTTATAACGCAGTAGAATAGAGGCCCAGGTCTAACCTAACCTTACCTACGTAACCTATGCTTAAGAGCATTGTGAAGCGAAGCTTAAATCGCATAGCTGTCAAAAATAATCCATACAAATTTAGCTCCGGGCGATAACGTTTCTCACCTCCTAAATCTAATCCGATTTCCACGATTCTTGAATATTTTGTAGATATTATGAAAAACTAGGTCTGTACGTTTCCGCTATTGTTTTTCTTTTTTTTTTTCCTCTTAAAAAAAAATCTTGGAAAGGAAAACGTACAGACCTAGTTTATCATAATATCTACAACATATTCAAAAATCGTAAAAATCTGACAACGTTTAAGGGGAGAAAAACGTTATCGCATTTTGTATGGCATTTTTTTGGTTCTCAGTCCTCTTAAGGTAACCTAAAAACAACAAGGTTTCAGCAGAAAGTGGGTCCAATTCGGACGAGTGGAGTCTAAATTTGAATTTAAGTGTAAAAAATTTGAATTTTATTTCCATAAATCCGTAGAGAATCATTTAATTCCGCCTTTTTAAATTAGGATTAGACGCCACTCCATGAATAACATGGATCCCATAAATTTACTCGTATTGGTCTATCTACTCGTTGACTACAAAGAGATGTATCTATTTTTTGTCCTGATTGCATTGTAATAAGGTTGAAAAGTCAAAACATCTCTTTTACTGACTTAAAAAAGGAGGAGGTTATCAATTCATCGGATTTTTAGGGTTCCGTAGTCAAACTAGGAACCCTTATAGTTTCGCCATGTCCTTGCGTCTGTCCATCCTTCCGTCCGTCCGTCTGCAGCCTAGCTGAAATAAATATACAGAATATATACATAATAGCAACACAACAACACATGCAACATGTACTTAGTTAGTAATAATAAGATAGTTCCTATTAAATAGCTAAGCCTAGTATTAGTTAAGCATAATAATATTGTACCTAGTGCCCGACAGGGTTTCATGGCAGAACAAAATTGTACCTTAAACACCATTGTACCCATGAAAGCAATTAATAAACTGAATAAACTGAATAGCTATGAATATACAGTGGGGCTAGACGAGTTGCATTCGACAAACGTTAGCGATTATGTTCCGATACACAAATGTATAGAGTTGACGTAAGCCACCATGATTGTCACGTGGTACTATCTCGGTGGCTTACGTCAATTCCACACATTTTTCAATCGAAACATAAACGCTAACGATTGTCGAATGCAACTCGTCTAGCCCCACAGATTAGTCACGCTAAAAAAGTGGTAAAATAAAATCTTACAAAATCTTTTTTTTTGGGTACCCGTAAATTGGGGATGTATTTTTTTTCTCGTCTACCCCATAGTGTAAGGTGTCGTTGGATAGTTTTCAAAAATATTACGGGGCTGTTATATTTTTTTTTCGATTAAGGGATCCGTTTATGAAATATATTAAGCTTTAAAGCGCTAATTTTTGTTAAACTCAAGTGTAACTGTCCCCCCTCCCGCCCTACAGCCAAAACTACATACATACATACATAACATCACGCCTTCATTCCCAGAGTGGGGTAGGCAGAGCTACAGAAATACCAACAACTCTAAAGACATGTTAATAATTCTGTAACCACATTTTGCACAAATAGGCTGAGATGTTTACTAGTGTATTAGTGACAGGTTGCAAGCCCATCGCCTAATAATACTACAAGCCTTTCTTCCCTTAATCGCCTCTTACGACATCCACGGGAAGACATGGAGTGGCACTATTCACAGCCAAAACTACAAAACAAAAAATTAGAAAAATATCTTCAATGAAAGCGCATTTTTTTATGTATGTTCTCCGATTATTAGTCTATTGTACCATGTGATTCTAATCCACTGTGTTATTTTGTAACGAGTCTTTTGAAGTAAGATCCTCCTTTTTTATCCTTTGAAGCTCGGTACCAATCTGAGCAGCTTAGCCTGAGGCATGATCGCCCCGCGCGGCGAGCTGCTCGCGAGCCAAATGGTTGCACATAAACATGCGCGGGTGAGGCAGCGTGCTTGACGCGAGCCGTCATTTCAAAATGGCGCCGGATACGATGACAGCCGCGGCTGCGTTTATCATATAATTCACCGAAGTATTAACAAAAAGAAGAAGAAATCGCTTCGGTGGTGGAACGGCTCAGCAACTTTATCAAATTTGTACGCGCCTCGCCCACAGACAAGTTAGAACTTGTCGTTCTTCCCGCGGCACGCTCCGATACACGTCAAAATTACGCGAGGCACGCACACCGTGGCGCCTTTGAGCACGGTGAAAAGACCGACTCTCGGCGGCTCGCCGCGCGCCGCTCGCCCGCTGCTCGCGCACAGCGCGAGAGCGCGTACGAATTTGAGCAAAATGGATGAGCCATGCGTGCCTCGACCCGAGGCTGCTCTATTTCGTACCCACCTTTATACATTTTACTTTGTAACATAACTCTATTTCGTTAATGTATCAATTTATGAAAGTACATACAGGAAATTGGAAAATTACTTCGCAACAACTTCACAATGCCCTGGTTGTGAACAGAATTAGCCTTTGTTAAGCCATTGTGTATTAAGAAAGGCCCGAATTGGAAATGGTTAGGTGGGCGATTTAGTTATTTTTACAGTCTTGGTATTTATTCCAGTTTGGTAAGCCATCTTGCTGCGATATCTCAATGATATTTTTGACTGTATGACAGCTCGACCGTAAGAGCTGGCATGAGGTAAGAGAACAATTGTCATTACCATATTATATTATTACTAATACGAGCTAGTAAAATGTGGTATACAAGTATAGCCCCTGAAAACTTAGTTATTACAACGAGATGTCCCATTCTCGTTGTAATTTGGTTTTTAATACACATCACCTTAATGGTCATAATGTTTTGCTTGTTTATGAGGCCAGATATTTGATTTAGTTAAGTATTGTTTATTATACTTTGTAGTACAATAAACATTTATTCCCTTAGTCGCCTCTTACGTCATCCACTGGAAAACGTGTAAGGCGATGGACTTGCAACCTGTCACTAATACACTCAACTGGCTGTCACTAATACAGGCTTAGTCTGATTGTGCAAATTGTGGTAACAGAATTATCGACAAGTTTTTAAGAGTAGGTACTTGGTAATTTTGTAGCTCTGCTTACCTCACTGTGAGAATGAAGGCGTGATGTTATATATGTATGTCGTTAATTTTTACTTTTTAACTGAGAATTAGTTGATTTTATTACATTATTTGGTTTTTGTTTAAGTAATTAAGTAGTTAAATAATTCAGTCGGAAATAGCTTTAGGCTAAATAATGCGGCCTACATCATTGTGAAAAGAGATCCTGATTATCTTTATGATTAAACACTACTACATTGTTTTGTTTGTTTGTAAATCTAATGACATTGACCCGGTACTCAAAGGATTTTAGCATAATTTCGTTCAAAAAGTAATTTCTAACATGCTTGTAAATTTATCGCAATTACTTAGGCTTAAACGTGGATAAACATCCGTCACTTTCTGACAAGTTCAGTGCGAGAGTGACGGATGCTTTATCCACCGCGATAAACCCAGCACTCGAAATTAATTAAATCAGATATAAACGAAGCTTTTCGAGAAAATAAGGTGTGAGGCGAATTAGTTAGTTACAAATCGACGGTGTTACTGCAATACCGCGTAACTACCCAATTCAATATGTTGCAAAATGCACCTTATTTACTTACTTGCTAAAGTATATTTTGCACCTTATTTAATTTGTTAGTTACGAGCTATTGCAGTATCACCGACGAAATAAGGTTGAATGGGAATTAAGGATTGCACATTTTTGTTGCTCAAATTAAATAAATAAATAAAAATAAAATAAATAAATATCAGGGGACAATCTCACACAAAAATTACCGTTTATACTTGCCGTCTTCTCCTGGGCCCGTATCATGGTCACGTTAATCGCGATGGATAAAGCATCCGTCACTCTCGCACTGTACTTGGCAGAAAGTGACGGAAGTTTTATCCAAGTTTAGTCACGCGATAAACACGGACATAATAAGCCCCCTGGGGCCGTAACATGCCTTTTCGCGGTGGATAGCATACGTCACTCTCGCACTTACATACCTACTGGTCAGATAGTGACCACAATGGTTGGACTCAGAAGATACTCGTACAGTCGTATACAGTCACGAGCGTAAATTTAAGACCCGTTTCATAAACAAAACTTCTTTAAGTTGTCAAGGTACTTATTGCTATAGAATGTCAGATTGACTTGGGACCTAAGATGGGTCACAAATTTAAGTCTTTGACTACATTTTAGTACCTTGTCACAGCTATTGATATAGTAAATTCAAACTACACTCACTTTAATACGTTATTGTGACAAGGGAATATCTTCAGTAGCGCTGCTCTCGTAATTGCATAGGTACTTACAACAATCACAACGTAATTGCGCATATTTGATTCGTTTCGAATAAAATCGAAGAAATTCTGCAAAAGGGCCGAATCTTAAGTACCCTAAACCGAAGAGCATGCATGACTCGATGTATGAATGTGGAAGAAGCGAAAGAGATTTGTCAGGATCGTAGCAGGTGGAAAGAAGTGGACTCCGCCTTCCCCTCTGAGAAACAGGCTAACTATTTTTGTATAAATGATAATAAAATTTAAGGGTGATATAGAAAAGCAACCCAGATAGTAGGTATATCACTCATCAGTTTTTTTTTTAATCAAATCGTTTCGTGGTTAGAACAATGGAAACGAATGTAAAATAAAGGCAGTCATTCTTTTTGTATTAAATAATTCTGATTTTGTTTAGATACTTAATCTTAATTTTAACAGATAAAGCTCAAAACTAGTGTAGTAAAAACAATTATTGGTTCTTTCTACTGTGCCTTTTTTTGCATTATTTGTATAATAAAATCTCCACTTTACTCTTATATCAAAGTCCCAGTACAAGTAATCTACAAAGCCGGACCTCTAACAAGCCAACTAAAACTCATAATTTGCTTTTGCAATTAATCAAAACAAAAAAGGAAGCTCATGCTCGCACGGACATTATTATGCACATTAATTATCCAGAATGCATTATTCAACATGCTACCTAACTCGACCACACGACAATTAATAGCGCCATGTATGTAGGTACGTAGACTAGGCGTAATCTATCTTCGAACACGCTATGTTCAGATACATGGTTTATTTATGCGTTGTTTACGCCAAAGGTTGTATCTACTGCTGTTAGAATTTTATTTGTACCTACGTTTAAACTTTTAAGTTACAGACTGATAGACGATGCAATTGAAACTTAAAATGGAATAGAGAATTGGAGAGTGAGTTGAAATACATATGTAGAGAGAAACACTATAAAACAATATTTGTTCAGGAAGGGGATTTCCAAAGGGCGGAGCAGTAAAATAAATTTACAAATACGCAGATATGTTATACTTTTAAATTTAAAATGTTTACGCAATACTTGTCGTGTACGAGTAAGACCAAGTATAGCGACATTTCTGGCTCTTCATTTTAATTAAGATACCTAATTTACATGGGATGTATGTGATTTATTGTTCTATTGTAAGGACGCACATTACAAATCATACGTTGATTGATTTTAATATCTTATCTTATCTAGAGAGCCGCTTCAGTCCCACTGCAGGGCAAGAGACTCCATCAGGCCTCTTCACAATTCCCTAAATCAAATTCCTAGACAAGTTTTATTCAACTTCCGATGACTACAAAAAATAAATGATCCAGATCATAAAAACAGTAATTATACGTTATTAAAAATATTATAATCGAAATTGGTTCATCTGTTGCGTTTGGTATAGGCAGTATATGTATCAAAACACACGGGCAGGCAATGACTTTAGGCTTTAATAATTTTCTTCTATTCAAGTGTTCATAAATACGAGTATGTCACAGAAAATTTGTGAACATGATAAAACATTGGTTGCGCTGATGTAATTTAACCATTCCTGTAACCAAAATTATATTTAAAACTACCAGTTTCTCATACTAAACTGTTTTTAAGACACTGTTTTAGCTTCAATTTCTTATAATTTTTTTCTTCCACAGCCAACGGCACGTACCAACCGGGGATGGAGCCGAAGCGCCAGCGCACAGCCTACACCAGGCACCAAATCCTAGAACTGGAGAAAGAATTCCACTACAACCGATACTTAACGAGAAGAAGAAGAATAGAAATAGCCCACACTCTAGTCCTGTCAGAGAGACAGATCAAAATCTGGTTCCAGAACCGACGGATGAAGTGGAAGAAAGACAACAAGCTACCCAACACCAAAAACGTTAGGAGAAAAACTAATCCTGCCGGGGTCACAACCACGGCCAAAGGCCAACCAAAGAGTAGATCCAGTAAGAATACAAACAACAACGATAAGAAGAAATCGAATAATAATGGAAGACCAGATAGTATAGAGAATGTGACAGATAACATTATGAACGATTTGCACCTTGTTGGAGGACAGCAGAATCTCTCGCATGACCCTTCGATTAGTCCTATGTCGCATGGTCAGATGAATCCAGGGCATGCGATGACGCAGCATCACCTCCACATGATGGGGATGCACGGGATGGACCCTGGGCTCGCAGCCAGCCTGGCCGCCCACGGGTCCCCGATCGGCACCGGCTGCGGGACAGGTATAAGTCAGACCAACCAGCCAGTCATTAAATCGGACTACGGTCTAACCGCCTTATAATGTGTATAGAACTTTATTTTCTCTGACGAACTGTGTCTTTACCATTCCTTTGTGTATTAACTAAAGTGATGAATGATATTTTAAGATTATTTTAAGTTGTGTAACGTTATTTAGGGTAGACAGTCAAATAATCGGATGTTTGGATAGATAAGAGGAAAACTTTACAATGTCAAAAGTGTGATTATTAATTATTTTAGGCTATAGACTCTTCGAGTGTTGGTTTTGTACATTTTGCTTCAAGTCATTGTCGTCATCTTCACTTTTATGAACTTCGTTATTATTATCCTAATTAATGACCTAATTTAACTTATCTAAGTAGTTAATTTCATTTAATAGGTAACACTTTCAAATGTTATATTTATGAAAAAACTTACAAAAACAAAGTTTTTTTTTGTTTTCTACAGCAATTTTTCAAAGTTACCGTAATAATATAAAGCTCATGATTAAGAATGTCTATAAATAATATATCTGTTTTCAATCTATATACAATTTATTATATTTTTGTATTGTATAAAATGTAGTAATTGTGTATAATCATAAATTGGCAATGACTTAGGTTTAGGTACAAATTCTTGGCAGTTAGTTTTAAATAAAAATTGTTTTGTAACTAACATAGGAGAAATGTGAATACGAAACCAATAAAATAGTATGAGACAATTCAATGTTTTATTCGCTATGCGAACGAGTAAGAACCATCAAGTAGTCTGATTTATTTCATTTGTAAAAGAAATCTATTACATATTGTTACATTTCGAGGAACCATTATTTAACAAATATTACTCCATGTCCAGTAACGTAGTTTCAGAAAAACATGTAATTTAAAGTCTAGTTTATCCAGGTAACTTTTAAAAGCACTACAAATACTATGAAAGTAGGATGAGAATCTTTATACCTATATTATACAAAAACTAAAAACAATTGTTTGAGGACAGACCATTACACGAAAGATGCATTATAGGCCTAATAAACCGACGTACCTTAATATAACAGCATATTAATTACGTGAAAGACCTACACTTTTTGTTGGATAATGCATTGTACTCTGTAAGTGAATTTACTGACGCAAATTTCCCGACTTAAAATACACCATTTTGACATTTAAATTTGACCTGTTTTATTATTATTATTTGTGTAATTATAATCTTCGATTTCTGACATTGACTTATCTCTTATATTATTGTCTTTCTTTTTCTCGCTTGCATAATTTACATTTTGTTTTGTGTTCTTTACGATCAAAATATGAATTCTTTAAAATTGACATGTCTATGAACAACATAACTGTAACATATATTATGAAATAAAAAAATCTAATCTCATCTAATCTAAATTCAGCACCATAATCTAACTCTGCTCTACGGTCTATGTCTAATTCTTGTCTTTATATACCTACATCAATGGGACCCAATAAAAGATCACATCGTGAAAAACACGATACCCAATCGGCATCACTTCGATATCATAACCTTGTGACATTTGTATCGAATGAAATGAAAGCAAAAATCATAATGTATTCGTTGAATGTGGAATCATCCATCAATGTCCGCAGCTCATTGTGACGCCCGCACGCAACGTCTTCTGGAGTACAGTCAGCGTTGGATGTGGATACAGTTCGACAAAAAAAAATACAACATAATCTTCCTTGCGTCGTGTTGGGTTCAATACAAAAGATCCCACAGGGTCGAAATGTACCCGCTAATAAGATTAGAGAAGAAGTGTGTGGGTTTTGACGACACGACAGCCTAGTATAGTTGGTAGTGACTCTGCCTTCGAAGCTAGGGGGGTCCTGGGCAAATATTTGTGTGATGAGCACGAGTATTTGTTCCTGAGTCTTGGATGTTTTCTATGTATTTAAGTATATATTTCTCTATGTAAGTAAGTTTATCGTTGTCTAGTACCCATAGTACAAGCCTAGAGCTTAGTTTGGGACTAGTTCAATTTGTGTGACATTGTACATTGTCCTGTGATTTATTTATTTATTTATTTTATCTTGTTTAATTTCATTACGCTTTTCGGAAAGTGAAGTAGAAATGTCTGTTAGTTTTTGCTGACAAATGTCACATGCGGACCGAGATCTATTTTAAGTAAGTAGGTTTCGACTCTACCGAGAGTTATATTTTTAGATTACAATGTGATTATATTTAAACGCAATATAAGATAACGCTGAGTTAAAAGTATCACTTTGAACAAGGTTTATATTGCGATATTAAATATGTAGAAAAACGAATTTACTTTTTCTTGAAATTTGTTAAAATAATAATACTTATGTGGAAATAAGTTATGCCAGGGGCTACGCTAGTCTTTTTGTGACGTCTTTTTGAAACCGCGTAACTACCTAATTGAATAAGTGCATTTTTCTACTTATTAAATTTATTAGTTTTAATACATAGACGATTTATCATATAATGCCGCGTGTATCATCAACGCATTGATCAAGAGAGAAATGATTTTTGTTTGTTTCTCTCTTTTTTTATCATTGTATGATTTAATTATATCAATTGAAATATACTAACCTAAAAACGAAATCCCAGTCTTTGATATTTTTTATGTAGACCTTTTAGGTCCGTTTAGGTTTTAGCGCAAATATTTGTTCCTGAGTCTTGGATGTTTTCTGTGTATTTAAGTTTGTATTTTTCTATATAAGTAAGTTTATCGTTGTCTAGTACCCATAGTAAAAGCCTTGAGCTTAGTTTGGGACTCGGTCAATTTGTATGACATTTCCTGATATTTACTTATTTCATTTCATCCATTTTGTTTTGCTCTCCTAGTAAATATTTAGCAAAATTCAGATGCATTTATAAAACCAAAACATCACATACATTTCAACAACAGAAACTTATAACAATCATGTTTTTATTAATCTCACATTTAAATTCGAGTAAGTATAATCCTTAAAGATGTTTTTTGAGTAACCATACATAAAAGTACAAATAACGTATAACAATTCAACGGCCGACTGTACTCTTTTATCATTTGATGTGAAGCCAAGGAGGAATCGATCGTGGAGCCATGAATGTGGTTTACTTGCGAGTCCTTTGTCTATCGTTAATTGAATTTACTGCCGATATAGGAAACGTGTCAAACATAGATAAAGGAGAACTTATAGTAAGAACAATTTATTTCAATAATCGGTTTAATCATGATATTCATAATATTATTGTAAGTCATCTCTAATTTTCAGAGATAGAAGTTTTTGTGGCACGAATAATATTGTCCTAGGGACTTCTGAACGATAATAATTTATCGATACATTGTACTTTCTTATGACAGTTAATTATATTTCACTATGAGATAACGTATAATATGAAAATGCAATTTCCATACACCGCACCGTAACTCAAAACTTAAAAGTGGCCTAAGCATAGCGATAAAAATAAATGATTATCTATTTATAATATTTTAAGTTTGAGTATTTTCCAAGCATTTTAAAAAAACTGAGTAGGTATTATATTAGAGTATACTATTATGCTACACAATGTCATACAATTTACCTAAATATGCCTTTGTTGCAAGGCACTCTTGGTTTATGATTATTTTGTATGGAAATCGTTTGAATTGCATCCATGGTTAGTGATCAGCATTTTAGTTAATTTCTATGTAATCCGGTGAACGTTAACTATCTACTATGATATTGTATAAAAAGTATTTGAAACAGTTATCGATAGTTTTAATATCGGAAGGAAGTCTCTAGTGAATTGACGTTTTTGCCACAAAAACTTCTGTTTGCTAATTTTAGTAGGTAATTGTTCGGTTTTCAAAAAGTGTACTTAGATACCTATAGTATAAAGACTATACAAACGAGGCTATTTCGAAGCCTTGGTTCCTGGCCAGGGGTTGTTTTGAGTGAGGTTTAATGGTGGATACTCCAACGTTCAATAGAGGAGATCAAAAGTTCTAAAGATACCTAACTGATCGCACAATCAGTTAACACCATTGCGAGAGACTTTGGGTCGTCATTTGGATTTTCTTACATTTTATTGCCATTTTAGATGTTTTTCTGAACAAACTCAATTCCGGCGTTAACCGCAGATTCAATCAGTTCGGTATCCTAGGCACAATGGAAGTCCTGTATCGATGCTCGGGTTATCCATCATCAGATGTCACTAAAAGCATCCCCTGGCGAGGAACCAAGGCTACGAAATGGCTTCTTTAGCAGGAAAAACGCACTCTAATCCGTATTATTTGACCGCGAGAGTAGTTGTACCGTTATATCTGTGTTCCAGGATTTCACCGAGCGGTCCCAACGGAAGACCAGCGTTGTCTTCACAGCCAACTTATCCTGAGTTGGAACCGTTTTCACAACGATTGCACCAGTTAATGTCATCTTTTTATTTATTTATTTTCCCTGTGTTATTGTTGTGAATAAATGCTTTTCTTTCTTTCTATTCTTTATAAATTAAGAAGCAGTGACTTTAATCAGTTGCGTCACGAAAATTTTACATAAGTTTTTATACTGCCCTCATACGCCAATAGGCGGTGACTCAAATTCAATAACGACGATGATGACGACGTTGACGATGACGAGGTCGACGACGACGACGCATTAGCCTAATTGGTAGTGCCTATGAAGCTAGGGGTCCCGGTTTCGATCCCCGGTATGGGGAAATATTCGTGTGATGAGCACTGGTATTTGTTTCTGATTCTTGGATGTTTTCTATGTATTTTTAGTGTATATTTCTCTATATAAGTAGTTATATAATCTTATAATAATCATAGTAGGTGCAAGCTTAGTTTGGGACTAGGTCAATTTGTGTGAGATTGTCTCCTGGTAGGTATTTGATTTTTATAAACTAACCAAATTCAATCCTTACCCGTTTGTAATTATAGTCGCATTTGCTAGAGAAGTTTTGTCCGAGATACCACCATCTTATAGCAGTGTTGTTAATTTGACGAAACGAACTAATTGTTACCATTTCTTAATTTTAATCCTTAACTATGACACCTTTGAAAACCGCACAGTTTTAGCTGAACCACGATATGTTTTACTTTCTGACAACTGTGTATATTACTTCGCAATGTTATAATGACACAAAAAGTTGTATCGTTTAAGATTTCGTTTTTGATGAAACATAAAAAATGCTTATTCCAAATCGATATTGCTATTATATAAAAAAAAAATAAAGAGGCATTTTTCTTTTTGTTACCTTTTAATCCACAACTTCCATCACTGGCTCTAGCCTTATCACATCATTGCGTGAGTCGCAAGCGCATTCCTCTGCCTTCCTAAGCCAATATGCAGTATCTCAACTCCAATAGCCAAAGCAGATTAAATCCTATTCGGTTAAGATGTAATAAGGTTGCATTTGCTACAGGAGTTTTGTCTGAGATACTGCCATTTGTGTTAGCGGGACAGTCCTGACGCCTTACGCAAAACATCGCAATGGAATAACGGCGCGGAATATCTGCAAGGCATTCGGAATGATACAACTTTTTGTCTTTAGGAATGTGAGTTGTTTGCGCTATTAACAGAGTATTGACAGTAAACTAGGTGTAAAATACTTAATAGTATTTTGCCGTGTGGTTGCCGGGTTAGAATAGTGCCACTCCTTGACTTCCCGTGAATGTTGTAAGAAGCGACTAAGGGAATAAGGGCTTGTAGTACTGCTAGGCGATGGGCTTGCAAGCTGTCACTAATACACTGGTAAACATCTTAGCCTGTTTGTGCAAAATGTGGTGTGTAGTTACCAACAAGTCTTTTTGGAGTCGTTGGTATTTCTGTAGCTCTGCCTACCCCACTCTGGGAATAAAGGCATGATGGTGTATGTAAATGCGAAAGTTTGTTATGTATTGGATGTGTGGATGTTTGTTACTTTTCACGCTGCAACGGCTCGACGGACTTGGATGTTTTTAATGACCATAGCCTATGCCCTGGATTAACACATAGGCTACTTTGCATCCCGAAAATGTTTAGTTCCCGAGAGAATAACGGTAATCGAAATGTATGCGGACGAAGTCGCGGGCAGAAGCTAGTAACAAATCAAAATCAGAGCTGGACACTTGGGTACCTTCCGTTGTAAGATGGATGGAATCTTACTCATTTCACCCGAACCCTACTACACAAAATAACACTGCAAATTACTTAGTGCCATGTTGGCAGGTGGTCTGAGCGACCCGAAGAAATTCTGCCGGTTGTCTTATCCCCACACCGGAATACAACGCGAAAATGGCTGCTAAGGTAAGATAAGATGTTGGTATCCGGACGAACCCTACAAAAAAGCATGATAATATGAAACCCCTTTCTAACGCATCTTCGCTTCGGCATACTTCGGTGGAAATGGTTTGAATTGGCAAGGATGCGCTAGACGAGAATTGAACTTAAATTGAATATTAAATGACCTAAGTGTTTATTAGCAATGAAAACGAGCTGTCTTGTCATTTCTACTGATATTGATCGAGAGCTCGCGGTAGTTACCTATTAATGCCAATATTTGGTGGAAATGGGTAGGCTAGATTCAAATTTATTATCAATTCGCCTGGCACCATCATTACCAACTCACTGGTAACACAGAATAAACCTAATGGTAAGGTTTTTATTTAATAAAAGCGTATACTCAAAAAAACAAAACACGCTTTGCATTCCATTCCAAAATCAAAAAACAGTAAATGAGACATATCTCGCATTGTCCGGGAAAGGTGCGACAGCGCACAACAACCCCTTTCGGCGACAACAGCGTTTAAAACAACAAGGTAGTATGTGTATAGATCTATGCGCCATTTTAAAACCTTTTCAGATTACGGTAGCCTTTGCAAAAATTAAACAATACAGTTTTTGTTATGAAATTTGTATGCAAATAACAAGATTTGCTACCGACTCAGTTTGACGGATTTATTGACTGGAAAGGCTTTTGTCGGTAATCGGGTTAGCAGTAGCAGTTTACAGTTAAATGTAAAAAAAATGTTTTGTTAAGAAAAGGGTGCGGTGACCTAGTAAAGTAACTGTCAATCAAAGATAATGACAGTATGCAAAATTTGTTTGCTTTGAATGTCCGCTTCATGGCTTGTTATGGTACTATTATGGTGTGAGGTTGGTGGTTGCGTTTCTCTTTTCTATGACTGCAGATGTTATTGGCTTTACATTTGGCGTAGTTTTAGGCCTTAAACGAGAATAGAGAACATGCATGAAAATCTGAATTGAGTTTTATTGATACGATTTAGGAGAACAAATAAAAAAGCATACGAAACGCTATACACTAAGTTTTGACCCGTTTATTAAGATTTGATATAGAACCAAAACTTGTTAAAATTTTAAAACTTCTTTTAATGTTCAGATTGTTTTTTTCGGCAACCTCATTTTATTTACGTAATATTTTAACTGGATGATATTGGCTTAAACATGGTAATCTACGAAATAAATAAAAATTTCTTATATTAGGTCTTTATATTTTAAGCATGGAACAACATCTGTGACGTCATTCCTGTCGTTGATTTTGTGTAGTGTTTTTGCAGAGGGTCTGAACTATGACTTTTTAAAGCTTCATATCTTGTGAAAAAATAACAAAAAATATATGGTGTTGTTACCAGGTTAGAATAGTGCCATTCCATGTCTTCCGTGGAAGTCGTAAGAGGCGACAGGAGTAATAAAGGGTGTACCCTTGTTTTGTCGACAACCTTTTCATCGAATATTATTTCATCGACAACGATTCATCGAAACTTTAGTACTAGTAATATTGTTTGGCGTAATTTTATTTCAACTACTATTTATTTAAATTTATCTTACTACGTGGAAATACTAATCAACGAATACTACTTAATCGCTGATTTGTTACAAATTATCTTAATTGGTACAGCTACAAAACATTGCAATTCATTTCTTCGACGTATTACTTCAATACATTTTTATATGTCCTATGAGGCTTTCAAAGTAGGTTAGGTTAGAACTGCGACCCCCAAAAAACGAACTGTTGACAGAAGTGGGTTAGATTAGGTTAGAACTGCGACCCCCAAGAAAACGAACTGTTGACAGATAGCATGACACATTACTATTATTAAATTATATCAATGGTCAATCATAACACACATAGCTATAATCGCACAGAGTGCTTGCGTTTAGTTTTGATAGCAAAATATTACCAATTGAAATAATTTTATGCGGAATAAATATTATTACAAGTAAAAAAAAACAAATAAAAAAACCCGAAATGATTAGTCATGACATGAATTTGATTGAAATAAGTCAACTACCAATTAAAAGACCTCGTTTCAGTATTGAGTCCTCGACGCAATGAGTTGTCGATGAAATGAAAATACTTGAACGTTGTCTTTGAAATAATATTCGATTAAAAGTTTGTCGGTAATTCAATGGTAAACCGTAATAAAGGCTTGTAGTACTGTTAGGCGATGGGCTTGTAACATGACACTAATACCTACATTGGTAAACATCTTAGCCTATTATGTATGTTTTGTAATTATTGGCATTTTTCCCGATTGCCAAAGAAGGATGGTAATGGTTTTGACCAGTAGGTAGATATGTATGGTTCCTTATTCCCTGGTAGAGGCTGGATGGATGGGCAGATTTTAATAAGCGAGGTGTCGTTAGATTCATCTTAACGTCGAGAGTAATTAAAACAAAAAACAATACGGCGTAAAAAATATCTAGTGTCGTAACATAAAATATTTTTCCCATTTGACAGAAAGGGACAATTTGACAAAATAATCATCAATACTATGTAAGACATACATACATAACATCACGCCTTTATCCCAGAGTGGGGTAGGCAGAGCTACAGAAATACCAACAACTCTAAAAAGACTTGTTGATAATTCTGTAACCACATTTTGCACAATCAGGCCAAGAAGTTTACTAGTGTATTAGTGACAGGTTGCAAGCCCATCGCCTAACAGTACTACAAGCCCTTATTCCCTTAGTCGCCTCTTACTACATCCACGGGAAGATATGGAGTTTGTTTTGACTCAAGCATAAATTATTTATCATTATTATTATTGACGACTCGCTTGCCTAGTTAGTAGTGATCCTACCTTTCAAGCTAGGGGTCCTGGGTTCAAATCCCGATATTTGTGTGATGAGCACGAATATTTATTCCTGAGTCTTGGATGTTTTCTATGGATTTAAGTATATATTTCTCCATATAAGTAAGTTTATCGTTTTCTAGTACCCATAGTACAAGCCTAGAGCTTACTTTGGGATTAGGTCAATTTGTGTGACATTGCCCCGTGTGGTTGCTGGGATAGATTAGTGTCAGTCCATGTCTTCCCGTGGATGTCGTAAGAGGCGACTAAGGGAATAAGGTCTTGAAGTAATATTAGGCCATGGGCTTGCAACCTTTCACTAACACACTAGTAAATATCTTAGCCTATTTGTGCAAAATGTGGTTATAGAATTATCAACAAGTCTTTTCAGAGTTGTTGGTATTTCTGTAGCTCTGCCTACCCCGCTCTGGGAATGAAGGCGTGATGTTATGTATGTCCTGTGATATTTATTTATTTATTGATTAACAAACGATGATAAAGTAAATGAAAATACAAAGTTCCTTTAAGCCAGAGTTTTAAATCATGATTCGCGTATAGAAAATACCGATACAGAATGGTATTTTTTATTACATTTGAGAGAATTCTCTACATATCTCGCGAGTGATATCAAAAATGCAAAAAAGGTATGAAACATATTTGACTTGCCTGCCGTTCAGAACAAAAACGCAGTAAAGCTTAGTCCATATGCACATGTGACGTTTTATAATCGGTGAGCAGTTACAGAGTTTTCACTATCTATGATCTCATGTAGACTAAGTAAGTGTAAACATTTAAGATTACCATTATCACGCTTCTCTGGAATAAATTGGTCACCGTCGGGATACAAGTGGACAATTGGGGTCAATTAAAAGGAGTTACAATTAAAATGTGGTCATTATACTGATTAGGCGTATTAAAACCGTAGCGATCTCCGCCCAAAACGTGTGACGTTTAGTAGTGGAAGGGCTTTTTACAGAGTTAGTCAGCATCGTTACGACCATCCCACCACCATCACCTTTCAATACAACTGTTTTAGATAAAGAAATTTCTAAAACCATTTGCTAAGACGACTTTAGTTTAGTATAGTCATTATTTTATGATTAGGAGAAGACACACGAGCAATCAGGCCACCTGATGGTAAGTGGAATCTGAGACCCATAAACATTTGAATTTTCAAGACTATAATCATAAGATCAATCCTAAGACCCCAAATGCTTTGCCAACCCTGAGGACTAAGATGGAATGCCTCTATGCTAGTAATTTCACCGGTTGTCTTATCCCCACACTGGAATACAACAGTGCGAACACTGTTGCTTGGCGGTTGGTTAATGGATAAGATGGTGGTAGCGATCCGGACGGATCCTGCACAGGGTCTTAAGTACATTGCACAGGGACTTGTAATCCTTTTAAGTACGTGTATTATTGTACTTTATGATAAAGACCTTCGGCTGGAGTTTGTTGCGGCGCTTCTGCTCTGCTATGATAGACTTGTCCGAAGCGCTAGTAGATTCTCTGCACATAACAGACGTGTAAAAGAGCCCCCTTGTGGCCTATTTACTGAATAAACATTTTGAATTTTTGAATTTGGAATAATTTTGTTTTTAAAACATACCGAAATCTGTCTCTTTTATCACAGTCAATGAGGACAATCCGAATCAGTGTTTTCTAATTTTAAATATATCGCATCTTTAGAATTATAGCAACCTAATCCACATATTTTGAATTTCGACATAGGTCTCTATAGCACTAAATTTATGACTCAAAATCGAAAGCTGACAATGTTTGAATTAGGTCAATATAATTCTAAAAGTGCGATATGTAAACCTAAATTTATAAACGTCAAACTATTCTTAATTGACTATAATCGGATTCGACGTTTATAAACTTAACTTTATTTGTATTTATTTATTAAGAACGGCACCTTGCCATTTTATGTTTTGTTATTTTCCTCAATCTCCAAAGGTTATCTGAAAGATATCCCTGAAAAGGACAAGTTCGCCTTTGTACATTCTTATTCTTTAAATATTATATTTGAATTTCTGTGCCACATCTGTTCCTACTCGTAGTTGATACTAAATCAAGAGCGGTTCATACATTCCAAAAAGTAACATTACGTCAATCTCACAATTTCATAACAAAAAACCACTATTTTTAGCATCTCAGTTCATTCTCAAACCGCAAGAGCATTGGCGCATGTATTTATATAACGACGTATATAAGCATACGTCGTATACGTATGGCACGCTGACGTATATCCCACCATTCGACATTCTGGATGAACAAAGCTGAAACTCGCGTCACGGCTGCGGACGCGTCATTCATCACGGAATAGGGTTGCCACGAGGTTTTGATAAGAATACAGGGTAATTTTTTTATCAGTGCACAAATTTTAACATATGATTTTGTATCGCTAATATTTGTATATTACGACAATAATAGGAGTTAAAAAAAATATATTTTTTTTGTTGCAAATTGTCTCTCTTTTACCTTCTCGTGTGGACACAAAGTCACACTAGAAAAGATGACATGGGTTGTCCAGCTGTAGGTATGCGATACACTGTATTGATATTCGAAATTTGAAATTTCATTTATTAACTTACTTAACAACTCTCCCCTCTCCTCGTACCCCTGCATTAGAGGGTCCATGAATATCGTTAAGTTATTGGAATCATTGAATCGGCAATATCTCTAATATTTTTTAAGCTAGAGTAAAAATAACACAACATGTGTTATTGATTAACAATAGCGAAGCAAATATTCAAATTTGTGCACCTATTAAAAAAATACCCTGTATTTAGGTATTTAACTCGCACAAACTAATGCAAATATCTATGGGTTTCAGATCCCATTAGGTGGCCTGTGTGATTGTGTGCGGCCCCGAATCTTTTTTTATTTTTTTATTTATCATTTTAGTTCATGTTATATTAAATGTGAGTACTTAGGTTATGGAGACCAGTGATTATTTAACGCTTTAAGCGGGTTATTAATAAGTTTTCGGGCGTGCTTCGATGGTTCGATCATTTGGAAAGGATGAACGAAGATACACAGTGCGAAAGTGAGTAGAAGGGTCGAAGGGGGGGAAGAAATACTGGAAAAGGGCCCAATCTTGAACCTGAAACCGACGTGTATGCATGACTCGATGTATGAATGTGGAAGAAGGGAAAGAGATTAGTCAGAATCATAGCAGGTGGAAAGAAGTGTGGTCTCTGTCTACTCTGGGAAACAGGCGTGATTTAATGTATGAATGAATGTTTTTTTTTTGTGACTACTTGTTGTTACTGTGTTTTAAAACTGTAAACATTTAGTACCTACAACGCTGACATTTTAACGTTAACTGCAATGACAGAACGTTTGCATGATTTTAAGCAACTACTGTTTAAGTTCTTAACAAATAAGGCTTATTATTCCGTTCAAGAGTATTTGCATGACGATGGAACATGATCATAAAAGCATGATGCATGTTAAACTTGTGATATATTTGTATGCCTTAGGGCGAGACGTAGTGACACACAAAATGGAAAACGTAATATCTTACACAACCTATGTTCTACAAATAAAGTAATTGAATTTGAATTTGAATTTGAATCTGTTTTTCATATTACAGTATACAATAATCGACAACCCTAGTTTGAGTACCCGAGCGTGCGTCGAGAAAATGTCGGGCTTCAGATATCGCTATGTTTAGCTTTCAGCGATTGCAAACTTTGACATTTTGGATTGCTCACTGCTGATAATGAAGGGCGGGTAGCTCGCGTAGCGAACCTTCCTGCACCGTACCTAGACTTAGTTTGTTTTGAAATTGTTTCACCTGTCTACTTTGTCAGTTGGGAAAGAGAGACTACGGTTTACAAGAGTATAGTAACACAATAGTGATGTGATAGATGGGTCATACACAGATTTAGGTTACCGTCTTTCCTGTGGACACACCGAAGGATAACGTTTTTAAGGCCTAATTTTCTAGCTAAGCCCATTCCCGCAAAAACGCCGTCAGGACTGCTTTAGATCTATCATATAAATTAAACATAACTTATATGCACACAAGCTTGTAACTATTGACCACAGGAGAGACAACTTTTGTGTTAAGAGTGTGTATGACCCAGAAAATGTTTAATTATAACTACGAAAATGTTGTGAAATTTATCGAAACGTATGTAATAAGGGTTCTCTGCCTTTTCGCCGACAATTTTTTGACAAATGCATCGTTTCACAACCTATTCATTTGCCAACCCGCTTTTTTTCTATAACTACAAATATTTCAGGATTTCTATAAAACTTACCTAACCTAACCTAATAGCGTTCTACACGATAGTCCTGAAATAAATCCAGAATTATTTGCAGTTTTGGAAAAAAACGCGGATTGTCAAATGATAGTGTTTGTGAAACGTTGGTTATGAATTGGTAGGATCCCTATACTAAGTCCTCTATAAATGCGTTCAGAATCCATTGACCAGGAATACAAAAACCAATTTATTATTTGTGGTAGTGTGGTGGTGGTGGGTGTGACGTAATGTTCTTATAACGATATCATGTCTATATGATAAAGTTATGAGTTTTAAATATGTAACATCTTCATTACAACTAGCACTGGTAGCAATTCAGGTCATTTGGCTGCGGCTTCTGAACCTATCGGCTATTGTGTGTGTAGATAAAATAATGTATGCAACTGTACATAATAAGGCCTTGTAACACGAGTGTGATTTTTAAACGAGTCAAAGGCAGGTTTCATAATAAGATCTCATTAAATAACAGTTACATTAACTAATTTTAGTGCCTTGTCATAATAAACTTCACACTATTCATCAAACGACAAGCATGACAATGACAAAGACATTCACAATGACAAGGTTCTCAGTATGCTCAAATTTTTTATTGGGTTACTGTACTTACTTAGATTCATACTTGTTTTTATACTCTTACTAAAAGCATACTTTAACAAATGGATGTTTATCCTGGCGTAATCATTGCTGTCCATAATGTTAATATTACTACGTTCTCAATTTAGATGATAATCTTTTCGTATTTAATTAAAACTATCGGTTAAAAATTATTATGTAAAAACCTAGTCTCAAAAATACAATAGTACGACGTCACGTCGTCACGTGACGACACGTTGGCCAAGCTGGGAGTGACCTTGCCTCCGAAGCCAGCGGTCCCGGATTCAAATCCCGGTAAGGGCAGTTATTTGTGTGATGAGTACGAGTATTTGTTCCTGAGTCTTGGATGTTATCTATGCATGTAAAATAAATGTATTTATTTGTATTCATTTAGTATGTATTTCTCTATATAAGTATGTTTATCGATGTCTAGTACCCATAGTTGATGCTTAGAACTTAGTTTGGCACTAGGTCAATTTGTGTGACATTGTCCCGTGAAATTTATTTATTTATTACTGTCACGTAAATAAGGGTTATCAAAACGTTGACAATGTGGAAACAGTCAAAGGCAATCCTTTTTTTACCGTGTAAACTCTCAGCCTAGCACAGCAATCATCCTAAAACGTACCCTTTTAGACCTCGGCGAAACAAAGGAGCGGGGAAGTAAAAGGTACTTTAATGTAGCGGTTCGGCAGGTGAGTCCCTCGGGGCTGGTTAGAGAGGATCCCGGGAACCGGTGACTTGCGGGACTCGGCCGAGGTAAGTAATAGGCTGCCTGGCGAGCGGGAACGTTTGTATTAGTGACTTTTTATGTCCACAGAGGAAGTGACTTACAGGAGTTACAGGTAACTGTTACAACGCAATTTCTTACGGTTTGAGTTGCTACTGTACTTTATTTATCGAGTGCCAATTTTTTTTATATGTAATGTGTATGACCTTTATACTTCGACAGCATAAGGGTAATCTCCCATATCTTCCAAAGTAAAGTTACGTTTCAGAATTTCAAGCTGGAAGTGTGGAGTAACAAATTTGCTTCGCTCGACTCTGGCAAGAGTTGGGGTTGTACCCTCCGATTGGATGTAATATGAGTGTGGATGCAAGTGTGGTGCAAATAACAGGAAAATAAGTATTATTATTCGTACTTTCTCCTCATATACTCTCTAGATATATCTTAAGATATACTCGTATGAAATACATTTTCATCTTAAAAAATCTCTTTATCAAACCTCTTTAGATAATTTGATAGAAGTAGCTTACCTACTTACTCATTCACACTATGAAACAATACTTAGAGAATAATGGGACAGAAATGAAGAAAAAAATATGATGAGTAAAGTTTCAAAAATCGTTTTGAAAAAGAGAGAATTAAGTTATTATTTTGTACACTTTAAATAAAAAAATATTTTTACAAACAAAACTTGGAGTGATCTAGTATATGGAACAAGGATCGATGTTGGAACTCCTTACCTGTCATAAAATGATGTCCCGTGGATTAATATGTCTGAATATAGTATCGATATTTCATATTTCGGCGTGCTTCTTTCCCTTGCAGTGCCTCGTAGTCGCAGGATTACCACTCGAGCCGATGAGCACTGCGCCGATGACGAAGGGGATTTATACTGGATCGGAGACGGATTTATTTGTTCCACCGCTCCACGTAGGCTGCGACGTAGGGAATGTTTTTTAAACAGAAATACAAGAAATGTAGCCTTAAGATGCGGTAATTTTTAAAATAGGTGGGTATTTGTAACACTCTCAAATAGATAACACACTTTATAGAAGGAATATAGAGAGACAAAATTCTGTGTGCGTGTTGTATCTGGAACTTCAGAACTGATCTGAATTAATTTATAACTACTAGAAATTGTCCCTGCTTAATTATAGATTGGTTAACTTAGTAAAAAAAAATGACTTAACAGTATGTTTTAAGGTGTAAAACATGATTTTACTTAGGTGTTTCGTTTTTTTAGGGTTCCGTAGTCAAACTAGGAACCCTTATAGTTTCGCCATGCCCGTCCGTCCTTCCGGCCGTCCGTCCGCAGCCTAGTGCAGAGCCTCTTAGTACTAGAAAGCTGTAATTTGGCATGAATATGCATATTAGTCACGTCACACCAACAAACTGGTAAAATAATATCACGATGTTTTTTTTGTGGTAACTCTCCTACACGTAACGTGGGGATATTTTTTTTTCTCGTCTACCCTATAGTGTGGGGTGTCGTTGGATAGGTCTTTCAAAAATATTACGGGTTTGCGAAAACAGTTTTTCGATTTAGTAATCCGTTTATATTAAGCTTTAAAGCGCTCATTTTTGTTAGACTCAAGTGTCCCCCTCTACAGTCAAAAATACAAATAATAAAAATCTGAAAAAAAAAAGATGAAAGAGCATATAACGAATTTTAAAGGAAACCTATCACGGCTACGACATCATTGGTTCTAGAGATACAGGCGATTAAAGTGTTTATACCTATCACATACCTTAATTTCATTTGCCATAAAGATTTTTTTTCTGAGATCGTACACCTTTCAGGTATTTTTTACATACCATCGTATAGAGCCCAATAGGTTAGGTAAGGTTTGTTTTATTACAGTTCTAAATTGTTCACAGTTTAAAAAAAATGCCTTTATGGCAAATGAATATTGTGGCACATGATTCGTATGGCATATAAAATTATGTCATATGAAATTCGGGCAAATTAAATTATTGCACATGAAACTCGTCAAACGCTCGTCGCCGTCATCGACATCGGTGAAGAACACATTAATCATTAATTTTAAACTAATTATTAATCCCGTTTCAACATAAAATTATCCTGCATAAGTAATGACATTAACCGAACTTAGAGCTTTCAATCTATACTAATATTGTAAATATGGAAGTACTTCACCTGTTTATTACGCTTTCACGCCTAAACCGCTGAACCGATTTCGATAAAAATCTTCATAGCGAGCCCGACCAGGAGGGCTAGCACAAGTGGTCTGCGACTTGTTTGTCGCTCGAATCTCCCTTGAGGGACAAGCGAGAAAATACAACTTGTGCTACCCGTGCAAAGAAGGGACATAGGGTGTTTTTTTTACCACGAGTAGTGATAAATAAATAAATATCAAGGGACAATCTCACATAAATTGACCTAGTCCCAAAAGAAGCTACTATGGGTACTAGACAACGATAAACTTACTTATATAGAGAAATAAATACATAGAAAACATCCAAGACTCAGGAACAAATAATTGCGCACATCACACAAATATCTAACCAGAGCCGCTGGCTTCGGAGGCAGGGTCACTCCAGGCCAACCGTGTCGTCAAGACTAGATAGATTTCTATATGGATGGAGTCGCGAGCAACAGCTAGTCTGTTACATTATAACTTACTAAGAAATTAAGAGCTTTTTCAACAGTTCTTTAAAACCCTATCCGTTATTTTTTGTGCACAATACATACGATTTAAGTTAGCTAAGCATGCGCTGAAAGACATAACTAGGTAAGTCATAAAGCGTTTTAAACGTTTTTAGGGTTCCGTACCCTCCTAAGACTCCGCTGCCTGTCCGTCTGTCACCAGGCTGCATCTCATGAACCGTGACAGCTAGACAGTTGAAATTTTCACAGATGATGTATTTCTGTTGCCGCTATAACAATAAATACTAAAAACAGAGTAAAATTAATATTTAAGAAGGGAACTCATACAACAAACGTGATTGCCGCTTTTTGCTCGATATTAATAATGGAAACAGGTAGACGCTTCAAATATTCACAGAATATTTAGTTATACCTGATATTCACTTTAAAAATAAATAATTAAACTAAAATCAAATAAATATTCAAACGGAATCCTATACGGCAAAAGGAAGACTAAAAGTGTCTTATGTTGTATAGATAATGGTACGGAACCCTTCGTGCTCAAGTCCGACTCCCACTTGGCCGGTTTTTTCTCTAAATTTATTAACTTAGACGACAATATGACAACCTATGAGAAAAATTCAAAGACGCGTTAGTCATTGCGTTCTCCATTAAGTAGTAAGTGATTTTATAACAATGTATGATAAATTACATTTACTTAAATTGCATTGTCATAATACCTATTATTCATTAAAGTATGATACATATAAACCTTCCTCTTGTGTCACTCTATCTACAAAAAAACTGCATCAAAATCCTTGCGTAGTTTTAATGATCCAAGTACATAGGGACAGAGAGCGGCAAGCGAATTTGTTTTATACCTACTATGTTGTGATGTAATTTCCAGTAAAGTATTCCACAATTTCACTACTACTAGAAAATAAATCACAAATTACAAGAACGTATCAGGCTCAAGAGCGCCATACCTACATAGGTATACCTATAGCCCTCATGTGCCTACCCATATATCACGGTAGTACATGCGGTAGTCAGTCGGCCAAGCTTTTGTGCCGCGGGGCGCGCGCATGTGTGCGTGCGCGCCGCTGTGTGCCTCGATTCGACGACGCCCGCCGTGCTCGGTGCCGTACGGGTGGTGGGAAGTGTTGAATGGGTTTTTTCGATGAATGTTTAATAATGTTGGTGATCAAATATTTTAAGCTATAATATAGGTAAATAATAATAAATATCAGGGGACATACACAAATTTACCTAGTCCCAAACTAAGCTCTAGGCTTGTACTATGGGTACTAGATAACGATAAACATACTTAAATAGAGAATACATACTAAATATTTATAGAAGACATCCAAGACTTAGGAATTAATATTCGCGCTCATCACTCAAATATCTGCCTTTACCGGGATTTGAACCCAGGACCGCTGGCTTCGGAGGCAGGGTCACTCCCAACTAGGCCAACATGTCGTCGCTTATAGGTAAGTGCTTTGTAAAGTATTGTACTTTAAAATAGGTACTAGAATGATTTTCAATAAATAAACTTAGTAATTATGTTGCGAAAAGTGACGTTTAAAACTGAAGCAATAAAGTTAAATTTAGAATTTAACTAATGTAACGATTGCGTAATTAGTGTACAAATGAAAAAAAAAGAAAAGAATAAGGAAAAAAGAATAACATTTATTCGTAACAACAACTAAGAACAGAGGAATACGCACATGAAGAATGTAGTCGTGAAATGGTCTCAAGTCAGCGTAATGCTGGCATTTAAGGCGAAGGGTACGGCAAAATTATGAAATCGAGGTGTTTTCGGATAAATTTCTTGGTAAAACTATAGGAAGTGGTAGGTTTAAATGATAACAATCTGAAGACACATATTCTCAAGTTTGGCTCTAGCTCATTTATATAGTTATCTTACTCATAGTAAGCTCTATATACAACTTTAAATAAAGCGTTTTTAAAAAGTTTATATTGGTTTTATTCCGGCTGGGCGATTTAGTCTGTTGCCAAACTTTCCACACTTCTTTTTAAAGGCTTAATGTGTGGCGTGAGCTTAAATATTATTAGTTTTAATAAGAATTTCCATGTTATATACTCAAAACATATATGCTCCTAATGAAACAATCAACTAAATGTTTGCTCTTAAACTATGACTAGGCGTTTTGAAGCATTTTGTTGAATGTGGCCAAAAAAAAAATATACAAACTAAAAAAAAGAGTTTAAAATACTCAAAAAATAAACAAAACTATTTTAAACAAAAGCTAAAATATTTTGAATAAAAATTGTTTTTAGTGTTATATAATGGATTTGAACTTGCATTCACGTTGGATCAGTAAAATTTCGTAAAAGTTATAACTACGTATATAGGTACCTAGGTACTCAAAACTTCAAAGCGATGAAAGCGACGTTGCGAGCTCGGTTTGGGTTAGCGTGTGGTGGCCGGCCGCGGCGTTGCCAGATCGTTGGATTTATTTGTTTCCTTGGTTGACAGTTTGAATGTTTCAAACTTTGTTTTGCTCCTACGGTCAGTTGTCACTACTTTCAGTTGTGAGTCAGTCAGTTGCGTTCTAGTTCTACTATTCCGTGCGAACAAGTAGCTACTGTAGTTGTTTTATATTTTGTCCTTTGCGTTGTTTTGTTTCAATTGTGTTAATTATTTCTTTTGATTGAACTTCGTGTTTTATACGTGTGAAAATGGGGAATAAGCGGGGCAGAAAACCTTCTGCCTCAATCAAGTTGCTTCGGAAACGTCGCGGTCGATGCGGGCAACAAGCTAAACAGCAGCGAGATTCCGCTGTACAGTAAGTACTTACAAAGTGTCCATACCATAATATGCATTTCAAAAGTAAAGTACATTACTTACGTGCCTACATAAAGACCTCATGGTTGCGGGTTTCACATGGGCAGCAGTGTATCAACTGGGAATAGCATAATTGATTTACCAACCATGAGAGTTTTTGGCTCTTTTATTATACTTGGATTGGCAGTTACTATAAATATAAGTTTTAATTTTTGTTTTAGGCCTTCTACCATTCATATTGAAAATCATAATCCAGTTTTTACTTATACTTTAGACATCTTTAAATTAATACTTTTTTCTCTTAAGTACGTCTAACATAATAAAGAAAGTTTAGAGTGTATGAATGGTTCTTACTTGGCATTATACAAAGGTAGATTTGTAAACTTCTGTATGTTGTGTTTGATCTATGATCTATTACAAACTACTAAACTAGTTCCAAAGCCAGCTGTCCTGGGTTCAAATCCTGGTAAGGGCAAATATTTGTGTGATGAGCACGAGTATTTGTTCCTGAGTCTTGGTTGTTTTCTATGTATTTCTCTATCTAAGTATGTTACCATTGTCTAGTACCCATAGTACAAGCCTAGAGCTTAGTTTTGGACTAGGTCAATTTGTGTGAAATTGTCCCCTGATATTTATTTATTTATTACATTTATTTAGTTCTCTTTATTGTTGCAGGTCGACATCTGGTCATGGTCATTTTGATAATGATTTTGATGTGGTGATAATATATCCAATGGTTCTGAACAGTAAGAAAAATATATATTGTGAATATACATGTTACAGGATGGCCAATGTAGATCGGTCAGTTTGGGCAAGTATGAAACTATAAGACATGATTTTATTGACAAGAAAAACTGCATTCATATATTTAAAAGAACTAAATCTCTGGTTGGGAATCATAAGCAAAAGTTTTGGAAAATAAAACATACATTATTTCTATTTTGATATTGATTGTGTAGGTGTTAAGCAGTAAATGTTACTATGAAGCATTTGTATGATGAGCACGAGTCTTGGATGTTTTCTATGTATTTAAGTATATATTTACATACATACCTACATATATACATAACGTCACGCCTTTATTCCCAGAGTGGGGTAGGCAGAGCAACAGAATACCAACAACTCTAAACTTGTTAATAATTCTGTACCTAACCACATTTTGCATAGTCAGGCTAAGATGTTTACCAGTGTATTAGTGACAGGTCGCAAGCCCATCACCTAACAGTACTACAAGCCTTTATTCCCTTAGTCGCCTCTCACAACATCCACAGGAAGACATGGAGTGGCACTATTCTAACCCGGCAACAACATGGGGGGTATATATTTCTCTTTATTGTTGTCTAGTACCCATAGTACAAGCCTAGAGCTTAGTTTGGGACTAGGTCAATTTGTGTGACATTTTCCTGTGATATTTATTAATTTAGTAGGTGTTTGAAAGTACAGCCATTTTTTTTATACAAAATTGAACTCGTTTAGGTTAGATTTTACTATTGCGTTTTGTATCTTTAGGTGTCGAATTTGTGTTGGTTGTCATTTCAAACACCTACTAAATTGAATTAAACTATAGGGTCGAGGATTATCTAACAGACAAAAATGCTTGGCCTAAGATACATAACGTAACATAACTAGATTGATACTTAGATACATAACGTAGCTTACTAACAATCTAGTCTTGGGGACATGGTTTCTGTGTTTCTGTAGGAGAATGTATCAAAACTTTATTTAATATTTTTTTTCATTTAGTTTTGCACCGCCATGGGTAGGTATAAATATTATTATTATTTTATTTATTTGCTCCTGTGTTTATTAGAAGTTTCGACACGTTTTCCTGCTTAACTATGCATGATGTATATATTTTGAAATTTTATTAATTGGTTGATATAATGCTAGGTTAAGTTCTTTCATTGTCATAAGCAATATTTAAAAAAAAATACTGACTGTTTAGTCTTGTGGCGCTTCTTCTCAGCATTGGTCTCCTCTTGGGAACCGCTGGTAGAATTTTGACGTTTAAAAGTGCCCGTGCGGCCTACTTACTGAATAAACAACTTTTATCTGTTATCTTTTTTATCTTTAAAGGATATGGTGAACAATGCATTTTATTCATTTTAGATAACATATTTCATAGTAACATTTACCTACTGCTTAAGTCCTACACAATTGATATCTAATTAGAAATAATGCAAATTTTACTTTTTAAAACTTCCGGGTTTGTTTCCCAAACTGAGTACCTACTAGTGTTTGTTAAATCTAGGCATGCAGTTTTTCTTGTCACTAAAATCGATGATATGGATCCTAAGAACAGATCTTTGTATATCTTACAGTTTCAGACTTGCCCATACTGACCGGTCTACTACATGGGCCACCTCTCCAAATGAACATAATACAATTTAATCTGCTCTTTAATTATATACCGTAATAATTAATTTTTAATCAATTATGAACATGATTGTATACTTATGTTTTTTAATCTGCTATTTCAGTGACACAAGCAATGAAACAAAGTATGGGAGAAGAATAGTTAATGTATTGCAGTTTTTTACTCAATTGCAAGAAATATCGTCCCATGGCCCGTTGAATTGCGGGTTACAAGCAGTTGAAATTATATCGCAAACTCGGAGTGGGCTCATCTCACTATATGCACTTAAGTGCAAAATGTGCAATATGACATTTCAAATGAACAATGATATCCCTGCTGATGTAATGGATCTCAATACTAGTGCAGTAGCAGGCACAGTGGCCATTGGATGTGGATTCACTCAGCGTACTGATTTATCAGCTGCTGTTGGCCTAGTTCCCATGTCCAAAAACTTTGTATAAAAAACATGTAAAAAAAAGATTGTTTACTGCGAGAAATTATCGACCAAAGGTTTACCCGAAAAATGGCAATAAGGGATCCAGACTATATAATAGAGGCCATGAAGGAACAGAAAAAGAAAGAAAAAATAAGAAAATGAAAGCTATGAAGCTTAAAGGAAAGAAAAAAGAAGCCCAAAAAAAGAGAAAACCGGACCACGAAATTCTCGACGAATCGCCGCCTTGCCGTAGACCACGTCGAAAATAAAATATTTGAATACTTTTAAAGTACCTAGTATTATTGAAAAAGTTTATTCCCCTACTCCTGGGCCTCTATTCTACTGCGTTATAACGAAATCGCGTTTGAGGTTTATGCCACAGTCTCCATTATTGTCAATGATAATTATAAGAGTCATCAAAACGTTCACAATACGGAACCAAGTAAAATTAGATACACGGTAATGACGACATTACCGTGTAGAATCTCAGCCCTGTCTGGTATGGCTAGCACATCTTGTTTTTTCTAGCTCACTCATTGCGTCTGTATCGTTTCAGTCTAGTAGTACGATTACAGGGCTGCGATTCTACACGGTAATAACGATATCGTTTTTGACCTGTTTCCGTATTGTCAACGTTGTGATAACTTTTTTGTCATTTACAATAATGGCGACTGTGACATAAACGATTCTAAAACACGTCAAACGCGATATCGTTATAACGCAGTAGAATGGAGGCCCTGTAAGTTTACCACTGACAGAGAGTTTGCCTTAATTTATTTTCAATTTTCAATACCCACGTCTACCGATTTAGTAATAAGTATTTTATTTGTATGAGATTAATATGAAGGCAATCCATCTGTCAGTGGTATAAACTCAACATAATATAATTCTACTGTAATTCTACTGTAGTAGATAGTAATCACGTAGAGGTCGTTTTACAAGAGCTGGCACGAAACCATGAAAAGAGGGAATTCAAGTATGTACAGTCAAGTTCAAAAGTATGTATACACTTTAGTACCTTGTCACTTTAATCGCTTGGATAATTTCATATGGCAGTTTAAACATGACGTTAAATAGACAAGGTACTAAAGTGTATACATACTTTTGAACTTGACTGTACATAACTAAATTTTTGGTTCGAGATATAAACTGTCTAAAAGATAGCACTCGCACAATCCTAGTAGACCAAATTTTTCTTTGATCTAATATTCATGCCAGCTATTCAAGAAACAATCTTTACGTGTTAAAAAATACTATTTATGTATTTACTTATTTGATAAAAAGCTATTTTTGACATTCGTTCCTGAATTTGAGATAGTATATAGAAAAACGCAAATTTATTATATTGCTCGGCCTAATCAAGCGCCATCTAACAGTAAATCCATGCCTGACTCTTGGACAAATAGCAATATGTGGTCGATCGCAGAGCTTACTCGTTAGATGGCGCGCGAATTAAAATTTTACTCGTCTGCCCGAATGAGCAAGGTCAATTGCCCGCCCCGTCGCCTTAAGTCAGCGCTGGTCTGCCGTTGGAACCATCCGGAGAAACCACGGATAGTGTAACCTTAACTATTCATATAATTGTTCAAACACAAAAACAAAATTAATATGCTATAATAATATTATCGTAAAAAATAAGAAAATGTTGCAAAGGGTAAAAAGTACTTACGCGATTGATGGATAAGTCATATAGCAGAGGCAGACAGTGATTTTCTCAACTACGGCGAGAAATAATACGTTTTTATATTTATTATTTATGTAATTAGTAGTGAAAATGGCCTGTCACTTAATATATTCTCTGGCCCCAAACCAGACCAAAAATGTTAATATTTGCAAGCAGTGTTAAAAGTGTATATGAAAGCATGTTCGGATAAAAGAAGCATATCTATTGACACATTACTTTATAGCTACTGATTATAAAAAAAAAACTTTAAAAAAATGAGTCACTCGTTACTAGGAGAGCAACAGGACGAGGTGTCTACGTCAAAAGTAGCTGTCATCAATGGACTGCATGTTGAAAATAATGTCACGAATTAATGTTATTCTTAATATCATGCACGATACTCACAAATATTCCTTAGTGATAACCTAGAATATAATTCTATCGATGTCTAGAACCGATTATACGAAATTCAGCTTTACCGACTCGAGCGCCTTTGATGTCAAATGGAGCTAAGTAATACCCGATTCAGCGTCACCGACCAAAGCGTGACAGTGTGACAGTTCTTTCGTTTACTGTTAAAAAAAGCACAAAGTGGTTAAGCTAAAGAAGTTTATTTTTTTTAAATATACTCATACTTATACTCATTTATTGATAATACTAAAAAATATTACAATTATTCAATTATCTTAATTTAATTAAATTTTTACCATTTCATTCCTTAGTGCTTAAATAAGTATGATAATCAACTCAACTTTCAACTTTTCAACTTTTCATTACAATAGGTTAACACCACAAAACATGGGAAAGAACAGTTTAAACATTAAGTCAGTAAATAACAAACATAACATGATCAACCATTTAAAATAATCCAGGGAACAAAATAATGAACGAAAAACACATCCTGTACTTTCTTCTATCCACACTTTATCGTCAGCCGCTCCGTTCAGAGGGCACTCACACACCGACACGCTTTATTAACACACACATCCCCCCGAGGGGTGCGCCTTAGGGTGGAATAGTGGGGACTGTATTAAGTTCCTTTCTTTTCACTAAAATAATTTTAGGGGATGGTTTTAGTTCGATATTTTTTTGTCGAGGGCTCCTTCTGTTGAATGCATTCGCCTGTTCAATTTGAGAAATGGCGTCTAAGTTTCCGAGGGTGGAATTTAGTAGAGATGTTGCCAAGTTTGATATGGATCACGCTGTAGGTGTATGTAACTATACAACTGGGTAAGAAGCAATTGTAAACCCCTGTGTTATTTCTATAGATATTGTTTGAATTTTTGTAAATTTTAGCACAGAGTAATAAAATCGCTGTATATCTTGAAGTTGAATAGACGTTAAATGTTAGTGTTTTTTTGTTACAAGAGGATGCCAGCGACATCGTTCGCGTGGAATTATTTTTCTGCTACTACGTCTGTTCCCTTTAGGCCATGAATTTCCAAAAATATTTCTTAGTGCAACCCTAGGATATTCTAGAAATATTCACTACAAATTACAAGTCCCTAGGTCCGGCGGTTTTGGCTGTGCGTTGATTGATCCTTCAGGCGGTCAGTTTCTTCTTTAATATAAATAGGAGATTTCTTATTATAACATCCTCCATTTCTTTCCTACATGTGTAAAGCCTAACAAGATTCTATTTGGCTATTACAAATTTGTAATTTTAAGTATAGTTAAGTACTTTGATGGTGTTTAGTCAAGTCAAGGTCAAATAATTTAATGCAATAACATACGTCAAAATCACAGTAAAAATTAAAAATTAAAAAAAATTTACAAAAACATAAAATGAAGTATACCCATAAAAGTCCTTAGTACTATAAAACGCTTTTTCAAGTTGTTTTTTTTTTAACTTACTGACTATCAAACCATAAGATGTCGCATTATTAATGTCTAGGCTCAGTTTATTATAAATACGAACACCCACTGCCCGCAGCGCATTTGAATTGCGCGCCAAACGGACCAACAAAGGGTTTTTATGTCCCGACAAGTCCGCCTCTGATCGGCTCGGCGTGTCCTGAACTCATTTTTATGCATCCACATGTATTTGGCTACCTCAAGGATGTACAGACTCGGAAACAATCAAACATAAGTTAGAAAACCAAATCAATAAATAGATACAACACGTTCATTCCCAGAGGCAGTGCTACAGAAATACCAACCACTTTAAAAATACATACTTATTTTTAATTCTGTAACCACATTTTGCACATCAGGCCAAGATGTATTTATATGTTTTTAATGCTCACATTAAGGATTCAAAAAGTAGATTTTAGTCATGTGCAAGGTTCAGATAGTAGTTTATAAAACTACGTACTTTCATACATAACATCACGCCTTCATTCCCAGAGTGGAGTAGGCAGAGCTACAGAAATACCAAAAAATCTAAATAGGCTTGTTTTTAATTCTGTAACCACACTTTGCACAATCAGGCCAAGAAGTTAACTAGTGTATTAGTGACAGGTGGCAAGCCCATCGCCTAACAGTACTACAAGCCCTTATTCCCTTGTCGCCTCTTACTACATCCACGGTAAGACACTGAGTGGCACTATTCTAATCCGGCAACCACACGGGGCTAGTTTTTTTTTAGTTTTTAGTCCATCCCTTCCGTTCTTACCTTACACAAGTTAACAATGACCATGATATTAAGTATTACCAATTCATTTAATTAGATAGTTTTATTTCTTCACTCAACTTATGCAACTCTTTAGAATCTCACAAAGGATGTTCTAAATCTACTACACAATTCCTTCTGCAAAATTTCTCACACTAAAACGCTATAAGGCTCCAAAGAGTTCCCAAAAAGAATATATAACCCAAACCACGCCCGACACCAAGCGCTGAAATATTTTTAATCAAAGTTTTTACCTGATATCAGCCCCAAGCGAACCAACCTGTCAATCTCCCAAATGTTAGATTAAAAACATCATCGTTCCTTTTTTTGCATTAAGAGGATCAGGGAGGTTGGAAAAAACTGGCATATGATTATAAGGATTGGATAACGTTTGACGAAGGTCGACTTATGAGCATCTTTCATTATGTACAGTCTTTACCTGATTCTGTACCTAAGCCCTTTGTTCGTCTTTCCGATCGCTTATCTCAAGCAGATCTTCAAAATTCAAGTCCTAATTAGAATGATAACAAAGTTATTATCTCAAATTTACGCTAGCATCTAAAACGACGGTAACAACTGCGTCAATATCATAAAGAAATCTTCTTTCCTTCACACAATGTAAGCTACATTTTTCTCTGTCACCGATTTCAACTTGTGCTTTTTTTTAGCTAGTTATATTAAAGCAGGTGTGGTGTTTTTGCTGAGTCAGCCCGGTGGCACCGGTAGTAGCGGGTTCGACTCCGATCACGATTTACATGTCAGCCGCGCCGCTTGATATCCGATTGTCCTAGTCATGCTCCATGTTTGTTCCTAGAACACGATCATTTGGGGCTTATGTGACTGGGCTTTAGAGGGATTTAGTATAAATATTGTGAAGGGAGATTGCATCTTTAGTATTTGTAGTTTTTTTCTTCAACGATATATTTGAAGTCATTGTTAGTTGTTAGTCGTAAATATTCCAAAATTTGTATTGTTTAACCCGTAATTTTTCAGTGAGTGTTTTTTATGACCAAACGAATGCATTAGAAATTAACATAAATGAAGGCACTTGTTTCAACTCAAAATAACACAGCTGTTTAATGAATTAATAAAGCTTTAGCTTCATGTTTGAAATACAAAATAGTGAAAACAAACTGGTATAACCACAAATAACTAAGGATGCACGGCGGGGTGGTAACATAATACTTAATTACTATCATATCAAACTTAACAATGTAAAAGAGAATAATTATAGGTTATAAAAATAACACCCTCTATTATTTGTAACAACCGCCTTAGTAGGCATATTCAGTAATATCAGAAATAAAGTGTTTAGGTTTAAATAATAAATTGTGTTTTATTAAAGCAATCGTGTTTGAGCGCTATTGGGTTGGCGGCAGCATCCGTCCAGAGGACGGACATGTCAATTGCTACCAATAACCCATATAGAGACCATGCAAGTGCATTATTTTTAAGTCTTAACAGGATGTTGAACTTTTAAAAGAAAATAAAATGTATTACAATAACAGTTTAATATTCTATGTATGTACAAGTATAGTTATTGGAAAGAAAACAATTCCAGTGAGAGGAGATATGTAGTCAAGAAATCCCCAGGAGAGATCCTCATCTCTGGATCTTGACCACTCAAGATCATTTCCAAAACCGTTGAAATTACAGTTCAACTAAAAGAAGTATGCTCGAAAGATAATCTTTAAAAATCAAATTGGTTTCCTGGAAATACAAATTACATGTCTAGACTTAGACTTTAGAGAATTAGTAATAAATACAATCAGAAGGGAAAACATGTTCTTGTGATATGAAATAATAAAATTCAACGACCATTGCTCGCCTACATTGTAAATGGCCACATCTTTAAAACTAGAGCACCATCACATCACACACTGTGTCCATCAGAATAATGACTAAACGTTATTCAATTTGCGCTAGACCACTTTCCTTCTGAAAGTCACGGTGGTCTTATTACTCTTCATTTGGTTGACGTCTCAATGTTGGCAGCACTGAAATCTGATCGCCAGGCCAACCGAACGAAATGAGACAATTAGGTGGTTTGTAAAAGATCGGTGAATGTCATAATAATTGATGATCGCCTAGAGAAGAAACTAGTAAAGAGTGGTCGAGGATCGAATAGAAACAAAAACTTTATTTATTTAAACCGTCTCAGGCAAGTTACGTTAAGTTAAGTTAAGTTACGGACAAAAAAATCGACTCAAGCATTATTCTGGTTTCAATGTGTAATATCTCTGAAAAAAATATTAGCATTGTAACTATACTAGTATTTTTAGAAAGCTAATAAATCAGGCTTTCGAAAAATATCAAATTCATATCATTTTTATTTCAGTTACTGAAAAACAAGTGATTTTAACAAAGTAGGGGTAACATGTGGCTAAATTAATAACCATTAGATTGAAAAAAAAAATCTATATGGGAAGACGGTTTATTATTTTTTCTTAATACTTCGTATTGCCATCGCAAAACTAAGCAACAAATTGTATTCAGAATTTATTCTATAAATATTACGGGAGGTTTTCAATCCAGGACTTATGAAGTTTTTGTTGACCCCAAGGTAATGGTCAATCACACAAGTGTCGTAGGGAACAGCTGGTTGCGAGGATCTTAGGGCTTATCGTGAGATCTCTAGGGAAGGGTATGTGGAGCGGTAGACGTGTTTGATGACGCCGGCGGTGATGAAAATTGGCACTCAACTCTGTAAATTATAGCATCTAATAAATATTAAATAAAAAACGAACATATGTGTATAATTTATGGACTTACCCTCTAGAGGTTTTGTTAGGATATCGTAACAACCTAGTGGAGAAGATATCCTTTTAGTGATACTTCTTTGTCTGCCAGCGTATATTATTATGTTTTCAATGGTCAAATTAAGCATTCACAAAGTAGCTTTTAGTCACGTGCTACGTTCAGATAGTAGCTTTTAAAAACTTCATACATTAATACATAACATCACGCCTTCATTCCCAGAGTGGTGTAGGCAGAGCTACAGAAATACCAACAAATCTAAAAAGACTTGTTTATAATTCTGTAACCACATTTTGTACAATCAGGCCAAGAAGTTTGCCAGTGTATTAGTGACAATTACAAGCCCATCGCCTAACAGTACTACAAGCCCTTATTCCCTTAGTCGCCTCTTACGACATCCACGGGAAAACATGTAGTGGCACTATTCTACCCTGGCAACTACACGAGGGCTTTTTAAAAACTAGCCCAATTCCTAATTATTGTCCAAACAAACCCGTATGATCTTTGTCTCCGTTTATAAGTAAAATTTTAGTACCAGGGCCACATAAATGCGAGGAGCAAATTCCAAAATTTGTTTGCTCGAAATCAGTGAACGGTCACAGTCCCGTTCGGTAGCCACGTGCTTGTCTACATGCAACGTCATCGGGCAGTCATTATCAGGGGTCAACGGCCGCTGATTACCTTTGAGCGCCCTGTCGTTCGTCATTAGCCTAGGTCGATGTTTGTAAACATAACCTCTATTTGGCGTTTTTTTATGTATCTCTGGAGAATTTGGGTCAAGTGACGTTTGACGGATATATTTAAAAGTTATTGTTTGTTTTTTATTGGTTTTTTTCTCGTCATTGCTATCCTCAACACCATTACGAACATGTAAGAATAGACTGGTAATTACTATACTGAAACTGATCGGTCTGAATACAAGGGCTGGGATTCTACACGGTAATAACGATATCGTATTTGACGTGTTTCCGTATTGTCAACGTTTTGATAACTCTTATGTCATTTACAATAATGGCAACTGTGACATAAACGATTCTTAAACGTGTCAACACGATATCGTTTTAACGCACCCTGTGGGGCTAGACAAGGTGTATTCGACACTCGCTAGCGATTATGTTTCGATTGAAAAATATATAGAATTGACGTAAGGGTCACGTTACTATCTCGGTGGCTTACGTCAATTCCATACATTTATCAATCAAAACATAATCGCTAACGATTGTCGAATGCAACTTGTCTAGCACCACTGAATAGAAGCCCAGACCCATTTGACGCTTTGTATTTGTATTTTCTTCGATCATAATTGATTTCTGTACTTCTTTATTTATTTCCTTCATCGAATTCATATTTGATTCTGTGAATATTTTTCATATTTCTGTAGGACAAGTAAAGACATATTCTTTTACTAAGATTTTCAAGTTGAATTATGTATTAGTTTATTTTAAATAACCCTCTTGTGGTTGCCGGGTTAGAATTCTTCCTGTGGATGTCTTAAGAGGCGACTAAGGGAATAAGGGCTTGTAGTACTGTTAGGCGATGGGCTTGCAACCTGTCACGAATACACTAGTAAACTTCTTGGCCTGATTGTGCAATATGTGGTTACAGAATTATCAACAAGTCTTTTTAGAGATGTTTGTATTTCTGTAGCTCTGCCTACCCCAGTCTGGGAATGAAGGCGTGATTTTATGTATGTAAATAACCCACCATCAAGCTTTATACAGGCAAGACTAGAAACACTTGTCGAGTGTATTAATCAAGTTAATATTATATCAATCATAACTTCTGCAAACATATTAATCTTCGTATGTGATATAGGTTTCATCTGAAAAAAGATATATACAGGCTGTCATTATAAAAACATACTTAATCAATTAGGTGTAAATATTTAGATTGGAATTTGAAGAGAAACTTTTAATTTATTACACCTTGTCTTACTCGGCATTATTTTCCTTCCGAACTTTACACCTTAATTGACCACTAAATTAAAATAAATACTTTCACCGTTTCACGTGTGATGTAAAACTTGGAATTTTAAATTTGTAAGTTTAAAGCTCCAGCATTTTTGCGATAAAAGCAAAAGCAGCTTGTATTTTAAAGATTTCTCAAATGGTTTTGTTGTTTATTTTTTTTTCTTTGTCCTTTTTTTCTATCTGAATAAACTGAATATTGGTGCAATGGCAATCGGTGCTATATAGAATCTCTCGTCATGCTTTTTAGGGTTCCGTAACCAAAGGGTAAAAACGGGACCCGATTACTAAGACTCCGCTGTCCGTCTGTCTGTCACCAGGGTGTATCTCATGAACCGTGATAGCTAGACTGTTGCAATTTTCACAGATGATATATCACAACAAATACTAAAATCAGAATAAAATAATAATTGAGGGGGTAAAACAAACGTGATTTTTTCCCCATTTTTTGCTCAATATTAATAATGGCAACACGTATACGTTTAAAATATTCACAGAATATTTACATAGTTGTATAATCACTTCAAAAATAAATACTTAATTAAAGTAAAATAAATTAAGGGGGCTGCCATACAACTGACGGAAATTTTTCGCCGTTTTTTTCTATATCTTAATACAGACACCGTGGCTACAGACCGAGGTTGCTTTGACTATTATGTTTCTTCACATACAACTTTACTCGGATAGTCTTTGGGCTGGTTGGCAGACCATCTTTTTGGCAATCCCCTTCACTTTTTTGGCTATCAATAGCTTTGCTCCTCCGCTGGATCCCTGCGTACTATTTCAGCGAGCAATGTGTTATTGGTCTGCTTAGATTAGACGATCCACGGACTCCACAATGCTCGTCACCAGCGCCATATTTTAAGGAACAACAGGAATATTTGTCGTAATGTTATTTGAATAAGTGCTTGTAGTCACTAATACACTAGTAAACTTCTTGGCCTGATTGTGCAAAGGGTGGTTACAGAATTATTAGTAAACAAGTATTTTTAGATGTGCAAAATGTGGTTACAGAATTTATTTATTCAAACAAAAATTTCACAGCATTACAGTAGTTACCAATGCACTGAGAAACTTAATACTATATTACAACATATACACAGTTACAGTTTTCGTTAAAAATGCCCACTTCCACCCAATCTCTCACAGAAAGTAAGACACTGAAAACACACATCAGACCATCGACTTGCAAATACATCAAAAACATCAGGTGTTGATAAAAATAGCGAGTTGAGGCCCGCAAGAGCCCGAACAGAGGGAGAGTCCCGGTGGGCTACAGTCCGCGTCCTAGGTGTAGCAAGGAGGTTGTGATGTCGCGGTCTGAGGCAATTTTTGGGCGTAAAAGGTACCGACAGTTTTACCGATTGTGCTACTATATCGGGGCAGTCGGAATCGCCTCGCAGTACACCACAGGCCGTTATCAACAGATTGCAGTTGCAGTTGTTATGTATGTATATAAGTCTTTTTACAGTTGTTGATATTTCTGTAGCTCTAGCTACCCCACTCCGGGAATGAAGGCGTGATGTTATGTATGTATGTAAGTCTTTTTACAGTTGTTGATATTTCTGTAGCTCTGGCTACCCCACTCCGGAAATGAAGGCGTGATGTTATGTATGTATGTTGTTTCTTCTTTCTGATAATATACGCTGGGTGTTGTCTAACAGATCATTAAAACAGTAAATAATTTGACAGAAGAGCGTGGAGCTAACCCATGTGCTTCTATTTAGTCCACCAAAGAAAAAAACCTATTTTTTAACCGAACAATTGTCCTTGCATGTGATATCCATTTACATACTTCTCTAATAAGTTCATGGTGATGATCTTAAACGCGGCATTGGCAAAATACACCTAGTTGAAAACGAGTAAAAGCCATTCATTAAGAAGAAAAAAAAAAAAATATTTTCTACCAGCAAGTACTTATCAGGAAACAATCAGTGTTCGTGCTTACTGTGATTGAAACTCCAAGTTTGCGACTAAGTTTAATAAAATACGCTTTCCATTGCTGTTGAGAAAAGGTTTCACACGCGATGTATTCTGCGTATCGACAGTCTATCAATCACGAAACCTCCAAGCACGATTCTACAGCAGAATAATAACAAATCAAGGTGGTGCCTCACGACCGAGTCCTTTGTTTTGAACTTATCTTCCACTACGCATCCGTTATCCCATATTCAAGTATGAATTGAAAATTCAGTCTTCTGTTCCATTGAAATTGTTAATTGCATTTAAAAAAACGTGCACGAGAGTATGGATTGTAAAATTGCGTGCAAAGTCACGAAGCAATCTTGTTTTACATTAGCGTCCAAAATTGTGGTCAATATGGAACATGCATATTTTTTTCTTACGCCCACTGGGAAGTGCTATGAAAGAGAAGGATAACTGTATACGCGAAACAAACGTGTTATTTTTAATAGGATATGAAGATATGAAGCTTTAAAAAGTCGTAGTTCAGACCGCTTACAAAAATACTCTATACAAAATCTACGACAGAAATGACGTCACAACTGTTGTTCCATGTTTAAAATGGACCTTATAAAGCATTTATTTCAGAAGCCAGTAATATTGTATTAAAATATTACGTAAATAAAATGAGGATGCCGAAAAAAACAATCTAAACATTAAAATTAGTATGTTTTTTTTTACATTTTTGATTCTATATAAAATCTTAATAAGCGGGTTAAAACTTAGTGTATTGCGTTTTTATATGATTTTTACGGTTTCCCCTGAATCGTATCAATGAAACAAGAGAATTGAATTTCATACATGTTCCCTATTGTAGCGGAATTTCTTATGTTGGTTAGGTTGAATACAATCAATCAGCAAAGATCCTGTGAATGGATAATCAATATAGTCATTGCCAAATTTTTACCACCCATGCCTAAATTCATAAGCAATGCAATCCTCCCACACATAGTTCAATATATAAAATCCATCCAAAATTGACATCTCTGCTGCGCACGAGAGTCGGCTCGTTTGATCTCGGCTACAATCGGGCGTTATTGATGATGTGCGCAGGAGTGGCGCGCCGAAACAAATCGGTCGCCATCTTGCGTCGACACATGGAAATAGACAGTCCTGGGAAATTGATAAAATACATTTATCGATTTTATCATGTGATTAATAGAATGTTAACAGGATGAACACTTATTATAGAAAAAGTGGAAAACTAAAAGAGTTTAACTTAGTTTTGTAATATTTTAAATTTCAGAGATTTTTCTAGAGTTTTTGGTATGTCTGAGGCTCTGCTTACCCCACTCTGTGAATTAAGGTGTGACTTTTTTTTTATGTATGGAGAAGGCACACTAGCACTTAGGCCACCTGATGGTAAGTGGAATCTGAGACCCATAGACATTTGAATTCTCAAGACTATAATCCTAACACCTCAAATGCGTTGCCGAATTTCACCGATTATCTTATCCCCACACCGGAACACAACAATGCGAACACTGTTGCTTTGCGGGTGGTTAATGGATAAGATGGTGGTAGCGATCCGGACGGACCCTGCACAGCCACCACGTTATGTATGTATGTAAAAAAATAACAAAATTTTCTACCTCTAAATGAATAATGATATTCTTATATATTATATTATAAACTCTTATAATAAACTGCAAAAATATTAAAAAATGTGTTTAACTCTACCACTTAAACGACTAAGGACCATTAAATCGTTGGCATTGACTTGAGTAAAAATTAATGCTCTTTTCAGATGACTACCGTTTGCCATAATTATTTTAGTCATAATGTGTTGTAGCTCATATTTATCGCGATAACGTATTTCGCTAAGAAACTGTTACTTTTTCAGGATTATTTATCAAAGTTATTGTATATCGGATTTAACCTAACCAAGCCGTGACTAGACGTTCTGAAAAGTTTACCGTTAATAATTATGTCTACAGTGATAATATTACAAAGAAAAAGGTAAACAACGAGCTCCCGACTCTACTGTGAAACATATTAAATTTCTTAGAATAATTTCCATTCCCTCGAGATGCACTACTAGCTTAATGACGTCATAACGATTCAAGAACCATCATGGTAATGGACAAAACCTTTTAAAAGCTAATCTATCTTCTTTTTTTAAAGTAGTTACTTTACAAGGTTAATGTTGAAGTGTGACATGACATGCTATCGATTGAGTAATCGCATTAAACATATAAAAACATAATTGTAGCAGTACAGCCATAAGTATATGCTATAAATTATTAGTTGTTGCCCGTGACTCCATCCGCATAGAAATGGTTTCTCACTATTCCCTCGGGACCTGTACTGTAATGTACTTTCCCGGGACTCAAGCTATCTCCATACCAAATTTCATCGTACCAGTTTAAAGATTTAGCCGTGAAAGCGTAATACAGAATAATAAACAGACAGAGTAACTTTTACATTTATAAATCAGTGTATAGATAGGTACTTGTAAAGTTTGGTTCAAATGTTATGTATTCTGAAATTTTTGATAAATGGAATGTATACTTTCTATTTTCTGCCGTATTTTTATATCCAGACATAGTTAGGTTAAGAGACCACGAAGATATGTGACTAGGAGCACAGGCTTGAACGCCTCAATATGGGCGCTAAGCGCCTAATTCGAGTCAGTTGTCCGGTAGCCATCGGTCAGTTAACACGTGTTTAAGCGAGTTATAAAGTTTACGCGAAAAACACGATTGCTTATTCGCGACCTGTCCTATCATCCTTCGCGTCGTTATTGCGGGATATATTGCCGTCTCACTTACGCAAAGATATTAGCCGCTGAAACCATTATGTTTTCAGGGTGTTTTCATCTAACCTAAACTAACCTACGTAATTAATGTTTAATATACCCTGAAAATATTATGGTTTCAGAAGAAAATAGCGTTCGATGAAATGATACATTCCATGAAAGTGGTTTCGATGAAATGAAAAAAATTTAAATATATTTATTTCCTTTAAGCAATTACTTACCGTTACAAAAAGCAAAATTAAACAGATTTAATATCAAGACGTGGCAAACAGTCAAGTAATGAAAGATTCTTCAACCTTTCAATTACAATTCGTGGTGTATTCAAATGAAACGAGAGCGTTGTATTGTTTTAGTTTGAATGAATCTGTTCGGGACAGGCAAAAGTCGAGCACCAAAAATGTAATACCTGTCACTGGCCATGATTAATGCAATTAATAACACAATGGCCACACCGCATTGGTGCACTGCCTGGCAAAATAATGGTTAAATACGGTACAAAGTTAGGGAAATATTTTTAAAAGGATGATTAGATTTTCAATGAAAAGAGAGATTTTTTAAAGATGTTTGCGGCATACATTCTAAATTTGCAATCAAATGTGAAAAATAAAAAGATGCGTCTCTAATTGTTTATTATTTCTGAATAAATAATAATAACTGTTGTATGAATATACTGTACCAACAGAAATAAACAAAGTATAAACGAAACAGAACTACAAAAGGTATGTTCCATTTAAGAGTCTGTACAGAAAGATAAAATAGCAAATGAATACTGTGCATAATTATTTTTCCACATCTGTAGAACAATTATTTACAAAAACCTTTGCAATATCAAATTCTGAACGTACGAACGATCACGAACATCAAACGCCCTCGATTTCTATCAAAACAAAAACCCAAGCGACTAACACGCTAAGCGTCCATCATTTGTTACCAAACTTTATTATAATCAAATCAATTTCAACTGGGCCGATACTTTATAATGTCCGCGTCCGATAGATTTCATAAATAACGTGTAGAATTTTATTCTGTACATAGATTTATTACGGACGGCGAGCGAAAATGGCGGGAGATTGTTTTTCAATTTAAAAGGGAACCCTGCTGTTTGACATGCCGCCTGGCGCGCCGGCTCGCAACATGGCGGCTGGACACGATGGTGAATAACCGGTGGGGTTTCAGAACCAGAGGGAAGAAGACAGTTGCTCAGGGCTCAGAAATTAACACGTCGATTTCTGAGAAATGACGCTCAAACAAAAGGCAAACGGTAGAACGTGAGAAACCAAGTTACAATCAACCCCTAATTCGAAAAATATGATCAAATTGAAATTTTCGAGCGTTCGATTTTCTAAAACCGAAGCAGTGGTGTTTGTACTGGGTACGTATCATAATATTCATAATACCTATATAAAGTTCAAAATACATAATGGGTTATAATACATAATGGTCATAATTCATAATGGTTTTTTTTCTGTAACCGTCAACTATTCAGGATTGTTATAAATCAAACCTAACCTAACCTAATGGGTTCTGTAAAATAGCCTTTCAAAAAATCCTGAGAAGTTCACGGTTTCAGAAATAAAACCGTTATACAACGTGTTACAAAATAATCCGTAAAAAAGAAATTACAAAAGTAGTGTCAACCCTTATTAAATAACGTCAGTTCAGTATCTTAGGTACACAGTATACTAGGGTTGACACTACTTTCGTAATTTCTTTTTTACGGATTATTTTGTAACACGTTGTATATTGTGACCATTATGTATAATGAACTATTATGTATTTTGAACATAATATATTATAATACGATCCCGTTTGTACTGCTTATAGTGCCCTTACCACGGTTGACAAATATCTATAAACGCCACAGGGTGTTGTGATAGCGACAGACGGCCTATCCTCGTTAGGCTTGCTGGAAATATGTAGTTAATTGAAATTGGAACATAGGTATTTTTCGGGTAAATATAAGGCTAAATATAAAAGGTGAAAAGGTGTTAAAATACAAAAGTCATTGAACAAAGTGCCTATTTGGACTCCTGTTTGAAATTCGATGGCATCGTTAGAGTTATAAATTATAGTTTTCGCGTTCAATAATTTTGATTGACAGCTAACTAACGCAGTTTATTTCGATATTCGATTAAGATCTAGGTGAGTACTAGTGCGTAGTTTCCGCTGTTAATTCGATTCGTGTTTTAATTCCAGTCAAATTACAACTTTAGACTTACTCTTACATTTGTTTCACTAAGCGGTTCCGTGGCAGTTACCGTATTCTCAGGGTAACTTGTCACTTCATTGAATGTATTATTTCATAGAATTTAATTTCATCGAACGCTATTTTCTGCTAAAAGCCTAATCTTAAACATTAATTACTTAAGTTAGGTTATATGCTTCAGATACCCTGAAAACATTATGGTTTCAGCAGAAATGATACATTCGATGAAAGGTGTTTCAATTAAATGATAGACACCTTTATAAAAGTTGTAGAAACTAGTGATAGAGTTTGTGAATGCAAGCTTTTCATGGAAATGGGAAGGCACGCGAGCACTCAGGCCACCTGATGGTAAGTGGGATCAGATACCCATAGGCAATTTAATTCTCTAGAATACAATCTTAGGACTGTAATTCTAAGACTACAAATGCGTTGCCAACCCTGAGGACTAAGATGGAATACCTCTATGTTAGTAAATACACCGATTATTAGTACTACATGATTGTCAATGGTAAATTTTAGCAATTCACAAATAAATATAATAATATTTTAGTGGTGGTAGGACCCTGTGCAAGGTCCGTCCGGATCGCTCCCACCATCTTATCCATTAACCACCCGCCAAGCAACAGTGTTCACATTGTTGTGTTCCGGTGTGGGGACAACCGGTGAAATTACTAGCACAGAGGCATTCCATCTTAGTCCTCAGGGTTGGCAACGCATTTGAGGTCTCAGGATTATAGTCTTGAGAATTCAAATGTACTCCTTAACATAAAAAAAGATCATAAAAACACAAAAATATAATGAGGAGTATTCTGGCACCCCGATTGTTTTTTTTTTTTTTTTTTTGGTAGAATGTTTAATATTAGTAGTAAAACCTACATGAATGCAGTGTGGAATTGTCTAAGACTTCTCCAACAGAATAATGATTGATAAAAAACATAACGGCAAGTTCCACATATCAGTAACTGGTGTGTGTAAGGTCAATACACTAACCTTTGCTAACTGACATAAATTCGATTCCGAATTTAATCACTGGAACGGATGCTAAATCGTGAATGTTCGAGAACCTCGTTAACTCGCCCAATAGGTGGAATGATTTATTTACCTGGTAGCTAGTACTGTGTAACATTGATATGACTAAGGAGATTAATGATGCAAACACCAAATAAGTGAAAGTGCTTGCTAATCTAATAAATAACCACTTACTTAAGTTGATTAATTTCGTGCAAGCATTTGCATTCCATATGGACTGTCAGATGTAGAGTACTATTGCTAATATCAAGGCTTATGTTATTAAATTTATGCTACTCAGGTTTAATAATTATTGATTCGTGTAGAAAATGTGATAGTCTCAAGTAACTATATTCGAAGTATATTCGAAATGAGGCCCTCGATGAGATAACGCTAACGTAAACTATTATCGAAAACTGTCAAAATGTATGGAATTGACAAAAGAGCTCAACGCGACCTTCGTCCGGAGGCTAACTTCAATCCTATACATTTTCGATAACGCTAACGTAAACGATTATCGAGAGCAGTTGAAATGTATGAATTTTACAAAAGAGCTCGACGCCACCGTCTGACGGCGGCTAACGTCAATGCTATACATAAGCTCGATAACGTTAATGTACCTAAACGATTATAGAAAATTGACAAAATGTATGAAATTGACAAAAGAGCTCAACGCGATTGTCGTTGCAGTTAAAGTCAATCCTATACACATAATACACATCCAGTCTAAGGCCACAGGAAGTAAAAAAGTAAACACTAGATAATAATGATGAACCTCACGGTTACTAGACGTCTTCTTTTAACTAACAAGGAAAGGTACCCAACTGTACAGCTCTGATTTATTTCGATATATTAGATTAGTCTAAAATAACAGCTAATTGATTATTTTTAGCTGCCCAATCTCAACCTATTAGGAGAAATTGTCCTGCAAAGTACAAAAAAAAACTAAACCGTCTTATTTGTGTAGAGTTTTGTTCAAGAAAAATGCTAGTTAATTACTGGTTTGATTATATATTTTAGATTACTCTCTAATATTATATCAAAATCAATGAAATCGGAGTCAGACAGTTGGGTACCTTTCCTTATAAGCTGCCTTATACGACCAAATTCAATTAAGACCGAAAATGTAAGTCTTCAGAGAAGTCGAAAAATCAATACCCATCCCCTAATTGAATGTCCCCAAGCCACCCACATATCTGTGGCTTATAATAAACACCCTTATCTACAATCTCTAATCCAATTAAAGGCTCTTAGCAGGTAAAACCTCACTGAATAAAACAAAACTTGTGTCCATAACCATCCAAAAAACACAGACCCTTCACTTTGTACTCAATTTCATTGTTTTCAAGCAATATCTGAGCAGGTTATGTATCAGGGTAGGTCTCGTTGACTGGTCAGAGTGGACTTTAGGGATTTGGGACAGGAGGGAAAAACAACAATTCTCAATCAACGCGATAAAACCTGGGCTTAATGGTACAGTTCCCTGGATATACGCAATTAATTATTGCCTCGGCCAAAGGGTACGAAAGTTTCATTATTACCTAGCGAACTGGTTTGCGTGGAGAAGTTTTTAGATGAATTATCATTAAAGTTGGTTGTTGCTATTTCATTCAAGGTATATAGAAAATCGTGGTTTCAATATTAGAACAATTCGTTTGGGGTGATTACAATAGCTGATGAGTTTAATTTCAAACTTTACCCTGTACACATTATGTAGGTGCAAGGAGAATGTTCGCTTTATCGCGGATCTGTAAGATCACTTTGTAAAATTTCAATTTTTACCAAAAAGCCCTAGAGAATATAAGTACGAATATAATAATAACCACAATGCATAAAATTGCAACTACACTATCTACATTTATATATTCCTTTATGCACGTCATGCTGGTTGTTTTAATAAATAATATTTTACTCTTTGCCAAAATGCACTTACATTTACCCCTTAAAGGGAATTATTTAAAAACACCCCAACGCACAACAGTAAATACATCCACCCCAGCGTCCATTTTGATTCGCCCGGTCCCGGGTCCCCTGGGTTCCCAGGGTCCCTCTTCCATGGAGGAGTGTTGATTGCCGGCTCACTGGATTACCCGGAGGGTTGACCACTCGTCCGGGAATTGGGAATTAACACCCTGACCGGGACTAAAATTGGTATCGGCAGGGTAGGTGTTAATATTGAGACCAACATGAGAACTTTGTTTTTTTTTTAATACTGTCGTCTATATACTAGTACATATAACTTGGTGCAACTGGGCCTTAGAAATGTATTGAAACAAAGTTTTTTAAATGTAGATCATCAAACATCAGACCACAAATATTACTTAATAGTAAGGAAAGAAGTCGCAGATAAAGATTTTATTTTTGTATTCAGTTCACAAAACCTACACACAATCATATACAGTTCTCAATATTTCATTTCAAGAAATACTACATCATATTTAATCTTTATTATTGAAGAGTAATGAAGAAAGTAAAATATGTGTTTAAAAATATAGAAATATAATCTTTTATCACCTCAGCCCCTCAGTCCCACGTCAAAGTAATGAAATCACAACATTTTACTAAACAAATCCATTTATTTCATTCGACATGGGCGCCATCGGCCCGTTTCCATCTTGTATTGGAATTTTCGATTGCGTCTGCCATATTTATGGCGCGTGAAATCGCACCTATTGAGCTCACAAAACCAGTGATTTTTCCATTTCCACAACAATAACACGTTAAAAAGATAAAATGAATTAATTTATCATCGTCGTACCGACGTTTTTATTAAAAAAAACATTCCATCTCACATTGACACGAGGAATTTCCAGTCACAGACCTATCTCAACTGTTGTTCTTGGCTCAGTCTGGAGTAGAAAAAATATTTATAGAAACAACAAATCACGTGAATCTTGCCTTTTTTGTGTGTGGTAGTAAAGCCCACACAGCAATGATTCAGATCAAAACTGACGCACACATGTCTCCATGCTGTATAAAATTGGAATTAAGTCGCGATTGTCATCTGTTGGTTAATGCTTACACACACGTAAGCATACGCAAGGATTTACTGATTTAGCTACGAGTTAATGAAGCGTTGGGAGTTCTGGATTATATTTTGTGTAGGTACGCTTTTGTGCGTGATTAATTGTGGTAAGTGTCACACGGGCCGCGTCACGCAGTTCATACCAAATACTACTAAAACCGTATTTCAAGACGCTGTACAAGGAATTGGTACCTACACCCTGGCAAGTCATTAATTTTTTATTGAATGGGAAGTTATTTTATGCCAAATTGTTTAATTTTTTACACTTGGGTACACGTAGGGTTACGTAGATGGAGATGAAAAATGGAAGCATTTACACTTTCAGCGCCGTAAATCGTTATTTGTTTGAATTGATTGGCGCTCAAAGTGCGATGTGGGCAGGTAAAGGCGTCAACAGCCATCGAATTGCTGCATTCCGACCCACAAATAGGTATCACAGTGTCAAGGATTACAAAATTATTTAAATGCTCACGTATGACGTCGTGTTATTATTTAATGTTAATTTTAATAACGTACGTTGTTAATGAGAATACTTACTTGTATTCAGTTTTTTCATTTCATTTTTTTCTTTTATAATTCAAAATGTTGTTCTTTTATTTACTAAGTAATATTTTTAAGTTATAAAACATAATCATTGCTTTGCCACAATTGCCACACATTAGGATGCTCTTGCCGAAAGTACTAATCAATTTGAACTTATTTTATTTTTCTGTAACTGTAAGTAATTACCAGGGTTTCATAGGGTCTCAGTTATTGAAACCAACGATGGTCAGCCATTTTGAGAAGTATTTTTTTAAATTAAAGTTCCCTGTGACGCTAAGACGAATGCAACGAAACCTGAATGGTCGAAACCGGGTTTCAAATTCAGCCTCTACGAGGAACAAAAAATTCTTACAAACATACATGTATACAAGAAGGGTTTGACCTGTAAGTATGTAAGTATGTATGGTTCTTTGTGCTCTCTACAGGCTGAACGGATGCTAGATTTACACAAGCAAGGGGTCGTTAGATCCGTCAGAGCATTTAAAATGTACCGGGTAATTAATTTTAAAATTATAAATACAAAAAGTTTGAATGTTTGTTGCTCAATCACGCCAGAACGGCTAAACGAAACTGGATAAAAGTTGACACAGAGATAGATTATAGTCTGGAATAGTACATAGGCTACTTTTTATCCCAAAAAATTGGACAACTCCCCAGGCAACATCGATATTTACTGTTCGGCGCTTGCGACTTACCTTTTCCTTTACTTTAGTTTTAGTTTTTTACTTTTAGGCTTTAGTTTAATGGGCTATGCTGAAAACCAGCGCCGAGCTGTGGACGCGAACCCCGGGCGGGATATCGTTCGCAGCCTGGTATAGGAAGGTACGCTGACGCGCTGTCCTTTTGCTACGAAGCCTGTTATTTCATCCGTTTATTATTATTTTTTTGTTTATACTCATTCTTGCATGTATTTTTGTGGCAATAAATATATTTTCTTTCTTTATTTATATACGTCTACGTGGACTACGTAATAATTCATACAGTTATTTACTTATATAGACGACAAAATCACAAAAAGCGGCATATTAAAGCTCGTTTTTGGTTCGACTTGTGAACATTTGACGTTGACAAAACGTTTTCCGCGACTATTCAGACTTCCTATTTGACAAATCCTGAATCTCAACAAGCTATATTGTGTTCGTTTTTTCTTCCAAGTTCGTCAGGTCATCTCGCAACCTTGGGCAACATGTATGTTACCTGAGTTATTATCGGTGAAACCGAGGCGTTAATTAACAAGTAGCTGTATAACGAACCGCGATGCCCCTGACATATCACCTCTTTCGTGAAGCAAGGCGCTATAGGTGTTGCTGGCGGTTGTACTCGTTTTACATTAAATTATTTTTGGATTAAAGTTGAAATGAAATGATAAAGTTGAGAATGAAATGTAGGTTTTAATATATTGTAAACGTAGGTAATTATAACTCTTAAATTATAACACCTCTAAGGTATGCATACCACTTTACTTGACTAAAATTACAGATAAAGCTTATATGACTTGTTGATTGGGAGTCATTCAGTAAAATTGTCAACTTGAAACTTTTCGTAGGATCATTGTAATTTGACTTTATAATTTTAAATAATTTTTGTTCTCTTTATGCGACACTCTGTCACCCCTGAGCACATCGCACTTTTAGAATTATAGTGACCTAATTCAAACATTTTCAGCTTTCGATTTCGAGTCATAAATTTAGTACTATAGAGACCTAAATCGAAATTCAAAATATTTGGATTAGGTCACTATAACTCTAAAGATGCGACATGTTAATGTATTTAAGTAACTTTAAGTGGAAACTGTTTTGGCTTACTGTATTATCCAATGTTTTGTTTTAAGATATATAAATTTATGTGCGCTGTTTGTTTCCCAGTAATTAAAAAAAACCTCTTATCGTATTTGTGTAACTTAGTTATTACGGTTTAGCTGGCGTAGAATCTAACAAGGCGGCGTTATACTATCACCATACAATTAGCTGCCTTTTTTGCTATTACAGTAGAACAGCTGCCACGGCCTGCACTACAGGAGTTGCTGCCTCGAACGTTTCTGCCCAAAACTTTCCCATTACTTCTTTCCCCAGTACACAACACACAAACAGACGGACAGACTTACAAAGGCAACCCGTTGGCCTACATCCTTCAATCACTCCACGTCCGACGCCGGCTGTTTGAAAAATAGCCGTGCGAATTAAAAGCGTTTTTTCGAGACAAAGGGCGTGGGCGATTTGAATGTTAAGACGATCATTAGCGCGCCATTGTTGGGAATGCTGGCGGTGCTCAAAGTTTACGGCTTGCGTTTGCTCGCGACCGCTTAAGACTCCAGGGGGCTTATTATGGCCGTATTTATTGCGTGACTAAACGTGGATAAAACGTCCTTCACTTTCTAACAAGAACAGTGCGAGAGTGATGGATGCTTTATCCACCACGATAAACGCGACTACAATACGGGCCCAGGGGGCTTATTATGGCCGTGTTAATTCTGATGGATAAAGCATCCGTCACTCTCGCACTGTACTTGTTAGAAAGTGACGGATGTTTTCTCCTCGTTTAGCTACGCAATAAACACAGCCATATTAAGCCGTACTGGGTTAATACGATATTGCCTTTGAGGTGTTTTGGTATTGTTTTTAACTCGGTCAACATTACTATTAAGTAAATAAGAGCTAGCAAAACGTAGACAATACGGAAACACATTTTAACTTAGTAGAATAGAGCCCCAGTACGGCTAGCACAAGTTGTTTTTTCTCTCTCATCGCTCAGTGCGTCTCTATCGTTACAGACTAGATAGAAAGGGAGTTTCGAGTGACAAACAAGTTGCGGACAACTTCTGCTAGCCTTCCAGAGACTAGGCAAGGTGTGCTTGGATCTTTTTTAAGGGTGGGCTTTGCTTAGCTTTATGCAAGAATTTAGAATTTTATTCGCTGTTTTCTAAATTTATGATACGTATATTCTTCTCGACATGTACCAAAAGCGACTATATAAACATATTATGAGGATTGAGTTACATTTCTTTATCAATCGAAGTCAAAGATTATTTGTTTAACACGTCATTGAGCGGATGTTTGTGGTCATTACAACAGAATAGGTACTTGAATGGTGGCTTATTTTTACTGTTCATGTATGGTCTTGCAATAAATAATGTTATCAATGTCGTTTCATACAAGTAATCGTGATTAATTTAAAGTCCTGTTGAACATCAAACTTTGGGGACCACTGCGTCTCGTGGCACTTTATACAGCAAGGAGGGTAGCTCCTATAACTGACCTACAAAGGCTCATGACTTGCAAAAACCTCTATTGTCACCATAGACCACCTAGCGTAAATGAAAATGGCAAAAATCCGCTATAATAATGGCAAAACGGTAGCTGTCGCAACTACCGAAAGGGTTGCATTGTTCACTGCAATAAATCAACTCTCGGCACATAAATCATGTTGTGCATGGTTTGCTACAGTTAAAAATAAAAATTAACAGTTGTTGCATTTAAATAAATAAATGTCAGGGGACAATCTCACACAAATTGACCTAGTCCTCAAACTAAGCGCTAGGCTTGTACTATGGGTACTAGACAACGATAAACATACTTATATAGAGAAATACATACTTGAATACGTAAAAAACATTCAAGACTCAGGAACAAATATTCGCACTCGTCACACAGATATCTGTCCTTACCGGGATTTGAACCCAGAACTAGGGCACCGTGTCTTCCTTTATTTATTTTGGAAGTTTGAAGATAAAGTAGTCTTACCTTACACTAAGAGTGAATCTATTGAACTACTTATTTTTGGATCGAAGTATCCCGCTTCATAAGACCGAATTGCATCGTCGACAAAATCAAATAAAAATAGAAACTGGCCAAGTGCGAGTCGGGCTCGCGCGCCAAGGGTTCCATACAATATGAAAGCACCGAGAAGATAAACTGGAATGAGGTACAAACTTAACTTTGCAGTTGGAATTCTGTTGTCCCCATACATCGACATGGGTCGCGGTCAGTTGACCAACTGCAAATACATTTAGGAAAGCAATTAACAACTCTGTTAGTACAATTTTACGGTTTTCAGGTGCTTCCCTTTTCATGTGCAATAAGTCATAGCTTCTTGCCAAATTTTATGATTCCAGGTCAACGAGAAGTTGGTTTTGATTTCCTTTCCAGTGTCAATAAATTTTTTTCACAGAGCTGAGTATTTGATATGAGTTTTTACTTAAGAATCCATACATAATGCAACAACGGTTTCGTTCCTTAAACGTCCGATTTTTACGATTATTGAATATGTTGCTGATATTATGAAAAACTAGGTTACAGACCTTTTTAAGAAAATACTTATAGGAAAAAACGGAAACGCACAGACCTAGCTTTTCATGAGAACTACAACATATTCAAAAATAAGATGAAGGGAAAGGTAAGATTTAGGGGTGAGAAACGTTATCGCCCGGAGCTAAATTTGTATGGATTATTTTTACAGCTAAACAATTTAAACATCGCTTCAATATCCTTTTACTACGCGTCTAACCGACAGAAAGACAGCAACCTATAAGTGTCCCTTTTTCCTTTTGAGGTACAGAACTCTAAAATAAGTGTACTAAAATGTTGATAATAATACTCTGATGAAGCGAACAATGCTCGACGGCTAATAATTCTTTAACTAATTGAGAAGTGAGCTGTGTACAAGAAACACCTAGCCAAAAACTGAACGCTTTCAAGGCTTCAAGTTTAAATTAAGTTCTTCAAGTTCAAATTCAAGGTATAGCAAGTTTTATTGAAACCTTTTCTTCTAGTCTAAAAGAGGATTACAAATAAGCAAAAACCAAATATTAGAAGTTTTGAGTAAGGCGTGAAATTCTGTAAAAAAATTGTACATACATACATAACATCACGCCTTCATTCCCAGAGTGGGGTAGGCAGAGCTTCAGAAATACCAACAACTCTAAAAAGACTTGTTCTGTAACCACATTTTGCCCAATCAGGCCAAGAAGTTTACTAGTGTATTAGTGACAGGTTGCGAGCCCATCGCCTAACAGTACTACAAGCCCTTATTCCCTTAATCGCCTCTTACGACATCCACGGGAGGACATGGAGTGGCACTGTTCTAACCCGGCAAACATACGGGCTAAAAATTAGTAATTTTCCACAAAACAAATTGATTTCCTACATACCTAGTACTATAAGTAATTGTGAGATATTCCTCATTTATTTTACGAACTTTTAAATACTGATAACTACATGAGAACTGCTCGATCAATGTTAAACCAATTAAATGGGACAATAGGCCCACATGCCAGCAACCGTTAACTACTGTTCGATATCCTTCCGTGACTCAGCGCATATCACCGAACCAATTAGCAGGAGGACTAGAGGGAGTTCGCAAAGAGGGAAGTAGGGAAAGTTGTTAGAGATCGAGCCTAAAGCTGCACAGTAAATAATATTAGATGTGCAGCAGAGGCATTTGGAACAGTGTTCCTCAATATAATTATAAAAAATGTCACGAAAATGTTTCAAAATCCAAAAAAAAAAGAAAACACTGAACAATCTCACACAAATTGACCTAGTCCCAAACTAAGGTCTAGGCTTGTACTATGGGTTCTAGACAACTATAAAATTTACATTAAGAAATAATAGTCAAATACCTCGGAACCCGATTTTTCGGCGGAAACCGAATTTCCCAAAGATGATGACTTGACAGATCCATTTTAAGACCCGAAAAACCCCTATTCCGTAATTTTCATCAAAATCGTTAGAGCTGTTCTAAAACAACGTTGTCTAAAGAACGTGATTACAAATGTTACGTATACACAAATATTGCTCGTTTATTAATATAAGATATAAACTACATAGAAAACATCCAAGACTCAGGAACAAATACTCGTGCTCATCACACAAATATCTTGCTTATACCAGCTTTGAACACGGGACCGCTAGCTTCGAAGGCCACTACCAACTAGGCCAACATGTCGTGGAAGAGTAAATACAGACCATAAGACCAACACATACACATAGCTCCTTGACGAACTCTCACCACGGCCTCAGACAAGATGCTTAAAGTTAACATAATCGATTTTCTACTGAAAAAATCGATAACCGACTGTCAAAGTTTCGCGACCGTCTGACAGCTTACGTCAATCTAATTGTGATAACGATAATATAGGCCAATGTAGGCGGCTAGAACAAGGTGGTCCGCGACTTGTTTGTCGCTCGGATCTCCCTTCCGATCTAGTCTGTACCGATAGACGCAGTGAGCGACATGTGAGAAAATACAAATTGTGCTAAGCGTACTGTAAACAACATAGCCAGAAATGCGTGAAGTCGGTCTGTTAAGCAAAGCTGCATTTGCATGGAGCAGGGTGCAACGTGCACTTTGATTAATGGAGGGTTCCGGCAGCTCTGGGACAAGACCACATTCTTAGTCTAAATTCTACAGTCTATTGAGTCTTAGGATTTGGGATATTTATGTTTAGTTTAAGCAGTTCGTACACTGCAACTAACACAAGGTTTTTCTGACTTTAATCTGGAGATTTGGACGAATGTGCTACCGTGATACCCAAGAAGGCGGCTAACTGGATAGTAATAGTACAAGCATTTTAAATTGAATGTGGTTACCAATAGAACATATAATGCTTTGACTACTACATTGCACTTAGCCGCCTTGTTTGGTATTACGGCAGCATGTGCATTCTTACAGTTAGTATGCGAGATTCACATACACGAACATAAGATCACGCCTACACGCATACATACATACACATACACATACACAGCATCACGCCTTCATTCCCAGAGTACCAACCACCCTAAAAAGACTTGATAGTTCTGTAAGCAAAGTTTGCACAATCAGGCTAATTTGTTTACCAGTGTATTAGTGGCAGATTGCAAGCCCATCGCCTAACAGTACTACAAGCTCTTATTCCCTTAGTCGCCTCTTACGACATCCACGGGAAGATATATTTATTTATTTATTTATTTATTTATTTATTTCATTAATTAGAACGGCATTACACCAATTACACTAATTAAACTAATTAAGATATGAAGTAGCACTATTCTATCCTGCAACCACACGGACTTTTCGATATTTTGCTTCTACTGGGTGTCCCAAAAATCGACGTCATGCCGAAAATTGGTTATAGGTAGCTCAAAAGCTATAGATTTAACCCCTATGATGTTCACAGATTTTTTGTTCTTTAGGAGATATTGATCATTTTAATCAGAATTATTGTAACTTTTCCTCATGTATTTTTTCAATATTTTTTCAGTGATTTCTTACATCGATAGAATCATTATGAACTTAGGATGTTTTTAAAGCTGAACAGAATCTAAAATATCTAATCTAAAATTGCTCCAGCATTAAATTTTGACAGCAAAGCATAACAAAAACGTATTTGAATCATTGTACCCATAGCACAAACCTAGAGTTATATTAAGGACTAGATCAATTTGTAAAATATTGATATGTCCTATTGTGCTTGTGATTTTGTATCAATAGCCTCCTGAGGCCCACGTCAAATTTTTGTGTAAGTCAACTAAAGTCTAAAGTCACTTTGACAAATGTCCTAAATTTAGGCCGTTGGGCCTTACGAGGATAGATAAATAAATAAATTAATAGGTATTGGGTCTTCGGAGGTAAATTCATTACGGAACTCAAAACACCTGCGCTTCCTTCGCAAATTCAAAGGACTTAGCCATTTCTAAGTGACGCATCGAAGTAGGTATGAAAGCAGCAGTCACTTTTCCCAAGGCTTTTACACCCAAATACCAACTCGAATCTTTGTCTTTTTCCCGCAGCTGTATCTCGCCCACGAGCGAAAAGGATGACTCGTCGTTTCGAATTATGTTTTGTAGTAGTCCCTCACGCGTGGAAACAATAATGACGAAAAGGCGAGAGCGAAAATAAGTATCAAAAGAAACTACAGAAAAACACCGAACGTATTCCAGAAAATCTCATCTAACCATCATATGTTGAGCTTTTAGATCTTCACGTGTAGCCCCGCGTTTGCTTTCAACCTTTGACTCTGAGAGGGGTGAGGGAGGTCCGTTAACAATGGCTGTTTTATATCAAAGACAGCGCGGCTCGTATTTTTGCTGAAACATTTTCCACGGGCAGTGGCGCGTTGCTAAAAGTTTTTTGCGTTTCGTATTTATGAAGAAATGGGCTGAATTTACTCAGTTGTACCTACCGAGAGATCGAAAGGTTATATGTTTCTGGTAAAGAGAGTTTACAAATGAAATAGACAGCTAAATTGGTGTTTATAGATGACCGGATGGACGTCTCTTATCTTAGATTCTTATAGGTCTTTTAGGATACACTTCGACCCCTTTAGGGTCTTACACACAGCTGTTAGAATGTGTAGGTTTCCTTGAGATGTTTTTAATTTACCGTAAAAGCATCGGGAATGTATAAGTTAGAAAAACTCATTGGTATATGGTGACCGCGGGGGCTCAAATTCGGTACCTTACGATCACGAGTGTACTACCGACGCTGTATGGATGGTCTATTACGCGGTTGCGGCGGTACGCATTGGATTTTTAATTATTCAACATCTGCTGTATGTTTACTGTGTTCTGGCAAATAAATATGATTTGATTTGATTTGATTTTGATTTGATTTGGTTCTCAAAAAGCCAGAATTTAGTTGGGTCAGGAATTTGTGCAGTCCATTAGGATTGGTACCACCACCATATCTATTGACCTTTCGCCAAGTGAAAGCGTTCCCATTGTTTCGATATGGGGATCAGACGACTGGAGAAACCTACTGTGAAATATATTTTGAGTGCTTTCCACCAGATATGTGCTATGCTATATGGACAAATAAAAAAAGCCGGTCAAATGCGAGTCGGACTCGCGCACCGAGGGTTCCGTACTTCGCCGACTTTGCCGTTGAAAAACTGTTGTCTCCATACATCGACATTAGTCGCGATTAGTTTACCAACTGCATAAAAGTTTGCAATCGTACTGTTTTTTGTGATTTAGCTAAAAATTTACTGTTTTCGCAGTTTTTCCTTTATCTGTGCTAAGTCGTTGCTTCATATCAAATTTCAAGATCCTAGATCGACTGGAAGTACCCCTTAGGTTTTGATTCCCTTGCGAGTTTCGAAAATTTGCGGCATAATCGGCTGTATCTTTTGATTGCGTTGGCTTAGAAGTTTGATTTCTTCACAGCTACAAGGAACGTACACTTGAGTATTTGATATAAATTTCAGCTTGATACCTCCACGCGTTCCTGAGAAAAAGGTCTTGACAGACTGACGGACAGACAACAAAGTGATCCTATAAGGGTTCCGCTTTTTCCTTTCGAGGTGCAGAACCCTAAAAAAGATATGAATGGTGGATATCAAACGTATTCATAGCAACGTAGCATAGCACACACTGGTGGAAAGGCACCCTTGGCACAGCCAAGTCTTTCATGTTTCTAAAAAGCGTAACCAACTCTGAGGCCTAAGGAGTAACGCCTCTTTCTATGCTACAGTAATTTAAAAGGTTATCTTATAAACACTGCTGCTCTCAGTAACTTAAAGGATAAGATGGTGGTAGCGATCCGGAAGGACCCTGCACAAACCACCATCCCACCATCGCTAAACTTACCCTCAAGTGGCCAGGGCTGGAATTCTACACGGTAATAACGATATCCTATTTGACCTGTTTCCGTATTTTTAATGTTTTGATAACTCTTATGTCATTGATAATAATGACGACTGTGACATAAACGATGCTAAAACACGTCAAACACGATATCGTTTTAACGCAGTAGAATAGAGGCCCTGTGTGCTTGTTTGCCTTATCATTATCGTAAATAATACTTGACTTAAAACTTAAAACTTAAAACTTGTATTGGTTGTACATATCAAGTATAGTATCATCAAAAAACACTAAACGATAATATTTATTTCCCATTCAAAATACATCTAAGACTCAAATAATCACTTAAACCGCCCCTTGCCCTAAAAGGTTAAAAATTGCGTAGTTTAATTAATAACTAACTAAAGGACTCTTTTCAAAGGAACCGTCCGACTTCAAACGTAAACGGCATGAATAATAGTTTTAAAATTATTTGAATAAGCAGTTCATTAATTATGTAGGTATAATGGTAATTTTTGACGTGGCCCTTCCTGCTTTCAATTCGTGTTACACAATTTTTTCGATGGGGTCTATTTCGGACTCGCTCGTGTTCGAACTGCGAATTTACGCGTCGCAGAAATATTTTTTTTTTAATTGTGATTTGTCGTTTCGGGTGAACAAATATTTGAGGTAAACTTTTGATTCAGTTTCACGAAATTGAATATACTAATCATAGCTTAAATTAGAAGTAAGATACCTACTTATGGATGTGTTTGGGTATGTTTGTTAGCTTGTCTTTGATTTATACGTCAAAGCAAAGCAACTGATCGACGTATCCTATTTCGTACAGAAATGGTGGATTAGGCACCAAGAGAGTAATCATTTTATTTATCATTAGCTTTTGCCTGCGACTCTGTCTGCGTACAAGTCGTTTATCGCTATTCCTTCGGAAAGCGTAATTTTTTTCGGGATAAAAGTAGCCTATGTGCTATTCCAGACTATAGTCTATCTCTGTGCTAAATTTTATTTAGGTCCGTTTAGCCGTTCTGGCGTGATTGAGTAACAAACATCCATCCAAACTTTGCATTTATAATAGTAGTAAGTTTATTAAGGAGACGACGATAATCAGATACGATCAAAAACATAAAAAAACAACTATTATGAGTTAGTTTCTATTCTATAAATCCACCCCTATTTAACAAAAATCTCACTTTAATTTCGTTACAACCAACAAAACATCAAACTCCAACAGCTGCACAATTCTCACCGCTGAGAATAGCCTCCTAGTTTTTTAATCCGTACATCGTTAGTTTTGGCACAGATGCAGACGCGGGGTTTTGTCCGTGTGTCAGTCTTAGTCCACGAGGACCTTCATGATTAATAACCTCATTACATCCTTCTGACGAGATTTACATGTAAGACTTGTCTTATAGAGTCTTAAGTTTGTCTTAGCGTGGAGGTTAAGCTTATGAATTAAACAAGCGACCCGCCATTTCTTCGCTTCAGTTTATGTGACTTTTCTGTAACACTGCCCCTTTTTTAACCCCATACGGCGTGAATTCCCAAAAATCCCTCCTATTGAGCAACCTTAGGATACCCCTAGAATATTCTCTCCAAATTTCAAGTTTAAGAACACTTAAATTTTCCTTAGATAATTAGAATGACGGATGTCACTATGACGAAATGCAACAAGATGGCGCCGAGCGTCCAGTGGCGCCCTCATTAATTTTATAGTGTTTTCTAATAAACTAAAGTATTATCATAAAAACAAAGAGTGCTTTACTGTTGTACAAATCAATACACAATTTATAGAGAATATGAAATAACTCAACAACAATTGAACCATGAGTGAGCAACTTAACGAAAAAAAGTGGCCACCTTTTTGCGTGAAGTTGACTACACGAAGGTATAAAGTAAAGGTTATTAAACTGTGTCATGTATGCTATATATTGCGTATTCATTTTTTACAACAGTAAAGTGCTCTTAGATCTTAAGATAATACTTTAGTTTATTAGAAAATACAGTAAAAGTAATGATGCGCCACTGGACGCTCGGCACCCTCTTAAGCAAGATTATCACTCTATCCAAAGGTGAAATAACGCTAAGAAAATAAAATCAAATCTAAAAAGCAGATTGCTTGAACACTCAAACTCGTAGACTATTATAAACACTATGTAGGGTCATAGGTGTCATAAGTCATAAGGTTAAGATTTTAAGGTTAAGGCACTTTTATTGTAGTTACGTCAGTTTGGCATCTGTCATTCTAATCATCTAAGGAAAATTTCAGTACAAGTTCAGCGGTTTCACTGTGCATTGTCTGCCAGTCAGTCAAGCATGGTACTGTTTTTTTTTTTATATTCAGAGATAGATACCTTTCCGAGAAAATTATCTAACTGATGGTGAAAACTGCATCAAAATCCGTTGCGTGGTTTAGGAGCAGTTAGCGGATATATATGTACAGATGCGGAAAGCGACTGTTTTGTACTACGAGTATGTAGAGATGGTTGTTGGTTAGCTAAACTATATCCAGTTGCAAAGTTGGTACATTTAATAGTCCTTAAGGGAGTAATAACTGAGGCTGCTGTCCTGCTAAATTTAATAGCGGCATCTCCCACAAAACATCTGTAGTTGTAACCAATAGGAAATATGCATTTCTTTTTCTTTCGCTTTGTGGAAAGTGCTATGAAAGAGACGAATAACTGTGTACGGGAAATAATTGTCGTGTATTTTTTCCAAAACACTAAAAACACTACAAAAACGACGACAGCAATGACGTCACAGCTGTTGTTCCATGTTTAAAATATAAGGACCTCAAATAATTGCATTTATTTCGTAAATGACAAGAAAAATATTGCGTAAATAAAATAAGGATGCTGAAAAAAATATCTAAATATTAAACGAAGTTTTAAAAATTTAACAAGTTTTAATTCTATATTAAATCTTAATAAACGGGTCAAAACTTAGTGTATTGCGTATTATATGTTTTTTTTTCATTTTCTCCTAAATCGTATCAATGAAACTCAATTCTGATTTTCATGGAAGTTCTCTATTCTTAGCGATTTTAGGGTATATCATAGATATAATAAGATATGTCATTGATTCCGAAATCGATTCAATTACTTACAAAAGTTAACTTGTAACAGTTAATTTCTAAAGTAAATTATTGGTATAGTTACGATGTTTTACTCTGCTTATTTTCACAAATTAAGATCGATAAAAATAATCGTAGCTTTAATAGTAAAAGCAACGGTATCGTAAACACAATGACGATACACTTCAATTAAAACAGTGTCGTTTAAAGAGGCGTAGGGCCTCACATAGGTTATCAAACGTTTTATCCAAAGCTAAAAACAATTGGTACACTCTTCAACTTCAACTAAACGATAACCTACCAAAAGATTTATGAAATTTCTAAAGGGCTATCACAATGGCTTTTTCACAAAAAGGTTAGACTCGTATGTAAAGACTGAAAACTGAAAGGGTCGGGCCAATTATGAAAGTAGCGCACCTGCGTGTCAAACACGCCCGCGCTGTCCGTCCTTGGCCATTAATCTTCCTCCTTACATTCCTGCTAGCCTGGTAGCGGGCTATAGACTGTCGATGGGGAAATATAGTTTTAAAAGGTTTTGTTTCAAGTTGGCAAGCTTGGGTTGCTTCGAATTTTGCTCGTTTTAATATTTAGAAGATTACATAAAAAAAAGATTATTCATAGGCCGTTTGAGCACTTTTACACGTCAAAAGTCTACTAGCGCTTCGCAAAAGGGACAACACTGCTGATAAGATGCGCGGCAAGAAAATCAAGAAAGTCATTTTTATAACCAATACTTATTTGATTGCGCACTATGATAGTTGTTGTATCAAATTTAAACTCATAAAAACTAAATCTATCCGCATTCTTAATATCCGGAAACGAGCAACTACTACCAAAATACTAGCATAGGTACTTAATCCAAAAGTCTTTTTAACCTTTTTTTTAATCTTTTGAGAACTAGACCTAGGTATCCACTCTTGTGATTTAACTACTTTAGATAGTAAGGAACAGTGTGATTTTTCTTTTTTGATTTCAGTACCAAAAATCAATTAGGATAGGTATAATACAAAATATTTTTGGCCTCGTAGGTAGTAATAAGAATTCGTAAAGCTTGTCTTGGAAGACTGTTATAAATAAAAATCATATTAATAATTATTAAGCTAAGCCTAAAATAAAATACTGGTTTATCATGGGTTTGTCTGAAACTAAGATTAAATTATACCTTATGGCAGCTTTAAGGACAAATTAATATTAATATAATTTATTGAAACAATAATAAATTGAATAGGTTATCATTTTTTTTTTATGTTAAGGAGAAGGCACACGAGCACTCAGGCCACCTGATGGTAAGTGGAATTGGAGACCCATAGACATTTGAATTCTCAAGACCATAATCCTAACACCTCAAATGGGTTGCCGACCCTGAGGACTAAGATGGAATGCCTCTATGCCAGCAACTTCACCGGCTGTCCCATCCCCACACCGGAACACGACAATGCAAACACTGTTGCTTGGCGGGTGGTTAATGGATAAGATGGTGGTAGCAATCCGGACGGACTCTGCACAGGGTCCTACCACCACTAAATCATGATTAAATCATCAACATAACATCCCAAGAAGGTAAATAATAGAGCACGTTTCCTATTTTATTAACATAAAACAGAATCACATTTCCAAAAAAATACACTTTCAAAATGTTCGCCCTCAGACAAGATCATTATTCTAAAACTTCAACTTAACCAAGATCGGTGCTTCCACTGCCATCTAGTGTCGAGTAGCAATGTTAAGTTTCAGCGCTTTGGTTTATTACATTAGTAGCGCAAGTGCTGCTATCTGTTGGCGACTGGCTGCACTATCACGTCCAAGTCGTCGTATTGATCCGGTTCAAAGGCTATAAAACATAATTACTTCATGTCTACGTTTTACAGACTAAAATAGAATGAAAGTAATAAAACTAACGTGCCCGACGTAATGAATTGAAATGAATCATTAAATAGGCTTGACCTGAAAACATGGCTATGATAAAACTGTGGTTCCTGTGGTCCGACACCTTTCTCTACCTGCTATCGCCTAGAGCTTGACTGGGTGGTCCTATTTGATGAGGGTGGTTTTTCTTACGGTTTTATTAGAATCGGTGGGCCTAATTATAAATCATAATACCTATCAGCAATAAAAAGAGCTGTGAGCTTATAAATATTCATTTTAGTCATTACAAGTAAGTACTTTGGTACCATTTAACTACGGCTGCACATACGATATAGTTTCTCTATGGTCTTTGGTCCCATCGCTGGTTCGCTCAGTGCTTAACTTCCCCCTTTAATAATAGCTGGGCTGAGAATCTACACAGTAAAAACAATATTGCCTTTTTCTACTGCATTAAAACGATATAACGTTTGACGTGTTTTAGTAGGTAGTTTTCAACTCGGCTACCATTACTGTCAAGTAAATAAGAGTTATCAAAACGTTGACAATACGGAAATAAAGGTAATATCTTGTAGAATCTCAGCCCTGAGGTGCGATTTTTGGATCACGCCCACAAAAAATTACTAACTTTAAAATCAATGTATGCAGCGATTTAATCTAGGAGCGGGCCCTCCTTTTGGAATTTATATCATAACGCCTTTATCATATATCCAATCCAAAAGGGGGGCTCTTTGATAAATACTGCATAAAACTATTTTAAAGTTACTTACTTTTCTTCTGCGAGGAACAACGATCGCACCCCTGATCGGAGTGATCGGGTTCAGTCGTTAGATGAAAACCCGCAGATCTTTATCAAATTTCACCTTTATGCTCAAGAAGAATGAATACAATATATACTTTTTCATATTTTTATTGATTAAAAATTAATGTTAATTACATCAGTTTCATGACATTATAACTTGTGCAGTACATATAAATCAATTTATCTTTTGTAACAAAGAAGGTGGCTCACAGCAATGAGTGCAATGTAATCGTCGAAGCATTGTATGATCTATTGGTGACCACATGGAATTTAAATTGCTTAAATACTAATTTAGTTAGCCACCCTCTTTGTATTACGATCGAAAATAGACTTGTAGTTTAAAATTCCTTGTAATAATTTTAAACTCACCTAGTTTATAGTTTATATTAGAGGTAATAATCGTAATAATTCTTGACATTGGAATATGTAATTGTATTGACATTTATTACAACATCTTTGTAAATACAACATAAGGCAATACTCGTAAAGTATATTATGTCTATGACTATGAGAGCCTATTTTTGCTAAAAGCAACTTTGACAAGATGGAGCGACGATGTACGCAGGATTGTTGGCAGTGAGCAAAGATTTCTAGCAGTGGACTGACGCGGGCTAATGATGATGAAGCTGATGAAAGAAAGAACAGGTTTTTAATCCGTGGTCATCTGTATGGCTTCATGAGCTGTGAATTGGAAAAGATAGCAAGTCTATATGTATATGTATGATACTTTGTTTAATGTATTTTGTTAATAAGAACCTATGCTATGTCACTATGTGCATGGTACACGGAAAGAACATGTCTCTTATTTTTAAAGAGATTTTAATGTCAAACTGCAGAGTTGGCGATGAAATTAATTAGAATTCAGGCACAGAGAGTAACAAAAATAACGTTTCTTACGTTTTAGATACTTTCAAAACGCAAGATCTCATAAATGTACCGGTGACTAGATGTATTCTTTTAGTATATCCATTAAAATTAATATTTTACTGTAGCTATATACCTAAGCAAATGAAATAATGGTACGTTTAAAACAAAAAGACTCCTTTTTTTATTAATATTTGGTAATCAAAATACTTGTTGCATTCTGGACAAAAAAAAATCCAATGTCTCCAAAAAAATACAAGGAATTCTCCGTTAATGTGAACACGAAATTAATTGGACTTTGGTATCAGTCCTATTCTTTTGAAACTTTGTACGGAGCTGACCAACTAAGAAATAATCAATTAAAAGGTTGCCAAATATTAATCTAAAAATATAAACACTTTTAATATTGCTTTATTGTAAACTAAAATAAAAAAGAAACCATACTAGAAACATGTTCATGCGCCAAAATATAAAAACTTCATTATATTTATTAAAAAGCAGTCTTGGCCTGATTGTGCAAAATGTGGTTACAGAAGTATAAGCATTTATGTGGTTACAGAAGTATAAGCATTTCTGTAGCTCTGCTCACTTTGGGAATGAAGGTGTGATGTTATGTATGTATGTATGTAAGACAGTCAATTACATAACACACTAAAATTTAGTCAATACAGGGTGATCCTCGTCACAGCCATATTCCACAATTACAAATACTAAAAAGAGGTGATTAATTCTTTAAGTTACTGAATATCTTTGGAAAGTTTATTTCAATGTAATACTTGTAATATTGCCTTGATATCAAAGAAGGCAGCTAACTGCATAGTATAGGCATTTTTAATTTAATGTTATTAACAATGGAATCAAGAATGCTTCTATTAATTACTACTTAGCAGTTAGTCGCCTTTTTTGGTATAACGGCAGGATAAGTCAAAGGAACAAGTGTAATGATTATATGAGCTGTCGCAGAGATACCAATAAGTAATAGAGTTGCATTTGACCTGTATAAATGAATAAATAAAATAAAAAGGAAATTCTAGCTAGTAAATATTCACAATGGCGACTAATTATAAGTGGCATCGTTCTAGACCAGCAGTGTCAAATCGTCGTGAACGATCAACAGACACAAGTGACCAGTGCATCGAGATATCATCGACATACTAGCAAAGTGTGGCACGACGCCGCTAGTAGACGTTGCACTTCATAATAATCGCCAATTTATTATGTTATCATAAGTAAAAAAGAATCTATTCACAAAGGTCGTAATAACAGACCTTTGGCTATGAGCCATTTTTATAAAATGATCATAAAATGTGATGACGTTTAAAACTGTCATCTCTACACGTCCTGAGATGTGGATTTCAATCTAGATCAGTTTATGAATACAGCCATTTTGTATTGAAACGTACTAACAATTATCATTTAAAATACATACATAAATAGATATATCTTATAATGCAATTACAACTGTCAAAAAACAAGTCACACAAGGCAGCAAGCAAATCAAAAAGTTGTATTTTCTCCAATACAAAATATACCTACATATTACATAGAAATTAAAACACATACACGGTGTAGGGGATGACCTACAAACCTATAACAAGCACTTTTGAATGAGAATATTGTACTGAAAATGGTGAATTGCTCCATGCGAAAGTTTAATGCTATCAAAATAATAATGATACTGCATATTTTAGAATCGAAAAGAAAATAAGAGGGTTACCTTCGTTTCTCAAAAAAACATTTTGCCAACCTCATTTCACAAAGATATCATTTGACCGAACTGCTTTATTTCCAAAACTGTAAATATTTCATATATAAAACTAACCTAACCTAACCAATTGGGTTGTATACGATGGTCCTGAAATAAATCCTGAAATATTTACATTTTCGGAATAAAAGCAGTTTGGTCAAATTATATGTTTGGGAAATGAATCAGTTTGGAAAAAGGATTTTGATGAAATGAAAGGCTCCCAAAATAAGATCGTACTAAGGCGCATTCCTGTCGTGATACTAAAGGCAGTAATACTATAAGCATTTTGAATTGAAAACGGCCAACCAATTTTCATTAAACCTAATTAAGAAACATCCCGACTAAACTAGCTTTCATTAAATCCGCCCCAAAATTGGTAAATCTCTTTAGATATAACATACATCACACAGATACATGCATACAGAAACTCGTAAAACTCCTTTTACGTCGGGGGTTAGAAACCTGTTGAAATAGCGTTTTACTCAAACTAACCATCAATCAATGTGGGTTGGCATATGAAACCGCGCGGCAAAGTGTAAGCGCGAAACTTTATCTCTTTTAGAAAATAACGACATCTTTTGGAAATAAATCCACTGAATTTCAGTTTAATATATAGTCCCAGACTAGTTTTAATTTATTAATACAGTGTCCCCTTGCACCCTGATTTAGGAACGACAGAGCGTTTTTGAAATGAATTGTGGCAGTATCCACAATATTTTGTTTTGGGCAGTGTTTCAGTCACATTTTTACATCATCTTATATTTTAAACACGTAAGTTTAAACTCATAATACAAATCCGTCATTAAACAGCATGTGTAAAATTGTCTGTTCACAATTTTAATCGAGTATTTGGTTTTAAAATGCTTTTTTCTTAAAACCAAAAAACATTTAGACCGGAATAGAAAAAAACGGAGACTCACAAGAAACAAAGTACTTATTACTTCAAAAAAGACTGACAGGTGAAATTCAGAGCAATATTTTTTTAACTCTCTTCACAAAATAGAGGTTTTAGAATTTTCATCCTTAATAAAACTGCCGCCCATTTAAATTACACTAAAATATAACAGGGCCTCTATTCTACTGCGTGATAACGAAATCGCATTTGACCTGTTTAAGAATGGTTTATGTCACAGTCGCCATTATTGTAAATGACATAAGAGTTATCAAAACGATGATAATACGGAAACACGTCAAAGACGATATCGTTGTTACAGTGTAGAATTCCAGCCCTGTTTGCGCTAGTAAAATTGTAGGCCACAGTACTTGATTAAAAAACCCAAACCCGCCGTATGTGACAGATAAGTCATAAATGCTAAAACTGTTAAAAAATCTCCTAATTATGCTTGAATAAGGCAACTATACGGTTTTTTTGTTGACATTACTCAGCATCGTTAAACCCTCAATAAATAAATACGTTTTTTTCCCATGCAAATGTTTCAAGAGAGAAAATGTCATAAGTGAAGGTAAAAATAACATATCCGCATAAAGGACTTGATAGTAAAATAAAATTTTGCCATTCAATGCGAAACCTACTTGATGCAAAAGCCTACATTATGAAATCAACACAGATTATGCGTAGAGTGATCCACAGTTGTGGCATCATCGCATGATTCATTATTGTGCAAATTAATGATATCATTCGGGCGTGGAAATTTTATAGAGCAAAATTCTAGAGCACACCGCGTCACCGCGACCGAACAAATTAAATGACCTAACTAAACTAATGAAAAATTGTGGCATTTGCTTCTAAAAATTACATCACACCCAGTCCATGTTTTGGTAAGTAAAAAATCGGCTACAAACGCATTACAAGAAATAATCTGTTTAGGCCCCTAAATTAGCATAAGAACAAATAAAGCTAAATAAATTGTACAAGAATTTCAAAGGTTTCTTGATGTTAATCTTCTTTTAGTTCGGCGTTCTTCCATCAGCGTCACAGGCTTGATTGTTGCAGTGCATGCACCACACAAACCTCTCTAGAACCGAATTTGTCGCCTCACTTCAAACAAATTCGGATCTACAGGGTAGATGTAGGGCACTAAAATTGATGCCGAAGGGCACCAGAGTTCTTTCTTGCTGTTAAAGCTAAATCTAAAACTAATCTTCCACGCGTGACACCAACATCTGAAAAGAGAAAAGAAGAACTGTACACAGGGCAATTAGTTCACAAAGGAACATCGATCACAATTAGTGTCGTCATCGTCACCGTGAATCGTTATTTTATCGACTAAATAAAATCATGAGCTCGTCAACAATGGTTGGAATTAACCGTGTAACAACCGTTCCGTAATCGATCACCGTAAATGCGGTAGCGGGCAGAGTAAACAGCGCGACAACTGAGGACGGCCATGTTTGCGCAGCCTTACCCAACACCAAGGCTAGAAAGCCAGGGAAAGTTTTTGTTAAACGCGTTTTAGATCTTGTACGTTAATCAGCATTCAATAGGCACGCGGAATTTAGCAACTGTTGCGTCACCGTGACTCAGGACAGGCAGATAACATCGCGGGTGTATGTTAAGAGAATATAGAATACCGGTTTTAGTGTCGTCAGTGAGTCTGCGTCCCAGCTAGCCCGTTGGTTCAACCTTGACGTGCGTAACGAGGTCGCCATCCGCCAGGCAGCGGCGAAGTGGGTCAGAGGACGCGCACTGCGCATGTGCCCGGACGCGGGCAATGAGCACCGCCCCCGGCCTGGGACCAAATGAATGGCTCAGACTCCCCCTACATACCTACACGCCAACTCCAACCTAACTAGACCCCCCGCCCCCTTTGGCTCGAACGCAAATAGGGCGGCCCAAGGGTAGCGCGAAGGTAACCACGGGCCTATGGTAGATGGTTCTAAGCATTGCTGGATGAATCTGTTGAGTGCTTAGCACTAGTTGCTAGGATCTGTATCGGAAATTAGATTAGTCGGATCTAATGGCGATAACTAGGTGCTGTTTTGAGATAACTTTGTTGGCATTAACTTAGTCTTATTTGGTAACATGAGCTTCAATGTCATTTTCGATAAGACCTCGATATACATTTTAATTTCACATTTATTGCGCTAACATGTAAATCGACGAATAAATAATTTCTTACTCGCATTTGATACTCATTTAAAACTGAGATTATCTATATATTAAATTCCTTAAACATTTATTAACATTTCTGTATAGATTTATGAGATGTTTGCGTTTCGTTACGTTTTTTTACCAAACAAGCTTTAATAATGCCTTAGACGTTGTTAGTTAATCTATGTAATACTGCTTATAGTAAACGTCCAAAAATAGCTTAAGTTATTTGCATGCACGAAAGCTGGTTCCGTTTTACTTTCTTTAATAAATAACTATTATTACGACTTCAAATGGTTGTTTTAAAATTATTTATGTAGTAAAGTGGCATGGAAGTTATTGTGAAAAGTGGTGTTGACGTATTTTATTTTAAATTAGCATTTGAAGCGCAGGAACCTTGATACGAGTATAACGAATATTTTGATAACATAAAAAGGATTAATAGTAAGGTCGATCCTTGTGAAATAAAACTCCAAGATTTAAACTATACGAGAAACATATAAGGCAACTTGATAAAGTAAACGCTAATACTAATTCCGAAAAACATATTAACAGGAATAATTTACACAAACAAAAGCACTTGCAAATACAAACGCTGGTTTTCGTTGTCATTAACATAAATTTCATGCGCTCCAAATGTTCGCTACTGAACACGATTCCTCCCTGGAAGGCTACATTGCCCTCCTTCAGTCAAATAAATCTACTTCACAGACAGTTAGTTTTGTCCTCTTTAGTATTTATGTGCCTCACGCTCGCGCTTAATTGAACATTTTAAGTCTTTAGAACTAAGAAACACTCACCCATTTCCACTTTATATCCAAATACAGGAAAGCAGCTAGACGAAACTGAAATAAGTGATAAAAGAAAAAACTTAAACAAAGACAATGAAAATACTGAACAAAGAAATGATAAAGAAAAAATGGAAACTAAAAATTCACAACGGAACAATGCTATCACAGCGAGAGACGATCTCGCTCTGGTGAGTTCCCACACGACGTATCGCATGAAACTATTGGTGATGAAAACTATTAGCAAGCTACTAATTGTACGCAGCCTACATAGACAGCGGTAATTGCTCCATTTACACGTTTTGTTAGTCCGGTCGGCATAATTGGAGCCTGTTTACTTCAGGAAGATACGAATGTACCAAACACGAGCTCAGAAATTAGGAAATCGTTTTGTAATTTTGAATTCAACCGAGGTGGAGCCGTAGTGTTAATTGATAAATTACTTCAATTAGCACGTAGCGATTTAGACGATGCTCATGCTCACAACGGTCAAATAGAAAATATCCTACAAAAAGGGTCATGATCACGAATACCAATTGAAATGCATATTGTAATCGCCGCTTTGTACACACACGTATTTACGATGGCTAGTGCAAAGATGTAATTTGCATTTTAGCCATTGAATATGCTCACGAGACAATAGCGTCAGTTAGATCATTTACAATTTATACTAATGTGAGTACAGCTGTGGGTTGGCGGCCAAAGCGTTAGGTAGCGTTCGTGTCTCCTATAACCAGTTATACCTTTGTTTTTGGTACTGTGTTACATTTTGTCCGTCAGGCATTGGTTAAAGCCAAGATAACTTTTACAAGAAAATACTCTCTAACAAACTGCAATTGGGACTTGGAATCCATTTCAGAATTCTATTTTTAAAGTCCTAAAAAGTCTTAGAATATTATTCTCCGTAGTTGTATCATAAAAGAGCTATAAAACAACCTTCCTGTGTTAGCTGATGCTTTGTTGAATAAAGGTACCGATTTTTGTTATTTGCGTTGAACCGGCTCATCAATACTTAGTATTGTCCATGGATTCAAAGGTTTTACGGTTCAAGTTATTAGAACAGCTTTGTTCTTCATCAATGGTGACTTTACAAAGGGCTTTGTTGTTTTAGCTGCAGCAAATTCACACTAATTTACACTGTTCCAAATTTAAAAGTCGGCACGAAGAGAAGAGAAAGCAAATATATCTTTACATACTTGTCGTATTATTTTTTATTCAAGTAGGATTCAACAAATATGGATGGTTAAAAAGTTACATCACTAGGGCCTATAATTTAGTAGGTATTCTTAAACAATCTCATTATATCAAACCAGTATAAAGTAATAAAGCCTTCTCTACATTGATTAAGCACCAAAGAAATGGAAAGAGGCGAAAAATTATTCCATTAAATGCGAGCACTGGAATTGCCGTTGGATTCCTGCCAGCCGCTTGCCAATAACTAGACGATGAATTATTTAGATTACATGAATCGTTAACTAAAATATTCAAAGAAGTATAAAAAAATAGGGATCAACTCACATGATTTTAAATTTGCTCGTGCTCCAGCATCACTGTCACCTCCCATCTGAAAACAATAGACAACGGTTGTAATTTTGTCCTTTTAAAAATAACTCGATGAAGCGTCAAATTCGGCTTCCGACCTTGTTCGGTCCTTTTGGTACGCGCCAAACTAACGTCGACTTGACAGTCCCGCCAAACATGGCCGCCAGTCGTGTGGGAAGCGGAAATACACGAATAACCACGAGTCAGAAAGGATAGAACAATCAAAGGATGCGTGCAAAAACGAGACGCACGACAGGTCCTGGTAGTTCGAATATTAAGACAGGGATAGCGATATGAGATTTGACAGGCGAGTGAGAGGATAGGAATCTCGCCTAAACGGTTTTAGGGTGGAGCTGTCTGGAGTTGGGATCGGCGGGCAGATGGCAACAAAAAGGGACCAGTCGGGAAACATTTTGGGAATAAATTGAACGGCATTTTTGCCACATTGCTGCGATGTTGGGTCGGCAGCGTTTAGCTTTTAAATTTTAACCGCCGCATTTTTTTTGTTGAACGTTACACGTTTGGAGTTATTATACGCTTTACTCGCTGACAGGTTGGGCAGTCTCTAGCTTACTCATACGCGCATAACATTTTTATTTTAAAAACATGTTTTGCGTAACGGAATTGTTGGTACTGATGTCACGAGGTCACTGACATAGCATTTATTGCTCGTTTCCTGTCGTATTAAAAGCTTCATATTTTTATTAGCGGCTAGTTGAGTTTAATGATTTAGTTTAAAGTCCTAGCGCATTACGGCTACTCCGAAGAGGTGTTCCATGGCAACTAGCTATTGGGTAAGGACCAAATAGTTGGACCATAGTTAAGCGTAGTTAACCATACAAACAACAAAAGTGAAAAAAGTTCCGTTGTGACACGAAAAAATATCCCTACAAACAAATGTATGGCTAATTTTCGTGACACAACGGAAGTTTCATAGAAAATTTTATTGAGTGAGTTAGCGTGACCAACTTTTTCGTCCTTACCCTATTAGGTACATTGTTTCACAGTAGGTACTGTCCCTAAACTACTAGACACGTCAAGTCATAGCAATTTCAACAGTTTTCTTTTTGTTTCACGATAACGGCTTTATTCACTTAAAATAAAGAATTAATCTTTGTCCATTTTAAGTGTCAGTAGAAACAGATGCCAGACTACAATGAACAAAATGGTTAATGAACTTTTGCCGTAATGGAATTAAATTGTTTTTTTTTTTGCAGTTAAAATACTTATTATTAAAAATAAGAAATTAAATAGTAACCATGTAGTCTTCAGCTCGCAACTGCATTTTTTTTATTATTTCAAGACTTAGGTACTAAGAGACTTGTATTTACAATGAAAAATATGCACTTATCGATGATAAATGTAGTTTTCCACCGAACGTAAGTTATGTATAACAAAATAATTAATATAAATTTAATTAATGCTGTTAATTAATTTTCCGCATAAAAAAGATCATAAACCGTTCACATAATTTTGTTCCACATAAAATTAAGAGCATAATTACTTTAGATAAGATAAGCCCACGGAAGCTGGTTTTGTTTGCGTTCGCGTTTAATCTCGTATCACGATTAAGGCTGTATATTGTTTGTCACTTATCAGGTAGCTAGTAAACGTTGACTCAAGATAGCGCTAAACTGGGAGATTATCCAAATGTTTCATAACTTTGTATTAAAATGATTTTAGGACAAGAATATAGCGAAATTTTAATAGTTTAAAACCTTTTCAATGCGCTTTATTTGTATAATCTGCTATAAATATGTAGTGGACTGTTTAATAATGCTATTACGCATTTTTAGTACGCAATTTAATAATTGCATATAAATATTTAATCGTCACTTTAAAAAACAACAACTTGGCATTAAAAGCTAGAGTTAATCAGTGTTAATCAAATATGTTAATTAAAATGATTTATAGTTATTTTAATTAAGGATACTTATTATGTCAACCGAAAACTTTATATCGGCAAAAAAGTACATTTTCAATGTAACATTATAGGCTTAATGAAATTATAAATTATAACTATTGTAATAAAAATCGGACGCAAAAAAATGTCTGGCGGATTAAGTACGTTCACCGCCTTCTCGCCCACATAGACGCCGACTCGTAGGTATCTGCCAAATACCATTACCACAAAATATAAACCTTATAGCGATGGCAAAACGGTTACTTTTACAACTACATACTTCAGTGAAATACGAGAGAAGCAAAAAACGGATTAGCTCTTTGTAAAACACATCTTTTAGATTTGATTTTAATATCGTTGTCAAAGAGATATATATATAAAAAGTATATAGTATTTAAACAAATATAGTGAGTATATTAAAAATCAAAAAAAATACTCGACTTAATTTTTTGTGCTGTTACAAAATGACGTCTGATTTCTATATATATCTCACAAATGAGGTTTTATTTTGGTGTCACATTAATTCAAATGAAGATAAAAAATACAAGTCTTAAATAATGTTTGGATCGCTAAGCATTTTTATTACAAAAAAGCGGGAGAAATTAATTTCTGACGTTTCGCTTTTTAAAATGGTTATTACTTCGTAACATGCTATCTCTGTTTATTAATGACAATACATACTGTATATACCAGTAGCATTTTGTTTTCATTCCAAAATTAAACTTATTTTCTCTGCTTAAAGCACAAAGAATGCATGAATAAACTGCTTTTGCATTTTCGACTTCATAGATAGATATTGGTAGGGGTTAAATGTAGGTATCATAACTTTGAAATTTCACGTGCGTCTTTTTGGCTTATAGAACCACGGCACACGCAATCCTCCAAATTTTATGAATAATATTTATATACAGGCTGTTTATGAATTTTGAAAGTTTTAATGACAAGAGATAAAGCCCGAGGGGCTATGAAATAGTCGTTAATCCTGATTAGGCTTTGGCACGCGAATTTTATGCTCGTCACAAAGCTATATAATTTTGTTTAAAATAAGCATGAATTGTAGGTATATTGTGACGTTTGAAGCGCTGATTTACTTTCTTAACTCATATTATTCAGTTAGTTAAGTAGTTTTAGTACAAAATTACAATCAAAATGGTTAAAAGTTCAAACTTTTAACCTTTTTGTGTTATAAAAAGGTTTACTTATTGTTATGGGTTACATGGTCTATATTAATACGATTTTGTCACTACTAGGTAAGCGCTTTAGACAACAATTTGGTTTTTGTGTAAATCAACTTAGGTCGTTAAAACCCTATATACTTATCAAACATGGCCGCCACTGTCAGTAACAAAGCCGACCACTTTAACTGTCAAATAAAATGGGAATTGTTAAAATCATTTTCCTCACGATTAAAAACGTGTTAACGATAACTTTTAAGCTACAGAAATAAAAGTACAACAAATACAATAAACACTATCAGAACACGGTTAAAAGGCGTGTTACGCTGTAACACTTTTTAACTCAAGTATCAAACTACAGTTAACTTTTAACATACTGCAGGTAGGTTACATTGTGTTCTATTCTTACAACTATAGTTATCTGCGTACTTAGCGTGTTTGAGCGCATTCACTGCCACCGACGCATATATGCGTTCACTGTCATACAAGTTTGTTCCTAAGCCACGCCCCCTGGCAGTGAATGCGTCCTTATCTGAAATCTTTACAACCGAGAATATGTAATGTGGGGTTAAACAATTGGTTTTACGTTTTACGAAAAATCTATTTTTACGGACAAAAGAGTAATAAATGAGTTGCTATCCGTTATTTGCCGGGAGCTCTGTACGGAAATATGATAACGGCACGAACTTCGGAAGGTTTTGTTAATTGATCCACAGAACAAAGTCGTGCTCAAATTTCTAATGTGGCCTAATTGATGCTTGAAAGCGTTAAAAAATTCATTTTTTTTATTACTTCGCCTTACATAGATCGCCAATTAAAAAAAATAGCACGGGCGAAATGGAAAAAAACCTAATGATAATAACCAACGCATCTTTTTACGCCCTGTAGGTATATAATCGACCATTGCGTATAAAACTTGAGCCTAATGAGACACTTATTTGTCAAGTGCTAACGATGACAAGGGGAGACAGGAAGCCTGACCTTTTAGATATCGCGCATTAGCATGCATAAAAGGAGAAATCAGAACATTATCAATGGCCGGAGCTTTCCGCACATGCGTAGTACAAGGCTCTTTATCGACGGGCGGGCGGGCCGCGCCGACGCAGTGCCCCCGTAATGTAAATAATACAATAAAAATAACACAATCCACTCGATTTGAATGTCCTGGCCCGACCCGATGGCCTGTTACGATCGGTCCCCAGATACACGATTCGCTACGATTTTTTACGACGGTAACATAAACTGTACAAGATTGACGGGTGTTGACCTCGGCAGTCGGTATCAATATTGACTGAGCGAAATTCGTGCCGAAAAAGGCGGATTACATAGGCTACTGTTGACTGAACACGATTATAATGCTGTTGAAAGAAGTAGGCGGTATGAGAGTATGAAGTACACAAGCGCGTAGGTCTTTTTGGTTTAGTCGGCTTATGGAGGTTTAGTTAGATGAACATGAGCTGGTATTATATCATAATCTCCTGCTGTGTCCAAATGAGCTTAATTGGCAGACACCAGAAGCATCTACATCAATGCAATTAGCATTAATGCTTAATTCCTTGCCAATAAAGTCCCTTTTACAACAATATCTGTTCTGATGCTGACAGTACTCTAGATAAGACAACGAAATATACGTGTTGTATGATAAAATTGTATTTTGTGACTTATTAGAAATTTACGTTTTATTTATTTTCAAATAAAACAAATTTAGGTATTGAATGATTGAATGAGGATTAATAAGATTGATTGTTACAGCTTTATCGTTATACTATTTTAAAATATTTTTATTCATAAAAAATAATGCTACTTAGGACAAATGTCCCTTCGTACAATTACTAATTTTAAGCAAATACACTGACAAACAGTCCTCAAAGAAAAAAATCAATCCAGTGAACCCAAAATATTCTAATAATTGATTAAAGAATCAATAAACAAAGTTAAAACCTAATAAGTATTGTACAGCAGCATAACATAAGTAAAAATAATGGCAACTAAAACGTATTTCAAATCAAATCAAAATCATAAGCGACCAACAAACATCAGTTTATCGATTACTGGGAGTGGTACTGCCCTATATCGAATAACTGCATATTGGTGCATTGGGACGAAACGCGAGAACACCATTTGTCCTTGTCACACACCCGCGAGAACGAGCCGGCACGATGCCTAGTTAGTGCGGACACGTTAAATGTAACAAAAGATTCACAATTATTGCCAAGCTTTATGCTAAAAAATAATAATTAATGTAGGTATATACATGAATTTAAATTAAAAATATAAAAATAATTAAATTTGTTGACCGTTTGTAACGTCATGATCGAAAATTTAATATTCGGAATAAAAATATTTTTTGCTAATGAAAATTAAATTAAGCAAGTTAAAAAATAAAATACCTACTTATAAAAAATGTTGTGCGTGGCTTACCGGGACTCGGGAGCGAGGCAGCTGCGCGTAGCGGAGTGCGGCGGGCGACAGGCCTACCGCCCGCCCGCTTCCTTCCTTGACTCCGCACAGATTTGCCTACCTTACCCCTTGCCCCGCCCCCCGCGCGCGGCCGCACCCCCGGCCAGGGGTACCAAACCTAATTCACTTAATTACGACGAAACGATGATTTTCTCAACTGTATCAACGGGATTAAGCGTTCATGGAGGGTTTTCGAAGTTTGAGCTTCCAGTGCTATAAATAATTCGGTGTTATAATAAACTTAAAGTAAATGTAAATGTTGAGTATTTTCGGGGTCTTATTTACTTCGGTAAATACTTCGGTTCTTATGTACCTACTTGCTTTTTTATGTTTAAGCGAAATATGTAATGTGTACTCATGTTCTTTTTTATTTTTCCAATGACGGCTCATGTCCTAACTCTTTATCATGACGGTTTACCGTTAATTCTTCGTTAAATCTACCACAAAAAATATTCAGTAGGTTTTTCACAATTTCTTCTTATCAAAATATAATTTATTCTCAAGATGACATGTCATCTGATGATTGATAGAAAGAAAGATACCCAATACGAGTACGAGGCTAAAGCAAAAAAATCCGTTACATAACCCTGGAAAACTACGACATCGCAAAATTGTGCTGAAAACACCGCCAATATTGCAAAACGTTAGTGTTTTGTATCTCTAGTGCCGAAAACGACTGTAATAGTACAACTATTTTGTTGTAGATGTAGTAAGGCTGCTACAGGGTGCATTCATTAAATTAAAATAAAAACCTAAGTAATTTATTACATTTATTTAACTTCACATATACGACCCAGGGTATCAACGTCTGCTAAATTAAATAATATTATATTGAATAGCGCAAAAATCTATAATTATTTACCTGCCACTAGACCTTACAAAAATACATGACTACTTTTAAATCTAAGTTTTTTCAGTGGTGTTTAATAAAATAACAGATTTTCTAAGCATTCTTAACGTTTATTAACTTTACCTGCTGCTTACTACTTTGCCTATTTATTGAAATAGTGATATCATGTATGACTTTCAAATCATGACCCATTCATCTTTAATTTATTAAGTATGTCTTCACTCATAATTACTATTTCTTATTCTACAAGTATGATTAATGATTTTTTAATGCCCTTCATTGACACCCACGTCATATTTTGGCATTCATCAATTCGTTTACCTATTTACAGGTAATAAAAATTGGATGTTCCTTGTAACTTATAAAATCTATTTTGAATATCTGCTTTTTTTTTTTTTAATTTAACATATTTTTCAAAACCTACAGTTTAGCTTAAATTCCATTACTGTTTTTCTTGTGATGTAAATTATATTTTACTGCGTTGCTAGCCCTCGAATTCTTTCGTGTAGAAGCTGTTGTTCAATGGTCCCTTGGGAACTTTTCGAGATCAAAAGGACCCCGTGTCCGTCTTAGGGTCTCTCTATCGTTTAAGGCATGGAACCGTTAAGTAAAAACAAGAACAATTAAACGAAAGACCAACAAACACTTTGTCGCCTCCTATAATATTGGTAAGGATGGCATTATTTTTAGAACTTCAACTTTATACGTTTTTTAATGTAAATACAAACCAGTAAATCAAAACTAGACTTTTATACGAGAAGCATGATTTCACATGAAAAGAAGAATTCCCGGTATTTTACAAGTGCCCTCGGTTTGCAATAAATTTTAACATTAATGAAAGATATGCTTTTGCGAAAAAACCGATAAAATCCAACTAACCAAAAACATTTGCAAATAAAACATGCTCTAACGCGAAAAAAGACTAATATGACGTCTAACTGAAGTGACCACGTGACAGACTTGTCCAAAGCCATCGCAAGGTCAATATCACACAAAAGGATATCATTCTATTACCGTTGTCCGTCGACAAACGCCAGACGAATGGTCACATTAGCCACCTTCGCTATAAGGACAAGTGCACACGGCAGCACCGCGACGTGACGTGTCATAATATGACGCGAAAAAACCAGTTATTTAGCGTCATGCTGTATATTTTGTCTTTGAATCTGTTCTGCGATAATCTATACTAATATTACAAATGTGAAAGCAACTGTCTGTCTATATGTTTGTTACGCTTTCACCGATTACGATTAGGGTGAATGTCAATGTTTATTTGAAACAAAATATTTTTCCTTTGTGTAACGAAGATTAACCATACAATTGTATGACTAATTTTCGTTACACAAAGGAAAAATATTTTGTTTCAATTAAACTTTGACATCAATTAGGTCCTTAACTATGTACAATATTTTTGCAATTCACCCATTATACGCTTTTACGAATTAAATGGAATTTGGTAAGGAGATAGTTTGAGTCCCAGGAAACGACATAGTGTACTATTTATCCAGAAAAATTGGAGGGTTCCTGAGGGAATAGCGATAAACGACGTCAACGCGGACGGAGTCGCGGGAAACAGCCAGTAAATCTATAAAACTCATCAGTCACTGGCTACCTTATTGACGGACCACGCACGGCCTAAATCGCTGGAAGTAGGGATTTGAAATTTAGAGTGATTATAGGTACCCAAAAATGTTTTTTTTTTTTAACTAGCCCCCAACGGACAGAAAAGAAAAAAAAACGGAAATCGAATTTTATCGTGCGATGTCGCGGGCATTGTTTAGTTAAACAATATGTGGAATTGTTTTTTACTTCCGTTGGATTGAATAAAACCAATTTTATGAGCAATAATCCTTAAGTTACTTACTAAATAACAATATCATGAAGGCTAATGTGTTTGTTTGTTCCGTTTTTACGGTTCCACGCGTATACCGATTGACGTCAAATGTTGTAATCAGTCGCGAAAAAAACCGTGTTAATTTTTTTTGCATTTTAAGGCGTTTGGTGTGAATGCATCATAACATATTTTTCATCTCTTTCTAAACGGTAGCAATTAAAAAAGATTTGAGTTTATTAGGGGTGAGTCGGTGAGCGCTTGTCCTTCTCACTTAGATTTATTGTCGATTTTTTTTTCCTATAGAACGTGTTTATATAATGCAGATATAGTCGAATTTGTTAAAAAAAATAGTACACTTAAACAATTTAACGTATTTATTTGTAATAAAAAAATGTGACGCTACTGACTTAACCAAATACCAAAATTAAATAAAAAAAAATACTCTTTTTTATTGTAACTAAGACGGTTATAAAAAGTGTAATGTCATTGCTCATTTAATTTATTTAATTATATTTTTAATTTTCGAAATTTTAAATGTAGCGTCATTAATAAACACGATAGCTTTATGTAATAATGGATTGTATAATTTAATTTTAAACGCGTAAATACTTAAATAAATGATTTGAATCGTTATAATATCTATTTTATTTTTACGTTAATTCATACTAGTGATTTTTCGAGATATTTTTTGTGTTTGCAGCGTCGAAGCCCTGCACTGAACACGGTCCGATATGCTATTGGTTGGTTTTTCTGTACTATCATTGCAAATTATTGTTTTTTTATCATATTCCAATGCTTTACCTAAAGTCATAAATATTTCATTATGAATTTTAGGTCTCCTACTTAATCAGGTAAAAGTGAAATCAATGTGAACCAGCCTTAAACGAAACAACGTTAACCATCTTAGACGCGTTAAAAATACATAGCCGTGTCCTTGTCTCTCCACTCATAATAATAGCGACGGATAGAACGTAACCGCGAGCGTCCACGCGTGAGAAGGCGCGGCCCGAAATATCGAAGTATTTTATAAGCAGCTGTTGAACGCCATATTAGTGAACTAATTTCTAATTTTAGTAGTTCGGACGTTAACCTTTGAACTAATGTTAGAACAGGGGGGTGATTCTCTCAACACAGCGCTGCGTCGATCTAAAAGATGAAGTTTTATCTGGCAAGTTTAAGAAGTCCCGTCGGAGCGTACAAAACATATTTTAGCGCGTGCCTTCTCAATTAGGCAGCTTTATACGACACTGAACTCGACTCACCTGCCTGCTGCCCAACTGAGAAGGCACGCGCTAAAATGTGTTTTGTACGCTCCGACGGGACTTCTTAAACTTGCCGGATAAAAATTCACCTTTAAGGTGGACGCAGCGCTGTGTTGAGAGAATCACCCCCTGGTCAAAAAGCATCTATTCGAAACTTGGTAGCTACAGTCCAAGGCGTCGCGTCAAGACCTTAAAGTCAAGTGGCATAAAGAAGTTTTCTGGAAGGCTATCTATTATTTTACGAAATACCTTCCAAAGAACGTATCATTATCACCAGTTGCCACCCGTACTATAATATATAGTATTGTACTATATTTTGGCTGTCCGTACTTTATAATATGTGAAATAGGTACATAAAGTAAGCTAAAATACTTAATTTTTAAGAACAATCTAATTTCGAAATTCGTGCCATTTAATTTGGTATATAAAGACGTTTCTGAACGCAACCAAAAAAAAAACTTGACACTTGTTTTGACGTCTAATTTGGCGGTTGTGTTACAGAACTTGGTTGACAGAAAGTGTTACTCTACTGACTGCTAAGTTCACTTTGCTGACTATAATATTTGCAAGCGATGATACATAAATAAAATTTACTATATTTTTGTTGTGTACTATATTTTTTGACCCTATAACTCACCATATACTATAATCTTGATAAGAAAGGTGGCAACCCTAATCATTAAGGTATTTCTCCGTCGCGATAAAATAGGTCTTAATTCAGCCCTGGAGACATGAGACTAGATATTTAATGGCCGTATTGATAAACTCGTCTCGGTTTAAATGCCCATCTCAAGATAATTCAAAGTAAACGTCAAACCATAGAAAACAGTCCATTTTTAAACCGAGGTCAGTTTATTAAATACGGGCCAAACAGTTTGACGATACACGTTCCTTGCGTTTGAATACATCGTGTATGCAATGTATAAATAAATGATAATCACAGTTTGACTTTGTTCAATTTCGTTCGGTATCAGTCTATAATGAAAGACCACAAGTGTGTGATTTAACTGTTACACTATATAAAGGAAGAATCAATCAACCGTTTCATACCTAATGTTAACAAGAGCCCAAAGTAAATAAAAAATCAAAAATAACTCGCAAAATGGTTACCTATCAGTCGTCACTATAGTCCCCTTGTCAAACTCGGGTGTTATTTCGCTCGACCGAGCGGGGCCAATCCAACGCCACCCCTCCCCTTATTGGTGAATTTAAAAACGGAATTTCAATTTAATCCGCTCCCCTTTTGAATCCAGCTGACAGCTACAGTCGTGTTTCCGAACAGTGTTCTTTTTTCGAATCGGAAAGTTTTTAATTTAGGTTAAAGGAAGCGTGGAACCCAGCCAGTCTTTAATTTTATTTAAATACTTATGTTTATTTCTACTGTTTCTTAAAAAAACATTAATTTGCCGCATAATAACAATGCATTGGATAATAATTGATTTTTGGAATTCAAGTGTTTATGATAAACATTGATAATATTGAAAATACACAATATCCATGGCAAAATAATCTTTAAATTCCTACTAATAATCGTAATTAGTAGTATATTTTGTTAAAACTAAAATTTTCTAAACATAAAACAACTGAACCCCAATTTTGTCCCTTAAATTCAAGGTAGCTTCAAAACTGCGCAAGTCAGGCAGGCGCGCAGGCGCAAAGGTGCCTTTTGCGTCGGCCATCTTTATTGTTCTTTTTCCTCGACCTCTAAACAAATCGCCATTCATACAAATCAGGTATAAATTTCGGGCTAACAGTTTTAAAAAGATTTTGGCTTTTTGTGCAACGGTCTAACCGGCCTGTTACAAAATGAGATTATGTTTTGACGTTATTTAAAAGAAGGTTTAGATACATTCTTAGCTTTTTTTCAAATTAGAAGGCTTAGGTACCCTTTATTCGACGTATTTGATGATTTATCCAAGGAATGTGACTTAATTGATCTTTTTAAAATTAGCTATTAAATAGAAAGGCTTATTGCTGTCCCTTTTGACTATGCGTGACTGTAAAAAAACAGGATATTTACTTGTTTTTTAAATTACATATGTAATTATTCATTTTTACTTCCCAAACCCTTAGTTAGTCATTTACAGTTTGCTTCTCTGGGTAGCTTGTACCTAAAGGAAGCCGTTGCATTGACTACTAAAAAAACGAATTTAATACTAGGAAATCTTCACATTTTAAGCCCTCATTAATAGCTAAAATACTAAAACAGGGTTTATAATTTAATTTTTTTACCCTTTTTCTAACACTTCCTTCCATCGTTAGACATTTTCTAATCTCGACTTAGATTAACTAGGTAACTACTATTATTAACATTTTGTGATGCACCATTTCATTTTGGATTCTGGCCTGTTTAACTCTAGTGGGTAATTGTTATGAAACAAATAATTAATTTATGAAATAATTCCATGAAGCTAAATTAGATACCTACCAACAAAACAAGTGAAACGGCATCCAACGAATTTTAGCGGAGTTACTACAGATAAAAGCTAGTTATGTAATAAAAACACCATGTACCTAGATATGTATTTAGTTTCACATTTTAATAGTTGGCATTTTTTGCTTGATTAGCAAACAAGTATTTTACACAGTCATGTTGACAATACAATACAAATATTCTTTATTGAACACTACATTGTATGTAAGTAGTGTAGTAACATAATGAAAAAAGAAATACAAATAAAATGACAATGATGTTATTATGAAAAAGTATAACACAAATAAAATGACAATCACAATGACAATGATGTTATTATGAAAAAAGTATAACACAAATAAAATGACAATCACAATGACAATGATGTTATTATGAAAAAAGTATAACTCAAATAAAATGACAATCACAATGACAATGATGTTATTATGAAAAAAGTATAACTCAAATAAAATGACAATCACAATGACAATGATGTTATTATGAAAAAAGTATAACTCAAATAAAATGACAATCACAATGACAATGATGTTATTATGAAAAAAGTAAAACACAAATAAAATGACAATCACAATGACAATGATGTTATTTTAAACGTAATGTTTTGCTATAAAAGAGTATAAGCAGTACTTTGGTTTCGAAAACGCGTGCTAAAAGCACCATATTTTGTGTCCAAAGTACATTTGTGTAAGATTCTCCTAGATATTTTTTTAATTGATCAAGTAATTACAAGAACCAAGCATGTACCGGAATATGTCATGTCTAGTGCATTAGTTGCTACAAAAATATTTTGCATAATAATTTAACACCAACACACGCATACACTTTCCATTTAGGAAATTATATTGAGTTAATATTCAATAATCTCTTACTTCTAAAGTATTTACTTGCATCTATTCAATCGTGCATAGATTTATTTTTATAAAGAGCGTTATAACAGCAATATTTTAATAAGTTTAATAATATAATAAGTTATTTTTTTCGTATCTTTATGGTTTGAGCTCATATATTTACATCATGCATGAATGAGGTTTCATTTCGAATTCTAGTTTGTTTCTTGATCTAAAGGATATATTTGAGTAGAATAAGACTTACGCGAAGTTGCATAATGTTTCAATTCCGTTACGTATATACGGCTAAATTGTTGAAACAGATTAAGTATCAAGATGTTGTAAAATATTGATTTTGTAATTAATGTATTTATTGTTTGGCTTATGTATTTATTTATCTATAATAGGTACAATATAAAAATGTCAAATGGTTGATTTAATGCCTTATCGTTTTTACTACCAGTCAACCACTCAACAATAGAAAAGTTGGGGTTAGTGCAAAAAAACCAGACTAAAATTTATTAGAACGCACATTTTGTCAGAAGGAAAGAAAACAACACGTGCTGTATTTGCCAAATAACCAGGAAAAAGTATTGAAACTAACTCACCATTTAATTTATTTATTTCCTTTTTTGTGGTACCTTACCACGGGGGCCCTAATTTTTTAATTCTAATTTAGTTTTTTTCTTTATTCATTTTTTTATTCGTGTTAATCAAGTTAATTTTCCTTAAGTTATTTCAACTTGCCAAAGTTTTAGCAAAGTTTCTAGTTTTAATTTGTAATATTTATAGTTGTTATGTATCATTTTAGTTTGCTAATTTGAATAAAGTTTTAATTTAATTTACTGATAGTTACATACAATTTGATCCAAAAATGCAATCGGAATATACAGTTAGTTGCAAAACTGAGTCAATATTAGCACCTTAGTAGAATGTAAATAAGTTGATGATAGTTAAAGGTATTTTTAAACTGTATAAAAAATGTCTAGATTATTTCGAGTCTAGATTGAATTAGTTCTGGTATTGCAGTTGTTCTTAAAACCTTTTCCTGCTTACTATGTATATTTATTTATTAAATTAAATAATTGTTTGTATCTAGATATACAATATATTTTTAGATATTTAAAGCAATTTCAATTTGGGTAAAATATTATATACCTTTATTTCTTTTACTTATAGAAACTTATTTGGCTATTCATTGTCATTTATTATTACTCAATTGCTCAAAGTTAACTGTAAGTGATCCCTAAAAGTAATAAGTTCGCCTTTGTACATCCCTGCCATATTTTTGTCTTTTTTATAGTTGTTATCTTGTTTTGTTTGTACAATAAAGTGTTTATAAATATGCATATTATATATTTATTAAAAAAAAACTAGGGTAAGTACTTTTAGAAGCTTCACAATGAGTTTCATTAAACTCATTAATATTAATAGACTCTTTTTAACTGTAATCGTGACCGATTAAAAAAAAAAAACATGTCAATAAACACTTATACAAAAACCGTAATACAGTTATATTTTTAAATCTTTTTGAAATACCAGTTTATAATAAAAACTTACTGTCAGGAAAGTCTCAAGTTTATACAACAACAAATTTAATGTAACATACATAGTCTCTAGAATAAAATGATAATTACTATCCTCAAACTTGTGCGTTGTTTTAATAATAAAATAATAATGATCATTTATTTCAACTTACAGGACTCATAATATTGTATTGTATTGTATTGTTTTAATTTGAAATATTAAAGTAATAAAACAGCAATAAGCAGAAAAAAGCGACATCTATTAGGATTTTCTGCAACTAAACTGACTAAGCTTAATACAATTTAACTTCCTTTTAAATAATAGATAGGTACCTAATATTAAAAAAATAACATGTTTGCTTGGGTAACAGTCATTTGAATGTATAATACACGTTTAAATCAGATATAACATTAATTTGCTTATAACACAAAAGCTTTCTTTGCATATATTTTTTGTGTTGGGAGGGCCCAATACCGCCAAAAATTTAACAGTATGAAATCAGAACTTAAGCATTACACGAGTGCTGCCATCTACCGCAACTCAGCAACACGAGGGTACACAAACGTCCTTTTAGATCAATTTTATTTCATATAAGAATAGATAGTTACTATAGCAACATAATTATTATAAAATGCGAAATGCGAAAGATGCTTTCACAAAATAAAAAACTTTTTAATTTAGTTTTTGGGTAAAATCTGTTTTTTTTTTAGAAATAACTTCGCTTTGGGTTCTATTCGAAAAACAAGCTCCCGCTGTCTAGAGGAAAACGTGAATAAAAAAAACAATGGACCTAATAATGTTTTTGTAGTTACCAACGTAATTTATGTTAAAAGGAGACAACGAGCTAGCCACCTGGACACATTGACACAAGGACTACTTTGAACTTCAATATTAGAGCTTCGTCTATTGCTATCCCTTCTACTCTCGACGATTAACTAATCTACAAGAAAGTGACGGGGCGATCCGATGTTCGAATTCCGAACTTCAAAGTAAATTAAGTAACACACGACGAATGACAGATGTCTCACCGGTTTTTGATAAACAAAATAAAAACAGATATCGTTTAAAGTAGTTTTTTGGCCATGTTGGTCAATAAGAAAAAAAAACCTAAACATAAAATTTCTATGTAAAACAAACAAAACGAAGTTTAATTTGTATTATTTATTGCTATTGTTTATGCAATTCGGTGTTTACATACATAAATACAAAATAAAATTTGAAACATTGCGCTTAATTGTTTTTTTTTTGTAATGTCTAAATGTTTAAAGGCTTAGAAAAATACCCCTTAAATCCCACGTTTCGTCAGATGGCCACCTTTTTCGGATTTGGATCCACTGTGCTGTCTTCACCCACACAAACATAACAGTGCTGACAATGGGACTTAGTTCTGTAAACAGGACCGAACCCACAATTATTTAGCAATCGAATGTCAACCCTAAGTATTCTTCATGACAGTTGACATTCTATTGCCAAATCATTGTGGGTTGGTTTCCGTTTGCAGAACTAGGTCCTTAACAGAAGTTACCCATTGCAGTCCTCGTAGTCCCTACCGACTGCGCCAATGTTACGTCGATGAAAGTCCAAGTTACCAAGGAGACTGTTTTACTGTAGAAATGTACAACTATCCGTTATATTGATACAATCTAATATACATCATTAACCACCCGCCAAGCAACAGTGTTCGCATTGTTGTGTTCCGGTGTGGGGATAAGACAACCGGTGAAATTACTAGCATAGAGGCATTCCATCGTAGTCCTCAGGGTTGGCAGCGCATTTGAGGTCTTAGGATTATAATCTTGAGAATTCAAATGTCTATGGGTCTCAGATTTCACTTACCATCAGGTGGCCTGAGTGCTCGTGTGCCTTCTCCTTAACATAAAAAAAAAAAACCCGCCACTAGCTCCTATCACTAACAAGAAGAAACTTAAGTCTGTAGCTTTTCTTAAACTTTCAATAAAAGATATTTTTTCATTATACATACAACGTGTTTTATAGTCGATTAGCAAAGCCTTTTAGAGACTGCTTTGCCCAAGTTAATTTTAAAAATAATGCTTTTTATATATTTGTATTAATGTAAGACATTACACATTACTTATATTTATATAATTATCTAAATTTGGTTCATTAAGAGTATTTGTTTTCGTATTTATTATTGGTTTAATTGTGTCTAAATTATGTTCTGATTGTTTCCTTACAACTAAATTGTCTTGATTATGTACCTCATACCGGGCCTTCGACGTTTAATGTTTTAACCAATTTAGAACAGTTTTTTCATGGTTTAAACGAGAGGTAAAAATCAGATGTCATCAAATAAAATTAGAACTAGGTATATCTACTAAAGTGTAATATGATACTGAAATTCTGTTTTTTTTTACTCCAGCAAAAGACATCATGGCATCAAAACTATGCACCATATTTATAAGTGCAATGTAGGTATTTATATTTTAATATAGCATATTTATATGTAAGTGTACGTATATAATTATCTAAATTAGGTAAATTGTGTCATTAAGAGGATTGGTTTTCGTATTTATTACTAGTTTAATTGTCTAAATTATGTTCAGATTGTATTCTTAAAACTAAATTGTTTTGATTATGTACCTCCTATAGCACACCGGGTCTTACGACGTTAAATATTTTAACCACTGTATAATATTTTTTTTCATGGTTTAAACGAGAGGTAATTAAAAGTCAGATGTCGTCAAATAAAATTAGAACTAGGTATATCTACTAAAGTGTAAGATGATACTGAAATTCTGTTGTTTTTTACTCTAGCAAAAGACATCATTGCTTCAATATACGTATTTATATTTAAATATAGCATATTTATATGTAAGTGTATGGGTATACCAAGACTTTGTGTTGCACCGCCGCCACTACAATCTCTGCTTTGCCCAAAGGTCAACTGGTAGAGAATGCTTTACGGCATTGAGTTCGCCCTTTCTATGTAAAGTGCATTATTATATGCAATAATGATTTAAAAAATAATTAAATATTTACAGGGTTATGTTTTTTTGTGTTGCATTAATTAATCGAATAACTTAAAAAGTAATTATTATCAAAATTTTAGAAAATTTAAGTATCCTGTTTAACTTGAGTTTTTAAACGATATAGGTATCCACCATGCTAAAGGAAAAGCAAAAAAATATTTGCGACTCAAAATTTACGATTGCAAAAATAAATAAATTAAAAACCTTGATGCCATGGGCGGACTGCTTCATGTTTGGTAGTTTGTGAAATATTTTCAATGTCAGATATTTTTTGCGTTTCATGGTTATAAACTCACAAATTATCAATTTTAGGAACCCACAAAAAAAGAGCATTCAAAACTAAATGAAGTAAAAAGGTTTATTTTCGTAGGCTTAAATTTTATGGCTGCTAAAGAAACTACCTAGATCAGCTCAATAGCTTTAGCCGTGTCAGAGAACCCTAAAACTGGTAAGAGTGAGTCGGACTCGACCACCATGGGTTCTGAATTTAGATTTAACTTTAATTAGTATTGTAGATGGCGCAAGCCACACTAATTCCCATAAACTTCCTTCACTGTGCATATTTGTACTAATTGTTTAATTCCAATATTTCTTATAATTTATCATATAATTTAACTAATAATTATAATTTATTTCCGACTTTATTCCTCGACACTTTAATTATTTCATTTAATTTTATTTTATTTATTTATAATTTTAGATTGACACAGATATTTGTATTAATTATTTTTAGCTCCTAAGTAATCATATTGTACCTATACAGGATGCGGCTGTATGCAACGTACTTTATAACTGTTCAAGACCACTGTAAAACACACTTTCGGACAGTTAAAATATTTAAATTTGAATAGACATACATACATACATAACATCACGCCTTCATTCCCAGAGTGGGGTAGGCAGAGCTACAGAAATACCAACAACTTTAAAAAGACTTGTTGATAATACTGTAACCACATTTTGCACAATCAGGCCAAGAAGTTTACCAGTGTATTAGTGACAGGTTGCAAGCCCATCACCTAACAATACTACAAGCCCTTATTCCCTTAGTCGCCTCTTACGACATCCACGGGAAGACATGGAGTGGCACTATTCTAACCCGGCAACCACACGGCCATAGAATATAAAGATATATGGGATATTTGAATAGAAGATGAAGAAAATGCGCCATCTGTCGTCAGATAGCTAAAACTAGCAAATTTTGTTAATTTTTCGAAATCTGTCTCTTTTTAAAACCTCGAAGTACTTATACTTTTTCTATAAAATACAGATAAATGTCTATTAGTCTGAATTGTTTCAGATTTGGGAACGGTCATATTTTGTACGTTGGGACAACAAAAAAATTATAAAAATATGAGATTTAAACGTGCAAATCAAATTATGGTACCCCCTATTTGCTATAATAGTTTTACTTTCATTTTTAAACCCCCTTTTTAGACCCCATGTCCAATAACTAAAAACTTTTTCATATTCTTTATAAATGAAAATACATGGCAAGCATGTTATACGCAAATGCAAAATTTTCATTTGATAAGTTCAGTAGTTGGTGAGAAAAACTGCTGTGACACCGGAGTCTCACCCTGTGGGTTCAATTATTACTATTTTGATTAGGAACCCTAAAAACTAAAACACTAAGCTCTGTTTTACTTCCTAATTTTAACAAAAAAAAAACAATGTTCATTTTTTGTACATTAATGGCTATGACTTAAGAAGGAATTTACAAAAAATTATAAAAACATGTTTTATAAATTCAACCTTTTATCACACCTAATTTAATAAGAAAGTCACTCACGTTTTTCAACCCCCACTTAGACACGTTTAAAAATTTCATTAAATTTATTTGCATGTTTCTTTAACCTAAGTATAAGTAGATTCAGTACTTGACAAGTTTATATACCTATGATTTAAATGTACTATTCCGTGTTCTGTTTTTATTTTTTGGTGTTCAATAAAGAGTATTTGAATTGTATTGTATTGTATTCAGGTACATAATGTACTTCACAATTATTTTGATAAAACGAACCTCTAAAAAGATGTTACTCGAAAATATTTTAAAACATACATTACAACAAACAATTATATTACAGTAAAAAAAACACGGAAAATATTTAAGTCATTGAAAAAATGTATTGCAATTTTAGTGTCCCTTATTATTCGTGCTCCCCAACGCCATCTACTGGATTTAGTAGGCATCATCTAGTTCGCTAGGAGACGCGCGCGGTGGCGCGGCTCGCTCGATACGAAACCCGCGCGGGGACGACGCGGCAAGCTACCTACGACACCCGCGCGGGGGCGCGGCGAGCCCCCTTCGACTTAACCGACGCTTATCCCCGCGCATGTTGCACGCGCACTGAGAGTTTTTAATTAATATTTTAATCGAACTCACAAACTTATACATATTTGGAATCATACAGTAATTAGAAGCAATTAACCATTTGTAAGTATTAATGAAATTCAAAATTTGGGCAATTCAAAATCGACCTTATTGCAGACGATATAAAGTTCATAAAAGCTTTTACCATTTCATTGAATCTTATTACCATCTTTAAAATGGAATCGGAGGGTTGAGTTGAATCGATTTTGTGTAATTTTTCGTATCTGGCTTTGTCGTCGCTATAATACTAACTCTGAGGTATTGTAATATTGTAATTTAAAATAGTCTTGTTATGTATATCAGATCAAACCTAATGAGCAAAGACACAAACGCATTTTGTGACTGCTTTGTGCAAAAAGCTTACTGAATTAGAGTTGATAATTTATGTTGTATGACCGATTTTAACAAAGCTTGATGACGAATAACGCGTTTAATCTGTGTCAATGGATTTGTATAAAGGTTACAATAATAATTACCGAATTATTTTACTTCTAGACGTATCTATTTAAAATAAAAATAGCAAACCTTTCAATGTAGTATTCATAATCTTTTATCTTGATTTTCTGATTGCATTATCTTTTGTGCTTATCTTTTAGTACAATTACCGCCTGTTTCACAATCGACAAGTATAGCTTATTTGACAGATAAACTTAGCCCTTTCTCTTTCTGACACTTGAAAATAGACAAGGAGAGAGACATCTTCATGTGACAGATAAATTTACTTGTCGATTGTGAAACAGGCCCTTAATGTATTTATATGAATATGATTTAGTTTGATCCTAAGTTGCACCGCCACTACAATCTCTGCTTTGCCTAAAAGTTAATTGATAGATAAAGTTTGCCTTTTGTATATTAAGTGTATTATTTATGCAAAAATTAATTAAAAGACAGTAAAAATACTATAAATACTACATGTCAATCCTAAGGGTTTACTGGGCAAAGTTGTCAAAAGCACTACGAAAATACAAATTAAATAGTGCCTACCGCAATATATTGAAATCTAAAAAGATATAAGGGTTGACTTTTTGCCTTCATCGTTTTTGTGTAAACTTTCATTACTTCATTACTTTAGCATTGTTATCTTAATAACAATATTCGGAGGGAGTGCAACATAAATTTTCTAGTCTTGATATATCCGATCAACTCAGAGTGGGCAAAGTCACCAACCCATTCGTAGCTTCATTATATGAAAAATAAGATTTCAATGTATGTTTTATAACCGACTTTGACAAAACTGACTGAGAGGCTACGTGTTTACCGTGAATGTGTGAAGGTGACAACAATGAGGACTAAAATAATTACAGACAATTTTCTTTTCCATTACTTCTATACGTTCCTACACATTAGGTCTGGGAGACAGTAATATAGACGTTATAAATACAAAACTCTTGTAATAGCCGATACAATTTAAACGGGCAAAGTTACAATCCCATTCTGTAATCTTCATCAAAAAAGAAATGGAGAGAGATTGCCATAAATATGTTTCTTACCAACGTTGTCAAATCCCCGAAAAAGGCCAATGTATGTAATCTATAAGTAAATGGTTATGACTGAAAGTTACTAAAATAAGGAAACCGATCGCTACAATTTACTTTTTCATTACGTTCTATCTATAACTCATTAGATATCAGGAATATGTTAAGTGTACTATTGTCATATTAAAAAAGTGTACCTTGAACCGATATGAGATATTACAGTATTAACCAAAAGCGCAGAGATGGGCAAAGCTAGGTCCAACAGGCAAAGTTGACATGGTTTATAGTAGGTACATAATATTATTCTCAAAATCGCTTTACTAAGACCCCCCATGCACTATTAGGGTTTTTTTCAAATTTACCATTGAAATAAAAATTACCTGTACCACATAATTACTTCCATAATTACAAATATCAGACGACACAGAATGTACAAATCAGTACAACGACCTCTTTCTGTTATAAACACCAATAGTAGTCTACCAAATAATCTTTTACCTAAAAATGTTTCACATTCTTGACACTATAATTTTCGAATAGGTCGGCGGCGTGCCGACTTCAGAATACGGACACACTGCAGACTATACGTGACCGCAATAAATCGGTAAATCACTATTTCAAACCGAGGCTCATCTTTCTTTTTACAACACGAAATATGAAAAAAATTGTACTAATCAAAATACTATTGCTACTGAATACTAAGCACTTACCGTACTTACTAGCTACCTTACCTTAAATTCCAGCAGCCATAAATCGAAATGTAAGAAAGATAGCATTAAAATTTATTCTAAATAATTTTTGTTACCCAAAGTAATGACAGTCAAAAATATGTATCCGTTGTAACTCTTTGGCCCGCAAATATATACACATATTTTTGAAGTTAGCCAACTCGGGATTGAAGTTAGGTACCGATCAGTGAGTTATTTGGTATTGCAAGAATAATGATTAACTTTTTACGACAAATAAAAAAAAAAAAGTGTGCCTTGAACCAGTTTGGTGATATTTCAGTTGGCAAAGCTACATCCAAAGGGTAAAATTTCCACGTTTCACAATACTCTTCTGTTTCGTTTAGAAAATATTACTGGTTACGCGATACTGATAGTGTGGCTATAAGCAGTTGTATGTTTTGTTCTTAAAATTTATTATTAGTTGCTTTATACTCGTGACCGAAACAATTAGATGATAAGCTGAAATTTGCGCTGTGCCCGCGTGGGAGTTATATCACAGACCTTCTTATTTTATGTTAGCTGATTTTAGTATCGTAACATATGTTAACTTACCCTTTTTTCCAATATTGCTCTTTTTAAGTTTTGAAATACGTATATCATTTTTTTTTAATTTTCTTTGTATGCGTTACTAAAGTAATAAAAAAACGTTAATTTGTAGTCAAACATACGTCTCGAAAGCCATGGCGAAAAAAGTCAAATTCTACAACTTTGCCCACTTAACATATTAATGGCTCATATAGAGATAAAGAGTAGATATGGCCATTTATTTCAATTTTAAATTTTATTAAAAGGAAAAGTATGTTTAAACACTGGGCATATTTTTATTAAAACTGCTCTATTTTGAGTACCACTTTAATAAGTTTGGCACTGTAGACTTTATATAGCTCTAAAATAATGTTATATAGACTAAATATAGTCTTCTATCTGTACAGTGTTACTATATCAGATGAAACGGGCAAGGTTGCAAACCCATTTTGTCATTTCGTCATACAAAAGTCGACTAAAGGAAGGTTTCCAAATTTACGTTTTTTCATTAAAATTAACAAAGCCTAACATAAACCAATTCATACATTGTATGCTGTAAGAAGTTTGGATCAAAAATTAACACCGTGGGCAAATTGAGCCGCATTATGTTGCTCCTCCCGGTTGTCAATTTTGCCCATCAAAAAAACTTGGCAGGGGAGGGGTTGTACTTTTTTATTTACGTAAATAAGCTATTAGTTAAACTGAAACTAAAAACTGCTATGTTGGTATTTCAGAAATAAATTCAATCATAATAATATACTTTTTCCTTATAAAAGGTTTTTTAGTTGCATTAATAAAAACATTTGTTGTTTTTTCTTAAGCACAGTTAGACAGCCCTGACACCTACAAGCTGTTTGTATGAAGTGAAGTGGGCAAGTAAATTTGCCCACTACCATCTAGAAAAATCTATCATTATTAAGCAATGGATATTATGATAGAAAGACAATTTCACCCTTAAATGATTACTCGTTCTTAAATAAAAATGCTATAAGAGCTATAGTTCAGCAAATAATGGGTGTGGGCAAACATGGACGAAGTGTAAGTTTGCCCGGCATGAAAATCTTAAATTGCTTGAAATTTTATACAAGTAAGATTGAATTAACAATGGCAACGCAATTCTATAATTAGAAAGGCCACCCCTAAAATGTTTTTTTTTTGAGAAACCTTTAATATTTTAAAAAAATTGGGCTAACTTGAACCTTTTCACGGTACCTACTAGATAATCCCTCAGTTAAAAAGCTTTTCGTTCTTCAAATTTAATTCTGAAAATCAAAAATTCCATTTAAAGTATTTAGTCGCGTAATGGCTCCTATCATTACATATTAGACGACACAGGATGTACACATCGACACGACAATCTATTTCTGTAATAAACATCAACGGCAGTCACTTAAATAATGATTAAGGTACCGAAAAAAATATTCACATTCTTAACATTCTATAGTTTTCGAATAGGTACGCCGCCGACGTCAGAATACGGACTCACTGCAGACTGTACGCGACCGCAATAAATCAGAAAATCATTATTTCAAACCGACGCTCTTCTTTCTTCTTACGGCACCAAACATCGAGAAATATACGCTAATATACTATTTCTACTGAATAATAACCACTTACCTGAAATTACAGCAACGTAGACCAGGAAAACTCGAATTTTCGACGCTTTTCGTAGGAAGCTGCCAGTGAGATGCTCCGCCCGAACACACTGCTACGAAAAAGCTCTGCTTGCGAGACAGGGGGAGTTTGACTGCTTCATCTATTGAGCGGGCTCGCCAGCACCATCTGTTGGCGGATAGATGTACTACGAGCATTAAAGCTCAGCGGCTGCTGCCAAAAACGTAAACTGCTAACAGATTTTTGTTGGGTAAAACCGTTGGTATTTGGATTTTAACTATTCGGGATACTTAATTTTCTTTTAGCAGTATCCGTGGTACACAATTCTGATAAGACGTTTCTCTTACAAGTTTTTTTTCTTGTGTAGCTCTCATATACTTAGCGCCATCTGTATGAAATTACGTAAAACACTCAGGCTTCGCATTTGTTTGGTTGTAGAACTTGTTCTTGTGTTATCCCCGTTGTAGTTTGAATTATGAGCACTAGAGGGCGGCAAAGAGAGATTTGGTTTAGCGTACAAACAAGCTTGGTAACGCTTGTTTCGTAGAATGGCGGACTACTTAAGTAGTTCGCATGATATACGAAAGAGGGCAGTGTATTTTTCAGTCTAACCCCCTTAGTTACGAACGTGGAATAAGCTTGGAATAGTTTATGCCATGCTTTGTCCTCATCTGTAATTGTGACATTTGCATCTGACAGAAAGTGACAAAGCATGGCATAAACTATTCCAAGCTTATTTCACGTTCATAAGTAAGGGGGTAAGTCTAAATTGAATTGCTTTGTTCGTCGTAAACATAAAAAGCATCAGGTATTTCAAGTTTTTCTAATACTTAAATATTTTAATGCAGGGTTCATACGTTGAAAAATTCGTCAAGGCGTCATTTGATTTTCACTTTCTCAGAGTGTATTAAAAAAGTTAGCGTAAGTACTTTTAAATTTTGCTTATAAAATTACTAAGTTGTTTATTTAAAATATAATTAATATTTGCTCTGTTTTAACTAAGGCTAGCTATTCTAGCTAGAGTGAGAAAGTATCTAGGCAGATAGGTACTACGCGACCAAGAATGGTTGTCAGCTAAAAATGCAATTGGACATTAACATCCGTACTTATAGACAAGAAAAGTAATTACTTAAGCAAAAGTAACGCCTTTAGAAACGATTTTTATATGACTTTTGACATATACTCAACTCGCACTGCAAAAAATCAACTAAAGTATACATATTTATTCAGCGGTTGTATCCTGTATTAACAAATATGCCACTTTTTTATGACGTTTAATTTTGACAAATGGATCCCATTGCCAAATCCGCATCGGCAACTAATATTTCAAATATAAATACCTACTTTAATTTAAAGTACAATAACTCTTAATACTTACTGGGATCTTATCGCTGTGTCAAAACATTGTCCCATGCTGCTACGCATTGTTGCAGCGTAAACATGCGAAGAAAGATCACTGTACAAATTTAGGCCTGATTTTTTTATCGTCATATAAAATTATGGGTTGTACACTGTTTTACAGAAACTCATTTCATAGAAAGCTAATTTCTGCTGTAACATTCTGTTGTCAGATTATGTTTTGGTGGTCACAGGTCTAAACCTAACCTACGTAACTCATGCTTAAGATAATCTGAAAACATTAAGGGTTCAGCAGAAATTAGCTTTCTATGAAATGAAAATTCTGCGAAGTGATACATTCTAGCAAAAGGAGTTTGAAAGAGACTTCCGCTTGTAATTTGTAACTTGTAGCTTCTTGAAACGGACCTCTGATGGTAAGTGGAATCAGAGACCCATAGACATTTAAATTATCTAGACCTAAAGCGTTTCCAACTTAGATGGAATGCATCTTTCACCAGTTGTCTTATTCCCACACCGGAACACAACATTGCGAACACTGGCATGGCTATAGGTGATGGGTGAGATGGTGGCAGCGATCCGGACGGATCCTGCACGAGGTCTTACCACCACAAAAAAAATGCCTTTTAAAGGAGTAACCACATCGTCCGTTTTCTTTCACTAGAGGTACTAGGGTCATAGAAATACGCAAAGGTAAATCATAACTTAGATGGAATGCATCTTTCACCAGTTGTCTAATCCCCACACCGGAACACAACATTGCGAACACTGGCATGGCTATAGGTTGATGGGTGAGATGGTGGCGGCGAACCGGACGGATCCTGCACGAGGACCACCACTAAAAAATTGCCTTTTAAAGGAGTAACCACATCGTTCAACATCCGTTTTCTTTCACTAGAGGTACTAGGGTCACAGAAATACGCACAGGTAAACCATCTTCCCCGCTCTTCGCCATGGCCATTGAAAAATGATCTCCGCCACCGAACACTCCTTAGTGCAGGTATCGCCGTCCGGCTCACAATCGGACGGACAGCGCAACATTAATAATATTAGTCACACGGTGTCGCGAAACTTGTGTTTTTGGTCTCCTTAAATCCTGTACGGATTTCATTTTAGATTTACGTAAGCTTGTACTATTTATCTATTCTGTGGTAGGGCAAAAATCTTAAAGAATTCGCTCGTCTACATAGATTTACTGCTAAGAGGATATGCGGGCGGAGTTTGGTCCATACCAGTCCATACAAATGTATTCCCCTGTTTCTTTTGTATTGATAATAACATCAATACCTTTAAGTTGCCTTTTCTCATTGTTTCATAGAGCTTCTTTTTTTTCTATTATTTAATTTTAACGGTAATTGTTACTGGTCCAAAAACAGTTAAAGCTTGCGACAAATTTTAATGTATGCACAGTGAATTAAAATGTGTGTAGTATAATCATTTTAAATTAAATAAGTAATTTTCAAAAAGTAAACGGGAATGTTTTGTCTTTTACTATTTTTCAAGCACTTGATGATACTGTTCGTAATAAGTTACTCTGTTTTTTGCTCTCCAGTGTGTACATTAACGTGTAGAAATTATTTAGTTAGAAGTTAGAAATTACCAAAATACTTTCCCATTTTGGCTTAACTCGTGACATTTCTGACGAGATCCAACCGAAATTCCGTATACGTATATATTTCAACATAATTAATACATCGAACTGACACGGAAATGAAAAACAGTCCGGTTACATCCGTTTTGCCACCCATTGGATTGTATCAAAACTGTATAAAAGCAAAATATTCTGACAGAATGATTGATGGACCCAGCCTCCGATAGGCAGCTCGACCTACAAACTAAGGCAACCTTCATTTTTCGGTACTCCTTTTGTTAGGCACGTGGTGCTGGGGGCTCCCCTCGCAGGTTTGGCTGTCAAGTCATCGCTCCGGCATCATTTATCATCGCTCAATACTGCTCTGAACCAGGGCGTCTTGCTGGCGCTTACACATTTGAAAGAATAGTTGTGGAAAGATCTAATGCTACCGTTCATATTTCGGAATCACAGAATCACTGTAGCTCTATATTGAAGACGCTTGCGGCTTTATTAAAGGTTGGTAAATGATATTGCTGTTGGATCGTTGTAAGGGACGCTTTGGCCGCAAGGACTCTGAGGCTTGCGATGTAAATTGACGTAAGTAAAGTGAAACTCGTGTTTATCTCCATAATTTATTTCATCTTCATCAATTTTTCAAATTTGATACATTTTTATCCATACAATACAATAATTTAAATGAATAAGTAGCATACTTCACTAGAGCTCTCATTTAAAATTGGAATGAACGATAAACATATTCGTATTTAATTAAAAGGAAATAACACAACTATAATAATGATGGTGAAGTTTGAAAATGATAGATATATAGAAACAATTCGTAGATGTAGAAAACGTAAAAGGCCACTTGCTATTGCACATACACTCATACCAAAGCCAACGTAAACGATACGATCATGATAATATGAATTTGAACATTTCTCGATTCCGTTACGCTAAGACGTATCTAATATTTACAAACAATAAATAAAGCAACTAATGAACTAGTCAAAAGTGAATGAAATAAGAATTTTTCAAACATTCTTTCTGAATTTAACCAAATAAACAACTCAAGTCGCACTGTTTCACTTAAGAATAAAATTTAACAAAATATCACAGTTGACCACGACAATCCTTATTAACATGTGATTAAAGACCATAATGCGATAACGAAACTCAATAATCGCAAAACTTATATAAAGAAGAATGAAAACAACATGGATTACTTCAGGAAGAAATGATAGAACCGTTAATTACTAAGATATTAAGTACATTTTACAAATACGACATTAAAGTTTTAAAGTACGAAATAGAGTCAATTGAAATGTTATAATTGGTATCGCTTGTGGAAACTTTAAAAACCCCTAATCGTAATCTAAATAAATTTATTAGGTATCGTTATTAGTATTTATATCATGATAAATACTTTAATTATTTACAACTAAATGACAGGAACATAAAACAGTTCTTCGGGAAGTTTACTGAAATATATTAAACTTTTCACCATACCTATTAAAACATTACGTATATACAATTAAAGAAGGAATATCTACCTATTCACAATTTCTATATTACTGAGCTTATAATTATTTCTAATTAAGTTCACAGCGCTTTTACAAGCCCTCTCTAATTTAAAATGTATTTATATCTGGTACTAGACGAAATTATTTTTAGCACGACCTAAATAATTTTGATAGTACAATCCTTTTGTGTCACTTATGTCGTTTAATGCTATCCCTGTACAATTCCGAATTTGTTATCTCCATGGTCGATGTCTCCTGACCAAGCCGCTTTGCCGTCCGGGGTGAGTGTAGCGCGACCCTGCCCACACGCCTGGGTTTGAGGTTAAACCATCACCACGCACAATTCGGCTTTCGGTTGTCTTTAGGAATAACATACAATTCGAATCATATGCAGCTTATGACTAGGTAAATTTCTTTCTACATCAAATTTAACACTATTTCGCCGTCTGCCAAAAGTGCACACGTATCAATATTACACTTGAAACAGAATGTACAGCAGACATAGAATATTTAATTAGCATCAATACTTGACCACTTATTAACTTAACAAATTCAAGACCAGTAGATTTGTATTGTACATCTGCTAAATACTTACGATATTCCAACGCTTTATTTAGAAATACTTTAAGTTTGTATGCACATTATATTTGTATCACTGCAATCCACCTGAATTCACATATCTTGAAGCACACACCACTTTATAGCGTCACTGATAACGTCACAACAATTTAACAAATTAAGCTATCAGGGGGAAATTTTTCGAACAGCGAATAACTGACCCAGTCTGGTTGCTGTAGAACCGACTGCTGCTCCTCAGATCAGCATGGTAGCACAGCAACCCCGCAGTACCGCGGACGACTGTTTACCTTAATAAATCAGTTATCCGCTGTTCGAAAAATTCCACTGATCCTATGCGGACAGATGCGCGAACTGGCTCGGGTGTAGGTCGAACTGGTAGGGGTGGCCGTAAGGATTCATATGGTACGGCACTATGTTCATGGAAGCCATCTTGTGCTCCTTCTTCCACTTCATGCGCCGGTTCTGGAACCAGATCTTGATCTGCCGCTCCGTGAGGCAGAGCGCGTGCGCGATCTCGATCCGTCTCCTCCGCGTCAGGTACCGGTTGAAGTGGAACTCCTTCTCCAGCTCGAGGGTCTGGTACCGCGTGTACGACGTCCTCTGTCGCTTCGTCTCCCCGTTGGCGTTCACCGTACCTGTAAATGAAGACAACAAAGTGTTAAAGAGTGATAGCCGACGGATGATTGAGTGGTGCTCGTTACATAAGTTCGTTAAGTATTATTCTGGTCACAAAACGCGAGGCACGTTAATATTTAGAACTGAATGTCCGTCTGAGAGCCAATGAATAGTTGGCTCGATCGGCCCGCGCCTGCCACGCTTGCTCGATTGTGATGTACGCTCGCGGCAGCTTGCTCGATTCAAAGCGAGATTTCTATTGAGAAATCCGAACACTATTGTGCAATTAATTTAAATTTATTTCCCCGGGCTGTCATGTTTCTCTTAATTTATATCGCGCGTGTTACTAAACCTTTTTCTAATATCAGATTTGGCACTTGTTTAGGTGGCACGTGAATGTTTCTTAATGAAAGGGAATGATTCAGGAAGCTGTGACAGTTTTAAGCTCTTGCGACGTAGGATCCTATCGCATTTCTTCGATTTTCTATTTTCAAAAAAACATATTATTTCCACGCAAATACTTAATACTCTTCTTAACAGGGTGTTTTACTATAAATACTACGGTTCGTATCACAATGTGAACCTTTTGCACCGCGACAAGTAAAACGCGCCGATTGTCATATTTCGTCGCGTCGTCGATAAGTTGGTGTTGTTGCCGGTCTCGGCGACATCCCACCGATATCAAAGCAGTCGCAGCGGCACGCCGAGTCATGGGTCGCATACTGCACCTGTCACGCGGCGTCGCCCGCCGGCCCACCACTTGGTCCGGCTTGGACGGACGCCAGTGCCTTGATCGATACACAACTCGTCTCGGGTGTGTCCACCGAATTAAACCGAGTCATTTGTTATTTTTCATCAACTAGACCGCAACGCTAATGAGTTAGATATATCGCTTAAAACAATAAAACCGTACGATGACGCGCTAAAAAATGTCTCGCCCGCGCATGATTTTTGCAAAGCTTCTGCAAAAGGATGCATCCTTTTACAGATATGAGAGTGTTTAAAAATTAATAGCGGGATTTGGTTAATAGAGAAAAAGTAGTAATAAATTCAGCTGGTGCGTCGGATACCTCCTTATTCCGAGCGAGATGTCAGCCCCGTGTCAATAAAGATGTTTAAAGAAAGTATAAATATGCGATGCGGACGACGTCGTCCTCAGCGAGGCAACAAGTGAAGACGCGGCAAAAACCCTACTCGATTGATATGTTAGTGACAGCCTGATGCACAAACAACTGAGTGACAGTATTATTTTAACATAATCCTTGTTCAGAATCGAAACGAATGGATGCAATACGGGGACATTGAATTTCAATTCGAACTCAAATATGGTGATATGGTTTAAACGCTTACATTAGGCATGTCATTTGAATATCTATTCTCTTTGGTTCAAGTGAATACATCCGGAGTCTGGGATGAAATAATGCCAATCGGAGACTGCAATCTTGACAATTTGTCTTTGTTTCTTCAAAATTGGCAACATGACGTAAATGACTTATGACTATTTCATAAACGTAGATGCCTAAAGCTAACCTATCAATGCCACCGATAATATTAAAGAGACAAAAAACCCTGGTTTGATTACATATTTGCTGCTCTCGTGTGATTTGTCTCGTTACAGATATATATGAAGTTTTTGTCGTTTTTAGCATATCAACATGTCCGATAGATGACGCCATTTATTTTGATTCCTTGATATCATTTTGAGAGACAATCTCTCCCACTAGTATATTGATAGTGTAAGTAGATACAGGCTCAACTTGCGAATATATGTATATATGGGTAAAGGCGTCTTTTCCTTATTCTTTATCTAATCGTATGTAAATTACTTCAAGGAAAAGTAGTGTAATACCTAAGACAAGTGATAACTTAAAAAAAGATGTATGTTAGGCGTTAGTGAGCTATCAGCTTGTTCCAACAGCGGTTTCGGTTTATCAATAATTATTCAATCCATCGTATGCAGTAATACGAGTAGTTAATAAAATAATTATGATTAATATTCAGAATGAGCCCTTATAAATCTCTTTTTGAGATCATCCAATTCGAGAAATGCTCCGAGAGTGAGACGAATAGAAGACTCCCGGGTTAGCTAAGTTCTCAGCACTTACGGCGTTCGGAGTTCTTTACCAATGGTTTTTTTTCTCACTATATCCTCAATTCCTCATGCGTTAATGTTTCTAACTTTATTTTGGATTATAAAACACAAATAACAGAAATATGTAAGGTAGCTCAGTCTACAAATAAAAGGTGTTAACTATTTCAGTTACTTAACACACCTTACTGCGGAATCCAACTCCAAAAACAGTTCACACTTGGTCGCCTTTTAAGTAATTCTAGGTCACAGACCATTGATATTCCGTCTGGATCTAGACATATTGCATGGTCAAATTTAAACGAATGACGCGACATTTACTATGGATGAGCTACATTTAAAATCTAAAACAGTTCTGTCTGACTACAAATTTTACCAGCACATTTTGCATTTAAAAATTGTGTGCATTGCCTAAAATTTTCCACCAGCTCATCCCAACATCTTGCTTTTTGCTGGTAAAGTGGTTGCTTAAAATAGTTATATCACGGATGAAAAATCAACGAGGCTATTTGGATGGTTAGAATATTTTTCCTATCAAGCAGTTTATCCCTCCGTCAACATTGGTACATAAATAACTGGGACTCCAGATACGCCAACATAAAAATGTTGTACGATAAAACATCAAAGACGACGTGACTAATGACATCTAGATGAAAACAGAATACATGTAATAAAAGTGACATATAATCGTTTTTATTTGCGGCTATACATCGCGTAAACGTTAACTATATCGTTTTTTGAATAATAAATAAAATAAATGGCGCCTGAATAGACTTTAAGAGTTTTTTTATTTTTTTTAAATACCTGATCTTGGTTTTAAGAATAAAATGATGTAATCAGGTAATCACTCAACAATTTCGTCAGCTCTGCGTTTCCTTGTGCATATTAAATCATATAAAGTAAAAATATGACAGTTTTACTTTTAAGCATGCCGATTATGTTGTTTCTTCATATATTTCATCACTTTACATTAAAATTTGGTCAAAGGGGACATACTTTTCAAAAAAGTAACCGCAATCTTGCCACGTTTTTTCCTCATTGCAACCATACGTGTTTCCAAAGACGTGAAATATTTATGCTTCTACCGAAGAAGATCCCAAAAAAACGGGTAACAGAATATGTAAAGATGCCAGTAGGCATCAAGTGAATGTTGCTAGGCCAGACGTCAGCCTGGCTGGCCTACAGGTTACCGAACGAATTGACAAGCAGCCAGTGCGAATCAGCATATTCTAAAAAACACATTAATCAAAGGTGGCGGGTGAATTTTAGAACCAGACTTAACATCAAACGTGGGTGTTGAGGCTTTGTTTCGTGGGCGAAAAAACCATTTGTATTCTTCTATACCTATCTTTATTGTTTAATAAGGCAGTAAAAATGGGTGATTGTTCCTGCAAGCAGCTTCAAACTTCAGGGCCAATGCCAAATCATTGTAGAGTATTAAGAGGCCGTATACGAAATTTTGCCAGTTTTGCTTATTTTCGTGATTTTACAGTTTAAATACTGCTTTTTTATAAGTTTTAATGCACATTATGATATATCATTTCAGTTATGATCGAATAAATGAGTTACGAATAAATGAGCTACTTTTTTATCTTGAGAATTCGGGAAAATTCGGGATTTAGGTAATATTGCTATTTAATTTTTAATTTTTGGGTGTTTTTAAGGCAATGGATTGATTTTGAACTGAAGTTTCTATAAAGTTAAACCAAGTTCATAATTTGTTTACACAAAAAAAAAATGAAGGTGGTAAAAAGTAATTCATACATTTTTTAGACAACTTTTACAGCAATCAATTGCTATTTTTTCATACCTTTAAGACGTCAAAAAGATTCGTGAATATGCAATATTCTAAACCTCTTACAGCAAAACTCACGAAACAGTCGCCGGTTTCAGGTCAAACTAAATAATAATCAAAATTAAATAATAAAAACAAAAAAGTATTTCATACATTCGTTGAAAATCGAAATTATCTTTCGTGTTGCGCATTAAAATTTGTAGAAGTAAAGTACTTCAACAGTAAAATCACGTCTGTAAAATCACAAAAATCAGCGAAATCGGCAAATTTCGTGTACGGCCTCTTAAGAAAAAAGTGGAAACCACTCCACCAACAAGGGCGTAGCGTAAGTACAAACTAAGTTAACTCTTTTGAAATGTACAACTGTTAATACCTGGGTCATACACAGATTTAAGTTACCGTATTTCCTGTGGACACACCGAAAGTTAACGTTTTTAAGGCCTAATTTTCTGGCTAAGCCCATTCCCGCAAAAACACCGTCAGGACTGCTTTAGACCTACCATATAAAAACATAACTTATATACACCCAAGCTCTTAACTATTAACCACAGGAGTGACAACTTTTGTTTTTAAGAGTGTATATGACCCACCTATCTTAAACTTTGCAATTGTCGTCTCATTGTGTCAACCTATATGACGATACGTTAACGTAGTTGGGAGTGACCCTGCTTTCGAAGCCAGCGGTTCTGTGTTCTAATCCCGGTGCGCAGATATTTGTGTGATGAGCGCGAATATTTGTTCCTGAGTCTTGGATGTTTTCTATCTATTTCTCTATATAAGTATGTTTGTCATTGTCTAGTACCCATAGTATGTGCAAGCCTAGAGCTTATTTTTGGACTAGGTCAATTTGTGTGAGATTGATCCCTGATATTTATTTATTTATATCATACCATTTTTATAAAGCTGTTACGCCTCAAGTGCAGTATATTTGCAAATTAATAAATATCAGTTAATTCGAAGACTCTTGTTAAATTGTCTTTCTTGTGTTTGGTTCATCAGGTTAGTGTTTTTTTGCAACAAATTTAGCAACAATGTGTCCGGTATTTTAACGGCACTATCAAGTTCACCTGCAGACCCAGTCCGTGTCTCGTGACCGTCCGTCACCATCACATGTCGCCTAGCATTCCACCGCGACAGGCACAAGGTGGTCAGCGATATGAGAATTCAAACAGACCTTAAACAAACTTAACAATACTGTCCACGACCATACCAAATCGACAATTTCCAACTCTATGTGTTCATACTAATAATGCGTCGGTTGTAGATGGAACGCAAAACAAACCGGTATTTTTTGACAATTGTATCTATCATCTCACTGATTTATTACTTCTGTAGTATCAATATAAGATTATTTTTACGTTTCTGTCATACGGTATTGACATTATTTTGCAGTTATTGATTGTTTATACACGCGTTGTTGATACTTACTTACAAGCTCAGTTTTGCATCAAGTTTGCGAGATTTAGACGTGATTCTTTTGGGTTTAGGTGTATTTTGGAATGGTTGGTTTATTGCAGGATTGCTGCTTTGTAGCTAATTATTTTGTGTCACCTATCGCGGGTGTTATTTTTCAAGCGCTATTTGGTTGAAGGGGGTTTCGTTTGAGGTATGCTTCTACCGCGGTATCTCAGCAGGCTATCACTTCAATGTGTCAAGCCGCGGTGCCTTTACGCTTATCTTTTGGTGCAGGTTGGTTGGGTTGTAATTTATAAGCATTTTTCACCAGACTGAAACTTAAACTCAAAGTCAAGTGTTGGTGTCTTATTCTATAGACAATTTTTGTATATGGTTTAAGTCTCCTAAATTCAAGTAGTACCGGTGGTCCTAAAATTCATCAGTCCCAAATATTTCACCCTACTGTTTGCCCGCCACTTCATCTGCAAAAAACTTATAACAACCACAAAAAAATGCAGTAAAAATTGTGGACTATGCGCCTAATTTCAATGAAGTCCCTGCAAATATTTGTGAGTTATTGTAGACAAACATCCAATAATCTTAACATACAAACATCCTGATTGGGTCATACACACTCTTAAAAACAAAAGTTGTCTCTCCTGTGGCCAATAGTTAAAAGCTTGTGTGCATAAGTATAAGTTATGTTTTTATATGATAGGTCTAAAGCAGTCCTGAAAGAATGGGCTTAGCCAGAAAATTAGGCCTTAAAAACGTTAACTTTCGGTGTGTCCACAGGAAAGACGGTAACCTAAATCTGTGACATAAGTAGAATCCAAACTACCGAGATCGCTGGCATGACGTAAACTTTAAAAATGTGCATTAAAGAACGAGTTTAAAATAATTTTAAAATCTATGGCTGTGCCGAAGTGAGGGGTACGTGTATGCTATAAATAAAGCCATCAACATAATGTACTAGATCGTGTTTACTTTCCTTAAAACATATTATCTTGTTGCGCTTATTATTTGGTTCGTTACCCCTTATTAACTTCCACAAAAACTAATGTAATTGCACATCAGCTCCAAATCTTGAATAAACATCTTAAATTTAATATAACCATGAAAGGATGAAAAATAATCCAATTTGCGCTGCGCTTGGGCATCCATAAAAGAGCCGAAGATGGCCGATTGGAAACCGAGCGCGCACGAAGCGAGCAAGATTGGATTTCTCACGTTCATACTAATCACGACGTGGAAATATTAACACATTTGGTGCCTATGATAGCCATTTTGTACGTGATTGGAACACGCCAGGTGTGTCGTTGGTTTTGAATGTCCAAAGGACTCTAATGTCTCGTACAAATTTACATAACACGCTATAAATCCGCGCAAGCGCTCGGCGCCGTTGATCAATTCTTATTGGAGCTTTTTTGATGGTCTATTTTGATCTCCGTCTCAATCCGACTCATGTTCTATTTTGCTTAACAATAATACCGCTGGAAGTTATTGTGTGGCTGGAATAAGCAGTTATTTAGTGGTATTGTTTTATAAGTACTTGCTACGATGGAGATTTTAGCATTAAACTATTAATATCTTGAATTGTGGGTACTGGTGACACAAGATGGTAGGTGAGTGCTAAAAGTGGTAACTCATCACTTCATCAAATTTCACTTCATCGAATGTATCATTTTATCGAACGCTATTTTCTGCTGAAACCATAATGTTTTCAGGGTATCTTACACATTAATTACGTAGGTTAGGTTATGTTACATGTTTAAGATACCCTGAAAACATTAGGATTTCAGCAGAATATAGCGTTCGATGAAATGATACATTCGATGAAAGGTGTTTCGATGAAATGATAGACGCCCGGTTAAAGTAAATAAGCTTGGTCTTTCAGTATTCGTCTGGTTCTCATGTTACATGTATCAAGAATTGTCGTATGTAGTAAGATCTGTCAAAATTAGGATCATGTCTGAAAGTGTAATCCAAAACTCAAAAGACGGAAAAACAAGATTTTTAATAGAAAAATTACTGAAAACGCCATGTGTTAATTCCGGACAGGACTCTGATACACTTCCTATCAACAGAATTGCTTTAGTTATTACGTACAGAATGAACCCCATATGGAGTCATTGGTATCAAAACAATCTCTGGTAGGCTAGGTAATCCGCTGGTAATTGCCCTTGCGCATGGAAACCTGTTTTATCTATTTGACGAATCGCCTGCGCACTCTGGAGCTACCTCGATCTTGGATGGTCACACACCGAATGTAGTGTATACTAACTTAAAAGCAGAGGTGGATTGATAAAATGAAGGAGCTGTTACATTTTCCTCGTTTTTGATGCTCTTGACTTGGTTAAGAGTTTGCTTTTTGAATTGAGAAAATTGGCATTATTGTTTTTAAAGTATTATTTATAATGATTCTGCCTTTTATTAAAATTATCAATGATGACATTATGTACGACTATAGTATTATAAATATAAATCTTCCTCTTGAATCACTCTATTTAAAAAATCCACGTAAAAATCCGTATATAGGGACAGACAGACAGAGGGAAGCGACTTTGTTTTATACTATGTAGTGATTAGATCACGGGCGCTTAAAATAAATTACGGAATTTAAAATAATGAACAACATATCACATCTTTTGATTTCACACTATCGGCGAATACCATTGAACTCTCGAAGTGGCCATAGTACCTTGTAAATGCGCGTTTCTTAGAAAGTGTGATAGACGTGATAGTTAAGGACTAAAATTAAGAAACGTTATCTTTTCCGCTGAGTTACGAAAATCATATTGTGAGATTTATTGAATTTGGCATACTGCTAAGTGGCGTTTGGCGGAGTAGTATACAACAGAGTACAACTAATTTTAGTGGTGGTAGGACCCTGTGCAGGGTCCGCCCGGATCGCTACCACCACCTTATCCATTAATCACCCGCCAAGCAACAGTGTTTGCGTTGTTGTGCTCTGGTGTGGGGATAAGACAACCGGTGAAATTACTAGCATAGAGGCATTCCATCTTAGTCCTTAGGGTTGGCAACACGTTTGAGGTCTTAGGATTATAGTCTTGAGGATTCTAATAGTTATGGGTCTCAGATTCCACTTACCATCAGGTGGCCTGAGAGCTTGTGTGCCTTCTCCTTAACATAAAAAAAAATCGTAACTCAGCGGAAAAGTAAACGTTTCTTAATTTTAGTCCTTAACTAGGTACAAACTTTTTAAGAAATGCCCAAATACGGTAGCATACATCCTTGATTATATACTGTCACCGCGTTACAAATTCTCGAACCCTGCAAGGCGCTTGAAGAGAATGTCGTCCTCAAAGAAGATGGACTAGATCCCGCGTCGCATGCGCAGGATAACCGCACCTAATCCATAGTTTATTTTGCTTTAGCAGTAACCAGCTAACCAGTACTTAAACAACGATTACCTACCGGTTATTTATACGGAGTCACAAACGCGAGGAACGGGGAAACGGCTGATAAGGTCAATTGTGATTTATCTCGCGTCCAACTTGACGTTTGTAATTTTAGTTGCGCTGTAAGATTGTATAATGTGGACAAATATGGCTCGGAGGTTTTAAATTGTGAAAGGCTTTTTAAATACACATCTTGCTATTTTTAATGGTTGTTGAGATGCATTATATAATTTAATTTAGTATTTTGGACTCGTAAAACATTTCGCGACCAAATGAAAAAACGGAATCCTTATAGGTTTACTCATGTGTCTGTTGTTCTTCATAGTCAATTTGCTGCGGATCTACTGGGCGATTAAGTTGAAATTTTGTATTCATGTGAATATCTGTGACCCAAACACAGACGTGAACTAATTAATCTTAATTATGGAGGTAGTTTTTGGGTGGTAAATGTGAAAATAAAAAAGTACAAACCGTACCATGTGACATATTGAAGGAAAGTGCTTCTTATACGGATCTCGAATATATTTTAATTTTAATTTTAAAATAAATAGTTTTAAAGTTATTTAAGTAAATAGATGAAAACAGACCATCCAGTCCTTATCTCCAAAATTACCAAGCAAAAAAAAACTGAAATAAGTTCTTTAGCTATTTAACAGGATAACCTATATGAAGTCTATGGTACTTAAAGTAACATAGGATTTTTTTCAAAACTTACAGAACCCCCTCCACGCGAGTTTAACTCGCCGGTTTTATTACATCATATGAATGGCTCAGCAGTTGTTAAATGAACAAAGCAACATTATGTATTACACTAAAGACGATGTAATAATCTCCCATTATGAGTACCAAAACAAAACACCCGTTCATTTTTTTTATGGAAATCGTTACCCTGGCCCGGGTGTTAAAAATATCGCGCAGTAAATAATGCCGTATATCAAACTTAATAACACACGCCCATCGCAATTCCTCATGTGCGGAAAGCTAATTGAAAATTAAACTCATCGTAAATCTTTAATTATAGAAGCGATCATTTCAGTTTCATTCGGTTCAGTTAGGAATGTTTATGGTTTGCTGACTCCATGTTGTAATTCCTAATGTTTCGGGCCACACCTCAGTCGGCGCAAACCGTCAAACATCTTCCGTTTCATGTTATTTATTGCTTTTATCTCGACCACCGTCGCGGCCAGTGCACAAACAAACGACATCAACAATAAGACAAATCGACCGATTACCTGCGGCATGTCCGGACCACGCGAGTCCCTAATTTTAAAGTTGCTCATTATTAAACACTTTTGAAAAGTAAGAGCATAATAATCTAGTCTCAATAGGCGCATTAGCAGATTAATTACTGTGACATTTTTAAAGAAAGACTTTCGTCTTTCTTTGGGATGTGACAATGGACGGGATTTCGGTGTGACTTCGTGAAATATTGTCCTCTATTCGAATGCAGGCTGACCTTGCGCTGCACGCAACCCAGGGTTTTGCAACATTTGGTAATTTTCGCACAACAGTGATTTATACAGTCTGCGGACGCCCTTTGTTGTATTTTTCAAGAAACACCACTTGCGGTGAATTTGTAACAGGGTTGAAAGAAAAATGTTAACAATGTTGAACACTTTTAGTTTTAAATAGTTCATGAACAAAGGGAACATTAGTAAATGGCTGCGGTACAAAAGAGTATACTTTTTGCTGTGTAAATGTATTTGCAAAGTAGAGCTATAAGCCACAATGGTACATTAATAGATCATGATATCATAGTTGAACGTAATCGCTGGTTTAGATCGTGAGGTAATTGAAAACAAAACGCGCCTACTAACATTAAATACTATTATCATTATGAACATGATGATAACACAAAAAAACTCAACTAAGTAAATACACAGTGGTTCATCAATAAAAAATAATCTGACAAAAAATAATAACATCGCAAATTTCAAAAGTCTAATTCTAAAAATATTTAAATGAACTAAAACAATGTCGGCGCGTAACAGTCTGACGGTTAGCAATTAAAACCATTAATCTAAGCCTAGATACCGCAGCCGCGACCGCCGAAAGAAATCTCCATACAAAACATAATACGGACGCGTTGAACGATTTATTCGACGACCCGTGGCCCGCAGCTCCTTATTGTATATTATTGTAGTGACACCGACTAATTCAGTGGTCGACTGATGAGCCAACTGCGGGGAAAGATGGTTAATGTTTAGAGATTGTTCTATTAAATTAACTGCGAGTTCCTCATTCAGTTACTTTGTAAGCCGCGGTGGCTGTTCTTTAAATTAGGAGAATTTCAGTGTATGTTATTTTCTTTTAGTTGATCTTGGTCACTTTTATCACCAACTTTTATTGCAAGATGATGATTTCATTTTTAAAGCAGTTAATTGGAAAACTAGAGAAGGAAATAACTACATGATAAATCTTAACAGTAAGTTCTACAAGCAAGAGTGAATAATCAATAACATTGTACCCATCAAATATTTAATTACTTAACCGACTTGCAATAAATAACGTTCTATCTACAATTAATACTCTGGTTACAAATTGGTAGTAGTTTAAAGGAGCTTTTCATCTTAGTCCTCTGTCTCGAACTAACGGGTGCGCGTGAGTTGTCAGTGCCGACAGCTGGCAGGCGCGTACGCTGTCACTGGTGTCAAGGCGTTTAGAAAATAGGATTCTCGGTATATCTTAAAGTGGGCATTGTGAAAGTGGTAAATCGTGTAAATAAGGACTATTCCTTATTTACACGATTTAAGTAAAATATTATTTCAAGAACACCCTGAGTAAGTTGCATTTGTGTTAAAGCGAATAAAAGTAATAGCTTAAGTTAACCTACATTTCTTGTCAAAGGGCATAAGCATTGGCATATTAATAATAAAATGTCAATGGCCTTTAATCTCTGATTACCAATAAAATAATCCAACTACAAGATGGTTACGTTGTTAAGTACTACTTATAAATGGTTTCGTCTCTGTAAATTTGTAGGTTTTGCTTTACGGCAGTAAACGAAAATAAAACCTGTCTATAAATAATAAAAACAATAGTGCTGAGTATTTTCGCTGTAACCGTTGTGCAATAACTGAAAAAGAAGAAATTAGTACCAATTATGTACTTTTTCTACTATAAAACACTATTCAGCACAAACACCAGTGTCTGTCAAACATATTACTAAAAACTGTTTAATGTTAAATCCACAGCATGTTTTTACCAATTAAAACATCAGTCTATTTACAGCGTGATCACAAAACGCGGGAAACGCTCGTCTGACGAGAGCTCTTGAAAGCTCATGACATTTCAAAACAAACGTCGACGTCAGCGCTCGATGTTTCAATGTTTTGACTGGCCAAATCGCGGCGTAAACCACCGGGCACTAAATAATCTGTTTTAAGTCTGATGAGCTCTTCATAATTTCACGTGTAATAAAATGAACGGTGGTGTTTGATGCTTGTGATTTGATTGTCATATAATTTAAAAGCATATGTGACAAAAGTGGCACACATTTCATACATTATGTTAAAAAATGTGTACTTCATGACATTTTAAGTAATGGGTGCACAAAAAACTTTTATTACCTATGACTTCGTGTCTAGTATTAAACCAAATTAATAAACACTAAGCGTTGAATTACCTTAAAAAAAAAGAAATGAAAGATCGTTTCAAAATTGAAAAAAACTGCAGACAGTAATGGGATTATACACTAGTTGCTTAGAAAACAATAAATTCACACCCTTTATACTTCAGACACATTTTTCCCCCGCAACAGTGGGGTGTATCACGAGTATTCATAACATTCTTTGTCATAAAAAAATGAATTACGGACGAATAATTACGAATTAAGCATTAACACCGGCACCTAGCTCCCCTGAGTCGTGCGTTGGGAACATTAATCATTGAGTAATGACCTATTTTGAACTGAGTTAGTTGAAAGTCACAAAATACGCGACAGGTGATGATTACTTAATAATAGTTGTACTTTTTAAAATGAATGAAGTCTTTAACGTTGTTATGATGGTTTACGCTTATACTAACTTTAATTAGGGTCCTCATAATGAATTTAAAATTGCGTTGGAATGTGCTTAGTACAAATTCTTGCTGCACTACTTGGTCTGGTCTTGCCAACACCTCAACTAAATTGCAACCTTATCAATGGCATCGAGAGTTGAAATTAAGTTGCAGAAACCTGTTACCATACAGTATGATGTGAAAGTATGTCCTATTTTACTGCCTTTAAACCACGCCCAGTCTTGTTGATAATAATAAACCAATTACAAACGACAATCGCTAGTCGCCATTTTAATTGGTTTACTTTTCAAGTAGAATTCGTATATAAATGATTTATTCTGTATTTGATAAAACTAAATGTAATTGGCTAGTTGTTAATTAAATTTTGCAAGCGATATTTGCCATCGATAAAGTCAAGGTCGATGTACAAGACAATTTGTTCCGTATTGTAGAACCAGTTGTGGTTCAAAATTTAAAAATATTAACTGTTTCCTCGGTTTTGCAAGCGTCATTTAAATTACAAAAATACTTTGAAGAGAGCAGTAATTTATGATAGATACTTAATGATAAAAACGAACGAATTGTATAGCGAAGTAGTAGTTCCAAATGGATTCTTGATCAGGCATCGATCAACAAAAGCTCAATTAATAAATCGATCAATCTGCGTTTGGCGTTTTAATTGCGCGCAGTTTATTGCGCTTTAAAAGTTAGGGAAACGGAAACGCAACGATATTTTTTCCATAATATGCAATCATTAATAACTGTCGGTTTGTTTCCTTGACGGACGCACTCGCCCCACTGTGCGGTGGGGTAGCGCCCTGTTAGTTTGGAGCGAGCTTCGATTGCACATTGGTTGAAGAATTGGCAAATATTTGGGAAAAGTGTTCCTGTTTTAAATTTTAACTGTAATCAAGTTAAACAGCAGTGTTTGTACGTCTGAGTGTAATATTATTATATAGTGTAATCTATCTTTGTACCAAATTTCATCCAAATCCGTTCAGCCGTTCTAGCGTGATAGATTATATTATAGCGAGTAACAATCATTCAAACTTTCGCATTTATAATATAAAGTATAATATAATATATAACTTCTACCCACGACTTCTTCCGCATTGATTTCGATTCTCGTTGTTCCCGGGGAACTATTAAATATTTCTGGAAGAAAAGTAGCCTGTGTTAATTCAGAGTATGAGCCATCTCCAGCCAGTCCAGCCGCTGTAGTGTGAAGAACTAACAAACTAACACATAAACTGATGATATACTAGCCTTTAATAAACAACTAATTTAAAAAAAACTTTGTTTTATTCCAAAAACAGCACCGTCCTATGGCAACCGCGTGAAAGGGGGAAATCCACACTACGTAAGTAAAAAAAACATGCTTTTTCGGTCTTTCCCTATTCCATGTCCTATTTGACTTTCCACACCCGTTTCAACCCTTCCAATAACCATTGAACATGTTCTAGAATTAATGAAGTGGCGTGTCGACCCCTGTCACTACGTCAGCCTGTCCTGTCGATCGTAAACACGTCGGAGCCGTCACGTCGTGAACACGGTACTCGGAATTTCCTAGTTTCCTTGAAAACGTCACAACATAGCTTAGCTTTAAATATACGGGTTCTTATATAGGGACATTAATATACTGTTTTACTATATCTGTTAAAATACAGTGTGTGACATCCATATGAAAATATATTTTGACAACAGTTAACATACAAACATGTGTGTTGTTAACATAATGCGTTTTTTATTTTATTTTAAATATTATATATATATATATATATATTTTATGGAATGGGAGGCAGACGAGCAGACAGATCGCCTGATGGTAAGCGAATATTGTCACCCATAGACACCTGCAGCACCAGAGGAGTTACAGGTACGTTGCCGGCCTTTTAGAGTACGCTCTTTTCTTGAAGGTTTGAAGGTCGTATTGGTCCGGAAATACCGCAGGCGACAGACCATTCCACAGTTTAGTTGTGCGTGGCAGGAAATTCCTAGTAAAACGCACGGCTGTGGACTGCCAACCATCTAAATGATGGTGGTGGAAGTTCTGTCGCGTAGGACGAAGGCGGAAGGATGTGGTAGGAATTAATCCGAACAGCTCCTCGGAGCACTCCCGGCTATACAGTCGATAGAGAAAGCAGAGCGATGCGATGCTACATCTCTACGCAGCGCCAAAGAGTCGGTAACAAAGTAAACAACTGGCACTAACACTTGATTACTTTGTACCTAACTCGTTTGTCTCTTTGCATAACATTGCTGCTCGAGATAAACAAAAAAAAAAACTATTAGAAAAGGTGAACATCTTAGCCTGATTGTGCAAAATATGGTGACAATATTATCAAGAAGTCTTTTTAGAGTTTGTTTGTATTTCTGTTGCCACTTTGTTAATAAAGGCGTGATGTTATGTATGGTATGCTCAATCCTATACTATTAAACAAGCAACATTTGCATCACGTTCTCGAAAACGACTCTAAAGATTTGGATAAAATATAGGGTTTAAGGGGCGAAACTATCTATCAAGTGGTCATATTTGGGAAAATCTTTTTCAACCCGAGTGACGATCTATCTTCTTGGTAATAAATATTCAATGTATACAATATTAGTGCAGTTTAGTTTCAAACACCAGAGCCCCTAGCCAAGATGAATTTGGTTTTAAACCAATCGCATCACTGGTATAGATCACGTCACTTTTCGAATGACGTGATCTACCAGTGACGCGATTGGTTTAAAAACAAAACGAATCGAATCGCTAGTTAGCGAACGCATCTTGGCTAGGGCCTCTGATGAATTAAAACAGAGAGAAATAGAGATAATATACATTTTTTAATCTATACGTAATCTTTAAAAGGTTAGCTGTAAGAAAGAGATACTTTCATGGGATAAGATCGCATTTGTAAATCATTCTGTATCTTCATTGTTTCATTATTTCTCTTTAAAAATAATAAAAGCGGCCAAGTGCGAGTCGGACTCGCCCATGAAGGGTTCCGTAGCAGCAAGTAACATAATATAAAAGTTCGTTGTAGCTTTGATCAATGTTTTTATGACGTATTAAAAAAAAACTACTTACTAGATCTCGTTCAAACCAATTTTCGGTGGAAGTTTGCATGGTAATGTACATCATATATTATTTTTACATTTATCATTCCCTTATTTTAGAAGTTACGGGGGGGGGGACACACATTTTTCCACTTTGGAAGCGTCTCTCGCGCAAACTATTCAGTTTAGAAAAAAATTATAATAGAAACCTCAATATCATTTTTGAATACCTATCCATAGATACCCCACACGTATGAGTTTGATGAAAAAAAAAATTTTGAGTTTCAGTTCTAAGTATGGGGAACCCCAAAAATTTATTGTTTTTTTTCTATTTTTGTATGAAAATCTTAATGCGGTTCACCGAATACATCTACTTACCAAGTTTCCACAGTATAGCTCTTATAGTTACGGAATAAAGTGGCTGTGACATACGGACGGACAGACGGACAGACATGACGAATCTATAAGGGTTCCGTTTTTTGCCATTTGGCTACGGAACCCTAAAAACAACATACTCGTAGCGTCAAAAGACTAAAAATTCATAGCTAGTACACTCAGCTCAAAGTATCCACTCCAGCATGAAGTGGCGTGTACAGTCGTTGCAATTTTAATACTAACTCCACCGCCTCTTGCTCCGCCCACGCATTGCCAAGGACCCGAAATCGTGTCAATTATACATAGGAGTTTTATGCCTGAGCACTGAACGTGATAACACGCGACGTTGACTGTACCAGTCTAAACGCTTCAGGTAACACGCGAGTTTCTTACATTGGAACTATTTAACACGCCATAGAATATAAAACTGAACTCTTCGCTGGACCTACTACCTACTCCACCTAACATATAACGAAATTTGCCAATGGAATATCAAACCTAAAACAGAAACATATTTCGAGTTTGATTGTCCCTCATAAAAGAAAGAAAAATTTTATATCGTTTGAAGTAGGTCTGGGTCATACACAGATTTAGGTAAAGCCCATTCCCGCATAAACGGCGTCAGGACTACTTTAGACCTATCATATAAAAACATTATATGCACACACATTCAGCTATTGACCACAGGTAAGACAACTTTTGTTTTTAAGAGTGTGTATGACCTGTCTATATTTTAATGAACGTATTATAATTTTTTTTTTGTATGTATGGCTTTAGGTTAGTAATATATAAAAATACTCTCATACTCGTAGGATTGTCTAAGTGGTGGACTCTGTGTAGGGTCCGTCCGGATCGCTACCCTACCACCATCGTACCCTTTTTAGAGGGCGCCGAGCGTCCAGTGGCTCCCTCATTACTTTACTTGTGTTTTCCAATAAACTAAAGTATTATCTTAAAATCTAAGAGCGCTTTACTGTTGTACAAATGTAAACGCAAAATGTAGCATACATGACATAGTTTAATAACCTTTAACCTTCGTGTAGTCAACTTAACAGGAAAAGGTGGCCACTTTTTGCCGTTAAGTTGCTAACTCATAGTTAAATTGTTGTTAAGTTATGTCATGTTCTCTATAAATTGTGTATTGATTTGTACAACAGTAAAGCACTCTTTGATTTTAAGATAATACTTTATTTTATTAGAAAACACTATAAAAGTAATGAGGGCGCTACTGGACGCTAAATAATAATAATAATGTAAGCAACCGGTAAAACTAGCAAGAGGCATTCCATGTCATGTTAGAACTACTGCGCTGCACTAATCTATCAAAGGTGTAGCCCTATAAGGTCGATGGTACCTAATTGTAGCCATGTCTTGCGGTGGTCTGGTAGATTTTCGACCTGTGAAAGTTCCCGTACGATCTATTTACTGAATAATCATATTTTATCATGTCTGTGTGTGCCTGATACTACCAATTTCACCATACGATGTTAAATTTAATCAATGTTAATCGACTGCTAGTTCATACATTTTGACAACTGGGTGAGGATCAAAAAGTTGGACCATAGGTTAAGCGCACTTAACCATACAAACAAAGAAGGCGGAATAAGTTCCGTTGTGCGACAAAAAATATCCTTACAATTGTATGGCTAATTTTCGGCGTACAACGGAAAAATTTCATAGAAAATTTAATTACGTGAGTTGTCATGGCCAAGTTTTCGTCCGTACCCAACTGTTAACGCTCTAATCGTCTGTTAAGTGGTTAACATGGTAAGGTGAAATTGATACGTTTAGTACCAATTTCACCATTCGATGTTAAATTTAATCAATGTAGCTTCTATTGCACTGCGTTTAAACGATACTAAAATACGTCAAACGCTATATGTAAGTACATAAGAGTTAAGTTTCGTAAAGTTGATTTTCCGGAAACACGTCAGAAGCGATATCGTTTTCACCGTGTAGAATCTCAGCCCTGGGCCTCTATTCAACTGCGTTATAACGATATCGTTTTTGACCTGTTTTCGTATTGTGAACGTTTTGATAACTCTTATGTCATTTATACAATAATGGCGACTGTGACATAAACGATTCTTAAACGTGTCAAACACGATATCGTTTTAACGCACCTGGGCTGGGATTCTACACGATAATAACGATATCGTTTAAGACGTGTTTCCGTATTGTCAACGTTATGATAACTCTTATGTCATTTACAATAATGGCGACTGTGACATAAACGATTCTAAAACACGTCAAACGCGATATCGTTATAAGGCAGTAGAATATAGGCCCTGAATAGAGGGTTTTTATTCTGCCTTTAAAAGCTTAGTTCTGCCAATGCTTTTCAACTAAATTTTATCAGAATCAGATTACAATTAAAGTTATAGGCTCTAAGACTACACTCCGGAGCAATGAAATCGGATCACTTTTTATGGAAATTCTGTAATAAGTGACCCGTTTTCATTGTAATTGAGTATATTGTTGTAAATAACAATTGCGCAAAATGTATTATCGTCGGGATATTGCAAAAGATTATATTTAACCTTACCGTTCTCCGTCATAAACCATCGATAAACTTTTAATCGTTTTACAAAGCTTTCAGTAGTAATTGTACTGAAAAATGAGCTCTAAAACTGTGACCAGTAATTCTCATTTCCAATGGCTGACCAGGCCAGGGTTGAACATTCCTTAGACTCGGGGTTCCGTCAAAGACTTGAACTATTTAAATTCCTGTACGATTCGTTGCACTGCTGGTTTATACGGGGCCGTTAATTTTGTTGGAAATTGAACTCTATTGATTTTCTCATCCATCCATCTAAATCAAGCCTAATGTTTAGATAGATTAATGCTCAGATGTTTTGTTTAGGGCTGATTTTCATTTTGAACTCAGATTACAAGTTATATTTAGCAGTAAAGCAACAAGACTCTATTCAGTTTTACATGTAAGAAACAGAGAAACTAGGAAACTTTTATCTGGGGAAGTCACTTGCATCGCGACAAAATTAAGTAGAGCCCTAGATTTTAGCTCTAGGGCAAAAAAATGCAGACTTAACACAGTCAGATAATCAAACTTTATGACCATAATTTAATATGAATAATACACGTAGAAAAAAGATCTACGATAGCAGCCTTCAGTTTTAAATTCGATTAAATACTAATGATTGAAAGGGATACGCAATATACGTCAAACAACAGATGTTTTGACAGCAACAATATTAATTGTGACATCGTTGTCGTTAGGGTATCACCCAGAAAGCTCTTCCGTTTCCACATCATTAATAAAATGAGCAATAGTCGAAATATTTATCAATGGCATAATCGATACAGAAACAATTATAACCACATCCATCAAAATTCTAAAGTACTTGGTGGAGGCGCTGGGATAACTTCACTCTTTGCTTTTTATTCAAGAATGAACTGAAACTGTTCAATATTACAGTTCAAGTTACAACCACAACCAAATACTCCTTTTCAATTTGTATTGAGGACGTTATATATGGCGTTATAGGTCTCATTTTCCTTTGTTATAGTATAACAATTGGAGTACAGTGCGGTATCGAATAACATTTAAATTCTTATCTCTGGTCTGTCACACGGCGAGAACGTCAAAGTTTGAAGCAAAGAACTCTGAATAATTAATAGTTGATGATACGTAAGGATCGTAAACAAAAGCGGTGATAAATGGATTAAAGGCTGATACCAGATAATAGAAACTGTGGGTAGTAAATCGTACTTTATACGGTCAGTTTTTGGAGTGGCCTCACGCTACATAGTTGTGTAACTTATTAAGAAATTGTTATTGAACAATTGATTTCTAAGCATTATACATAGGTTATTTTGGCCGTATAATACAGACTTCGAATCAAGTCCGGTAACTCAATTTTTTTAATCACTTTAGTAATATGTTTAAATTAACGTCTGTGGACACTTAGTTTTGACATCGATAAGTTATTGTGGTTTTATTATATTTGTATCCCTTTATCCCCCGTGTGGTTGCCGGGTTAGAATAGTGCCACTCCATTTCTTCCCGTGGATGTCGTAAGAGGCGACTAAGGGAATAAGGGCTTGTAGTACTGTTAGGCGATGGGCTTGCAACCTGTCACTAATTCACTAGTAAACCTCTTAGCCTGTTAGTGCAAAATGTGGTTACAGAAATATCAGTAAGTCTTTAGAGTTGTTGGTATTTCTGTAGCTCTGCCTACCCCACTCTGGGAATGAAGGCGTGATGTTATGTATGTATGTATGTATGTATCCCTTTTAGTTAAGTTTCTTGGTTTTTTGGTCGCTCTGTTTAAAGTTCAATGCAAATTGTCTTGTAATTCTTTTGTTTCGTATTTGTAACCATATCTAAATCGATCTCCAATATTTGATTAATTATCACCATCGTCATCATATTTTTGATCTGTATCATTGGCATTATGTAACACCGCATCAACCTTTCGACCTCTCTCATCTTCGTACAGTTTGTTTAGATTACGTGTCGGTGTAACAGACGGCTTGGTTTTAATCTCATAACTCTTTGTAGTGTTTAGAATTTAATGACATATCTGCTGTCAGATACTTAGATACATTTCGAGGCGTGACTCGTTTTGTAATAATGTGCCATTAGGAGTCGATTTAGTTAGTTATTGATTACGTTTGACACTAAATTGTGGTTTAGTTTCGTTGTGGGAAGTAGGCTGTTATACCAAGTAATGCCAAGAATTTTTGTACATTTTGATTTGAGTACATTTTGTATGGCAATTTAAAGCTTGGGCACTTAAGAGGATTGTGAACCAAAAAAAAACATACAAAAAGCGATAACGTTTTTCTCCTATTAAACGTTGTCCGATTGGTACGATTTGTGAATACGTTGTAGATATTATGAAAAGCTACCTATATATTTTCCTTTCCTAGAAATTATTTATAGGGGTGGAAAAAAACAAAAGCGGAAACGTGCAGACCTAGATTTTCATAATATATAAAACATATTCAAAAATCTTGGACATCCGATTAGATTTAGGGGGTGAGAAACGTTATCGTCCGGAGCTAAATTTGTATAGATTATTTTTGACAGCTACGCGACTTTAGCGTCGCTTCACTATCCTCTTAATGTCTCAGATATGATATGGATGTAGTTAAAATAAACTTATATGCTTCAGTCTATTCGTCATACCTATTTTTACTTTAGAGTTCATATCCTTGATAGCATTATACTGAGGTATTGTAAGCTGTGTGAGTTACAGATAATGAAAGAGACAGCGATATATGACTTCTATAGCTCTATCCTGTTTACTGATTTAAAATTGGCCAGTATGGTTTCGGGAGGTTATGGTGACACGGCTAAGCAATCCAGTTCAAGATAAGTAAGTAAGGGAAGCTATAGCAGTTATATGACTCTCTCTCTCTCACTGTGAACTGAATTTAGCAAACATCGTCGACAAACGCATCTACAAGCCTTATTGCCTCCACAAACTCTTTACTGACAAACTGACTGGGCCGAGATTCTACATGGTAAAAACGATATCGCTATCGAATTGTTTCCGTATTGTCAACGTTTTGATAACTCTTATGCCATTTACAGTAATGGCGGCCGAGTCACAAACGATTCTAAAATACGTCAAACGCGATATCTTTACAACGCAGTAGAATAGAGGCCCTGGCCAAGAAGGTGGCAGCTTTTTATTAGAATGATAAAGTTATATAAGTGTTTCATTATCCATTAATCTACCGCCAAGCAACAGTGTTCGCATAGTTGTGTTCGTGTGTGGGGATAAGACAACCGGTGAAATTACTAGCATAGAGGCATTCCATCATATTCTTCAAATCAAATCATTTATTGCATATCACATTAAATAGGTTGATGGAATTGTAAGTAGGTATACATGTGACGCCCTGCAAGGGCACAGCAACATGAGAGGGTCAGCTTAACAATTATTCTTTGTTAACAATAGGTAAGTAAATTCTTGGCGATCTAGAGCTATCGGAGTACAAATTAACTATAAATATCTAGTATTGAAATATTCACTTAAGCTGTAGAAAGATTTAATTATTAAGAAGGGTTGAATAATTCTTCAGGGTTGGCAACGCATTTGAGATATTAGGATTGCAATTTGCAGTCTCAAGATTATAATCTTGAGAATTCAAATGTCTATGAGTCTCAGATTCCATTTACCATCAGGTGGCCTGAGTGCTCGTGTGCAATCTCCTACTGTTAGTATCGGGCTTCTTTTAGGTGATCCGTGAGCTTGCATCAACTATGTGTTTGAGCATGTCTCTACCTTGGTCATTCAAAGTAATCTATATTACCTCTAGAAAGTTTGTAAAACAATTTTTACATGTTACCTGATCCTAAATCTCCTCAAAAACATAAAATAAAAACATATAAAAACCCTTATGACCATTTAACCGTTTCTTCTCCAAAACGCGTCATTAAAATGACGTAGTAGTTATACCTACGGTCGTAACTCGTTGCCTCAACACGTGTGGTTCCAAAATCAAATTAAAATCATGTTTGATAAGATCGAGTGGCGGTTATGGAAATTTATGACTATATTACCTGCGCAGGCGACTCACACTAGGGTTGTCAGATTTATTTGGTAAATGTATTTTGAATTTTAAGGGTGCGGCAATAATTAAATACATACGTAGATACGTACATACGTAGATATTTCTGACGTCTTAGGACCGTACTTGACTTCAACAGTACACCTTACACAGGGTAAACTTAAAGAACAAAATCTTTGAAATCATGTCTTTTTTAAATAATTGCAATAACGTTCAACAAAAATCAAAAAAACTTGTGAAAAAATGATGTTATTTTTACAAAACACCAGGACTAAAGGACTACTGTACGTCATTCTTACCAAGGTATCATTGTCAACCCTACCAGCGGCCGACAAAAACCAGGGCCGAACTCCGCAATTATTTATGGGGTCCGCAAATGATTATAGTTTACGAGCGTTTGACTACGCCTCTGGCGATGCCCAGGCGCAGCTAATGTTGTGAAAATGGTGTCATTTTGCCGAAAAAACGCCAAAATTGAAAAACGCGTATAATTCTACACGATTTCGGAGTATTTGGGTCGCAAATTTCTCTTGATTGCTGCTTTGCTTGAGTAATGAATGGAAATTTCACGTTCTCAAAAATGAATTCGCGACTGGTTTTAGGCTACCGTATATTCGTAAACCAGTTAAAAGGTGTAGAGATGAAAAATATTTAAAGTGTCCTACCAACATATCCATTCACGCTACTGTTCTACTTTTTAATGTGTTATCAAGCATTTTAAAATAAAATAACTCAAACGGAATCCAAGGTTTGCTGGAGCTCAGAAGAATGTCCGGCGAAACAGAAATAAATCAGTCAGATGACAATTTAAAGTGGATAACCCACTAACTGTGACCATTTTAGATACCTTGATCTGATCTCGTCGAATCCAAACTTCACGGTGCACTAAACAAGCCTATTTGAGTCCTATAGTACACATAACAAAGTATATTTTCTTATGTTAATTGCTTAAGGTGTGGGAGTCTATAGTCTAGAGTCGCATGCGCAGAGATTTATGTTTTTATTTAAACATTAATGATTTAGTGTGAGCGATTAAACTATGCTAATTTGTTATTTAATTGATATTAACTGGTTTGGTATGTTCAGAACTACCTTAAATAAAACTGGTTTTTTCTATGCATCGTTATTTATCTGTAGTTGTTTCATGGCTGAGTTTTTGTTTGTTTACATTATTACCTACTGTTAAAATATAAGTTACAAGAAGATAGATAGAAGATACTGTTAAAATGAAATGAAACCAACCATTTCAAAAATTAAAGTCACAAAAGTTGACTACTATTAAAACTAAGAAAACTAAGTCTAGAACAACAACTATTGAAATCTAGGCTAAATAATCCCTCTTACTTAGTTATGAAATAAATTACACAAAGCACCTTTAACCACTAAAACCACTTGTGATTTCCATTAAAACAAAAGTCATCTTCGTAAGGCACCAATTACATATCAATGAAGTCAAAACTTCAACTTAATTAGGTAGCTATGAAATAAAGTCAGAAGAACCACCAAAGAAGTTCAGTCGAAGGATTACCTTTGATTACCATTGGACCAAACTTAAGCCAAACGGTATTTTATTGGAAATTCGCAAAGCACCCGGCGCCAGCTCGCCCCTACTTTACGATCTGTTAAAAGACCCAAATTCGCTCCAAATTAACACGAAATAAAAAACGTATCGATACCTGTAAAAAAGCCAAGGTAGAAGATAAAGGTTTAAAGAAGGCCCACGTCAAAACATTTGATTGTATTAATATTTATGGGTACCGCCGCTGGGCGAAAAAAAAATGTATATCAGCCCGTTTAGCTTTTAAGGAAACCGCGAATCTTTTGTTAAAAGTTATTTATGGACATGAAAACAATTGCAGTGTTACCATTATTTCACATTTGACGGCAATAACTGTATTATATTGTTTTTTGCGGACTTCCGATGAAGACGTTGGACGGCACAACAATGCTCTAGAGTTTATTTTGTGCGTGAATTGACTTAATTCAGTATATCATAAGTGTAATAGTGTAAAAAAGGGGCATTGTGTCATTTTAAAAGTCATTGATGAGTTAATAAAAGTTCTTACGAAGTCGTTCGTTCTTATTGAAGGGCGAATCGAAAGATCTAGCTTTTAAAGAAGCTGATGGATAAGAATTTTGGAAGCTAAGACTCAATTGGTACTTCAAATTTCTCATTGCCCATGAGAAATAAAGCATACATTTATACGAACTCTGCCATACATTTATATGGCAAATTTCGTCACAAAACTGACAAAAGTTAACGTTTCTTAATTTTCTTTAACTAGGGTACACTTTACTTTGAAAATGTCTTCTTGCATTATCTTAAGGTGAGTCCATGAGCATGTCTTGGGAGGAAGCTTGTGTTAGGCAGTGCAGGATCATTTCAGATGGAGAGCTTTTTTGAGAGACCTACATAAAACATAAGTTAATAGGTTTTTTTTAGAAAATTCAAAACCTGGCCTCCATTTTTTTTTTATTTACAATTTATAAATGCGCTAGGTACTATAATAGAAAGGCATTTGAATAGATCTCAAATACTCATTACATTCAATTAAGTAGTAGTTGTTAAGTAAGCCGTACACATACTAAAGTTTGAACCAATATATTCCCCTTTAAAAACAATATGTTGACCCAGTTCTCATTCAACAATCTGTAACGCAGATTTACTTTCATACAATTCTGAATTTTAAATCGTTTTCAATTTCTCAAACTCTACACTTGCAAATGCACCGTTGCATAATATATAACTACAACTTGTACTCTTAAGAAACTTATGTATGCTTTTGATGCATATGCATGCATACCTACTGCATAATGTAAGATACATATCGACAGTGGAAAGGCAAAAATGCTTAAGCGCCATACTGAATACTGGCGATTTAGCTTAAGCGCTAGACACCTAAGAGGGCGCTTAAGCTTAACCTCCATTCTTAATAGTGGCGCTTAAGCATTTTTACCTTTTCACTATCGATATGCATGCATTATTAGGCTGATTAGCCTTTTTAGGGGTTTGTACCCAATTATCTTACGGTTTTTCGTCCATCTTGCGGATGCATCGGAATCACAATCAGAATCTTTATTTCTTAAACATATACCGGGTGTACAATCCAAATGGGTCAGTATGGAGAAGTCGGAAACTATGAGAGATAGCGAGATCTGTTCTTAGGAACCATGACGTCGATTTTAGATTTAATAATAATAAAAATACATACATACATACATAACGTCACGCCTTTATTCCCAGAGAGGGGTAGGCAGAGCAACAGAATACCAACTACTCTAAACTTGTTGATAATTCTGTAACCACATTTTGCATAGTCAGGCTAAGATGTTAACCAGTGTCATCCCCGAAATCACAATATTTTTTAGAAGCATTTGCACTGTATTTTAGTATACGTCATAGTTTAGTACTAATTATTTTATTTACCTATGATCTGTATATCCACGACTTAACCACTAGTATATGGAAATGCGCATACGCATAATAATCAAGTTTGAGCCAGATGCGAATCAGGCGGCGTATGCGCAGCGACACGGGGTATTGCAACTGGATTGAATTTTGAAGCGATGCTAATTTAGCATTTATGTATGGAACGTTGATGGAAAATGTATGAAGTGTACTGGTTTGGAATGATTACAATATTTATTGCTTTGTTTGTTAAAGTCATGATATCTTGGATATAATCCATACTAATATTATAAATGCGAAAGTGTGTCCGTCTGTCGATTACCGCTTACCGCTTAAACTGCTGATCCGATTTAGATGAAATTCGGTATGGAGATAGTTTGAGCCCCAAGGACACCGGGGGTCCCGGGGACAGAGTCGCGAGCAAAAGCTAGCATAATATAATAAATCTTGTCAGGCTTTACAAAGATGATTTTCTCTTATTGTTATACCATGCAATTAATTAGAGTTATTACATATAAATAAATTATCACGAGACAATGTCACACAAATTGACCTAGTCTCAAACTAAGCTCTTGGCTTGTACTATGGGTACTAGACAACGATAAACATACTTAGATAGAGAAATAAATACTTAAATACATAGAAAACATGCAAGAGTCAGGGACAAATACTCGTGCTCATCACACAAATATCTGTCCTTACCGGGACACTCCCAACTAGGCCAACGTGTCGTTATAATGTTCATGTTTTTATTCACGTCTAACATGTTTTAGTATTTATTCGTAGCCCTATTTGAGTTTCAGGCATTCAATTCAACCAGCCTAGTTGGTAGTGACCCTGCCTTCGAAGCTAGGGGTCCTGGGTTCAAATCCCGGTAAGGGCAGATATTTGTGTGATGACCACGAGTATTTGTTCCTGAGTCTTGGATGTTTTCTATGTATTTAAGTATATATTTCTATATGTATATAAGTAAGTTTATCGTTGTCTAATACCCATAGGTCAATTTGTGTGTCAAAGTCCTGTTATTTATTATTATTATTATTTATTATACGTTATATCATAAATGCACAAATAACTCTGTCTGCTTGTTATGCTTTTACAGCATAAACCACTAAACCGATTTTGATGAAATTTGGTATGTAGATACAATGCACCCCAAAGAAAGATCTAAACACGTTTTATTTCAGAATTTTTGATAGTTTCTAGGAAACTCTGAAATTCTGAAATATTTCCTAGAGGAAATAGCGATAAACGATGCATTTGTATTTAATGAGACATAGATATCTTTTATACCTAAAAATAGAGGCGTTAAAGTAACCATTATTTATCCCTTACAACACACGACGCATTTCTAGTCTAACTAGTTTCCTTAATAGCTATAATTACTAAAGTATAGCCATTTAAGCGTTTTTATACCTAAGCACGAACGCACGCAACTAACTAAATGTCACAGGGTCTCGTGAACCAGTAGTGTGACTTGGTACCGCTAAAGGTTATCTACTAAAATGTTTTTTTTGGAGTTTTAACATATATACACAAGAGGATGCCCGCGACTTTGTACGCTACGCTATTTTAACCCCTTAGGGGATGAATTTCCAAAAATCCAAGGAAAATTCCTAGCTCCAGCGGTTTCGGCTGTGCATTGCTAGATCAGCCAATCAGTTTCTTCTTTTATATGTATAGTACCTGGGCGACGGAGCTCTACTCGGGTGTATGTAGACTACACTATTAAATCACAGTTTGATAGTGTCGTCTATATATGTCAAATACCTCATTTATCACTATTTCCTCGGGAACAGTTCAATTTTCCGGGATAAAAAGTATTCTTTGACCTTCCATGGGACCTTATTTATCTCCGTACCAAATTTCATTTAAATCGGTTAATTACATCAAGAGATTAACCCCTACAATCTCACAAACTTTACCTCTTTATAATATTAGTATTGACATATGACATCACGTCTTCATTCCCAGAGTGGGGTAGGCAGAGCTACAGAAATACCAATAACTCTAAAAAGACATGTTGATAATCCTGTAACCACATTTTGCACAATCAGGCGTTCAAGAAGGCTCAGAATGTATTAACGGTTAAAAGGCAAAACGGTTCAAGCGACATTTTTTTTAAATTACTATAAAGTTATTACAATGAATTAGTAAAATCTGCTGATTACAAATATACCTATAACTCAATATCACACATTTGTCGCTTGAAGCGTTTTGCCTTTCAACCATCGGTATAATACCAATTTTACATTTCCCAGTGTAATTTTAATAAATTAGTAATAAGGCCCAACAAAAAGTTCAGCATGTAGCCACTACGGCCCGTAGTCCTACCAGTCCAGTAGTACTATTGTTTTATACTCATTCAGACCCAAGTACTTAAAAAAACTTTTTTTTAAAGTTATTATGCTTGTGTAATCATAGCGTACCACGGTCTTACCAGTAGGATTTCTAGTAAGTCCTACTGGTAGGACCGTGGTTCGCTGACTACACAACTGTCGAAGGAGCTGGGTCTGAATGGCAAAGTTAGTAAGTACTATGGGCCTTAGCAGGATATGTTACATTTTTTTATGAAAAATAGAAGTTGTCTAGTTGGTCAAAAGTACAGGGTATTTTTAATTTCTAAATTACTTATGATCATAAGAAGAGAGAGAGATTAAAGCGAAAGGACAATGGGCATTCCATTTATTAGCAATTACGGTGGTATCGTTGAACAGTCATACAATTAGGAAAAGCAAATGGAGATACGCGCCCTGGCTTTCGTTGTTCTACAAAAATCCCTTTGCATTGATACCTATATGAGTTATGTCCATTGGGGCGGGTACCGCAATCCATGCATTTTTGCCCATTGTACTTTGACAATTAATAATTATGGATAATCGTAAACCAACCAAAAAAAAAAATTAAAAACACATTCGTTTATTAATGCAACATCATGGTTCTAACTAATCTGTTCATCAATCTCCGTACCTAAAGATCTTTGTATCAGTAGTTCCTCAACCATGCTTCCTTCACGCTTATAATGCTGCCTATAACCGTCTCTCACAGCGTGGGCGAGTGTGCGTGCCTGATTACAATAAACGCCAATGAATATCATTTGTATGCATTTTAAACTCAATGTGGCGCCATGGGCAGTGAGAGCGTAAATACATCCTATGCCAAGCATTGGGATTCTCATACAGAAACGACACGATATTGCGTCTTGAATGTTTAAAGATTGCTATACTGTGCCTACTTATAATGTGCTTTTGTATTAAGTATGATTAGGAAGTCTGAACGTACATACATAATAGACCTATTCATACATGAATGCATGTGAGACTATTCTTGTGTTAAATTGGTAAAGATTTTTAACCAGAGGAGCTGTCTACGAGTATTTAAATAATATTTTTCTCCCAGATGCTCGAAGATGTTCACCTTACTGTTGTAAAAACAGCCCGCGAAGTTCTGCGGTCCAGGTTACGGCAAAATAAAAAGTCATTATTTCCCAAAGGCAGCGGCCGCGAAAAATGCATGAACCACCGAATTTATTACTTTTTTAAACTATGTTTGGGCTAGGATAACTTACTTCAAACATCCAAAAAGTCGTACATAAAAGTTTCTTGCATGTTTATTTGCTTTTTAAAATGTCATAGACTAAAAAGGTTATCATTATTTACAAACAGCGTTGGTTTTTTTTTGTATGTTAAGGTGAAGGCACACGAGCGCTCAGGCCACCTGATGGTAAGTGGAATCCGAGACCCATAGACATTTGAATTCTCAAGACTATAACCCTAAGATCTCCAATACGTTGCCAACCCTGAGGACTAAGATGGAATGCCTCTATGCTAAAAATTTCACCGGTTGTCTTATCCCCACACCGGAACACAACAATGCGAACACTGTTGCTTGGCGGGTGGTTAATGGATACGATGGTGGTAGCGATCCGGTCGGACCCTGCACAGGGTCCTACCACCACTAAAAAGTGTATCAAATTGTTTTACATATTTTTAAACAATGCGTTGAACATAATGAATTGGATAATTGACTTCAAGACTTCAACACGTAATAAATTTTGTAACATAAACCCCAATTTATTAAAATAAGAGCTATATATGTATAATTAAATATGTAATTTTATTTAATGGTGTATTTCAATTTCATAGTAAGTCGTACCTGTTTCTTATGTCTTTGGGACTGTGTTTGTCATCCGCATCGTTTGAGAAAAGCTCTGTACAAGGCTCGGCCGGGAAGGGAGATTGCTAGACTCGAATATAACACGGGTGTCTATCATTTCATCGAAACACCTTTCATCGAATGTATCATTTCATCGAAAGCTAATTTCTGCTGAAACCATAATGTTTTCAGGGTATCTTAAACATCTATCCTAACCTAACCTACGTAATTAATGTTTAATATACCCTGAAAACATTATGGTTTCAGCAGAAAATAGCGTTCGATGAAGTGATGAGTTACCATATAACACTCATACGCGCCCGCAACGGCTTGTTTCCCGGTCTCTGCAGTAATGTACTATTAACAGCTGAATTAATAAGAAAACGGCAACGGCAGGTGGGACTGGAACTCAGTTACGTTCATCGTGGAACTACTATGTAATACTAAGTCATATATAGCCTTCGCATTGATTTTTCCAGAAGCTTCTTTCTAATCAGTGATTTTCATTTTAACCTGTTTAAAGCCTTTGATGGTAGAGACAAACCGTACCTATAAAAATAATGACGTACAATTAATAATAACTGTTGTATTTAATTAAAGAAGTGCTGAGTTTAATGTAATTTTCCACTAAAGGCGAAAAAGGTGATTATAGCGTTTAATGCGGTAATAATCTACTGCCGTGTAGTATTCAGTTATGCTATTTAGTTTTAATCTAAGCTAATTAAGTAGCTGCCTAGATGTTATTAATTTATTTACTACTACGAACGTTTTTAAAGTGGACGATCATGTTAATAAAGAAAAAAATCTCAGGGAACGATCTCACACGAATGTTTGCCTTTCGAACCCGGGACCGCTGGGTTCATAGGCAAAATAAACCAATTACAAAACTAATTATAATAGGTACTTGTAAGTACTTGTGACTAAACAAGCCCAGTACCTATAAAATAATAATGACGCATAATTAATAATAACTGCAGTTTTTAATTAAAGAAGTGTTGAGTTTAATGTAATTTTCCACTAAAGGGCAAAAAGGTGATCATAGTATACGTACGAGTATAATGCGGCAATTATGTACTCCCGTGTAGTACAGTTTTCCTATTTAGTTCTAATGTTAGTTAATGAAAATCCTGCCTGATAGTTTTTTTTAAACTAAATTGTTTAAAGTGGTCGTTACCGAAATCTGCTACGAACAGAATAGATGATGATGATATGAATGATGTCACATACAGGGGGGTGATTCTCTCAAAACAGCGCTGCGTCGGTCTCAAAGGTGAAGTTTTATCCGGCAAGTTTAAGAAGTTCCATCGGAGCGTACAAACACATTTTACGTGCCTTCTCAATTAGGCAGCAGGCAGGTGAGTCGAGTTCAGTGTCGTATAAAGCTGCCTAATCAAGAAGGCACGCGCTAAAATGTGTTTTGTACGCTCCGACGGGACTTCTTAAACTTGCCGGATAAAACTTCATCTTTAAAATCGACGCAGCGCTGTGTTAAGAGAACACCCCCCTGTTTGAAAGAAAACGCCACCTCCCAATGATTGGAAGGAGCACTGTTATACTGATTTTAAAAACTACACACATCAAACATATTCAAGAGTTAATAAACCACTAAATCATTTTGATATGTTGCAAACCTTGCAATGTATCGCACCGTTTTTTTTTATGTTAAGGAGAAGGCACACGAGCACTCAGGCCACCTGATGGTAAGTGGAATCTGAGACCCATAGACATTTGAATTCTCAAGACTATCACCGCAAATGTGTTGCCAACCCTGAGGACTAAGATGGAATGCCTCTATGCTAGTAATTTCAACGGTTGTCTTATCCCCACACCGGAATACAACAATGCGACCAATGTTGCTTGGCGGGTGGTAGTACGTAGTACTTACACCAAAAAAATATCGAATTAATTTGGGGATGTTTTTGATCCTTAGGCATTTTTCACGTGTGTCTGTGTGTTTTCTATCGCTTCCGTAGTTTGTGTATGACTTTATTTACTTTTTCTTAATTTTTTTTATACTATCCCATACCTTGTGCTCGTGTGATATTATCATTTGGCTGATTTCTAGTATGTATGTAACCGTATATTAAATAGATATACTCGTATAGTGAGTGACATGTGTTTACTTTATGTACGTATTTATATAAAACATATAGAAGTGGTTTTTATTTCAAAATAGAAATACTAGTGTTTCTTGTAGTTTAGTTTTTTAAATTTATGTTCTAAAGGAATTGGGTTATCCCATAATTTTGTAATGTATAGTGATTCAAAAACCATTTCGAGAAAAAGGGTTGTAGAACCATTCCCTGTTATCAGATTATTTTACAATATTAGTATTAAATAGTTATATCTAATTTATCATTTGACATTATTTGACCTGTAATTTAGTGACGTCACGATCTTGATTGGTAAGTTGTGTCTAATCTGTGATCAACCATAGTACTGCATATAATATGAGTCCGGAATGCAGTAATAAATAAATAATGTATATCGAATTTTGTCTTATTTATTTCTGTTTTATTTTAACGCTTATTAAAATTAAGACAATTTTTAACTGTATATAAACATGACAAGGTCAGATCTTGAAAAAAATGGAATGGGTAAAATACAAGTCCGTTTTGGAACCTCCGCCCGTAGGCTAGTCTGTGGGTGAAATTGTCAAACTCAACAAACTAAAAATAAAATTTCGGTTTGTTTGGTGTGCAACATAATATATAACTACTCGTTTTCTGATTTTCTGCTTTGTTGTTACATTGCTTCAAATTCTACGGAATCTGACGATCCTGCTACACATATTGACCATCGTCAGATCTTGGATACCGATATTCTTGCCTATAATGACGACCAACGCTGTACATTTATTAAACTGTAAGGGCTGATTCCACTAATCTACCCAAAGTGGATATAGTCAGGATATTGACATACTTGAGAGACAGCTCCAATCACAACGTAGCTGAAATACGTGGAGCTAAAGCTCTAATGTAAGTATGATTTAGGTATAAGAATATAACGTTCACAATACCATTAATACTTTTGTTTACCTATATTGACATGACTTGACATTGACATTTTACGTGATCACGCGTCACGCGTTTCTGTCAGAAACGCGTACTCTCAAACGAATTCAATAGTTTTAAAGCATTTCTCAAACAAACCAGCTTGTAGTGACGTCATAAAAACATATTCTTTAAAAATTAAAATAAATTAATATATTGATTTAAATGCAAAAACCGTGAAATTAGTGTCTTCAATTAGTCTTATTTATCAAAAAAATAATTATAAACTAGTGGTATTTTTTTTTGGGATAACCCAATTAGTTTACACCGCTATTTAAGCGGAAGAGATCGCTATTTAGCGATAAGACCTGTTGTATACCTGTAAATAAATGGTACTTTTCCGTGTTTTGTTTTTTGGTGTTCCATAAAGAGTATTTGTATTGTATTGTATTGTATTGTACGAGTATTATACGTGCTTGAACACTTAAGCCTGTATGGACTGACTTGTCCTGTTTGTTTGTTCCGTCTTTACAACAAACTGATGTTGAACTAAACTCTTCCCAGATAATCTGTAAGGCAGTATTTAACCTTCTTTCAACAGCACGCAAATAATAATGATTAATTCAAAAACTGCTGGTTGTAAAAGATACAATACAATATAACTAAGGTTCAAACAGATGCTATGTTCGATGATAGTTTTACATAAAAAGTAAGAGACTACTGGTAATTTATTGATCAAACATCCAAATAAGGTAGTGACAAATGTTGCTACTTTTGCACTTATAAAAATGTTACTTGTTACATTGTTATTACTTTAATCTCTGGCATTATAAATAAATAACTTTCCTTTAATAAACTATACTATTCTACAAGTTTACAACAAAAAATGCATCATTATGTTATTGCGTTAAAAAACGCCCAAACTTCTACGATTGCGTGTGAAAAACCGTGTTTGTGTTTATCGGTTGAAAGACATCCATAAATAACCTACGTGCGTGAAAATAAAGCTAACATGCATGCACTTATTTAAAGGTAAACCAGATGAGAAATAGTTCGCACCGTCCCCTATATTTTATAGGCTAAAAGTTGCCATCAATAATTGAAGCCAAGTCCTTTGGGATAGGGGTTTTGGGACGTCCAGTGTAGTTCGAAAGTTTTGGCTATGATTGTTTTAAGGAGACATAGTTTAAAAATGGAATTACGTTTCTTTTTGTTTATGGCTTATTTAATTGCCATTGATGTAATTTTAAAGCAGAATGAGCAGAAACTACTTTTATTTCAACAGGCGAGGTCTTTTGTCTTATTATTTTATTTTTGGTATTTAATTGCTAAGTACCGCTGCTTTTACTTTTACATTTACGAATAACTTAATCTAAATAAAAAGTGTAGTTATCGTTCTTTACACATAGATTCAATTGATCAATTAATGTACTAAGCAGGCATAGTTAAACCAGCATAATTACTTTACAATTAACAACCTATTAATAATAACTTCACTTAAAACTGGGCGTGTCCCAATCGTGCTAAGTAATTAAATAAAAATGAACGTATCATTTTAATTAAAAATTACTTAAAAACAATGTAACTAACTTAACTTACGGTACCAAACCTAACATGTTGTATAAAAACAGCTTTATAAAGTTAGAAATCAAGTGAACATACGTCATTTGGCTTTTAAAACTTACATGACAAACCATTCATGCATTCCAATTACAAAAACGGCTTATAAACTCGGTAGCCAATAGGACTTACGACATTCTGGTTGAAGCAATTTACCGAACGGACCATTCCAATTACAAGAACGGCTTAAAACCACGATTAATAAGAGGACTTGTGACGTTTCGATTTGAAGTAGCGGTTTAGCAAGAAGTTGCAAGATCACTGCTGCCATAATGGCCGACCGGCTAATCCCTTTTTATTTATTTTCGTTGGCCAGTGAAGCTTATTTATTTTTACCCCTTGCATATTAAGTTCGAGCAGGGCGGGGTCTACGGTCTAGATTCTTGGCTTATCTTTTAAGTTTGATCTTTGACCAATAAATACCTAGACGCACCATTGGAACAGTTTCTATGTTACTGTTTGGAATTTATATGAAGACTTCGTCCGCGTAGATTTCGATTATCGTTATTCCAAGGGGAACTTAAAAAAATCCAGGATGTCTATTCCAAATTTGTTCCAAATCCGTCCAGCCGTTACAAAAAGGAGTAATAAACTAATTAAAAACTTTCGCATTTATAATATTAGTAGGATTATTAGTTACTTAACATCAAACCAATTTTAAAGAAACCACTTGTGTATAATTTAATTATAAAATTTAAAAAAGAGACAAGTTTATTTCTATAACTCACTTAATCTAGTAATATGCAAATAAGTATAATATTATTATGAGATAATGTATCATCATTATCTTTATTTCAGCCAAAATACGCCCACTGCTGGACAAAGGCCTTTCCCAAAGATGTAATTTTGTTGTACCTACCTAATGCATTCAGTAGGTAACTCATGTTATAACGATCTTTTACAATACTGTACTGTACTACAACTTGCACAGCCAAAAAGAAACAAGAACACGAGCAGCACAAACGATTGCATGCCTTTAGCATAATATTATTTGAGTCATAATTCATTCGACTGCGGCCGGAGATTTATGGAGAACCGCCACTAATCTTAGTTGGAATTTAATTTGTTATTTATTTAGTAATACAGGTACCATTGTCGTTTGGATGGAATCCGTTTGCGGTTGTTTTAAATGAGGCAATATGTCCTTTGTATGACTAATACTGCGTGCAAATATGCAACCTCTAAGTAGGATAGGTATGCTCAACTTGAAGAAAATTCCCAATTTTCGAAAACATTAAACATTAAGAATATTCTAGTCTAAAGTTTCAGAATCTGAGAACTTCCTCGTCGGTATAATGAACTTAAGTAACAGATACAAAGAAGAGCGCCATTGGCCTACGTTCCGATTAGTAGTCGCCAGGGTACTAAATTCGGTCTAATGTGGCCACTGTGTACCAATTAGTCTACTTACTTTAAGTAGCTTCACTACCCGTACCTTTGCCATCAGTTAATACTGCCCTCATGAACCAATAGACAGTATCTGCAATTCAATAGCTAAAGCAGATTCAATCCTATCCCGTTAACAATAAGGTTGCACTTGCTACAGGAGTTTTGTCTGAGATACTGCCATTGGTCTTAGCACGGCAGAATAGTGACTCAAATCACTAGCGAGTCAAACGCTCTGTCCCTCACAGTCTTGTTATAGAGCGAGAGGGCCAGAGCATTTGACTCGCTAGTGATTACAGTCACTGCAAACTCATGGTAATAGTATTGAGTGCTTTTTGTGAAAGAACATCGTAAGGAGACTTGAACAGTCTGGTAATTGAATGTGTCAGTTAAAGTTTTGCCCAAAAGATACCTAGATATGTATTTAAGATCACCTGTTACAGTTTTCTATAAGATATAAACGAGTTCGATGTGGACGAAGTCACGAGCAAAAGTAGCCTCTCTGTAGCGGTACAATCTCAAAGCTTTAATGCTTTGTTTCAACGGTGAATCATAACAAAGGTGTGTAAGTGTAAAGTGCATCTAAATCATTTACCGAGACATCATCTGCACTTGCATTTAATTTGCATCTACAGCTTTAGCCTGTTTTGATGTACATCCATGGTAGAATTGATAGCGTGGCTAAAAACGACAGAAATCTTATGAAAAATCGTTAGACATGACATTGCGAAATCGTAGGCATGTTAGATGGATGGTAAACGGGTAAATACTTTTCCATAAGTATAGTTTCAGCGTCAGAAAAAAACCACTTCATTATGTAACCTATTTACAGGAAGTGTCTATCATTTCATCGTAATGTTTTCAGGGTATCTTAAACATATAACCTAACCTAAACTACGTAATTAATGTTTAAGTTACCCTGTTATATTTGATGAAGTGAAATTCGCTGAAGTGATGAGTTACTATTTACAGGTTATACTGACAGTTTTGCATAGGCCCAATGAGAGAGTCAAAGGCCAGTACGGCTAGCACAATTTTCTCACTTGTCGCTTAGTGCGTCTCTATCGTTATAAACAAGATAGAAAGGGAGATCCGAGTGACAAACAAGTCGCGGACAACTTGTGCTAGCTTCCTGATAGCTTTGGAAGTCGACTGGAATGAGATGGGATAGCATGGGGATGGTTAGGAAAATAAGTTGTTCTAACTTAAGTAGGTACAAGTACATTATTTGATTGAATTTTAATGAGGAAGCTGACACATTCCTTTCCCATGAAAATGTTTTTCTCTACTTTACAGTAGCTAAAAACGATAAATCATAACCACCGCTCGTTTAACTCATTTTTTAACGTTTATTTTAATATTTAAGCTTTTTACACATTGCCATGGAGTTATAAATTATGTTGGTACACGCTTGAGGCATCGCAGAAACTGGTAGTAATTAAGTACCTATAGTGCTTTATAAATAATTCATTAAATAATTACTGGACGTGTGGCTCAGACGTATGCAAAGGTATTTATCCTGAGTTTATAAATTAGAGTTAAACAATGGTAATTGTCATTAATTTAGTCTTCAAGGTTTCAACGCGGCAATATTTTATTCTGAAATGCGAATCATTTACCTTCTTACATGAGAATTGGCCTTTCAAAATGATCTTTGTTGAGCTGTCAGTCTTAAGACACACTTGTGTCTTGAGACGGACACTCAGCCAAGATCAGATTTTTATTGACGCCGTAATTCAAAATGAAAAAGGACAATTCGGTTTTTTTGTCATCGTGGACTGAGTAAAATCAAATGCAAATGTAGTAAGGTAATTTACAGGTAGAGTGATGAAACTACTTAATATAGGAACCTTTTTGATTCTTAATTTTCAGAAGATAAAGGTTTTCATTTGTTTTGCAACAATCAATTTACAACCGTATGATCTTTGAATTTTTTTGAGTTAAGTGGTCATTATTTGTGCCTTCAGTTAAAAGTATAACATTGATACCATCTCGCTCTACTTGTAAGTTTGTAAGATCCTTCACTCATAAATGAGAGCCAACCAAGAGAGATTTTCTCTTAGTTGACATAAAATTAATACAATATTCATGATATTAGTTATATCAACCAAAGCTAATAGTACCCATAGCAAGTTCTTTAGTGATTCAAATAACATCTTAGTTGATGTGTCTAGCGTCTTGTTAGTCTCGTATAGAAACGAGACGCTTATGTAGGTACAACAATCACAGTCTTGTTAGAAGCGACCAAGTTTGTTTTCAGTGTTCATAATGGCTTAGGCTAAGTTGTCCCACACATGAGAGCCCGTATTGTAATCGGTCAAAACGAAAGAAGTTTCAGGCAGCGAAAACGACAGAGATATAGAACTCCTATAAATCTTTCCCTTTCACTCACTGCAACTTGGCAAGTTTGAAGAGTTCATAAGTTATAAAAGCTGTATTGCAGGTTTATCTTCATAAAGCGGATGCTAAAACAAGGAAGCACTCGCTTCCCGTTCTCACAAACGAAATAGACCCGTCACAAAAATTTGCATATAATTTCCCAAGTGCTAAACACTATATATAGAGAAATCTTGCAGTCTGTTCTGTCTACACGCATACAGCGCTTCGCTAGTTTGACTTATGGCTTCTAAGCACGTAAGGGCTGCGACCTCTGCGTCTTTCTAACTCTATTTGCATATAGCAAGAAGTTCAGCCGGTTCAGACAAGAAGAGCCGCTGCGTTTGTTAAGTACACTATCTTCTTGTTGTGAAGTTGTGATATTTCAGTTTGATTCTATACAAATAAAGGAAGAAACTGACTGTTTGACTGATCAATCCACGTACAGCCGAAACCGCTGGAACTAAGGTCTTGAAATTTGGAGGGAATACTCCTTGGATATCCTAGGGGTGCACTATGAACGGATTTTTAAAAAATCATCTCGTTAGGCGTTAGTGGAAGTAGAGGGATACTAATTCCATGCGTACTAGTCGCAGGGGTCCTCTACGAGGGATTCAAATAAGCAATAAAGGTAACGCAAGCTGACACGTGCAATAAAGAGCACGGCAGTAGTTGCGATATGAAAGATATCATGATAAAACTACTTATTAAGTAGCTTTGGGAGCAGTGTAATGTTTCAGTGTTTACAGGGATATGATAGGTACTCTGATGCTGATGTGTAGGTTATTATAACTTTTCACACTAAAAACACTTATTTATACATACATACTTAAAATCACGCCTTCATTCCCAGAGTGGGGTAGGCAGAGCTACAGAAATACCAACAACCCCAAAAAGACTTGTATGAATTCTGTAACCACATTTTGCACAATCAGGCCAAGAAGTTTACTAGTCTATTAGTGACAGGTTGCAAGCCCATCGCCTAACAGTACTACAAGCCCTTATTCCCTTAAGTGCCTCTTACGATATCCACGGGAAGACATGGAATGGCACCATTCTAACCCGGCAACCACACGGACGAATTATTTATAAGAGTAAGTAAATACACAATAACACATTGCTTCTACGTAACTATAGTTATACAAACACACTCTTTGATTTCCAAACAAAATGCAGACGATATAAAATTCTTGGCACCAATAATACTTTAGAAAAAGAAAACGAATGGCCGCCACTGAGTTTATAGGCTCTTCTCTCTATCCATTATTGGCCAGTGCCGTGCCTACTATAGCTTCGCAAATGTCAAATGGTATCCGCCTACTACGTAAATATTCGGCATTGCTATTGGTAGTAGCCAGTAGAGGTCAAATTTACATTTCCTAGTAGAAGTAGGTTATGGTAAGAAATGGAATGCAAGGCCTTGTCTTATCTGCCAGTAGTAAAACTCGAAACACGTTTTTTATGTAATAGCGACCCGCCAGCGGCTTCGCCCGCTGCAAATTTTTTTTCTTGTCCATTTTTATTTTTAATTTTGTAAAAAATGTATATTTTTTGAATAAAAAGTATCCTATGTTACTTCTACAACCTCCCAAAATATGTGTACAGAGTTTCATGATGATTCGTCAAGTAGTTTTTGCGTGAAAGCGTAATAAACATCCACGCTTTCACTTTTATAATATTGTAAGGATTTTCGTTGAATCGTATACGATCCACAGATTTAGTCGTTACATGTTAGAAACTATAACTTTCCCCCAGAACAAACTCATTCTGATTTGCCGTTGCGGAATTTGTTTATTTATGTTCTGAAGGTCTATGGCATTTTTAATGCTAAATACCGACAAACTGGCAGACGAATCACTTGATGGAAAGTTTTAGTACATTTTTGCCGTCTGACAATTGAGTGATTTCGCCATTTATTACATCGAAATTGATCGAGCAACCGTTAAAACATGACAAACGCATAGGAATTTAGATATAATTATCTTGTTCATCTGACCCAATAATGCCTAGACAAGTTGCATTGCGAAAGCTGAAGTCTGCAGAAGTCAAAGAATATGTACAAAATTAATATTTAATCTAAGTACATAAAGTTTAAATTTCTGTCTAGAGCAATGGGAATGCATTAGGTTTTGGGAAGAGCAACATATAACTTTATTTCACTAAAGCTAGAACAAGAATCATTAATAAAGCTGTAGAAATATTCTTTACTTGTGCACATCTTTGTAATCGTGCCTATCCTCATACAGTTTCCTCAATCATGGTTAGGTTAACTGGAAGATATCCCTTAAAGGACTAAGTTCACCGTTGTACATGTTAATCTTAAGTTTATATGCGTAATTACTTGTAGGTAATTGTTTGTTTTAGTGCACGTAAGTGCATGGAATTTAACAAAATGGACGCGTGTAACGAGATAAAAACAGTAAGAAGAATCAACTATTACTTCAGTGCTCAAAAAAGTCTGTGCTTACTTGACAAATAAAAAAGTTTTTAATGTTGCTATTGGTCTAATTTATGCGCGGAGGAATATCTCCTTGGGTCATAAAAGAAGCTCCAACATCAAAATTGGTTTTCTAACACAAAAATCTTATTTGCTTTGGAGTTTAACTCATTTTGTGGTAACGCGGCAAAATCATTACACACCTTTACGTCGTCTTAAGCATAAAATTATGAGCCTAAAGCTTAACACGTAATTTATATGTACAAAATAATTATACAGCTCAGAAACGATTTAAGTAGACCTTGTGAAGTCACCTTAAAAACGCGTTACTATAGTTGAGATATCATCCGAATCACCAGATGTTCGCTAAAGTGAAATAATAGAAATGTGATGCAAGTGTGAACCTTGTGAAGGTCACGGAATACGTTCCCAAAGACAATAAGAGCTATTTCTTAGAAACAAGCAACATCTGCGCCCGCCTTTATCTGCCGGCATCTTCAAACTGACAGCAAGTGTGTTCTACGCCTAAAATATTTGATTTTTTTTCGACAGCGAAAACGTACTGGCCAGTAATGAAGATAGAATACTTTTTAACAAGCCGTTCGAAAAACAAATGGTTTTAAAATTGGATTTAAAACGTATTAACTAACTCGATTTTCAACACCAGAAGGACATCATTAGCCACGTCACTGTGACGATGCACTCTGCGATCATTAGGTCAGAAGGCTTCTTCCGAAGCGTCGGAAAACCATTATGGCTTATTATGAGCGCCATTCATCAGCCCATATCGATCCGACATTAATGTTTTCTAAATAGCTAGATAATTTGCTTTGTTTTGATTTGATAAATAGTTCATTTTTATTTCTTGGTATTTTAAGGCGTGGTTACTAACACGATTTACTAAACTAACAAGATTAGACTGCTGATTAGAAATGTAAAGCGACTTACTTGTTCCTAGATGCACTCTCTTCATCCATGGATATATCTGCGGTGGGTTCGCCGACGCGGCAGATTTAGAATTCTTCGTATTATTAGAACTAGAGTTATTAGCCTCATTGCTTTCGTTGCTGGATGTGCTAGACGCTGGGCTGGAGATGTTCTGGTTCACATTGGCCTTATGCTCCACTGGAGAGGCAATAGGAGTAGTTAGTCCAAGCTTAGAGCCAGCTGAACCACCTTGTCCAACACCGAACCCAGGGGACGTTCTGCCAGGTCCTGAAGACGTCGAAAGGTCCTGAGGAGAAGCAACTCCTGTAGTTGACGTGGAGTCAGCAAATTTACAACTAGCCCCAGCTTGGCTTGGTGGATTGGCTATCAAATTCGGCGACAATGCTCCCGGACTTGGGTTGGAATGCTGATGCATATGGCTGGTCGTATTCCCGAGTCTTTGCGGGTGCAGTTGTGTGTAATCTATCATAGATTGCGGTTGCATGTGTGCCCCTGCAGCCGGCGCTGCATATGGATGTTGGGGGTAATGATGGCCAACTTGCGGAGGGGAATAGCAAGCATTTGGGTAAGCAGATGCTGCTGCACTTGGATTGTAGTAATCAGCGCCTGGCGTTGGCAACCCTGGATGCCCTGGATCCCCTGGTGTTCCAGTGCGCCCCGGTACTTGGTTCCCATAGCATGATGCAAGGGAGTTCACAAACTGGTAGGAGCTCATCCCAGCGTTGTAGTTTAGGTCGTTCATTGATAACAGTTTTGTGGTCTTCTTCTTAAGTTCACTCCCTTGTCATGGCTGAAAGGTCTAGTCGGACATGTTAAGTGCTGCCGTCACAGCGCAATTGTCCGCGGCTTGATTGATGGACCTGTGATAGAATAAGACACATTAGTTGGTCAAGGGTGCTCTCGTTATTGGTGATGGATGCGACAATGAAATTATTATCTTTGGGTGCTTTTAATGTGTGTGTTTAGAGCAAGAACGTAAAAACATGTACGTTTACTTTACAAAAATAAGACACTAGACGCATTTTAAATGAGTATGTGAACATTTATCAAGATTTCGTTTTCAAATCTAAACAGACGCAATTGCTACTGGCCAGTTACAAATACCGCTTGTAACTCAGGCAAATTCGAAAGAACGATCCGACGTCTTTAAAATTTAAACGGTTTACATACGGTAACGCAAGGGGGGTCTATTCTAAAACAATAAATTAAAGCAGGGATATTCGTATAAAGTCTCACGTGTCAAGTCAAGTGCGGAAAAAAGTCGCCACGTGGTGAGACCATAAAAGTGTCCACGAAAGTTTATGGGCCTGCGGTAGGCGATGCACCGATTTACGGCATGCATATGTCTTTATGAACAAATTAGCAGTCATTTTGTATGTACTGGATTTATTTATTGCTGCGCGGTGATATATGTGTGAATTTGGAAATCGGTGGTTTTTGGCAAATTATCTTAATGCGAGTTTTGCGATGAGTAAAACGTCAAAGATTGTTATATCGTTGTACAATATTATTGCGTAAGGTGAATTATATATTAATTTGTATATTAAAGGACGATTCTACTACATTAATTCATACCAATAATAAAATATTACAGTTGATATTTTTGACCAAGATTTGTTTTACTCGCTTTTTTGTATTTAAACATCAAAGTTAATGTATCCTTATTTATTTTATTTTGATAACATTCAAAGAAAGCTATAGTAAAATTTAAGTCTACAATTTGTCTAATCCTGACAAAGGTAAGTAGATAGGTAAATCTTCACTTTTTAAATTGATAAAATTAGAACGTAACAAATCTGTTGTATGCAATTATAAACATCAAAAATATATAAATTATGTAACAAATACAAATGACAGCTGTAAAATCTAGTTTGTAAGTAATATCGATATCGTACCTATAGGAAACGAGTTTCCGAAAGTTTGAGCCTACCAACCAATAAGATCAAACATTAGGTACCAATGCTGGTATTTATATGCCTAAATAAATCTCTAAAAAATACTGTTATATAGATAGGTTACTTAAACCTTAGGGCCAATCGTATACAGCAAAAATATTTACAAACATTTTTACAGCTTCTGTTTTGAACTATCAACTAAACAAAAATCTCAATTTACAATAACATCCAATTGAAACAAAAATACCTTGGTGTTTATAAAAACGTCTTGAAATTTCTAAATACAATAATAATTCATACTAGCGCGTACGCATCATATTTAACCGAAAGGATTTTACCGTGTGTAGAAGTAATTTTAAAACAAAGAAACTAACAACGAATTAAAATTCAAAACAATCCTTGATGGAATAAAGTTTCAAATTGTCGTTGACACGCCGTCACATGTGTTCAGTTATTTCAGAGTCGGATTTTTGTCACTCCCGTCCGGTCTGCGTTAAATGGGCCGGACGATTTCGATGCTTTTTCTTTTAATTTCGTTTATTTCTCTAACGTTTATTCTCAGGGCTTTGAAGATAGACGTCGCGGATGACGGTTTTAATTTGAATTTGGAGTTTGATCGTTCTTATTTCAATTGTTTAGTTTAATTTTCAGATTCAAGTTCGATTCGGAAAGGGTTCTAAATGCAATGGTTTTTAAACGACTATTTCAAGTTCTTGTTTATTTTAGCCATTTTTGTTAATATGATTCTTACTGTAAAGTTAAATATTTTAAAATTATATCACAAACTCTTCTAAGAGCTCAAAGGCCGCAGCACATTGCTACACAAACCGAAAAATAAATAGAAAAAATCCAATAAATTACAGAAGGCCAGTAGCAACCGGAAATTGTTATCAAATACTCAAACGCACCACTTTGTAGTCAAATATTATAAGCTTTTAAAGATTTAATGTGCTCTTAATATCCCGTGTCAAGTGGACAGTTGAAATCCACCGCTCAAAAGATTTACTGCGTTACGCTTTGATTTTACGACTTTACAACTTCTACCACACTATCAATTGCCCATAATTCTCAAAGGGAGTTATCCAAATAAAAAAAATACTTACACAATGCAAAAAACAAAAGCAAAATTCACAACCGTCAAATCACAAACATCCCACAAGTTTATTCACTGCACTAAAATAAAATAGAACGTTCGAATTTCTAAAATTTAAAGTCGAAGTTTTAAAAATCGAATGCGTCCGAAAAGTTCGGCGCGGCGCGGAAAACGGCTCGTGATTTCCCGGCGTCCGAGCGTCGAATGAGCGCGCGGCTCGAGCGAGCGGCGAGGTGGAGAGGGGCGGGCCCACCTGGCCACGTGCGCTCCCGCTCCCGCTCCCGCCTCCGCTCCCGCCATACCAGTAATCGGATACTTCAATGGATTGGTGGCTAATTATTTTGAATTTCGAACTTTGTTGACAAACATTTTTATGAATTAGGGCATTCGAATAAGCATTTTAAACTTGACATTTCATTTGTTTTTTTAGGTTCCCAGTGTTGCCTATGTAGTACAGATTAGGGTTTCTCCTTTAGATTAATAATTCATACTTTGTAACCAATTAAAAAGTCAAAATTACTTTGATTTTTGAACATTGTTGGTTGGTTGGTATTTTTAATTATGTTATATTTCAAGCATGATTAAGGTTTAATTTTTAGCCTATTTTGTTTTTCATGCATTCTAAATTTGATTTGTTACAGCGTTGTAAATAAAGGGTAGGGATTCAAGTCCTTCCCTTACATTTTGTGATTGGTCGAGTTATGATTGGTGATAAAGAGAGACGTAGCGTTACCGTAGAGGCGTAGCGTTGAATGCTACAACTGGTTTCTTGTGGACAAGTTAATTGCGATTGTCACATAAACAGTTTAATAATTGTTATTTTTAGCGTGATATCCGTTACAAACAGGGTGTTTAATTATTAGCAGGATTAAATTTTGTGTTTAAAGGGGTACCTAAGTCATCATCGAAGTTTCATCGGAGTTTGATTTCATCGAACGCTATTTTTTTACTGAAACCATAATGTTAGGGTACCTTAAACATTAATTACGTAGGTTACATATTTCGATGAAATGAAATTCGATGAAATTACACATTCGATGAAACGTGTGTCGATGAAATGATAGACACTCGTTTAAGGGTGATTTGTAAAGATAGCGTAGGCAAGAAATTACTACTCATTGGTAAATTGGTACCTAAGTACTAAGGCGTAAATAAAAATCACAAAGGAATATATGTTATGATCTTATTTTTGAAACGGTCATAACTAAGTAGAAACTGAAATTTATAAGCATTTTTTTTTGGTGACTTATTTCATCAGATTTAGTCTATAAAAAGACTTTTAAAACATACTTTTTAATATTAATTTTAACAAGTAGTATAAACAGAACAATTTTTTTTTTTCACAATTTTATCTTGGTGGAAAACTACGCTTTGCCAAATTTTACCTAGTAATGCTGCGTTTTTTATTTGTCTTACGGTATTTCTCCTCGGGTGTCCCGGTTTTATCCTATTATTTGTATTTCGTAATGAGTACCTGAGCTCAACGCAAATGCACTTTTCTTGCTTTAAAAAAATTATCAACTGCAATAATAACTAATTATAATAATAAATGAGGAACTATTTCCACAGTCAGCCGTCATCCGATGTCATAACGCTTAGTCCTGGTCGGAAACTACGGACGCTAGCCATGCATCATGGATGACGGCTGTATAAAAATTACCGGACAAAATGAATTATTTAAAACGCATCTAGTTTTATTTTTACAATACATCTGTTTTTATAACGGGTGCAATAGGCGAGTGTAAGGTGTAATAAATGTAATATTTAAACCAGCAATCTTAATTCACGCTGTATATAAAGTAAGGCTTATTCTAATTTAGTTTGCCAATCTTGCGTCGATTTCGTAGTCACACTAGTGACATGTTTTACAATCACGTGAATGTCAATGCAAGGATATCAATGCGAGATTGGCTTATGCAATGTGAAATAGAGGCCATGGTTTAAGTAGGTGAAAAAAAAAACACAGTAATGAACATCAATAAAGTAATAAATAAAATATCATGAACTTACTAATTTACTTAGTTAGAGTCACTATCTCCGACTAGGTTCCTTAACTGTGGAATAGACTAACACCAGTATAAGAATTATGCATGCAACGATTCATGTCTGAACTTAACTACTTACATTTTATTAGGTATATACTGTACATGAACATTTAAAAAAATATTCTATTCCCGCCACCTTAGTGAGAGGGATATCCAACCATTTGATTTGGCAACCGCCTGATAGCATGTGATAGAGACCCATCATGATTCCAAGATTTCTTGAGGTTTTTTATTTTTTTTATTGGTGAATGAATTGATCGGCGTTGCTTGTTTACTGGTTTTTTAAGCGTTTTGTAACCCCCCTGAAAAGAAGTGGGGATTATAATATTAATGTGTGTATCAGTGTTTGTCTGATCTCATAAATACCTTTTCAGAGATATTAGCTCTGAAGGAAGACGCCATTATCGGGAGACTTTGTCTATTTAACGTCGTAAGATCTAATTTTAATAACATTGTAATCGCAACCTTGTTGCCTTAATAGGTGGTATCTCAAATTGAATAGCCAAAGCACATTGCATCCACTCCTATTAACAATAAGGTTGCACTTGCAACAGGAGTTTGCCTTAACATGGCAGAATAGGTTAGCCTTTTATATTTGGCATTGTCCTTGAGGAAAAACCTGGGGATCCGGCTGGCCAAATGTTATTGCCAATAGTATAATGGCATGATGAGCTTGTTTCTTCTGATGATGATACGAATTGGAACTACTTTTGATGAGGGTCTAGTGCGAATTCAAGAATTTCACTTAAATCTTAAGTGACGCCTTTGACGTGTTGTTATATTTAAATAAAAGTGTTTTTTTACAAGGTGTGATTGTTGCAATGTCTTGAGGTAAAGTCGGAGACAATAGAAGTGGTAAAAGATGTAAGTAACAAAAACCAAACGGACCATTATCACGTACTTTTGGGTATAGCGTGAGATACTTTTAATGATTTACACACTTCATCATTAATTTTGTATTTTGTTTAAGATTAAATAACTATTTGATGTGTCAGAAAGTACTAATACCTACCTACATCAAGTAATATGTAATCTAAATCAGTAATAAAAGCTTCTTTTCAGACGTGGTCTCCTATTGGAAAGCGTAGGTATAGATTTTTGACGTATAAAAGTGCCCTTGCGGCCTAGGTACTTTCTAATTTTTTTCATTTTTTATTGTAGGATTTATTTTTTTAATTACTTGTATTATGGTGGTGGCATTTGACATATCATTTATACCTACAGCTGTAATGATCTTAAGATGTGTAACTAATACCAAAACAGAAAACAAAAGAAAATTGAGCCACATAAGCCAAACCACGCAATCACACAAGCATTAACTAACATGACTCCTATCTTATAAAAAGCTCATCAATTTAAGCTCCAGTGTAGCTTTAATTAGCCACTAATTATATAAAGCTTAAACAAGTGCGAGACGAATGCGCGCCCATTAGGGCTTTAGCACCGGTCGGCCTCCGTTTAGATTTATTGAATAATCTATTTATAGCTTGCAGTTTAATTGGGAAAATTGGTTTTTAATTGGATATCTTCCATTGAAATCTCAAGGGGTTCAATTTGATTCTAGTAAAAGAGGTGTGAGGTTGAGAAATGTAAATCACCTTTTGATATGATGCTATCGTGTACCTATTATTTCGTCGAAATACCTTTAATTTTCCCTGCATGAGGTTTTCTTTTGGTTGTTACAAGTCTAACCTAACCTAACCTACGTAACGTTTAAGATATCCTGAAAACATTATAGTTTCAGCAGAAAATAGCGTTATCGATGAAGTGGAATTCGATAAAATGATGGATTACCGATGCCAATAAAGGTGCCATCAAAAAAAATAGATGGGTCATAGATGGGAATCCGGAAACTACACTCACAAGCAATGAAAACGGGTCACTTTCTATGGTAATTCTGTACTAAGTGACCCGTTTTCAATGCTCTTGACTATATAACCGCAGTACCTACTCAGAGATATTTTACGTATTATATTGTAAAATAGTAAAATCAATTAATAGTAATTTTTTTTTCCAAAATTAAGGATAAAAAATGGTCTTTTTATTGCACCTACCCATATTCTGATTTCTGTTTCACCTTAAGGTTAACTGGTAGAGAATGCTTATGGCATTAAGTTCGCATTTTGTATACTATTTTAATTTTTGTGCTATAAAGTATATAAATAGTTTAGTGGTGGTAGGAACCTGTGCAGGGTCCGAACGGACAGCTACCATCATCTTATCCATTAACCATCCGCCAGCCAACAGTGTTCGCATTGTTGTGTTCCGGTGTGGGGATAAGACAACCGGTGAAATTACTAGCATAGAGGCATTCCATCGTAGTCCTCAGGGTTGGCAACGCGTTTAAGGTCTTAGGATTATAGTCATGAGTATTCAAATGTCTATGGGTCTCAGATTCCACTTACCATCAGGAGGCCTGAGTGCTCGTGTGCCTTCTCCTTAACATAATAAAAAATTGAGACAGAAAACTCGTTCTTATACATGCTGTAAGTATATTAACTTTGATATACCCTTCAATTACTGACACTCTTTTCACACATTGTTTTACTTCGGCGAATTTTTAATTCATCGACAGGTCTACGTGCAGGAGTTATAATTTTTTGATGGTCAGAGGTCTAACCAAAGCTAAGTAATCCATGCTTAAGATAACCTAAAAACATTAGGGTTTTAGCAGAAATTTGCTGTCGGTGAACCCCTGCTTCACTTGTAACTAACAAACCTGGCATACTGCAATTCCGATAACAGTACAACATAATAAGGTACCATTGAGCTCTGATGGTATGATGATGGATAGGAAGGCCATAGGAACTCCTCAATGGTAATGGCAATATACACACATCACGCCCTCATTCCCAGAGTGGGGTAGGCAGAGCTACAGAAATACCAACAACTCTAAAAAGCCACATTTTGCACAAACAGGCTAAGTTGTTTACCAGTGTATTAGTGACAGGTTGCAAGAAATATAATTATTTCATATATTACGATAGCACATAGCTTAGAAATAAGGAGGAAACTTTACCTATCCCAATTTACTTGTAATTCAGTGTAGTATTCCTTTGCATATATTACGTATAAACAACCACTACCTGGCCTTTTAAATGTCGTTATAGGCCTATTTAGAGTTGTTGGTGTTTCTGCCTACTCCACTCTGGGAATGAAGGCGTGATTTTATGTATGAATGTAATATTCCTATGCAATGATTTTTCTTTGCGATATGTTCCTATCCAATTTGACTTTTTGTATCAACAAATGAAGTTAAGTTAAAAGGATCAATAATCAGATGTCGGCTGAAAGGGTATTTTGAGGAGGAGAAAACGACTTCTGTTCTCGTAGAATTCAAATACCTACGGGTCTCAGATTTCACCACTCACCACCAGATGATGAGATGAGAGCTGGCCTGAGTGATCTTTTGCCTTTGTCAAATACAAAGTTAAAAGTCAATTCTTGAGCAGCATATGACAAGAAAATATATTATAAACAACAACTACCCGGCCTCTTAAATCGATAAGGATGTAATTTTTTGAAAAACCCTTAAATGTGAATAGTCCATCATCTTTCAAAAATTGCCAGTGGTAAGATTCAAATGATGAGTTCACTCCTTTCTTACAACGCCTAGTTGATAGTGACCCGGCTTACGATGCTAGCAGCTAGTGGGGTTAGACAAATTGCATTCGACAATCGTTAGCGATTATATTTCTATTGAATAATATATGGAATTGACGTTAGTACAACGTGACTATCTCGGTGGCTTACGTCAATTCCATACATTTGTCTATCGAAACATAATCGCTAACGATTGTCGAATGCAACTTGTCTAGCCTTGGCATTTAATCCTGAGTCTTGGATGTTTTCTAAATGTATAAATGTATATATTGGTTTATCGTTGTCTAGTCATCATGGTACAAGCCTAGGGCTTACGTTCGGACTGGGCCAATTTGTGTGGGATACGACTTCTGTAAATTATTTATTTATTTCCTACATTATATCACACAATTAAATATTAAATCACTGCGCCTAATCAGTTAGAAGGATTAATGAGTATTAAATAAAATGCTCAATAGACATTATTACCTTTATTGGTTTTTAGATGTATTTACAAAGTAGAGCTATTTTGTAGTATAGAATGTATCACTTCGCAGAATTTTCATTTCATTGAAAGCTAATTTCTGCTGGAACCTTACTGTTTTTAGATTATCTTAAGCCAACCTAGATTCAGCAGTTTAGGCTTTAATCTGTCTGTTAATCACGTATAATTTTATATGAATACTAGCGACCCGCCCTCGCTTCGCTCCGGATTAAAGTATTATACATATAAACCTTCTTCTTCAATCACTCTACCTATTAAAAAAAAACCGCATCAAAATCCGTTGCGTAGTTTTAAAGATTTAAGCATACATAGGGATATAGGGACAGAAAAAGCGACTTTGTTTTATACTATGTAGTGATGCAGTCGACTCCAAAGAAATGTATACAGTTTTAAATAAATCAATAAATCACACGACAATGTCACATAAATTGACCTAGTTCCAAACTAAGCTCTAGGCTTGTAATATGGGTACCTACTAGACAACGAAAAACATACTTATACAACGTGTTACAAAATAATCCGTAAAAAAGAAATTACGAAAGTAGTGTCAACCCTAGTATACTGTGTACCTAAGATACTGAACTGACGTTATTTAATAAGGGTTGACACTACGTTTGTAATTTATTTTTTACGGATTATTTTGTAACACGTTGTAAACGTAATATATTTGTGTGATGAGCACGAGTATTTGTTCCTGATTCTTGGATGTTTTCTATATATTTAAGTAAGTATGTATTTCTCTATACAAGTATGTTTAACGTTATCTAGTACCCATAGTACAAGCCTAGAGCTTAGTTTGGGACTAGGTCCATTTGTGTGACATTGTCCTGTGTTTTTTTTATTTTATTAATACGATACGTACAAATCAATATGGCTTCCCTTTAATTCTAATCACCTAAAGCCGCATAGATGTCTTGTTTTCTCGTGATTCGACTTTAACCACCATAATTTAAAAACTAACCCCCAAATGACTCCCCGAAGACCCCATAAAATTTATTACAACTTAATAATCAACAGGTCAAACGACAACAAAACTATATGATTCAAAACGCCACATCTTAATACAAAACGCGTTGCATTTTCAACCTAATCACCAACTATTATGGTACAAGTTTAAATTTCGTTGTAATCTAACTTACGGCGTTTTTCTTAAATAACGACACATGTTGCTGACATAACTCACCTGACTTCAGAAAATTTATGACCTAGGGTTGCAGCCGTCTCTTTTACTTTATATTAGCTGAATAAGGACGGAGGATGTCTGTGGATATTTGTAAATTGTCTATTGCTTTTTAATTATGTATGTTTGTGGAAAAGGGTTTTTTTCATTGGAATTATAAGAATGCTTATAAATCATGTAAGATGTGGAATTCTGATAGGTTTTTTATACGTTAAGCTCCTGGAATGCAAAGCGTAAAAAAAATGTCGTTATTTCCGTTGTAGGTAGGTTTTTTGCAAAAAAAACGAGGTAGGTATTCTTGAAACGAAACTAAAAACTGCAACTCATAGCGAGATTTTCGTTTTTAACGTAAGAAACACACTAAATATAGAAAAAAAAATGTTATTAATAACTTAATCATTTTTTTGTGTAATTTACAAGAATAACTGTTACATCGAATTATAAATACGCACTATAAACCTTTTTTTTTTAATAATTACCATATTAATGATTCCAGTAACTTTACGTACTTAACAATTGCATTATACATTCCGTCTTTAAAAAAACCTTGAACTTAATGTTACACTCACGTCTTACACCTTACCTATAAACATATAAGAGACGCCATGTTAAAGAAATTCGTGATTCCATATAATAATACATAATTACTTAATTCATTGTAATGCAACAAATTTGCAAATGAATAAAAATTTACATGTTCATAATGCTATTGCTGTCTTTATCTAACGTAGTTAAAACCAATACATGAGAGTGAGATAGAATGTGGTTTCGTGTTGCGCTGCATAGGGTTTTGGCCTATTGCAACGAAGGTGGGCGGGGCTTGGTGCGTGCGTTCCCGCGCTGTGATTGGTGGAAACTTGTGGATGTGGGGTGGAAGTGGTAAGAAACTTTGTGTAAGTTTTTAGTTTGAAAGTCAAGAAATTACACGAATTTTCTTTTTTGATCCTTATTAAGGTGTAAAACGTGATTAGAATGTTTTGTTGGTCATGGAATTTATTTTAGATGGGTGCTTATTAAATCTTTTTATGCTATTTTATAATATTTTTTTTAGTAAATACCTAATGTGGCACTTTAATATAAATTATAAAAAACAAACCTGTTAGATTGTTTTATCTAAATGTTCCTACTAAATCTAATTTTAAACATATTCTATAAGATTTACTTAACTAATAATCCAATTGGGAAACACTTGGAAAAATACGCATGTCATAAAAAAACCACTTAATAAGATTATTTATTTCTAATCTCAAAAATTACCCATTTATTTTTACCTATAATAAATAAAATTACAATAAAAGCCCTTCGGCTACAATTTGGCCAAATATTTCATGTAATTAATTTAAAAAAAAACCTACTTAGTCCTACCGAGGTTAACACAGAACTTATAAAAGTGCAGTGAATTCGGTCTACCAACACCTTTAGGAGGTTACCGAAGCTCCACTGAAAAAAAAAACTTGGTCGCTTCTAACAAGATTGTGATGTTGTGCATAAGAGTCTCGTTTCCATACGAGCCTAACAAGACGCTAGACACATCAACTAAGATGTTATTTGAATCACTAAAGAATTTGCTGTTGGTACTATCAGCTTTGGTCGATATAACTAATATCATGAGTATTGTATTTATTTTATGTCAACTAAGAGAAAATCTCTCTTGGTTGACGACGCGGTGGCCTAGTTGGGAGTGACCCTGCCTCCGAAGCCAGCGGTCCTGGGTTCAAATCCCGGTAAGGGCAGATATTTGTGTGATGAGCGCGAATATTTGTTCCTGAGTCTTGGATGTTTTCTATGTATTTAAGTATATATTTCTCTATATAAGTAAGTTTATCGTTGTCTAGTACCCATCGTACAAGCCTAGAGCTTAGTTTGGGACTAGGTCAATTTGTGTGACATTGTCCCCTGATATTTATTTATTTTTTACATTTTTAACCGACTTCAAAAAAGGAGGTTACACGTTCCACTGTAGGTATGTATTTTTTATGTATGTTCACCGATTACTCAGTCAATTGTCGTTTTGAAAATTCTTTTTGGGTTTGATAGAGTATACTACTGAGGTGGTCCCAATGTCACCAAATCTGAATCTGATGAGGGGATCAGTGAGGATTGAGGGAACTCCTCAAATATTGTAGGCAAACATATACCCCCTTACTTATGAGTTATGAACGTGAAATAAGCTTGGAATAGTTTATGCCATGCTTTGTCACTTTCTGTCAGATGCAAATGTCACAATTATAGATAAGGACAAAGCATGGCATAAACTATTCCAAGCTTATTCCACGTTCATAAGTAAGGGGGTTAGTGTTTCTTTGAGTGTACTCACTCGCTTTCGTAGAAAATAATTTCATCAGATAACTACATGAGTTAGGTAAATATTTCTTGTGCCCGATGTGTTTTGTATGAACTCTACTTATATTTCTCAAATCCTGTAAAAGTTTGGTGCATGCTACCCAATTGAGTTCATTACGACTACGCACGATTTAAAACTTATCATATTAGTGGTGGTAGTGTTTAGTGGTGGTAGGACCCTGTGCAGGGTCCGTCCGGATCGCTACCACCATCTTATCCATTAACCATCCGCCAAGCAACAGTGTTCGCATTGTTGTGTTCCGGTGTGGGGATAAGACAACCGGTGAAATTACTAGCATAGAGGCATTCCATCTTAGTCCTCAGGGTTGGCAGCGCATTTGAGGTCTTAGGATTATAATCTTGAGAATTCAAATGTCTATGGGTCTCAGATTTCACTTACCATCAGGTGGCCTGAGTGCTCGTGTGCCTTCTCCTTAACATAAAAAAAAATATTAGATCTAATTAGAATTATTAAAGGTTATGTCAGATTATATTTTTTAGGTTCTAGTACGTGTTACGGTGCCATCACTCAGAACACAATTTAAAGGCAAAATCATGTAGGATTTATCCCGTGTGGTTGCCGGGTTAGAATAGTGCCACTCCATGTCTTCCCGTGGATGTCGTAAGAGCGATGGGCTTGCAACCTGTCACTAATACACTGGTAAACATCTTCGCCAGATTGTGCAAAATGTGGTTACAGAATTTTCAAGAAGTCTTTATAGAGTTGTTGGTATTTCTGTAGCTCTGCCTACCCCACTCTGGGAATGAAGGTGTGATGTTATGTATGTGTGTAATCATGTAAGAGGCAACGATTTCTAGAGTAAGAAATATATAAGTGAAAGAAATACACAAATGGACACAGTAGCAATGGTAATGTCTGAAACTTATTGGACGGAAGATTCGAAAATACTAATTTTAAAGAGTCGATTTCATTATCTATTCACGCTATTTTTATATTTAAATTTTGACCAGGCATTTCTATTATGGACATATGAATTGATGATCCCTTTTGCAAAGGTAAAACGTTACATACACTTACTTAACAGTAAAATTAGTAATAAAAAAATACCTACGTATGTTTCTTATCTAATCGTTTAACCTCGCGAGATACGTTGTTCCATACATAATCAATTAGCAATTTAGTTATACATTTATTTTAACTGATATAAATCAAATAACAATTTTATCTTATTTAAATTATTAATATACTTTTTATTCTTAAAGTATTTAACATAATATTTGGAATATTTTTGTATTATTAATGTCTCCACCATGTGGGATGACTACCAATATTGCGTTTTCTGTTACATGGTCGCCGCTAATGAACCTTTTCGCCCCAACGGCCATCGGTTCTAAGAGCATTTGGCGCCCACTAGTACTTTATTTAATCTGTGGAGCTGCTTCTAAATCTTTTCGCATCTCATTTTTCATGTTAATTATTGTGTTGTTAGAATTTATCTTATTAGAAATGTACCTAGGTACTAAAGAGGGAACCAAAGTCGTACGTAGGCAACTATTGATGATTCTCATGATATGAGGGTAAAGATAATCGCTTTAATTTATCATTTTGACTATCTTTTTGTATATTTTTGGTGTTTGGCTGCGAAGAAGGGAGACGTATGCCAAACTTTCTAGCTAAAATTCATCAATACTATCAAATTTAACTAGTTAACTTTTTATTCGTATTTGTCTTTTCATGCTGTATTTGTATGTGGTGTTCAATAAAGAATATTTGTGTTGTATTGTATTGTACTATTTAGAGTTGAGTCTTCAATACTGTTATATACACCTAATGCATATTTCTAACAAGAAAATCGCTCTGAATATTTTTTGTTAACCTTCCACAAATTGACCTATTCCCAAACCAAGCTTTTAGAGGCTTGATCTATGGGTACGTAGTAGATAGCCATAAAAATACTGTATTATACTGATTGTTAATTAAATACTTAAACACCGGGAATCGAACCCGGGACCGCTTGCTTCGTAGAACGACTACCAGCTAGAGTAACTGTGTCGTCAAATCAAGTTTATTGACAGCTTAGAAGTACCCCTAACTACAGTTTCAAATGCTTAGTAAAGCTATCTTTAATAAAATAAATAATCGAAAATGATGTTTATCCCATGCTGTAGAAGTTTGCCGAAACTTTGGGCATGGAAGTAGTCGACGAAGTTGATTCCTTAAACACCGTGGCACTACAAAAAAAAATGTAAAGCAAGAAGTTCATTATGATTTCATTTAGTAGGTTACTTTGCCAAGGGGTGGTATTGCTTTAGTGGTGGTAGGACCCTGTGCAGGGTCCGTCCGGATCGCTACCACCATCTTATCCATTAACCACCCGCCAAGCAACAATGTTCGCATTGTTGTGTTCCGGTGTGGGGCTAAGACAACCGGTGAAACTACTAGCATAGAGGCATTTCATCTTAGTCCTCAGGGTTGGCGACGCATTTGGGGTCTTAGGATTATAGTCTTGAGAATTCAAATGGTCTCAGATTCCACTTACCATCAAGTGGCCTGAGTGCTCGTGTGACTCCTCTTTCACATAAAAAAAAGAACGGTGGTGTAATTTTATTGATCGAGTATACTATTAATTTATATAGGGTAGACCGGGGGCAATAGTAGCACGTGGCAATAGTAACATCGTCCATATTTTGACAACTACACCCAAATATGCATGTGTTTGTATACACGGGCGTTCCTTGAACGTGTTTCGACCTGCTCACCAGTCGGCGGCTCAGTGCCACGCGAGACGGAAGTGCTAGAGGACCATTTTTGTTTTCAATTGACCAAAGTAAGTAATTACGAATAACTTTTTGTCTTATTATTTACCATTAAATAGCCGTGATTTCAAAGTGTTGCTGTATTATGATTTGTTAGTTATTAACGTTTATTATGTCCCACAGTGTGGGGCTCAGTCAGGCATAGGAATCGATATTTTTGCAATTTATGTGATTTTGGGTATTAAGGGACAATAGTACCATAACAATCGGGGTCATTTGTAGCGTTACATTTGACCCCGTGTTACTATTGACCCAGATGTATTTATTTCTTTATTAATTATATTTTCTGTCCTATTTCTTAACAGTTGTGTAGAGAAACTAATATGCATTTTAACTAACCCGCATTTATTTATGCCTTTTTTAGATCCCGCGAAAGAGACCGAGAAAAACCGATCGTGGTACCAAAGATCTTCTGCTTTCTTTTCAAGCATATGAAGAAATATTAAAAGGCCGATCTGTAAGAGCTGCTGCATCCATGTTCGATCTTTTCCATGTGTCTTTGTTAAGGTACAAAATAAATAAAATAAAAGACCCTTTTAGTCACCCGACAGTGGGTTATAATCCAGCGACTAAAGTGTTTTCCGAGGAACAGGAAAAGAGCATGGTGAAATACGTGATCAAATCAGCTGATATTTACTTTGGCCTTAGGCTCCCAAAGAGGTGAAACGACTTGCATATGACCTGGCGATTAAGCACGACTTAAAGAGGCCAGAATCATGGGATCGAGAAAAGATGGCGGGCGCAGAGTGGTTTTCCGTATTTCTTAAAAGAAACCCGGAACTTGCGATTCGGTGTGCTCAAGCCACCAGCTTATCACGGGCCACCAGTTTTAACCCCACAAACGTCAATGCATTTTTTGACAACTTACAAAAAGTTTTGGACAGCGATGGTTTTGAACCACAAAACATTTACAATATGGATGAGACCGGGATTACGACGGTTCAAAAACCGGACCGTATAGTTACAAAGAGAGGAACACGTCGAGTAGGGGCACTAACATCTGCAGAGCGCGGTACACTAGTTACCGTGGCAGCGGCGGTAAATGCGCTTGGAAATGCATTGCCACCTATGTTTGTATTTCCTCCTGCAGAGCATTTGCGATCAGCAAGCCTATTTTCATTTTGACAATCCGAAGGTCAATTTGTATGGAGACATTAAGTCGATGAAAATGAAAACGATCGTGATTGCCAAATGATGGCGAGTGAGTTACGCAATATGCCTGCCGGTTTGGAATTGATTATTATTTAGTCAACAATGATCACTACCTCTATTTTTATAAAAATATTATTTTTGTTTCGATGATCGGGGTTGATTGTACCAGGGGACAGTAGTAACTGTATAGGATTTGTAATTGTTGAATAATTTAATTATTTAGTAGTTTTAAGAACTGATTAATGCTCAACAGGAATGCTATGAGCATCCTTTAGGTGTTTTATATGATGAGTCGATATTATCTGTTGTTAAAAGCTGAGATAATTTGGTTAGTGTAAGTTCAATTTAAGTGTTGGCCTTTTTTAGTCTAAGTATAAATCCTAGCACTTGAGACTGATATAACTCAACGGACTGATTAAATTAAAGAAATAAATAATAAAAACTGTTTGATTAATACATTATTTTGAGTTTTATTTACTTGTGAATTTCTGGTACAAATGACCCATACAATGGGTCAATTGTAACACAAGGAGTCGATGAACAAAAACTCAATTTTGCGGCGTACTGATACGACCACATTATAATTATTTTCAAAAATCTATAGTGCACAAACCTAGAATGCTATATCCAATAGAGATTTTCACTAGATACTTTTAGATTCTGAACTATGAGCCGTTATTTCAAAAGTGGTTCCATTGCCCCCGGTCTACCCTACCTACATTTATTTTGGAGTTGTTTCCTCGCTCAATGAGGAGTCGGCAGCAAGGTAGTCGAATGGCATCAGCGCGACATGGGGCCCAGTGGAGGAAAATGGGAGAGGCGTATGCCCAACATTGGGCGCAAATGCGCTGAAGACGAAACAATACATTCCTACTCGAACAAATGTCACACGAGATGATTACGTAGATGATGATATTGATGGTAGGAACTGCTGTCATGTGTTTTTTTCAGTTTCATTTTTGAGCGTTTGTTACTAATTCAAATTCAAATTCATTTAATAAGTTTCACAATTTTCGTGGTCGAATCCTCCTTTTAAGTTTACACCTGGGGCCCTAGCCAAGATGCAAACGCTCCTAACGTTTTTCTTTTCTATCGCTCAAAATGTATGGGATGACGTTCTCGTGCGTTTCGGTAAACCACGTGGTCGACTGTCACCCCATACATTTTGAGCGATAGAAAAGAAAAACGTTAGGAGCGTTTGCATCTTGGCTAGGGCCCCTGTATTAGTAGGTATTCGCTCTTTCTTACAATGTGGTTACAGTACCTAATTATAAATAAATGCTGCTAATTATTAAGGGTTCAAATCCCGGTAAGGGCAGATATTTGTGTGATGAGCACGAGTATTTGTTCCTGAGGCTTGGATGTTTTCTATGTATTTAAGTATATATCTCTCTATATAAGTAAGTTTATCGTTGTCTAGTACAAGTCTAGAGCTTAGTTTGGGACTAGGTCAATTTGTGTGACATTGTCCTGTCATATATTATATTATTATTATTATACATAATTAAAATGATATTTAACAAAAGGTTTTTTTTTTATGTAAACATTTTATTTATACAAACTGGTAGCCTTCCTAAGGCTGTACAAAAATAAGTTAAGCAATCATTAAGTTGTAGGCAACGTACAGAAGGTAGTCACTAAGGGTTAGTGTAAAAGTAATTCTGTTTTGTTTTAATCCTTTTCTTTTAACCATGATATTATGTGGTTTTTACAATCACTAAATGTATTCCTATAAATATTAATGTTTCTGTTTACTTTGTTGTATAAATGAATAGATAGTGCATAAAACTGTCACTATACTTACCTACTCGTATTGTAGCATACCACACTCGTCCTCGATAAGATTCAGCTCCTGAAATTCCGTTTACTTTCCTTTTTTACCATGCGAGTTACTAGTTCCATTAAAGTGTGTTCATTATTTATTTGTTATATGAAATAATTTACCACTTTCGTACCTTAACATCATACAAATAGAGTCGAAAAGTCATAGAGTTTCTTGATTTTCGTTACAACAAACGCATTAAATGGGCGTTTTCCAAAAAAAGTGTACATCGTTAAGGACAAAGTTAAGAAATTTTAACGTTAATTTTCGTAACGAAATGGAAAAAGTTAAATTTTCTTAATTTTGTCTAAACGATGTAAACTTTTTTCCAAAACGCCCAAATGCATTTGACAACTGTATCAATGTCCTTTTTCACAATCAGAGTAGCCATTTTCTCCGCGTCCCTCTGTATAAACAGTCTAAGATAATAAGACTTTCCTATGTATTTTTGCTCATTCTGCGCTTGGCTGCCTTGCAAATATCTGGTGAAAACGTAGCCTTTTAAATGCTTTTTTTATGCCAAGGCAAAAAAGCACTCAGGCCACCTGACGGTAAGTGAAATCTGAGACCACCTGATTTGAACTCCCAAGACTATAATCTCAAGACTGCAATCCTTACACCAACCCTGATGAATAAGATGGACCGCCTCTATGCTAGTAATTTCATCGGTTGTCTTATTCCCACACCGGAACACATCAACGTGAACACTGATGCTTGGCGGTAGGTTAATGGATAGGATGGTGGTAGCGATCCGGATGGACCCTGCACAGGGTCCTACCACCACTAAAGGCGTTTGGTTACGACTTTGAGCTTGGGGGACGGCAAGCAGTAAAACAGGTAGGTATGCATACTCTGCGATACTAGCGCCGCCAGTGGTATGAAAGTTTCTGAAGTCATATTTGCTTTGTCCTCCAATAGGTGGCGCTTTCAAACCCTACTCATCTATTCTGCCCTGCTAACACGAAGTGCAGTATGTCAGACAATAGCAAATGCAACCTTATTACCGACAGGATAGGATTGAATCTGCTTTGGCCATTGAATTTGAAATACTGCTTATTGGGTCAGGAGGGCAGTATTAATGCATGACGATGTAACCTACAGTTAGTAAGCAAGTTCAGGACTAATCATATTTTGCACCTATCTAAAGTGACAAAGTACCTACTAAAATTGTGGAGCCACTCTACTTATAAGGTCGACCGTAATATTTTGCAAGACTATAAATAAATAACTGTGAACCTTTCAACAAAAGAAAATGAGTCTATCTACACACATACATACATAACATCACGCCTTCATTCCCAGAGTGGGGTAGGCAGAGCTACAGAATACCAACAACTCAATTCATTAAAAGACGTGTTTATAATTCTGTTACCACATTTTGCACAATCAGACCAAGAAGTTTACTAGTGTATTAGTGACAGGTTGCAAGCCCATCGCCTACCAGTACTTCAAGCCCTCATTCCCTGAGTCTATTTATTGGTTAATTATTAAGATCAATCAAAACTGAGCTAGGGGTAATAATTCATACATACATTACATCACGCGTTCATTCCCAGAGTGGGGTAGGCAGAGCTACAGAAATACCAATTCTAAAAATACTACTTGATAATTTATTCTGTAACCACATTTTGCACAATCAGGCTTAGATATTTACTATTAGTGACAGGTTGCAAGCCCATCGCCTAACAGTACTTCAAGCCCTTATTTCCTTAGTCGCCTCTTATGACATCCACGGGAAGACATGGAGTGGCACAATTCTAACCCCGCAACCACACCGTAATACGTCCCAGCATAAACCCTAAGGGCTGAGCAATGCAAAACTAAAAGCCTAACTTTCTTATCATTACTAAACTTATCGGTATTGTTTTAGAACTACTTACGCAAATCGATTTAAGTATAAAATAGATACGGTTAACTGTGTCAAAGTGTATGAGACAAAGTTTAGTCTAAAATTTGATAGTTATAACACTTACGGACGAAGTCGCTAGCAGAGGCACAGAACCCAGAGAGAGAGGTTAGTTCAGATATAAAATGAAACAACATTCTTATACGTATTTTAATTTTATTTTGTTGAACTCGAAAGGTTTACGTCTACGGTTTACCTAAATACCTACAGTCAACGAAAACAATACCCGTCAATAGAGAAGCTTATACGCAAACGACTTGGACCACGAACACAGCTTCTACTCCGTTCCTACAATAACTATGGACTTGGGCACAATTTGAGATTGAAAATTTTAAAACAGTTTTTTTTCTTGTTTTTTTTTGTTTAGAGGGTAAACGAGCCCACATGCTACATTGTGGTTTGTGGGATCGAAGGCCTGAAACACGCAATCTCAAGACTGCAATCTTTTGACACCAAACCTTGAGGACAGATATGCAATGCCACAGAGCGTCGGTGGCCTAGTGGTTTAGGGTTCGACTCGTGATAGTAAGGTACCGAGGTTGGTCACCATGAACCTACCAAAGAGTTTTTCTAACTAAAATTACATCACCCGAACAGCTGAGTGTTTAAGAGGGTAATTGCGCAAAAGATCCTAAAGGGGTCGAAGTGTGTTTGAAAGGGCTCATCTGTAAGATAAGGTGGTAAGATAAGAGATAGAACGCCGCTAACAAATCAAATTCAATTGTTTATACCAGTCATCTTACCCCCAAACTGGATCACAATAAAATAATGCTCCCGTCATACCTAAGAGGACTGTGAAGCAAAAAAAAATCATACAAAATGCGATAACGATTTTCTCCCATGTAACGTGCACCGATGTTTACGATTTTTGAACATGTTATAGAAATTATGAAAAACTATGTCTGGTTGCCGGGTTAGAATAGTGCCACTCTGTCTTCCCGTGGATGTCGTAAGAGGCGGCTAAGGGAATAAAGGCTTGTAGTTTTGTAAGGCGATGGGCTTGCAACCCGTCACTAACACACTGGTAAACATCTTAGCCTACCTGTGCAAAATGTGGTTACTGAATTATCAACAAGTCTTTTTAAAGTTGTTGGTATTTCTGTAGTTCTGACTACCCCACTCTGGGAATGAAGGCATGATGCACGGCAGAATGCTGGTGAAGGTTCTTGGCGCCAGGTTAAAGGGTTAATTGGGGGTAGCAACCTGCACAGGGTCCTATACCACTTGAAATAAAGGTTTTATGGGTGTTTTTACTCTTGCAATAGTCGTATCTTCCTATGTTAAACTTACTGCCTTACTCAAAGACGTCGATTAATTTTGAAGTGTGATTAAAGTTGCTGCTGTCACTTTCTTATGGAAATAGAATAAGAGAATAGGCATTTAACAATCATTAAATTTAATTGACATTGAAAGCGGCCGTTATTCATTATTTTAACGAAGAATCTATATCGATTGCTAAAATAATCTCTTGAACATATGAAATAAATCTGACATCGTGCGTTAGGATAGGCCACGTGGTCAAATGTCATTCCATATATTTTGAGCGATAGAAAAACGTTAGTAGCGTTTGCATCTTGGCTAAGGCTATTCAAATTCAATTTTTTTTTTCAGTCATTGTCTTAGCCTATCTCTCTCAATGTCTCAGTCCATAGTGTTAGTTACAAAAGCTTTGATGTTAGTACAAAACTAATAAATTTTAAATGAATTATACACGCAGCCTCTGGCCTCCATATGAATGGAGTTCCAGGGCTTCATCAGCGCAGACAAGAGTACACCAAACTAGTTCCTGGAAGGTGTTGCTACTGTCCAGCGCCCGACGCATCAACAAGACTCCTCTTACGCATGATTGCAATAAAGACGTCTGTCTGTACGCCCCTCCGCGAACATTCCAGATGCACAGCAAAAGCGTGGTAGTCCCATCAGAATCTTAAAACCATTATTGTACTTGATACGTAGGGCAGTAAGCGTCTTCCTAGTACACTTGGTCCAAGTAATTAACATATTCAGCTCCGAAAATCCACTGTTCGTAGCTGGGATTCTACACGGCAATAACGATATCGTGTTTGACGTGTTTTCTTACTGTCAAATTGATAACTCTTATGTCATTTACAATAATGGCGACTGTGACACAAACATTTCAAACGCGATATCGTTATAATGCAGTAGAATAGAGGCCCTGGGGGCAATTTATGAAGCTCACTGACGAAAAATTACTAACTTTAAAATCGATTAATGCAGCGATTTAATTTAAATCCTGTTGCACCTTTTGGATTTGATATGATAAAGGCGTTACGATATCAAATCCAAAAGGTGAGCTCGCTCGTAGAATTATACGCTGAACGAATTGATTTTTAAGTTAGTCGTCTTTCGCCGGTGAGCTTCAAAAATTGCCTCCCATGTCCATTTTGTATGGAAATAAAAGTTGAATGTGTGTTCACTGTTTGCCATCCACCGAAGGCCCAAGTTCACACTAGCGTGGTCTCGAAGCGAGCGTTTGGCACCATTACTCAGCGTGTCACCCCCTGTCAAAGCCCGCCCGACACTCATACTGACGGCGTGTGAAGTTATTAACTTTCAGCTATTTCATTAAAGTTTTTCAGGTTGACAGTTTTAGAAACATTGGTAGGTTGCAAAACAAGGACTAACCCCATCTTGCTTCGTTATAGTAATAAAACAGTTTACTTTTGTAGTTCTGCCAACCCCACTCTGAGAAAGGCGTGATGTTACGTACTAATGTATTTTTTTAAATGTTACTGTAAGCGTTGAATAAATTATTTCTATGCTATCAGTAAGTAAAAGCTGTCATAACAATAATACAATTACTATATCTAACCAAGACATGCTAAGACAATATAAAAGACACCCTAAAATAAAAAATGGCCAACTCTACCTATGCCATCAAACATACCGGAACATAACGATGCTGATTAATATAGGAACTCGAATTTTAAACACCTTGTACTCTCAAATATATATTTTTGGCGACTATATTCTTAAGTGGATGAAAAACACTTCGAAACATAGAAAAAACACCTGTAACTACCTAATATGAAGATTCGTAATAGTTTACAACGGTTTATAGTTTTATATACCTTACAACTTCGATGATTTAAAGTAGTAGGTATAGTGTATTTTCCATACGACGATATATTTAACCTTTTTAAATCCATTGAAGGATATATCTGCAACACCGGTTCAACGCCAACGACGAACATATTTATCATGGTGCCAGAGAAAAATAGACCAGAGTGTCTATGAGGTAAGGTTGACATTAGGTCTGGTGTAATGTCATTGGCATAGTGTCAATGGCATGCCTGGATTGTTGTTTTTTTTTTTTTTTTTTTTTCTCATATCTTTGCCATTAATATTTATTATAAAAAAAAATGCAACATAATTGTACCTAATAATAAATTTACTTAACTTTTTTTATTACTACAAGAGAATATTACTAATTAATAATGACTAGATAAACATAACTCCAAAAAAACATTTTAATAGATTAAAACTTATCCCAATAAATTCAGATTATTTATAACATTACATAACATATTTAAAATTAAACATAACCGAAAAAAAGTTAATAAAAATTTAATTTCAAAAAACCTCTAGATAATAAACCCATGAACATTTAAAAAACAAACACAATTTCAAAGTTGTAATTTAACTTTTTGCTCCTTTTCTACAAACTTATGGCAATAAAGACTAATATTTTTCAAAGACTATTCTATTCTATTCTATGACTAGACTATTCTTATTCTCCCCTCTGGTCCCTCCGAACGGAATCTGAAACAAAACAATATTTAACATTATAGTTAGCTCCTCATACTAATAACGTAGAATACAATAATGGCTGCACTTCACTCAGCAAAATACTGTATTACCATCATTAGGGATATAATTTCTACCACCAGTATGACCTTGGGCGGTGTCCGCCCGGATCGCTACCACCATCGCATCCTTAAATCTACCGCCAAGCAGCAGTGCTGATATTAGTAACATAGAGGCATTCCATCTTAGTCCTCAGGGTTGGCAACGCGTTTACGTCATACTATATGGTATAAATGGTACCATAAAACCGGGCAAGAGCATGTCGGACCATGCTCAGTTTAGGGTTCCGAAGCCGTTAAGTACTACAAACATAAAAGTCACCAAGTAATAACTAATTTTCTATTTGAAGTCAATTGGTGCCGTCTAGGGATGATTTTAATAGGTATAAACAAAGGAAGGTAGGACTTTAATCGCCCGTATCTCAAAAACCAATGACGTCTACTTAGTCCTGATAGTTTTCCTGTAAAATTGGTTATATGCTCTTTTATTTAAGTTTATTTCAGATTTTTAGTATTTGTAGTTTTGGCTGTAGGGGCCCCCCCTATGCCCCCCTAGGGGCACTTGAGTCTAACAAAAATTAACGCTTTAAAGCTTAATATTTCATAAACAGACCTATCCAACGACTTTTTCAAGATTTTATTGTACCACTTTGATGGCGAGACTTATATGCATATTCATGCCAAATTACAGCTTCCTAGTCTTAATAGTCTTTGCACTAGGCTGCGGACGGACGGACGGACATGGCGAAACTATAAGGGTTTCGAGTACCTACACTTAGAAAATGTAAAACCCGGCAAAGTTGGTAAGGCAGAAATGTTGGACCACAGCCTCGGAACCAATGGCAATCAGCGATATGTTATCGGATAGGTATTTTATATTTTGCAACTTTTTAAGGTGGGAATAGAACGTCTCGAAAAACCTGTAAATAAAATAAATAAATTAATATCGCACTACATGTCACACAAATTGACCTAGTCCCAAACTAAGCTCTAGGCTTGTTCTAGATAACGATAAACTTACTTATATAGAAAAATATATAGGTACTTAAATATATAGAAAACATCCAAGACTCAGAAAAAAATACTTGTGCTCATCACACAAATATCTGCTCTTATCGGGATTTGAACCCAGGACTACCAATTAGGCTAGGCTAGGATGGTTTTGTTATTCTCTCACTGTCTATGTAAAGATAACATTTTAAAATAACCTATCCGGTGACAAATCCTTGCCCATCCTCCTTCACGTATGGTATTAACGCTTTTAACATTTAAGTTCCTCAATAGCACATCTTTCACATTTAACCTAACCCCGATCATATAAAGATTTTAAAGTAATAAAACGTTCTTAAACGAGTTTTGCGTAGGTACTTAAACTACTATAAAAGGGCGTAAAAATAGGTTTAGGATTGTTCCCCTCGAAAAAAATTCGTGACGCATTTACTCCTAAAGAAATATAAGACAAATAAAGTGCTACTATAAAAACAATCAGTGCCAATCCGCACACCAAAGTGTCACAAATCTATACAAATAGCTGATCATGGTTTTGAATGTTTAAAACTGCTTAAAAATGGGCCCTACGACGCTAGTCCTAAGACTAGTTGAAATAGTTTTCTGCTGTCTATCGATCACGCTTGGTGTCGCATCTGACAGTTTTCATTAATTTTAATAATTCATTCAAAGGAAACTGAATACAAGTCTAACAATAAGCAAGCTTTAAAAACGCTCCCACAAGATTTGATAATTTCGTCTACGGGGTTATAATGGCAGTTGAGTTAAAAATAATATAATAATAACATTTCAAAAGCAATGTCGTGTCATAAGAATAAGCCCTAAAGTGTTGGTGGAAGGTATCCCAAGAGTAATAAAATGTAAGGCATGAAGCTTGCATTTTCAATTAAAAACAAACTATTAAGTGCCCTAGCCGGCTACTGTAAAAGAAAAAAGAACTATCCAGCTATTCTAAAGTTATTTAAGAGCAAAAAGTTAAACAAGGGTACTCTAATGAGATTTCGCAGCGTCGGGAAAAAAGCGGGGAAACTTCAAGAGAATTTCCATTGAAACTTTTGTTTTGTTTGGCACGTCAATCTACGGGAAGGGTTGGGGCAGAACGGTCAATTGATCGAGGTAAAGCAGCGCTTTTATGTGCACTAGCTTTAGAAAAGCATAAATGGCCAGGGCCTCTATTCAACTGCGTTATAACGATATCGTTTTTTACCCGTTTCCGTATTGTCAACGTTTTGATAACTCTTATGTCATTTACAATAATGGCGACTGTGACATAAACGATTCTTAAACGTGTCAAACACGATAACGTTTTAACGCACCTGAATAGAGGCCCAGCACTGTCTCTCATTCAATTTATAAATAGATATAGAAATAAAGGCCGTACCGGGATAAAGTTAAGTTAATTACCTACGTACAAGCAAGCTAAAGGATCATTTTCTATCGCTTCTGTAGTTTTTCTATGATTTCCTTTAATTTTTTTACAATTTTTTTCTTCTATCTCATGCTTTGTGTTGTCATTGTTTGGCTGTTTTGGAGGATGGATGTATGTATGTATATGTTATATAGATATATAGTTATATGTAATAAGTATGCATTTATTAAATTATTTACTTTATGTAATTATACTTAGTTTATATATAAATAGTTTTTATTTAATTGAAATACTTTAATTGTTTCTTGTAGTTGTTTAGTTTGAGTTCTAAACGAATTAGTTTACACCGCCTGCCATGAATTTGTGTCCTCAGTTTTTTCTCTCTCCGAGGTTGTCTGGAAGAGATCGCTATTTAACGGTAAGACCGCCTGCTGTATACCTATGAATGAAATGTACAGTTCCGTGTTCTGTTTTTTTTGATGTTTAATAAAGAGTATTTGTATTGTATTGTATTGTATTGTACATTTTATATAAACTTAAAAGGTAGGTAATATTATAAGCACATCCTTATCGCAAACCTTGGAAAGTTGGAAGGGACCTAAGTCCAGCTGTGGACGTTCTTTGTCTGAAATGTGATTGTTGAAGAACTATTTTTTTACTCTGGACTGACCACCGATTGACTATATCATCTGATGGTAATTGATGAGGTCTAGGATGAAGCTTGCTGGTTCAGAAGAAGCCTCTTGATTTGGAGACTTCTAAATTATATCTCAGGAAATATAGACGACGGAGAGACGGTGATCTTAATAACTTTAAAACAAACTTAAACCCAACTGCATTTTTAGATATTTTCTTCAATAAATGTGTTTTTAATCGATTTATTCCTCTAATACTCATTACTTTTTAAAAATATTATTGCCTCTATCTCTCAGAACCAAGGCGAATCTAACGACACCTCACTCTTCAAAGTTGGTCAAACAGTTTAGGCTAAAGGAGGTCACAATGGAACGGGCATACTTACATACCTACACACACGCATACGCGCGACAAACTTTACCCCACTTCAGGGTGAGTTGGGTAATAAGAACCTTCATGGTTTACTATCCCTTTACCTATACATAAAATAGTATTATAAACTAGCGGCCCGCCCGCGGCTCCGCCCCGCTGCAAATTTCTGACTTTCCCGGAAATTATTAGATTTTTTCTCGCCGTAAAAACCATCCTTGGACTTCAACGAACATTTAAAAAAAAGAATTGGTAAAATTAGTCCAGGCGTTGTTGAGTTATGCGCTTACCAACACATTTTGCGATTCATTTTTATATTATAGACTAGCGACCCGCCGTCGCTTCGCTCCGGATTAAAGTATTATACATATAAACCTTCCTCTTCAATCACTCTATCTATAAAAAAAAACCGCATCAAAATCCGTTGCGTAGTTTTAAAGAGTTAAGCATACATAGGGACAGAAAAAGCGACTTTGTTTTATACTATGTGGTGACTATAGTCTGTACTTTTAGGCATTTAAAAAAATGTAAACAAAAAACCAAGTGACATTGACAGATGACAGTTTGTCAGCCAATAGGAGCACAACACTGATACGTCAAAGCTCGACCAAACAGCTTGGATTGGTTGATGAGCAGAACCACGTGGTTTGGTTTGTTTACACTTTTTTAAATACCTAAAAGTATAGACTATAGAGGCCCACCAGCGGCTCCGGCCCGCTGCAAATTTCTGACGTTCCCGGTGGATTTTTCAATAATTTTCGCACCTATTAAACCTTCCCTGGACTATGACAAACATTTTAAAACCAAAGTCAGCCAAATCGGCTCAGCCGTTCTCGAGTTTTAGCGAGACAGACGAACAGCAATTGATTTTTATATATATAGAAGATTATAGAAGTTTGATTGTTTGTTTCGTCTCTACATGCTTGAACGCCTAAATCGATTACCAGTGCACAAAATGTAGGTAGTTTTATAATATGACAAAACTTGATTTGCAGATCTGCAATGGAATTCAGCTTGATGCACGTAAAAGAAAAACAAGTCCAAAAACCTTAATAAATTAAATAAATATCAAGGAACAATGCCACCCAAATTGACCTAGTCCGAAATTAAGCTCCATCAGGCTTGTACTACGGGCACAAGACAACTATAAATTTACTTCAATAGAGAAATACATAGAAACCATCCAAGAAAAAAGAAATAAAAACGGGCAAAAAATGTTATCGCCCGGAGATAAATTTGTATGGATTTGTATGCTCTGGTCGCTCTACAATCCTCTTTAGTTAAGAAAGTAATAGTATAATGTTGCGAAAAGTATGCCATGTGTATGCGTGAAAATAAAACAATATTACTTTTAATTAATTACGTAATTAGTATGAAATACTTACATACATAAATAACATCAAGCCTTCGTTCCTAGAAAAGGGTAGGCAGAGCTACAGAAGTATGAAAACAGCCTAACATAGGTATGTTGTTCTCCGCAAGATGGTCTTGTCCGAAGCGCTAGTAGATTTACTGCATATTATCGACGTGTAAAAAAGCCCTCATGAAGCCAATTTACTGTATGAATTATTGATTTTGAGTTTGAATTTGAAGTTGAAGTTATTTTCTAACCTCAAACGTGACTAAATTTTTTCATATTTCCAAGCAGAGTTGAGTAAATAAAATAACAGACTCTAAATCTGAAAACTCGTCTGCCATCTTACATTACAAGAGGGTTATTCCGTAGAAACAATTAAGTATAGAGAGGGCAACCGAACTGCCGGTGCGTCACTCGAACAATGCTAACTCACATTTAGCTGTCAGTCAAAAACAATTTGGAATTTCGTGAGCGCGGAGGGTCGACAGTACGGTGGGAAAATTGGATTGTTATAGAGTGGGTAAATGCTCCGTTTTTACTGTTTAAGGTGGTTAAATATTAGGAGTGAGATGGTAGAATTTATATTGGAAAAGAAAACCTATATTTCAGGGAACGAGGCCCATATTTACAAATAACACAAAGGCCTGAATAATCTAGCTATTTTGGTTGTATCTGAGCTTTTTTTTACCAAAATGGTGGTTTTTAAGTAAAATTATGATTTAAATATGGCTGTAGTATGACTTTGAACGGATCTTTGACTGGCAGTGTGTGAGTCAAAGCGATACTTTATAGTCGCTGCTTCTTTATAAATAACTTTTTTCTGGACATTAAGGGCGCAATCTGTTAAGCTCAGTGCAGAGATTTTTGTACTGCCAAAGCATCATCGTCTTTGGTCGTGTTGAAATAAAGTCAAAATGAATTAACACCACATAAAATCTCCGCAAATGTCTTCCGAGCATAGGAGTTAATTAATTTCGATCTTATTTCAACACGTCCAAAGACGATCATGATCTGGCAGTGAAAAAGTATCTGCTAATTGTCATTATCAGTATTAATACATTTCTGATTTCGATTAGACCTGTCACTAATACACTAGTAAACTTCTTGGCCTGATTGTGCAAAATGTGGTTACAGAATTATCAACAAGTCTTTTTAAAGTTGTTGGTATTTCTGTAGCTCTACCTACCCCACTCTGGGAATGACGGCGTGATGTTATGTATGTATGATTTCGATTAGAACAAAAATTAACCCATGATTAACTTGATTTTAATAATTTCCACATCATAAATATAAAGTTTTAAAGATATAGCAATAATTATGAACACTCTGTACCTACTTACAAATGCTGCAAACAATGCTGAACATATTCAATAATGTAACGTAACATCACAAAACTAAGTCGTAGTTTCAGCTCTATACATCTCCGTGTAGGCAGTTTCTCTCTTGCGGGCCGTTTCCAACGCCATCTATCATTTCCTCCATCCACTCGGCGGGTTAAACACGTAAGTGACATTGACGCCCGCCCAGCCTCCGCAGACCCCTAGCAATCCCCAATTTACACTCAAAAACATCTATCCCTAAATAGAAGAGAGATCAGGTTAAATTGACTAGCGTAGTTCTTGGCATTGTCTTATTAAATTATATTTTAGTCAGGTAAGGTTTGATTTGAAATGACGAGTATTGTTACTGACGGAATTTTACAATTAGTGTTGTTACGTAGAAAGTTGTTTTAGAAATAACCTACGAATACCTGAGACTACGGAGTCTTTGTTAACTATTCCTGTTGCTTTTTTTAAGTTGCACCTTTTGAAATAAGTAGCTAAGTACTTACTACAAGTGCACTTTGCATAGCACACTAAAAGTTTTTCGGATAAACTCGCATCAGAGCGAGAGAGAGCGAGTGAGACAGCATAAAGCCAAAAGACTTTTTAAGATCTCTCGCACTGTATACAGGGTGTCCTATACTCGACCCAAATATTGAATAATAAGAAAGCCCCTTCCATAGTGATCCATGTAAAAATTGGTATGATTCTTGATTGTAAGACTTGATACCCAATCGTCAAGTTAGCAATATAATCGCAATTCTACCAAAATTCCAAAATACCAACGCATTTATAATATATTTCACTAACGCATTTGTCCTTTTTCATTTATCAATTTTGAGTTTTATTAGTATAAACTAGCTTAAGACGTGGAAGAAATATTTCAAACGTTGACATAGTTAATCAATATTTCGAAACCTAGTTTCGGTAAAACTTCGTACCAATCACAAAATGTTCAAAATTTTAATTTACACAGTTCTGGGGTGCGATTTTGGTATCTCACCGACTGAGTGACTAACTTTAAAATCAATTGTGCAGTGCAGGGGCTTTTCTTTTGGATTTGATATGATAAAGGTGTAATGATATGAAATGTAAAAGGAGAGCCTGCTCGTAGATTGATTCGCTGCACAGTCACAAAAATCGCACTCCTGATTGATGTTAATAAAGATCATTTGATGTAATAGTTTGAGCAATATACCGGAGTAACATTGCAATAAACATTCGGATAAACCCTGTATATTTGATCAAATTCCAGCCTACTTACATTAAAATAAAAAGGTTTAAAAGACAGACACTTTAGATATTTAGCATATAACCACGTTAAACAGTTTTCTGGACAATAATTATCTATAATGCCTCACATTAAATGGACAATTATGTACCGTCGCAATTTCTGCGTCAAAATTATGCCAAAAGAAATATAAGAAACTTTATAAAATTGAGTCATTATAAATTCGTGAGGGCGTTAAATTGCAATCGTATAATGACTGCTATTAAACGGTGGCGAAGAAACGATCAGTGATAAAATTGACGTGAATAATAACATTATAGCACGTGGGGGGAAAACGTAGTATTGTTTTCGATTGAGCTAAGAGCTTGTGTGTTTTTGTAGTCATTAAGTACATAATGATTATAAAAAAATAAATGAAAAACATCTAGTTGATTGTGAATGGCTGTATATATTGTAATGAAATACTCGTATATTAAATATAATTTGTGGCAATCGTCTCTATAATAAATATAATTTGTATAATATAATTTGTGTGTAAATGGTATGTTCAGGTCCAATCTTAAGGATTTGAACCACTTCCCGGGGATGGATGGAGCTGAAATTTGGTATTCCTACGTTACTTCGATGACAATGTAATAAATCTAGCTGTTCTGATGAAGGAGTCGGAGGGTGGCGACGAGATCTCCGCTATACTTAACGTAGACTCCCTGAGTTTGGACTCATTAGGTTGGTCTTGATCGGCAGTAAATGAGTTTGCAAAAAAAGTACCTACAGTCGGCAACAAAGGCTTGTCCCAAAAATGAAATTCTTGAAAGAAATGCCATTAAATGCCATTTTCAAACTTGAAACAAATCAAAATGAACTTCATGATCATTGACATATATTTTGACGACACGGTGGCCTAGTTGGGAGCCCTGCCTCCGAAGCCAGCGGCCCTGGATTCAAATCCCGCGAATATTTGTTCCTGAGTCTTGGATGTTTTCTATGTATTTAAGTACGTATTTCTCTGTATAAGTACGTTTATCGTTGTCTACTACCCATAGTACAAGCCTAGAGCTTAGTTTAGGACCAGGTCAATTTGTGTGAGATTGTGTCCTGATATTTATTTATTGCCTTGATTATGTACACCGGCACTTACGAGGAATAATCTCTTAGGCTGGGTACTGACCAACGTTACGAGGTGTATTGTAACATGTAACACAGCAAGCATTCATGCAGTCAGTACGTAATTGCTCGCTGGTTTCACCGTAACTAACACTGCGTATTGACTGCGTGAATCCTCGCTGTGTAACATGTTACAATACACCTCGTAACGTTGGTCAGTACCAAGCTTTAAACTCCGGCGTGATCGCTCCCTTAACAAACTCATCTCGATTGTGAAGCTGGGTTACGAGGTGTAATGTAACATGTTACACAGCGAGCATTCATGCAGTCAGTACGTAGTGTTACAGGGAAACCGCAAGCAATTACGTACCGACTGTATCAATGCTCGTTGTGTAACATGTTACATTACACCTCTTAACGTTGGTCAGTAACAAGCTTAACGCTCGTCGCAGGATGCGTCAAAAATGTCATCATACTATGGCTTGACGTTTTCTTTGACGTATCTTCTTGTGACGAGTATCTCAGTCAAGGTGTGTATATTACGGCCCTTAATCTGTCATCCGTTAACGATAAAACGTAACCTGTTGCCCGATATAAAACCTTTTCACTCTATTAAATTCTATCTTATAGTAGCTACTTAGTTTGATATTTTTACACTTTTGTAGTGAAACATTAACTTGTTTATGTTCAGCATCGTGAAGGCACAAGCGTGCCATCGGACCTTGCATCACTCCCGAGACAATGCAATCTAATGTAATGACCGACATTGTAAACTGCACACTGCATTTGTGAGGCTTCGATGATTCGAGTAGCTAAAGTAGCGTTAACCCTCTTCAACTGTGGTGACTTTTTTAGCAACATTCTACTGAGGTGGAGTCTGTCAGACGTCATAACTACATAGTATAAAACAAAGTCGCTTTTTCTGTCCCTATATCCCTATGTATGCTTAAATCTTTAAAACTACGTAACGGATTTTGATGCGGTTTTTTTTTAATAGATAGAGTGATTGAAGAGGAAGGTTTATATATATAATACTTTAATCCGGAGCGAAGCGGGGCGGGTCCCTAGTTTTTGATAAAACATAGAAAAAATACTAATGGGTCAATGATAAGTATTGTTTATTAAGTGTATAGCATGATTATTTAATTTCCGTGTGGAAAGACCCCCGACCCCCCCCGACCCCCGACCCCCGTGTGATAAGCATGTTTATGAGCTTCTAAATAAAAAAAAAACGTTAATTTGAACAAGGTAAAAAAAACTGTAGTTTTTAACATAGGTTAGTTTATAATGCCCCGAGTCTTTAGGAGAGGTTGCTGAGCGATACAGACCTATTTCACGCTATAGAGCGATTTTTTTGGCGGTGTCTGATAGACGTCACGTCAGTCGCAGAGGGCTAAGTATATAAAAGCCTAACTAATCCGCCAAAACACGATACATTTACTGTATCAAATAAAGGCCTCGGTCAACAAAAATCAATCGAAGCCCAAAGCCCAAAAATTTTAATGGTCCCGACCCCAGCCTGCTCCCGAGCCGGCACTGGAGCGTTCTTGATAAATGATCACGGACAATGCGCAGAATCTTTTGTCGATCGTTTTTGTTTGGGTGATGTGGCTGTGACGTGGCGGCTGTGACGCGGGTAGCCTGCGCAGGTGCATATAGGCTGTTGTTTTTGATGTTGGTGGAAAATTGTTTCGATAATACTTTTCTAGTTTGACGAAGTGGTTGGTCTGCTTAGTATATCGATGGTCTAGAAGACAATCAACATCTCATCTGGGCAAGCAACAGTGTTCGCATTGTTGTGTTCCGGTGTGGGGATAAGACAACCGGTGAAATTACTAGCATAGAGGCATTCCATCTTAGTCCTCAGGGTTGGCAACGCATTTGAGGTCTATAGTCTTGAGAATTCAAATGTCTATGGGTCTCAGATTCCACTTACCATCAGGTGGCCTGAGTGCTCGTGTGCCTTCTCCTTATCATAAAACTGTTTTAAAATATATATGCACTTAGCACGTTTGTCTTCTAGACCATCGATATACTCGGAGCCTACGAAGGTCCAGGGTACGATTCCAATATTTATTTTGTAGCGCCATTTGTTACAGAGTCTTGGTTCAACGTCTACTATTTTTCTGCTTAGAATATACTTGTCGGAAGGTACTGGGGGTGATTATTGAAGCTCACAGACAAAATATTATGATTAACTTTGAAATCAATTTGTGCAGCGACTTTTTTTTTGAGAAGGCACACGAGCACTCAGGCCACCTGATGGTAAGTGGAATCTGAGACCCATAGACATTTGAATTCTCAAGACTATAGACCTCAAATGCGTTGCCAACCCTGAGGACTAAGATGGAATACCTCTATGCTAGTAATTTCACCGGGTGTCTTATCCCCACACCGGAACACAGCAACGCGAAAACTGCTGCTTGGTGGGTGGTTAATGGATAAGATGGTGGTAGCGATCCGGACGGACCCTACACAGGGTCCTACCACCACTAAATACGAAGATTTTTGGATTTGATATCATTACGCCTTTATCATAATATATCAAATACAAAAGATGGGCCCGCTGGTGAGCTTCAAAACTTGCCACCTTTAGCAATTTTCAGTCGCTTATACCCTGTATTATCTTAAATAATACCTTTAACTTATACATTTTAAATGAGTAATTAGATTTCACTGCTCAATAAATTAATTAACTTCAAAAGTAACGTTGTATTTACATGTGAACCGAATAACTAAAGCAACAAGACATCGAAAGAAATTGACATCAAAGTTAACCTACCATCGATCCCAACCTATTTAAGCAATAATTAATTGTTTATTACGTAATTACTGATAATTTACGAGTAGAGATAAAGCCGTGTTAATCAAAGAAAGCCGCCAGCACGTGGTGACCTTGCCCTTAGATAAGACTCAAGTGTTCTAATGTTCTAAAACTTTAGCCCAGTTTATGAATTTTAAAAGTGCATGAGGACTGGTCCGTGCGGTACTATAAAGAAATAATCATAAATAACATATTGTATTAATTTGAGTTGGCGGTTCTCAAACTTGTATGGCGACGGAATTCACGGAACTAACATATTTTACAAAGCCCTTAATTAATCAAAATCTAGATAATACTAGTTTTTAATGAACTTTAGAAACTTTGATGCTTGCGGTAACATTTTCGAACCCCCGCTGTCAGTAAGTAAGTAAATTACCTGATACTTTTACGGTGAAGGAAAAACATCGTGATGAACTCTGCACATTCCAACAGCTGAATGTGTAAGAGGGTAATTCCACACAAGATCCTCAAGCGGTCGAAGTATATCTGAAAGCACCCATCTGCTTCGCCTAGTACACTGAAAACAGCTGGTTTGGGTGATTCGCTTGATTCTTGAGTTTGAGTAGTGTGTTAAATTGAAATGAATTATTTGTAATTACTTATGCAGATAGTACCTATCTGAAGGATTTTTATCGCGAAAAATTTGACAGGGCTGGGATTCTGCACGGTAATAACGATATCGTCTTTGACCTGTTTCCGTATTGTCAACGTTTTGATAATCTTATGTCAATTACAATAATGGCGACTGTGACATAAAATATTCTAAATCTAAAACACGTCAAACGCGGCTGTTATAACGCAGTAGACTTTTTTATTTTCGTCGAGTTATTATGCGAGATTTAAATTGTTGCGCATTAAAATTTGTAGAAGTTAAGTATTTCAACAGTAACATCACGTAGGTAAATCAGCGAAATCGGCAATGTTTTGTACACGGCCTCTTAAGACAGCGCGAGCTATTAATATGGTGTCGTCTTAGCAACATTTTACATAAAAATGTTTTATAAGTGGGTTACTCTTTTACCGAACATTAAATTATACTTGTGTTTGAAAGCCATTCAATTAAATAAGGACTGGAAAGTATATGAAATATTACAGTTATGTACTTCCAATATTCACTTGTGCAATTTATCATTATAAGTAGCAAACGTAATAAAATACACCTGGGCCCTAGGAACCCGAAAGATTTTGACCACACATTCAAAAAAATCGAGATAATTCAATTCAGCAAAAATAAATTGTTTATTTTTGGATTCTTTGTTTTTGTAAATAAAAATGAACCCCAGTAAAATTCGGTTAAGCTTTGAAGATAATTTATCATTTATATGTAACCTATTTATTGTGATTACTAAAGTGCATTAAGTTCTTTTGATTGCGACGTTGCCACCGATGTTGCTAAGTTTCGCGTTGAAAAACAATCGTTACCATTTTGTTGAAAGGCATAATTTCTATACAGTGGGATAGTTGTCCAATTTTTATATACAAAAGCTGAAAAATCCAATGTATTTTTTTTTGCTGAATTATAATTAGCTTCATATAACATTCTTTACTCGTAATGACCTTAGGAATGCGTGGTTAAAATCTTTAGGGTTCCTCGGGCCCACGGTGATTATACATTATGTATTTAATGGTCACCCTCGTTTTTAAGTGTGTGAGTAATCTATCCTTACTAATATTATAAATGTGAAAGCGTGGATGTTTGTTACGCTTTCACGCAAAAACTACTTGACGAATCATCATGAAACTTTGTACACATATTCTGGGAGGTACTAGAAGTAACATAAGATACTTTTAATTAATTATTTTTTTCCAAATTTAAAATTAAAATTATCAAAAAAAAAATGCAGCGGGCAAAGCCGCTGGCGGTTGCTAGTGTTAGATAATTATGTACAGATTGAACGGTAGGTACTTTATACAATTAACTTACTGAAATTCGTAGAATTTTACAAGCCCTTTGCACAAAGTTGCTACGATTCTAATATACAATTCGCAGCCTGCCTAGCTAAGAGCACTTTTTAGCTTACATAATGGCTACTAAACTATGACTAATTACATTAATCGAATTAATCTATGCCAGTAGTTCGCTCTCATTCCTTGGCTCTGACGCATCCAAAGAATACTATGGCGGCATTCAAATATCCATTACGGGGTTTCTTTTGGTCCTACGTCAATGAAAGCCTTATTCGTAGAGGATTAATTAGAAATCACATTCAAGCGAACAGTATTCATTTACCAACTTACATTTACAGTTAGGAAACCAAGGCAGATCCATATTGAACTCTTTGAACTTTGACATAAGGATTAGTGCAAGTCTAAATATGTGAACTGCTCTGTATCGAATGACCAACTTGTATTTGCAGTTAGCATACCAAAACATCGGCTATATTTAATGCTATCGAGAAGATATAAGGATGAAGTTGATTGATTGCTAGTTTTACAGTGTGTTTGTTATTTTGGTAAACATATTAAGGTGGATAAGTTTAAAATGTAACGCAACAATGATTGAACTTTCGCTTCAGTGATCAAAAATGATTCATATAGACCTATTTATCGGTAAATGTAAAACTTGACAATGATATAACACTTCAGAAGAAAATTCGACCATTGTAGTTGCAAAGTCAGCAGAGAGATGGCGGTGTATTCTTTGTTAAAATTGCTGTTAGTATTAGGTACTCTACTTAAATTAAACATGATTGTAATTGTATCTCTTATAAACGTTAATTACTATCAGACAAACTAAAAACTTGTAAGATTTGCAACTATGAATAATATTGCATTGCCCTATCAACAAACATTTACGTAGACGATAATAAAAACTATTTAAATCCACTTACCCTTCCGTATACACTTAATAAATACATCCCACAAAGAGTCAACGAGCAAATGATAAACATAATAACCGATATTTTAATAATAACAAATGATATTTACACTAATTTAAACAAAAACTAAAAGCAAAACAAAATCAGATCTGTGTTCAAGCAGCCATTTTGGTTGAATGTCGACGCATGCGTATTTCGGACCTACCCCTAAACAAAGGGATGATATCCCTCTCCTTTACTACCACACGCTGGCTATAATGCTGTTGTCTCGCTCACGTAGTGTATTGTAATTCTCTTTCAAAAGACTGGAGGGTCGACTTTCTAAAGGGTACGTCTGATATGAAGTTAGGTGCAGATTTCGTCAACTGTTGCTTGGGGGGCTTTGCTTTGATTCCCAAATAATAATGAACTTTACATTTGAACTACGAAAAATTAGGTTATAGGGCTATATTAATAAAGCGATCTTGGGATATTCGTCTCAACGTCAAACGTCAATTTAAAGAAAACTGTCATTTCTGACGTTTCTTGAGACGGACCATTCATACAGCTAACATTGATCAATCTTCCAAGATATAATGTTGAAATGCGAGTTACCTATTTTTTGTTATGGTAGAAAAAAACTTTGAAAATACACCAATAATGTACATAGAGCAAACATATCAAATTGAATTGACTTTAACTTAGTGCGAAATGTGGAGTAAAACATAAAAAAATGGAAATCATTGTATGCATTTATTAAGTTATTTAAGTCTATTATTAATAATTTACAACAAGTTTAAGAAGTCCCGTCGGAGCATACAAAACACATTTTAGCGCGTGCCTTCTCAATTAGGCAGCAGGCAGGTGAGTTGAGTTAGTGTCGTATAAAGCTGCCTAATAACTTGCCGGATAAAATTTCACCTTCGAGATCGACGCAGCGCTGTATTGAGAGAATCACCCCCCAGTAAAAACTAATAATATCTATACGGCTATTGCGCCAAATATTACGAATATGTAAGTATACTTAGACTTTATTATCAGCGGCATGGGCGTGTGTATATATTTTTGGCGTCTTGGGAATGTGTATATATTTATGACTTCGACTGTACTACGATAAAATGGTCCCGTTAGTAGAAATAGAGTGTAGACGGGTTTCTTAAAAACAATTGTCGAGGGAACATCGATGGATGAGTTTTATGCGGGCGCCTCTGGCAAATGAATCGTCCGCAGTTAGATCAGTAGTCCAAACAAATCAGTAAATACTAAATTTTCAATTTAAAAACAGATCAAAAAATCTTTTTTGAATAGAGCATTTTACGAAATTTGTGCATTTCCTTGATTTTATTACTTATTTTGTATAAAAAATATTGTATGCGTTATTTTGTATAAAAAATCATTACTCGTCAGCTGTTTAAAAATCAGACTACGTAATTACCTAAACCTACTAAAAACGGTTTTATAAGTGACTATACATACAATGATGGCACGTTGGCCTAGTTGGTAGTGACCCTGACTCTGTAGTCAGCGGTCCTGGGTTCAAATCCCGGGCAGATATTTGAGTGATAAGTGCGACTATTTGTTCCCGAGTCTTGGATATTTTCTATAGTATTTAAGTATGTATTTCTCTATCTAAGTATGTTTATCGTTGTCTAGTACCCATAGTACAAGCTTAGAGCCTAGTTCGGGACTAGATCAATTTGTGTGAGATTGTGCCCTGATATTTATTTATATATAAGATAATGCAAAGCCATTCCTATTTTGCACTAAAAGAATAATCTTTCATAATTCTTTTGATTATTGAAGCAAGATAACAAGGTATTAAAATAATATTGTTTATTACACACACGTCAATCAAACACTAATTAAATAATTGCAAACACCTTCATAAATTAACAATCAATCACTCTCCGAAAATATTTGCATAACAACTCTATCGCAAACGTGTAACAAAAACCCACAAGTAGCCTAAACCTTTAACAGGATTATTCAGCGAAATATTAAATCCGATAAACAGTCAAAACATGTCAAAATTACCGTCAACATTACCGCCAAATTCTCTAGAGATCAATAAACTGGAAGTATTTAAACCCTTTCTAAATACGCCGAAAGGGAAACTAACAATTATACCTTTGTTCACGGGTGTCCATTTTAAATCGATGAGTTAACAATTAAAAAAAAACAATTCTAAACTTTTTTAAATTTGAACTTTGTTGAAGAAGGGATAAGATTTAATTTTGAACCGTGTTGTTTTTTGAGTTATTTCGTTTTAGTTTTAGTTGTGAGAGTTGTTTGAAGTAACCTAGTAGGTAGCTGGGTATTTTGCAAACGTTGCAGTTTTTTTTTGGGAATGCTCCCTTTGATGTTAAGGATGAGTAGGTACATTTTTGAACGTTGCAATGTTTAGGCGTTTATTGTCGAAGCTAGTTTTGTTTTGACTAAGGAGAAAACAGAGATCAAGTAAGTCAGTCAACGCTTTGTAGAAATACACTATCAAAAAGTTTGAAAGATATCTTTATTGTCTATCATGTAATCCATGTAATATGATGCCCTAACCAAGATGAGTTCGCTAACTAGCGTTTCTATTCGTTTTGTTTTTAAACCAATCGAGTCACTGGTAGATCACGTGACTTTTCGTATGACGTGATCTACCAGTGACGCGATTGGTCTAATAATAAATCGAATAGAAACGCTAGTTAGCGAATGCATAGTTTCATTGTTCAAAAAGCTCGAAAATCTCAAGTTATCATGATCGTACAAATATGGATCCATGAACAGATGGACAGATTAACAAAAAACAATTAGAAATCTTTCACGGGTTTCGATACGCACGTGGTACAAGCTGAACCCTATTACAATAATAAAACAATCGTTTTAATTTAGGAATCAAAACTCCTCTTTATTTTAGCGCCTTGGTCTTGACTAGAGAAGTACAAAAATAATCATAAATAATCAATCACCCTTAATTCAAAATACTACCATCTATCTATCTTACTAAGATATGTCGACTTACTGTAATAGGAACTTTTTCTTATAAATAGCTAATTAAATCACAATATCATGACATAAATTTTTGACTACCTGACTATGCTATAAATAAAATATTTACAAAACTATATGGGTATGTACACAATGCAAAATCAATATACCTCCAATATAAATTATTATTGTGATATTTACGCAAGTAAAATGATCCAACAGAGTGTAACATACGACAGGATTGACATTTCAATACACTGATAATTTAATGCAATAATTAGGTTTGGTAAAAATAATATACATAAGCCTTAAATATAATAATTAGACCACTCACATTATTTACATAATATTCTTTACTTAATTACATTCTAACACGTAACAATCTAACACACAAAAATAAACCTTGTACTCAAATATAATGAAACAAAGAAAATCTTTTATAATGACTTGGAAATGGATTAAACCATTTAGTGAACGCTTTCAAAATAAAGTTACCAACGTTAAAGTTTCTTAATTTTACCTTAACTAGGGTACACCTTATTTTGAAAACGTTCTTCTACGCTCATAAATTAAATATTTTATTATTACGAGTGACTTACATTTTGTCACATTTTCGGCATATTGTAAGGAGGCATCATACAATTTTGAGGTATTGCTGCGGGGATATGAGCTACGTTAGGTGGCCCTCCATTAGCCAAATGGTACCCTGGATACTCCATAGGAGGCATCTGTCTTGTATCCATGTACTCAGGCATATTCCCTATATTCGTGGCTCCTAAATCTTCAACACCATACGGGTCTGGCGACGCATTTAGTTTTCCGTCCTTCTTTGCCTTCATTCTTCTGTTCTGAAACCAGATCTTGATCTGCCGTTCTGTCAATCCCAGGGCGTGAGAGACTTCTATTCTTCTCCTCCTCGACAAGTATTTGTTGAAGTGGAACTCCTTCTCTAACTCCAGCGTTTGGAACCGGGTGTACGTCTGCCTAGTTCTTTTTGAGCCTTCCTTTTTGTCGTCACCTGAAACAAAGAGCATACATTGATTAGTATTTATTCATAATAACAATTGGTATAGTATGAGTTGTGTAAATATTTTTAGTAACGTACCACTAAGAGTTTTCATCCACGGATAGTAGCCCTGCACATCGCCTGCAGCGGCCATTTTGTTCTCTGCGTAATCCGCATTGTCCCCGCCTGCCTCGACCCTCGTCACGTCCTGACAGGGCTCCTGCGATGACTTAGCTTCTTTCTCTGCCGCCCCTCCAGCATGGCTTTTGATTGACGCCTGACCTTCGTTCTCATATCCACCATGAAATTGCGACAAATTGCATTCCTTATCTTTGGTCTCGTTTTTATCCCAATCCGAGATTGGATCCGCTTGGTTCATCATCCGTTGCATCATTTCTTGCGTGTATTTGTACGGTTGCGTTTTCTTCGGTTTCGTTAGTAACGCTCTGAGCTTTGAAGAACCGTCGGGGCTGGCTGGTTTGGCATTACTTGATGCGCTCTGCGGTGACCCGTAGCTGGTTTCCGGTAAACTACATTGTCCAGGTGAATTGATTGACCTAGCATCTTCTCTCTCTATAGTATCTAAGCCCACTTGATTAGGTAATGAGTTACTTCTGTGATCGTATTTGTATGCTTCTTGTTGTTGATGCTGCCTGTAGTAGTTCATTTCTCTCCATCTGTTTATCATTTCAATATTAGCGTGGCCGTTATTAGCGAAGTTTGTTTGATAATTTTGCCAATCTGGCTCTGATTTGACAGCACATTCATTTTGCTCGTTGCCGTACATTTTGTAGAATTCAGCACTGGGCATGTAGGGGTATTCTGTATGTGCATAATTATTCTGATAGTTGTACAAGTTCGGCATCACTGGGTACTGTTTGTAGTTGTATTGTTTAGATTGTATTTCACTAGGGACGTTCACGTTTTCACAATTCCACATGTCGTGCGCACGAGTCGTCGTCGCTGCTGACGTCATTGTCCACGAATCACTGTCACTAGATCACTGCATAGATTTGGCACTAAACCCGACTGCGTGGGCGACGATCCTGCTCCCGTGTTGACTGCGAAACGAATGCGATAAGTGAATGCACGCAGCACGTCCCCAAATGTAATACTTTTGTGACCTAAAAAAAGTTTGGGGTACTTTCAACAATAGCGTCGCCATTGTCCCTCTGCGAAGTTGTAAAACTAAACTCGTTGTCTCGCTCTGTCGTAATCTGTACTGAATCAGTTTTGGGGGTCAGAAAGAGACAGGAGTAGTTTCGACGTTTGCCGAAATAGTTTGCAAATATCCTATAAATGTTTACAATGCCAATATTTCCGATAGCTGATTTTGGGTTTGCTTTGTGTGCGCATGTAGGTATTGGGAAATCATTGATTGATCTGTGGTAGTGTGCGTGGAGAGGGTGGTATGGATTGATTTTATTCTATTATTGGTTTAGTGTAAAGCCGCGTTTTTGCGCTGCGCTGGCGATTGGGCCTTATACAGGAAGTATCAAATTTCGCGTCATTATATCTTATTATTCGTAAAGGTTTTCTTATATTGATTATTAATTACGGGTTCCGTGTGGTTGCCGGGTTAGAACAGTGCCACTCCATGTCTTCCCGTGGATGTCGTAAGAGGCGAGTAAGGGAATAAAGGCTTGTATTACTGTTAGGCGATGAGCTTGCAACCTGTCACTAATACACTGGTAAACATCTTAGCCTGTTTGTGCAAAATGTGGTTACAGGTTTATCAACACGTCTTTGTAGATTTGTTGGTGTTTCTGCAGCTCTGCCTACCTGACTTTGGGAATTAGGGCGTGATGTTGTATGTGTGTATGTGTGTGTATAATTATTAAAGACAAGTAAGTTAAGTAACCGTGAGTGGTAGTGAGTTTGATTTCAGCCAGAAAGATACTACTTAATGTATTTGTGTGAGTTATGCCTCAGTACACGCTTACACGATGTAGGTTATAAGGCGAATTCTTTACCATGTCTGTCCGTCGGTTTGTTTGCGATACACACAAATCAGAAGTTTTGTATACAGTTTTAAACAAAGTGCCAATTTTGTATGTAAATAAAACATAAACAACTCACAAACCAGCAAACTTTCCTTGTGCTAGTAGGCATTAAAGGCTTTAAGTACCCACCGCTATGGCCATCCTTCATCGACGAAACCTGCCACCAAATTGCCACACATGCACTAAAATGTTAAAAATGATTTAACTGAACAACCATTACAGTAATCATTCGTCTACGAATTAAAAAGCAAGTTTTTTAAGATAACGGCTAACAGAACGGTTATAATATTTAAAAAGTGTTTCCACTTCAGCCTTTGTTATACTACAAAGTTGAAACAGTGCTCTACCCAATCCCTCCAACCAAATCAAAACGCCACCCTAATGAAGATTTTTATTCCTGATAAATTCAGCACCCTGTATATTTCGCTCGTGTAACGAACATAGCTCATCTCGTAACAGTTCAATTGGGGGTCTCACAATAGCGCAGTATGCGGCGCTGCGCGTGCGACGAGGAAACTGCGCCTTCAAAATATAACATGTGATGGCAAATTTTGTGGTTCTAGTGAAAACGGAAACAAGTCGAATCGTAATAAAAACGGTATACTCAGAGTTATAACTTATACCATTTTTCACTTGAACCATGGAAGTATTTGAATCGTTTTTCGCTAAGACTAAATTTCCCCACAATCACTGCCAGAAACTAAAAGGTACCTACCTATTGTAAGAATTTTAATTTGACTTAGTGTGTCGTTGGCATTGAATGAGTTAGTTAAGAATTTAAATTTTATATTTGCATGTGATCTGCCTTTTCTAAGATTAGTTTTTTTATTGGTTTTATTGGTGCACCCTTGTAAATGCACTTTTTAATAGCGCATGACCTACTCAAACTTAGAAATCGCCTTTATTACCTATACCATTTTAACGAGCAACAAAAGTAGGTACCTATTCAATTAGTTTTAAGGTTATCAAGATTAATATATCGGATTTACCTGAAACTAGTAGGTAATTAATTTTCAATATTGAATATTTGCATTCTACATACAGGGGTAACAAACCATTCACTGCTGAACAATTTATAAACTTATTCTCGAATACCTATCGCCAAAAACTGCCCTGTCACGCCACGTTCGCGTTATTTCGCGCCCAATGGCGACGCTCGTGACATATGCAAGCGGTGTTGCACCTCCCCACACATCTGTTGGTTACTTGCGCACACCCACCGATTGTGACCGACATTCGTTTGAATTATATAAATTTGGCTCGAAATTAGGTTTGGATTTATGTATATTTTGGTAGCGATGCTAGTCTCTGATTTTCAAGAAAAATAAACTTTAGTTTATGCTTTTTAATGCGTTAAATTGGTTTTAGACTTATTATTTTGTTCAGTCAATGTTACCTTAATCTTATTGAACTACGGCGCAACAAATCACCTTATATGAAGTATTAAAAAACCACACCCTGAAAATAAAAATGTAAGTAGGTAGGTTTTAGTATATCACGGGAAAAAAGTTATTACATCGATCTGATATAGGATATTTCATATGAGTAGCAAAATTGGCCCTAATCTTAACTACCATGCTGGTTTTTATAAAAGGTTTTACATGCATTTAAAGGTGCACTATGATTCAATATCATTTATAGATTGTAAATCTATTTAAAAAGTTAAACACTCGATTTAAACCTTTCAAACACTGATGCGTAAACCAAAATATTTGCTTCAAACCATTAACTTTCAAACCATTAAAATTAAAGCTCAATCTAAATACAAATATAGGTTTATGGATCCGAACAAATAAATATTTAATGATCAGATTAACCGTGGCCGTAATACACCTTATGCCCATGCCCTTGCAAATAAAAAAAGTTTAATTTCAATTTCACACCGAATTCTAGTACCTATTTGAATCGAACGCTTTAACTACAGTTCTTAAACATCTTAACTACACACATGACGAGGGAAAATAAACCTTATAGCACGTGATTCGAGGTTCTACTTTTATCACAGCTACCAAAAACAACACCATTCATTGCTACGTCAACTAAAAAGATTTCAAAAATGGGTCTCGTTAGTTCGTATGTATTAGGGCATAGAACCGATTTTTCCCGGGCAAATTCGACCGTTTCCGTCAAACATTGCCGCTGACAATGTAGCACCATTAATCTTGCGAAATCAATCGATGGCTTATTCAGAATATTGTATTTGGTTTTGCCGCGGGCCTTTTTGGTATTTACTTTGGATCTTTTTATTTAATTTATGGTTTGCGCGAAAAGGTTTTAGACATCTGTCGTGTCGCTTTGTGCAATGGGTCTGAGACGTCAAAGTTGTGAAAAACTTTAGAGGGATAAAATCTGGACGTTGATTCCCAGCTGATGCGGGGCTACTGACACGTCGGAGTTATTAGGCAAGTGAAAAAACTAATGTTGATGATATTTGTACTCGAATATAACCTCAACATTAGACAACCTGACCAAAGGGTGGATAAAGTTTATTTCAATTATCGTTATTATCATAAAATGGATACAGAATTTAAATCATCCTGTACATACTTTCTTCCTTGTCTAAGAACAACATGATTATTTAAAATATAAGAAATTTCACAGGCTATGTAACTTGACGCTCGCCAGCCTAGTTTACAGGCAGTCAACATTTAGTAGATCTGTAACGCTACGCGCGGGGTGCACAATTAACTAAAGTAAATAAATAAATATCGGGGGACAATCTCACACAAATTGACATAGTCCCAAACGAAGCTCTAGGCTTTTACTATGGGTACTAGACAACGATAAACATACTTATATAGAGAAATACATTCTTAAATACATAAAAAACATCCAAGACTCGGGAACAAATATTCGCGCTCATCACACAAATATTTGCCTATACCGGGATTTGAACCCAGGACCGCTGGCTTCGGAGGCAGGGTCACTCCCAACTAGGCCAAAGTCGAAAATTATTTGATTATCTTTATCCATGTTGGCTTAAAACGCAGTACGTTATTAGGTGCCCTAATAATACTTCGACGCAGGAAAATTTGTTACGTAAATCAGCGCCTGCATTTGAAAATTTGCTTAATGACCAATACAAAGCCTGTTTTTTATCTAAGTAACGCTAACTTCACGTGTATTCGAAATCTCTAAAGATACCGCGTCGGCGTTGTCAAAGGTGTCGGTAGTCCGTAAACAGAGGCCTCTTTACGAAACACAAACATGTTTCCAGTTTTATAGGGGGTGTTAAAACAGTAAAACACTTTCTAAAAATCGCATAACGCTACAAACAACGCCGTCGTCATAAAACGTACCTGCTTCTGTAGTTTGCGAATTCCCGGAGCGATAACAGACCTTTGAAACAATAGAGATGTTTCTGGAGTTTAGGGTGTAGGTAGGATTGATAACAAATGCACTGCTTCAGATAGTGATATGATAACTGCAATTAAAAGCGAGCAGCGAAATAAAGCCTTCCCAAACCAAAGGTCTCTGATTGCTCCAAAATTATTGTACGAATCTCAAACGACGCGGTGTGCGAGTGTGTGAGTTGTGTTACACTTACATAGGTATTTTTAGTTGCGAGCTTTCGAAACATGCAATTTTACTGTCTGTGCTGTTAACACCTTGAAAATTATCAAAACATTGCTTTGTAAATTATTTATGTCAATGAACAACGGTAGTGGTTCTGTTCTGCTGTTCAAAACCAAAGAGCATTAAGAGTGTATGGAGTTCTAATATTCATACTGCGTTTTTACTGGCTCTTATGGTGACTGCTTCTAATTTATGGACTCGAACGGGATAAAGGACCGTTTAGAAATAGCAAATAAAAATTTACATAAAATTACGGTAGTTCGTAAAAATGTGCTACTACTTTGTTTATAAAGCAATTAAAGCAGTAAACGTTTAGGTAAGCGGTAATAGCAGTTAGAAACGCAGTTCAAAAAGTTACCTTAAAACGATAAATAATGGTTTATATATTAACATTGAGTTTTAATGCTGCATCTATACTAATATTATAAATGTGAAAGTAACTTTCTCTGTCTGTCTGTTCGTTACGGTATCGCGGATAAACCGATAAACCGATTTAAATGAAATTTGGTATGGAGAAGGTTTGAGTCACGGGGAAGGTCATAGGGTATTTTTATACCGAAACATTGAACGGTCCTGAGGGAATAGCGATAAATGACTTCTACGCGGACTAGAATCACCATAAGTATCTATATGACAATTATCTATTTCTGTTTCTTGATTTTTATTGAAATATGGTATCGCGTATATTTTTTGTAATAATCATTCTAATATTTTGTTCCTACACTCACTCATAAATTTTTCTAGCAACACTTTGAACAAACCGTTTTATCATCATTTTCGAAAGTTGTTCCACGTTTCGCCGAATTTTACGGTACCTTTATTTCGCGAAACTAACATTTTTTGCACAACCTTGACCAATATTTGACAACAAAGCTAAAATAAAAAGGACAAAACACTGTTTAGAGATAATTACGAGCCAACAAAAAGCTCAAATAAGCTCCGGCAATGCTTTTTAAAATAACAAAGACGTCATGTCTCATCCCTTTTCCTGCAATTAGCTTTTTTAATACCATTACTCAACTCTTGTGTTGTAATTGTAAATACTAAACACCCTGTATTTTTTATTTTCGACAAAAAATACATAAAATGGTCATCTAATAAAGAACGGGGAGTGGACAAACAAGCTGTAGAGTTAGTTTGACCTAATTATTACAAAATATGGCTAAATAATACAATAATCATTAGTAATTAATATAAATATTATCATTTCATTAATATAAACTGTTATTAATGTTCCCATAATTCTTAAATAGTCTTACACTAACCGGGGGTTGTCCGCGGGAGCATACTTCTATAGTGTGAACTCGGGGACAATCGCCGGGTGGTGTCCCACCACTTACTAAATTAAAGTTGTCTAAGGGCCTCTGCGTGTTGGCTTCGGCCTCCCGTGTTTGGTAAAGACATACAAATAATAATGCATTTTTTTAGAATCATAAACTTCCTAAGATTATTAGTAATATTCAATCTTATTCTATATTAGTAATTTAACAATTATTATTATAAGAAAAATTGATGGATTAAATTATTTGCAAATTCCGCAAGCTTCTCTATTTAACAAAAAAAAGTTGGAAATTGTGAGAATTGAAACAAAACATAACATTTTTATTAAATTCCTTGCAAATTTTAAGCGTAAAATGTGCTTTCAATCGCTTCTTTGGAAAATTATACAACGTGTTACTATTATCCGTAAAAAATAAATTACAAAAGTAGTGTCAAGCCTTATTAAATAATGTCAGTTCAGTATCTTAGATATACAGTAGGTATACTAGGGTTGACACTACTTTCATGATTTATTTTTTACGGATTATTAGGCTAATAGGACGTTAAAACTTAATACCTACGTGATATGTATGACATAATATGTTATGTCATTATTTTTCTTACCATATTGAAAGCGTTTTTTTTTTATTCATGCTGTAGTTCCATTTGTATAGTTACTGGCGTAACATGTGGTTTCCTATAATTGGGTAAGCATTAATCTAAATGTTAAAATAGATATAAGCAAAAGTGTACATGTATCCTCAATAAATAAATAAGTAAAGTACATCGCAGTCTGACTCATATATCTAAAATTATATTGAAGTATTAGTTTCTAATTATTATTCAGTTCTCAAAGCGGACGATCAGAAAGAAATCATGTGATCGAACGTTATCAGCGCAGAGCCCCATCGCACGCGCACGGACATAATCTCTCGCGGCATTATGCGAGGCAGCGGCGACACCAGGAGCAAAAAGTATTTTTTTAAACTATCCTTTGCCTGTGGCTCCATCCGCATAAAAATTAAACATAGCTTAATTTACTCACTGATAATATCGCATTCTACGATTACTGTAAGTTTACTACTGACAGAGAGTTTTCCTTCATTTAATTATCAACTTTAAAATCATACAAATAAAGCCATTTTCAGAATACTGTAACCCACGTCTACCGATTTAGTAATTACTATTTTATTTATACGAAAATAAAGCTGAAAATTAAATGAAGGCAATCCATCTGTCAGTGGTAAACTCAAAATAATTCTACTGTAATAGAATTTTTTAAATCGGTCGTTTCGTTTTTGAGTTTATCCGTTACAAACTTACAAATCTTTTCTCTTTATAATATTAGTGTAGATGTACAGTCAAGGGCATTAATACATGGACCTAATTGCCAGTGGCATAAAGGTGTATATATATTTTTGAGCTTTTGGGAACGTATATATATTTACGCCCTTGACTGTACAGTGGGCTGAGATTCTACACGGTAAACGATATTGCCTTTGACGTGTTTCCGTATTGTCAACGGTTTGATAACTCTTATTTACTACACATTAATGTCTAAAAAGTTATAAACTAAAACACGTCAAACGCAATATCGCTTTGCCCTGAAATGTTAAGTTACAAGTAACACTAACCCCTTTATTCATAAACGTAAAATAAAACTATTTTACTTAAAGTATGCTTTGTCACTTTCTGTCAAATTCAAATGTCATAATGACAGATAAGGACAAATCATATTTTAAGTACACTTTACCTATTACGAGTTAGTATAAGAGGAAACGTCTGCAACTCAACAGTAACTGTCCTCAACATTATGTTGCCGATAGTGCTGTTTAACAGTTATTACGTTATTATTATGTTTGTTGGAATAAAACTAAAATTAACCAGCATAAACTCAGGGTCATAATACATATAATGGTGGTCAGGATTGTCATCGGGTTTAGACATTTTCAAAGGACCATACATAAAAGTGGGCAAGAGCATGTCGGACCATGCTCAGTGTAGGGTTCCGAAGCCGTTAAGTACTACAAACGCAAAAATCAACAAGTAACAACTAATTTTCTATTTAAAGTCAATTGATGCCGTCTTTTTTTTATGATGTTGTTCTAGATGATTTTAGTAGGTATACACTACACCTACACTTACACACACACACACACACACACTACACACTACACACACACACACACACACACACACACACACACACACACACACACACACACACACACACACACTTAGTACACATTACACGTAGTACACTTTAGTCACCTGTACCTCGAGAACTAATGATGTCTACTTAGTCGTGATAGTTTTCCTTTAAAATTCGTTATATGCGCTTTCATTTAAGTTTTTTTTTAGATTTTTAGTATTTGTAGTTTTGGCTGTAGGGGGCGGGGGACGGGACACTTGAGTCTAATAAAAATTATCGATTAAAAGCTTAATATTTCATAAAAGGATTACTTAATCAAAAAACTGTTTACACAAACCCGTTATGTTTTTGAAAGACCTATCTAACGACATCTCACATTATGGAGTAGACACCGTATGGGGGAGGTACCATAAAAAAAAACTACATTTTATTTTACCATTTTGTTGACGTGACTAATATGTATACTCATGCCAAATTATAGCTTTCTAGTACTAGGAGTCCTTGAGCTAGGCTACGGACGGACGGACGGACGGACATGGCGAAACTATAAGGGTTATTTTGACTACGGAACCCCAAAAATGGATCCAGATCCACCATGCAGAGTTAAACGATTATGTCACTAAATACTAGTAGGACTTTGCATGTTTAATTGCTGATTTTTTTTCAGATAAGGTATCTGTTACCTAGAAAGGCTTATTTATGTTAATAATTTTGAGTATTTTTTTATAATTATTTATGTGATTGTTAAGGTATTTATTTTAAAATAATTTTCGTAACAGTAAAAGGTGTTTACATCTCTGTATATCTATGAACCGGGTACTTGTTATTTTATCGAAACACCTTTCAACGAACGAATCATTGCGCAGAATTTTCAGTTCATCGAAAGGCTGTTCTCGCCGCGTGAGTATTTTTTTTACTAGTATAACGTTCGTTACTTACATAATAAATGTTTAACATATCCTGAAAACATCATGGTTTTAGACAAAAACAGCGTTCGATGAAATGATACAATCGATGAAGTGAAGTTCGAGTAAATGCTCGTACCTGCACACAAATAATTTTAATGTTAATTTGATGAAAGTAGTCTGCAATACAAAAGTAATACATTTTTATTACTTTTTCAGAAACAATTTCCCCCCAGTGTATCCGTAGCTTGGCTGCCCCTCGCTGCACGACCATTTATCAAGGCTTCGATGTCGGACGTACAATGGGGAATGTTCGACCCGACCATTAGAATAACAATAATTACTCTTCGTGTCATATGGGACGGCTCAAAACAGTTCCATTTTGAGGAAACTTTGATATTTTGTAGAGTTTTTGGCTGCTTGCTTTTCAACGAGCACAGGCGGTACGGCTGAACCCCGCGGCCATTTGCAATTTGAGGACTACATTGCCAACCCTGAGGACGAGAAAGACGGAGGAACTATGGATCTCTTATCTTACTGATGGGCCTTTTTGGATACTCGACCCCTTTAGAATCACTTACACACTCAGCTGTTCGAATGTGCAGGTTTTTCACACGATGTTTTTCCTTCACCGTAAGAGCATCGGGCAATGTACTTACGTTAGTTGGACGAACTCATAACGAAGGACACACAAGCCTAGTTGGTCCTGGTTTCAAATCCCGGTAAGGGCAGATATTTGTGTGATGAGCACGAATATTTGTTCCTGAGTCTTGGATGTTTTCTATGTATTTAAGTATATATTTTTCTATATTAGGTAAGTTTATCGTTGTCTAGTACCCATAGTACAAGCCTAGAGCTTAGTTTGGGACTAGGTCAATTTGTCTGATATTGTCCTGTGATTTATTTATTGGAACATGGTGACCGCGGTGGTTTGAACTCGGTACCTAACCATCACGAGTCAATCAACGCCACTAGGCCACCGACACACTATCGACCGTTGAAATAATAATAAAATAATTACTTTTCGTGTCATGGGCTCAAACAATTTAATTTCCATCGATCAAATTATTTTATTCCGTAAGCTGGGAGATTCTCTCAACACAGCGCTGCGTCGATCTTATAGGTGAAGTTTTATCCGGCAAGTTTAAGAACCTGGCAAGTGTCAATTCTGTCAGAAATTAATTTTACTATTTCAAGCCAATCATTTTCAAGTAAATGAAGTATTCCTTCATTACTTACTTTACTTTACTTTTTGCCCGTGTGGTTTCCGGGTTAAAATAGTGCCACTCCATGTCTTCCCGTGGATGTCGTAAGAGGCGACTAAGGGAATAAAGGCTTGTAATATTATAAGGCGATGGGCTTGCAACCTGTCACTAATACACTAGTAAACATCTCAGCCTACTTATGCAATATGAGGTTACAGAATTATGAACATGTCTTTAGAGTTGTTGGTATTTCTGGAGCTCTGTCTACCCCACTCTGGGAATGAAGGCGTGATGTTATGTTATGTTAAAACTTACTTACTTTACTTAAATAAAATAAATAAATATCACGGGATAGTGTCACACAAATTAAACTAGTCTCAAACTAAGCTCTAGGCTTGTATTATGGGTACTAGACAACGATAAAGTACTTATGTACAGAAATATCTGCCATTACCGGGATTTAAACCCGGGACCGCTAGCTTCGTAGGCTGGGTCACTACCAACTAGGCCAACGTGTCGACTGTCGCCTGATGACTGTTTGACTTACAAACTTACTTTTAATAAATTCATAATTTTGTATGTATAACTTTACATACACTGGGATGTTTGGGCAAAAACTAAATACCTATCATAAATATGACATTTTGGATGATTATTTATTCAATTATTTTTCAAGCGGCTATTTTATGCAAATATCCTAGATATTTTCGTGTTTAATTTTACCAGTGTATTCTGAATATAATCTCGTAAATCAGTCAACAGTGTTTTTCTTGGCTAGACTGTGTTTTGTTTAGAAGCACGCGCAGGACTTCGGGCCGTGATTTACAACGTCTATGCTATTTTCTACCGAAATAGTCATTAACCACTTTACTTTAGCCTATTATTACGTAGAAATAACTAACAATCGTGGATGAAGTTATGATGGTTTTGTTTTGTTAGACGAAAAATTCTTGGTCTCTGATGTTCAACAGTTGCTACGAGTCCTTCGGTCAGGATAAAATGGTTTTGGCTCATTCAGTTAATAATACTTAATAATAACCAAATTGTTTAATTGGTATGTGGATTTATTTTCAAGGACTTGGGTTTAAAAACTTTGACTGAAATAGTTTTTACATATTGACTGAAAAACGAGGCTAAGAAAATATTTTTCCAAATTGCGGCAAAACATCGTCTATATCAGAAAAGTGGCTATGGGAAGGGTAGCGTTTAAAAAAGTAGTAACATCAAACACACGAACAAGTATTAAAAAAAACATTTTTCGTAAAAACTGAGCCAGTTGCAAATGTTTCTTAAGAACAGAGCTCCCATGGAGTCGTATTGTTATATTTTTTATTATGTTTGACTTCGTATTAGGTAACGACGTCGCATGTTTTATAAATACTACTTGTATAAAAATTATTTATCGGTATAAAAAGTAACACGCAATGTTTATTTATTACTAGTGTTTATTTTCACCATACCTAAAGGAGGAGGTTCATTCGTCTTTATGTTTTTTTGTGTTGTTTTACTCGATTTTACCACCATTTGTCTACCGATTTAATTTTTATTTTTAAGAGTATTCATCATCACACAACATCCAAGACAAGAAGCAAAAATACCCTAATAGGGACATAATCGGGACCGCTTCTTAATGGGCAGGGTCACCACCGACAAAACTAACGAAGGTGTCGCTTGCTATGTACATTTATATAAGGTGCCAATAATTCTCATGATCAAACTTTTCATTTACATCTCTGTGTTATTTTCTAAAAACTAACTACCTGCTATTTGTTTTAAATCCAATGATGTGACAAAGTATAATCCTTACTTAATAAAGAATTATGAATTATGAAATACCCGCAACATAATCCGCGTAGAAAAATAAAACATAGCTTAATCCTTACAGTTACTGTGATAATGCAGCATTCTAACTAATGGTGAAAGTATTTTTAAAATCGGTGCAGTACCTACTATTAGACTTTATTTGTTACAAACATACAAATCTAGAAAATGTATTATTGGTAGTGTAGATAATAAAGCGAGTTTAAGTTGTAGTCGCAGAGTTCACCGAAGAAACAGCTCAGCCCACTCGGCGTTACGTGCCTTTGAGTGAGCGGGAAACTAGTTTTTTGTTTAGCTAGTTACGACAAATTGATAAAAGAGTTGTCCAACAAAATAACACTCACTAACTCCACTCATTTCTCTGTCCAATTGACGCAGGGGCGCATCGACAAGCGAACGACACCGCCATACACTAATGTTTCTATTCGATATCTACTCGCGCTCCGAACCATCCATCATGGCGTGTGACGATTCGTGTGGCGTAATTAATGGACAAAAACGAAGGTAAGTGATAAAGATAGGGTCGATACAGTGAAATGTACAGTGGCCATAGACAAGATGTTTTGCGTCAACGTTATCGTATCGAAAACAATATAAGATTGACGAGCGCTAGACGGTCGCGTCAAATTCGCACATTTTAACAGTTTTCGAAAATCGTTAACGTTAGTGTTATGTTATGCGTCTTGTCTAGCCCTTCAGACGACTAAGGGTCGTATTAATAAACAGATTTTGAGTGATACATACACCCCGTTATCTAACGCTCAGTTTAGGGGCAAATAGTTATGTTGCTATGTTAAGTTTTTTTTTTATAATTTTTGCTGAAATATAAAACTACTGTTTTTTTTTTTTTTAATTATAATACCTTTTTCTTGACTTCTAATATTTTTTTAATCTGTCAGTTGATAAAAAATAAGGAGGTTAAAATTGATAACAGTATTTTAAACAAAAGCCGAATAGAGCATTACAAGAATCTACAGTTTTTGCCAGTTACATGTGTAGAGGTCGAAAAATCATTTTTATTTTGAAAATGGATTTTTATAAGCAGGCGATAAAGTTTGACTCCACATAATTTGGAAAAAAATATAGTTAATTTGTTATGAAACATACAACAATAAATAATAGTAAAAAAATCTTTCATTTCATAATAATTTAAAAAATCACTTTAGCAGAGCTCTGTTAAGCATGAATCAGATCTTTTGATATGTTATCGAGTGAGTAAATAAACTTAATTTTTTATCGATTCGGATTATCGAAACTGCTCCATCATTTGCCCCCAAACTGGGTGGTGATTCTCTCAACACAGCGCTGCGTCGATCTTATAGGTGAAGTTTTATCCGGCAAGTTTAAGAAGTCCCGTCGGAGCGTACAAAACACATTTTAGCGCGTGCCTTCTCAATTAGGCAGCAGGCAGTGAGTCAAATTCAGTGTCGTATTTATAAAGCTGCCTAATTGAGAAGGCACGCGCTAATATGTGTTTTGTACGCTCCGACGGGACTTCTTAAACTTGCCGGATAAAACTTCACCTATAAGATCGACGCAGCGCTGTGTTGAGAGAATCATCCCCCTGAGCGTTAGATAACAGGGGTGAAGACTGTACCTATACATACTCGTCTCAAAATACTCTTTTTAAAATCTTTGACGCGTTGTGAGAAGGGCGTCTTACTCAAGAGAGGGCTATATAAACTATTAAATAGAAAAAAAACACTGGTACAATGGCGACTCCCTTTTAGTGTTCCGTAGTCTACAAGAGAAACTTAAAATATTGCCATGTCCGTCTGTTCGCGGTTTAATTCAGAGACTTCTGGTACTGGAAAGTCATTATTTGGCGTAGCTTTACTATTAAATGACGCCAACAAAGTTGTAAAAACAAACCTTGAGTTTTTTTGGTGTATAGGAGATACCCGAAAACAAGTCAAGGAAAGCGTATTTTATTATTATTACATCGAGTGACGTATTATTCGATAGCTATTAAAGAATCATTATGTACAAGTTATTATTATGTTTTCTATGTATTTAAGTATTTATTTCTCTATCTAAGTATGTTTATCGTTGTGTAGTACCCATAGTACAAGCCTAGAGCTTTGTTTGGGACTAAGTCAATTTGTATGGCATTGTCCCGCGATATTTAATTATTTATCATATATTTTAGGTTAAACTCATAACACGTTCTCTTTATTATCAAGGTTAAAAACTAATACACAGTACAGTCGTTGAAACTTACATCCCTGACGCAAGACGGGCCACATTTTAGCGCGTGCCTTCTTAATTAGGCAGCTTTATACGACACTGAATTCGACTCACCGGCCTGTTGCCTAATTAAGAAGGCACGCGCTAAAATGTGTTTTGTACGCTCCGATGGGATGGGAGTTCTTAAACTTGCCGGATAAAACTTCACCTTTAGTACAGCTACTGCTGTAATACGAAAGAAGGCGGGTAACTACAATTTAGTCGAAGTATTTTTTACTCTATTGGTAGCCACATTAAGTTTAAAATGCTTTTAGTATTCCTATGCAGTTAGCCGTTCTTTGGCATTACGGCAGTATAGTCCATGCGCCTACAATCTTTTGCCGCCTTCAAATTTTAGGCGTTAAGTCTGCCTTCAGGATTATCTATAATATAGATAGACTTAGTGGTGAACTTCGGCGGGGTCCGTCAGAATCTCAACGCATTGCTATGTTGCTGTGTTCCAGTGTGGGGATAAGGGAACGCAAATAACCGGTTAAAACTGGTTATTAACCTTATTTTGCATACTAAATTCGGTTATTAACCGGTTATTTGCATTCCCTAGTGGGGATAAGACAACCGGTGAAATAACTAACATAGAGCCATTCCATCTTAGTCCTCAAGGTTGGCAACGCGTTTGCAGCCTTAAGATTGTAGTCTTGAGAAAGCAAATGTGTCTCAGATCCCGCTTACCATCAGGTGGCCTTATCTTTGCTGTAAAAATTCCCTGACTCACCCTTAGATGGGCCTCTAAATACCTTTGCCACCTCTTGCAATTAAAAGTAATAAGGGTTGATCTGCTCTAAGGGTCATCGATTACAGAGGTAGGTAGATTATTTTTATGGACTTGTATATTTCCGTGACTGAAGATTGAAATTGTTACAAGTTGGACGGTCGGTCGTTATCTCACCGATATTGAACCTTAATATCGGTATCCCGGAATTACGCAAGGAATATAATTGACTTTTTTCAATACCGGAATTAAAGTTCGATATTGTGTCTCAATATCGGAATTCCGATACTAGTATCGGAATCGGGGATCTTTTATTAAAACACACTTTTGAAGGTAAATGAAAATGAATATTTTTTGATCGTATTAATTTAAATAAGAATAAAGCCTCTAAATTATCAGCATAACTAAATTTAAAAAAAAAATACTTTAAAGTAAGGTTTCTACTTACTTACTACTTGCTTTAATTTTTATTTGTATTAACAACAGATTAAGACTAAATAACAACAGACGTAATTAAGACTAAATGTTGTATTATAGAATCCTCTATACTTTTGTTATTAATAAAATCTGATCACGAATTGAATTAACAGACTATACCTAACTCAATTAAGGGAATATAGGCTTGTAGTACTGTTAGGCGATAGGCTTGCAAACTGTCACTAATACACTGGTAAACTTCTTGGCTTTATTGTGCAAAATGTAGGCAGAGACCACTTCTTTCCACCAGCTACGATCCTGACAAATCAGAATACAGAATTATAAAGAAGTCTTTTTAGAGTTGTTGGTATTTTTTCAGCTCTGCCTACCCCACTCTGGGGATCAAGGCGTTGTTAGCTGATTCCAAAAAAATAATTACAAATAATATTAGACATGACTACAACAAAGTCACTATAATAATATTTCATTTGAAGAGGATTGACTTTTCGAGTTTGGTGTGAAACGTATTAAGTTTATGTTGAATTGCTTATTGCTGTAAAAAGTTGGCCAAAATTAAGAATAGATCGATTTAACGATTTTCAAGCGAAACTCCAAATCAGTCTATAATTTGCGACATTTCATCAATTAATGTTTACTACAACCTGGGCCTCTATTCAGGTGCGTTAAAACGATATCGTGTTTGACACGTTTAAGAATCGTTTATGTCACAGTCGCCATTATTGTAAATGACATAAGAGTTATCAAAACGTTGACAATACGGAATCAGGGCTGGAATTCTAGAAGGTAATAACGATATCGTTTTTGACCTGTTTCCGTATTGTCAACGTTTTGATAACTCTTATGTCATTTACAATAATGGCGACTGTGTCATAAACGATTCTTAAACGTGTCAAACACGATATCGTTTTAACGCACCTGAATAGAGGCCCTGGTCAAAAACGATATCGTTATAACGCAGTTGAATAGAGGCCCCGACATGCTGTTCAATAATGAAAATGAAGCTACGTTTGAAGCACGTGTTGAGTTATCAAGTACGGATTGTACAATAACGCCTCTCAATACTATATTTTGGATAATTTTGCCTCTTCAAACTCCAAAAACACCCTATTATCCCCGTTTACTTAGGAAACCGCGGCTCCAGGCGTCAGCCATCAATAAGCGAACTGAGCATTCACTGCTAACTAACGACCTGCCAATCAGACCCTTGGTTAATTGCAAATCCGTGTTTGCGAAACCACCCCGCGTCGGCCTTTGTCGGCAAACATTTAACATGTACATATTTAGGTCTTGAAGTTTGAGAGCCGTTGACTGGTATCGAGTTAAAGTTATGTTTGGTTTAGTCGCTATGAAATATAACGGTACATACAAAGTGTCATAAGTCATAATTATAAATGTGTGCACTCGATGTTGTTGTTTTAAAAGGTGTTAAAACGTGATCATATACAACGTGTTACAAAATAATCCGTAAAAAACAAAATTACGAAAGTAGTGTCAACCCTAGTATACTGTATACCTAAGATACTGAACTGACGTTATTTAAAAAGGGTTGACACTACTTTTGTAATTTCTTTTTTACGGATTATTTTGTAACACGTTGTATATTTAAATTAGCTTCTGTTCGACTTCGTACGTAGGTACGTTTTATGGTGGTAGGACCCTGTGCAGGGTCCGTCCGGATCGCTACCACGATCTTATCCATTAACCACCCGCCAAGCAACAGTGTTCGCATTGTTGTGTTCCGGTGTGGGGATAAGACAGCCGGTGAAATAACTAGCATAGAGGCATTCCATTTGCAGTCTTAGGATTGCTGTCTTGTGAATGCGAATGTCTATGGGTCACAGTTTCCACTTAACATCAGGTGGCCTGTGTGCTCGCTTGCCTTCTCAATGCCTTAAAAAAAGTTTACACCTGCTTTGACATAGTATATTAAATAATTCACAAAGGAACACTAATAAAACATCCACATACATATAACATGCAAAGGTTAATATGTTGGCGTGGCAGCTGACAAGTCAAGTGTATGTTTGTATGTTAATTCAGACAAAACTCCTAGAGCTGTCAAAGTCGTTCTCGTTTTAATGCGCTTGTGCGTTAGTTGAGTATGGATAAGACTTTTAAAAACCAAATATTTATTAGGATGCTTTTGGTAGGCGTCGTTGTACGTAAACTTTGTGATAAATAGTTTAATTCGTTAATTATTATTATGTTTCTCTTTACTATAGGATTAAGGTCAACATTTTAAGACATTTTTAAGAAAACTTTTTTGTCTAGTACATGTTTCATATAGTGAAAATAATAGCTTTATTAAGCAGATTTTTGAGTACTTATTCCCAAAAGTTACACGGATGACATTTTTTTTGTGGATTGAACAGGATTGCTGCTCGCGTTCTTTTACTAACCTATATTACTAAGTATTTTACAAATATTAACATTTTTATTATATTTTTGATGTAGGTATAGGATAATTTCAGAACTGCGGTTAAAAAATAAACGTTTCATAAAACAGGAGCACGTCCACACAATTCCAAGGCCTAAACCGTCTCGCCTCCTTGTTTGGGGATATTAAAAAATTGTTCGGCGAGCGTGTCTAATCTCGAACAGCCGTCGACTACCTCTACAAACGGCGAGTTCAAATTTGGAACAGAAATAATGCTGGCTGAAAATAATGAAAGTAAAAACATTGTGTGAATTCAAATTTGGAATTATTGTTAGTATAAAAATACTGATGATTAAAAATTCGTTTGATTTTGGAGTCAAATTACAAATTTTACTTATTAATTGTAGTCACCTGCCAGTTTGAACCTTAGAACTATTCAAAGTATAAGTTGTAAAATAATTAACCAGTTATTTCTGGGTTTAATGTTTTTTAGACCGAAGTTACCATTCCGTTTTACGACTTGCTATCATCACAAAACAGCTAAATTGAAAGCCACCGGTACTTAGTCTTTTTATTTTCGTTGATTGATACAGAACTACAATCAGTTTGTCACAGTTCTATTCTGTTCTATATTTGTTATCAACGGAGATCTGCCTGTGATCTCGGTATAAGAGATGTTTGTAATACAATACAATACAAATACTCTTTATTGAACACCAAAAATAAAAAATAAAAACAGAACATGGAACAGTACATTTAAATCATAGGTATACAACAGGCGGTCTTACCGCTAAATAGCGATCTCTTCCAGACAACCTTGTAAGAGAAATAACTGAGGACACATATTCATGGCAGGGGGTGTAAACTAATTCGTTTAGAACTCAAACTAAATAACTACACGAAACAATTAAATTATTTCAATTTTGAAATTAGAACTATTTATAAATATACTAAATATAAATACATAAAATAAATAATTGAATAAATACATACTAAATACATATAATTATACATCTATATAATATATACATACATACATCCTCCAAAAACAGCCAAACAATGACAACAGACGAAGCATGAGATATAACAAAGAAAAAAAGTAAGGGAGATAATAGAAAAACTACGGAAGTGACAGAAAATGATCCTTTAGCTTGCTTTTAAAAATGGCAACAGACTTAGCACGTCGTACCTCCACAGGCAAAGCATTCCATAACCTTATCGCCTTGATGGTAAAAGAATTTGTGTAAAATTTAGACAAACTACTTATACTTAATAGATTTTATTTATTTTTGTATTCTTGGTGTAAGTACCAGTAGTTGCTATGGCATGTTAAGATGTTAACTATTTGTTTGTTAATAAACACGAGGTCTTGCGATTGGATATTTAATGTATGCATAGAAAAATGTAGAAAAAATACAACAATAGTAACAAAATATGATCTGCAAAGACGCAACTATGCTGTCAAGGGACCTCTTGCAGGTAACCCTTGAGCGATTAAGAATTTTTTTTATTGTTATTTAATATATCTAAATATTGTTGATGATTATTTATTGAAGCCATTAGGTCTCCTAATAAGTAGAAATTTTAGAGCAAGCTCACCGAAATTGCTTAAAATCGGAAAAATTACTAGGTAAGTTTATTTCAAATATACAGACTGACGCATACTAATACGGTCTCGGAACGGTTCCTAAGTAAATGTGATTGGTTACTCAATAGATGTTAAATCAATTGGAATAAAATTACACTTATATTTCAAAATAAATACAAAAAGTAATTAACTAAACACTCTTTCACAGAGCTTCACTAACGACATCTTTTCATCCCAGCAGGAACCACGCGCTATAGAGACAGCCAGCGCCATCTATACTTCATTGATGGAACTAAAGCCAGCCCTTACTCGCTAGGGGTTGCGAAAGAAAATCTGCAAATGGGCGCCACAAATAACGAAGAAAAACGCGGGAACTATGCGCTTGCTTTCTAAGGCATAGACAGGTGTTGTTAAAATGGATGGTATTAATAATGCACGAATTTACTTTTTTAACCAACGTACTTGTCAGTGACTAAAATTTTGTGATTTCTCTAAACTGGGGCCGGGTTAATGTATGTATTACATAACCATGAAAGTTTTTTTTTAAATATTTTCCGTTACCATGGAACGACGAAAAAACTGGGCCATAAGGTCTCGGATGAATGCTATACCTTCTACCTACTGAATAAACGCACTAAATCCTTAATATTTGTAATACCGGCTTCACAACACGGCTTGAACTCTGCTTGAATTTAAATCGCTATGATGCAACAAACTTTTTGTTCCGCCAAATGGGAAACGGAGAGAAGTTTTTGAGTTTTAATACGTAGTAATGCCGAAGATCTGTGGCCTAACGAGCCCTCGTTAACGAACACGCCGGCCTCGGTAATGTTAGAAAGACGGTAATCGACTAATTTCAAACTAAAATAGACATTTAAAGAGTTTGAGGACATTGTTTTGTTTGAAAATGGTTTTGGAACGCAGCCTTCAGAGCGCGGCGTCGCGCATTTTAAAAATGTTCGTTTCAAAAAAGGAACGTTTGGGACCACCGTTTTCTAAATTCAAATTGGAAAAAAATCTGCTTAGTGTATTTGAAAGATTCTTACCCGTTCTTGCTTGCAGTTTTCTGATAAGGAATTAACTAACTCGATCTGTTTTTGAATCCATTTCTGTAGGTTGATATCGGTATATTCTCTCATTAGAAAAAATACAATTAAGGGAATGTAAAAATCTTTTTAAAAAACCGGCCAAATGCGAGGTGGACTCGCGGACAAAGAGTTCCGTACCATTATCTATACTTACAACATTAGACACTATATTAGTCTACCTGTAGCCGTTATTAATATCGAGCAAAAACCGGCATAAAAACACTTTTTTTATTTATATATTTATTTAATTGCAATTTTATTATTTATTTTTAAAACAAATATAGACAAATATATAGCCCGTGTGGTTGCCGGGTTAGAATAGTGCCACTCCATGTCTTCCCGTGGATGTCGTAAGAAGCGACTAAGGGAATAAGGGCTTGTAGTGCTATTAGGCGATGGGCTTGCAACCTGTCACTAATACACTGGTAGCCTACTTCTGCAAAATGTGGTTACAGAATTATCAACAAGTCTTTTTAGATTTGTTGGTATTCCTGTAGCTCTGCCTACCCCACTCTGGGAATTAAGGCGTGATGTTATGTATGTATGTATGTAAATCAAATATACAATTCCCAACAACAACAACCAAGCAACAGTGTTAACATTGCTGTGTTCCGGTGTGGGGATAAGACAACCGGTGAAATTACTAGCATAGAGGCATTCCATCTTAGTCCACAGGGTTGGCAACGCATTTGAGTTCTTAAGATCACAGTCTTTGAGAATTAAAATGTCTATGGGTATCTGATTCCACTTACCATCAGGTGGCCTGAGCGCTCGTGTGCCTTCTCCTTAACATCTCCTTAAAAACGTAAACTTAATATCAGGCAAAAAACGGCAAAAAATAACGTTTCTTGTATGGGAGCCCACTTAAAAAACATTTTATTCTGTTTTTAGTATTTGTTGTATAGCGGCAACAGAAACACATCATCAGTGAACATTTCAACTGCCTAGCTATCACAGTTCATAAGATACAGCTTCGTGACAGACAGACAGACAGACAGCAAAGTCTTAGTAATAGGGTCCCGTTTTTACTCTTTGGGTATAAAACCCTAAAAACTAGCTACCTAGCTCTCGCTTCCAACATCGTTGCACAAAATTCATCTGAGTACAGTCAAGGTCATAAATATGTATACACTTTAGTACCTTGTCACTTTAATCGCTGTGACAATTTCATATGGCAGTTGAAACATGACGTTAAATAGACAAGGTACTAAAGTGTATACATATTTATAACCTTGACTGTACATATACCACTGGAACCACCACTACCAACCACGCATTACACCTGAAGATAAAACGCACCGCGAATTGTTTTTTAATTTCCATCGTTTCGTTTATGCTTTTCTTTTGTACAATAAAGTGTTTACATACACACACATACACACGAATTTGTATGTAGCTTTAACGCTTGTCTTTATTTATTTAAAAACTTGTAACATGTAATTGGCTCATCTATAATATAAAAACGCCTGGACCAATTTTACTATTTTTTTTTAATGTTCGTTGAAGTCCAAGGATGGTTTTAACGGCGAGAAAAATTCAAATAATTTCCGGGAAAGTCAGAGATTTGCAGCGGGGCGAAGCCGCTGGTGGGCCGCTAGTTGTTTAAAAAAAAATACTGTGCTGTTAATATCCCTAATCCTACTAACATTACTATAAACGCGAAAGTTTGTAAGTATGGATGACTGTTACTCTTTCACACAAAAACTACTGGACGGATTTAGGTGAAATTTAGATTGAAAAAGCTAATAGGGGAGACCGAGGAGAATTGTAACAGAGGTGAATTGTGACAAAGCCAATCTCTCTGAACCTATGACAGTGTATCGAGCTGAAAACTTCGCAATTTCGTTGCTCTTTCGACACATTTTATGAAGTTGTCAGCTTGCTAATTGTCATAGGTGCAGAGAAATCGGCTTTGTCACAACTCACCTCGGTCTCCCTTGGATTAACACATAAGCTACCTTACATATCGCTATTCCCTCGGGAACTGAACTGGGACGCGTACGAAGTCGCGGCCGGAAGCTAGTAAATTAATAAATTGATTTTATACACAATCCGTTTGTTTACGTTAACTCTCCATAACTTACTATATTAATTCCCAAGTTAATAATGCTTATCGCTGCAAGATTTAAAAATTACCATCAATTTCTTCCCCAGAATCTTCTTAACCTGATAATTCTACGACGAAATTCCCTGCCAATTCCTCGGTTGTAATCTAATTACAAACAGTCAGAGGTGCGAGAGGAATTAAAACCCTTAGAGAGCAGGCCGGTACACCACAAATCGCTTAGAGCTTCCCTCTCACTAATGGCAGCCAATTAAAAGTTTCCTGTGGCTCCCTCGATGGCTGTGATGTGATCCGCTGTTGTAAAACAGCGTAATGTAGTTTGGCTGCAGTGAACGATTAGCATTTTGACGACGGGAGTTGGGTTATGGTTGTGTTCTGAAACGTCAAAGGAATAGGAAGTTATGGCTTCCATCTTGTTTGTTTACGTGAAGAAAGGGATGACGATCGCTGAGGCTTAATCTTAAGTACTCCCAGCTTTTTATTAGGGTTCGGTAGTCAAACTAGGAACCCTTTTAGTTTCTCCATGTCCGTCCGTCTGCAGCCTAGCTCAAAAACTCTTAATAGTAGAAAGCATACATATATATCGTCTACCCTATGCGGTGTCGTTGGATAGGTCTTTCAAAAATATTACGGGTTTGTGAAAACAATTTTCGATTAAGGAATCCGTTAAGGAAATATAAAGCTTTGAAGCGCTAACTTTTGTTAGACTCAAGTGTCCACCCCCGCCCTACAGCCAAAACTAGAAATACTAAAAAACATACAAAAAAACCTAAATGAAAGCGCATATAAGACGGCACCGAATAGTAAATTAGTTACTACTTGTTGATGTTTTATGTTTGTAGTACTTAACGGCTTGGGAACCCTACACTGAGCATGGTCTGACATGCTCTTGCCCGTTTTTAACAGAGTTCAGTTGGCTATCGCTTTTTCGGTGGAATTCGTAACATAACTGGTATGTATGTATACATATGTATGTATGTAAATACTATTGTACGAACAAAAGAGATTTAAATTATAATGGACAAAAATATAGGAGGGATGTACTTGTACAACGACGAACTTGTTTGAGGAATCTTTTCCAGTTAGCCTTTGAGCGATTAGCATGTCACGCGTGTTAAAGAAAAGCGAAGATTGCCAATCGTTTAAGATACTGAAAGAGCTTTCCTGCTGAGGGTGCGTAAATTTACAATTATAGTCAAATAGTTTTTTTTTAATTATTATGTATCAAAGTATTTCTGAGGCTTTTTCTTTGACGTTGACAAAGAATAAAACGAGAGTTTCCTAAAGAAATACGATGCGTTGTATTTCGATCATGATAATTTGCGGATATATACATCATTACATACATATAAAAAGACAACATCTGACTTAATGACACATCAACCACCAGCCTAAACCCAAACCTAGAAAGCTGATCCTTTCACAAGATTTTCACGTGTTGTTTTAAAGATGTAGACGAATATTAAAAAGGGATTTTTGGAATTCATCCGGGGTTTTATAGGGATAAAATAGGGGGAGTAGTCGCGAGAGTCTTCAATTTTCTCAAAAAGTTTAACAATAACATCTGTTGTTAACAAAATGTTTAATAAACAAAGATATAAGGTATCTCAATTCCGCAAACCATCCATCACATCTCAAAGGTGATGAAATTAACCAGCCCAAGCGCCAAAATGACAGATGCCATGGAATAATCTGTAAATTTTTGGCACTGGCGCGTCAACGGTTTTATTCCGTTTTCCGCGGCTAAGTGGATTTTCGGGTCGTCCCGCATTTGGCTAACGGGCGTGCGCTGTCGACTCGTTAGTGGCAGGGATGCCACGCTAGAATTCAAAGGAATTTGAAATAAAATGAGACATTTCTAAGGACAAATTACAAATATACTCCAGCAAGAATCGACTGTTTTATGAATGAACAATACGGCACGGATCCTTTTTCTCGCTTCACCATTGAGTAGGTAATGTCTGGATGTTGAATGGTTGTCTTCTTTAATGTCACATTCTTGAACTGAACCTACCTCTACGAAGATGGCGTCCTGTCTACGAAGACCTTCTTTGTAGTTGTTTCAGAAATTCATGATTTGGCTATTAATGGTAAAATAGAACGGCAATACCAATGCCAGTTTACAAGGATTTATTAACGATAGCAACAAATAGCTTTTGGACTTGATAGCTATGAAGAAAAAATCAGCAAGTAAAGGTTGATAATTACCTTTTTAAAATTAATGGAAAATGGATGACAGAAATAAAAATTTTCCGCTTAAGAAAACCTTTCTTGTCTTTAAATGTTTGTTATGTACCTACTACATACGCTATCTTCATTTATCCTTATTTAGATATATAGTTTTGGATGCATTGGTAAAGCCAACGCAATAACGATTCAGAGCAAAATTCACCTTTACAAGTATTGTTTGTCGTGTAAGATTGAATGTCAGATGCAATCTCCATCTATTTGTAAATATAAATATAGAAAGGTAAGTTTAAGTTCGGCACGACTTTGATGGCGCTATTCGGTGTGCCACAAAAATAACAAAGCAGTATATACTGCTGTCGAATTTAGAGGTTTTTACTTACTTAAAAATATTATAGTTCCACCCAACACCAAATCTGATGATTTGCAGCTACCCAAGGTTAAAGCGACGTGGCTGTTCTTAACTACAGTGGCACAATACTTTCCACATTAAACATTCTCACTAATCTATCTTTAACATCCAAAACATGATCATTCACCACAACCGCAAATACACAGTGACCTTTGTACAAATGGCATATGATGTTACCGGTCGGATCAACTTTCTGTGTTACGCAACCCTATCCAGCATTGTGTTGTTCAAAAATCAAGGCGTATGCTTCAAAACTTCTGGTTACATTTGCAACCTTACTTTTAGAAGTCTAAGATTGATAATGTTTTGTACATTTAGATGTAGTTATGCCTTTTTTGCTTGGAAGGGCATAGTACCGAGTGTGCTGAGAGGCAGTTTGTCATGTGAGGGCTAATTATATGTGACGAGGATTTCACTCTCGACGGCTCTGTGATGAGTTTACACTATATTTTGGGAGTTTTCTGACGTTAGAGTGACACTGGTTGGTGTAACAGCTTGTAGATCACTTTGGTATTGATTTAGGTGTCAAAACCCAGCTAGCAAGATGTCACTTTCTTCTTCATGTTACTTAGCTATGGAAACAACATGTTAACATTCCGTTTTCTGAAATATATTGGTTAAATGAGCTTTGTCTGTTAATACACGACACTTTGGCCTAGTTGGGAGTGACCCTGCCTCCGGAGCTAGCGGTCCTGGGTGCAAATCCCGGTAAGTGCAGATATTTGTGTGATGAGTGCGAATATTTGTTCCTGAGTCTTGGATGTTATCTACCTAAAGAATATGATAAGATGATGTTAGGTAGGTATGTATTTCTCTACATAAGTACGATTATCATCGTCTGGTACCCTTAGTACAAGCCTAGAGCTTAGTTTGGGACTAGGTCAATTGTTCATCACAAGTCTTGCGAGTCAATTTTAAATAAATGTTGTTTTTTTTATGGCAAAGTTAAAGCACGCGATAACTCAGGCCACCTGATTGTAAGTGTGATCTGAGAACCATAGAAATTTTAACTCTTAAGAGTAAAATCTCAAGACCGCAATGCTAAGGCTTTACATGTTTTGAATGCGCTAAAATTACAAATGTAGGTATCTAAGATTAATATGGTGATTGGTTGGAAAAGGTAACAAGATTTTCGCTGTACTTAACCATAGTTATCGTAGACCCAACAAGTTTGGATTTAATTTGGTCTCGTTTAGCGGATGATGGCTGAAAAACCAAATCCAGAGGCAAAAAGGTTTGTTTCAAAATACAGTAACTTTTTATTTTGATTTTTGCCAGACAATGATGTTTTATCAAAAGTGCCGGCCAACGTTTAAAAGTGTTTTTAATCTGATCGGAACATTGCTCTGAGCGTTTCATTATATGACATGTAAACTCTAGAAACATCATTTGTTGGTGTTACAGAAGTTCGAAAATCCTGACTTTTCATACAAAATCAAAAGTGTCAACTAACAAATACCATTGATTTTTGCTGCTTGGGGCTTCACTCTGAGCCTAGAAAACACCTTGACCCAAGATAAATATCATAGTAACACTTTTGATTGAAAAAAATTGTGTCATTATATTGTTTAGACACCATTAAATAAAACAGTGATAATCATTATACAATTACCATCTTTATTAGAATAATATGTATATAATTCTACTACAGTCTAACTACATGTTCTCTATTGTAAGGATAAATAGTAACTACTATATATTTTAATTGCTGGAGGGCGTATTGCGTTTGGTTCGATCTTTTATAACACCAAAAAATGATGGTTCTAGAGTTTTGATGTCATATAATGAAATGCTCAGAGCGATGTTAAGATCAAACTAAAAATACTTTTATCCGTTGGCCGGCGCTTTTGATCTTGGGCCCAAACTTGTATGAAACGTGAATGGTCTCCTAAGGATTTTTGAAAATTTTAATATTTCTTTTAAGGTTCAGAATGTTTTATTCGGCATCTTCATTTTATTTACATAATATTATAAACCACTGATGTTGACTTAAACAAAGTAATTTCAGAAATGAATGCAAATTTCTTTATAAGGTCCTTATATTTTAAACATAGAACATCAGGTGTGATGTCATTCCTGTCGTCGATTTTGTATAGTGTTTTTGCAGGGGGTCTGAACTGTGAATTTTTAAAGCTCCATATCTTATGAAAAAATAACGTGACGTTTGTTTCATGTATACCTGTTATTCTTCTCTTTCATTGCACTTTCCAGAGAGCGTAAGAAAAAAAAAAAGCATGTCCCCATTGTGCTATTGAAAGACTTTCGATGATTCCAAGTATGAAATACTACTCGTGATCAATACCTACCGTATTTGCAGCTTGTCCATTTTCCTGGTCTTTTCCCAAGCCGCATCTTTGGCGTAAATGACGGCGCCATGACATTTTTCCTTCACTAATTTGCTTGTTAGTAATAATATTAAAATAATAATATTAATAATATTTAACGGTCTTATAGCGAAGAGTCTCAATCAACACCTTAAGAGACTCTCGCTAGGTGGCTGGATCAAGGGCCAGATACAGAAAGTAGTACTCCTCGAGATGGCACGTATTGTTAGGAGGTTCCTCTCTCTGCAGCCCTAACCACCGGTAGCTTGAGCCCTGCCCCGCTGCCGGCGGCACCCGTATGTTAGGTTTTTATAGTGTTTGTTTTTTATATGAGTATTGTTATTTTACTTTTAGATCTTAACATTTATTGTAAAAAACTTAACTTACAGATTTTGAATAAATATTGACAATAATAATAATAAGGTTTTTTTATTTCCTTGTCAGTTTTGTACACATTAATTTACTAATTACTAATATGAGTAAATTTTATTTGTAATAATAATTACTTAGTTATGGATATATTGTAAGTATACTAATTAAGTGATAGGAACCCCTTCTTGGGTGTACGCCTCCTCCAATTCGTTTCAAATTTCTCTGTCTTCCGCCTTGTATATCCATTGTTTTCCAGCTACTGCCACTATGCCGTCGCTCCAGGGCTTTCGTGGCCGTCCGCGGTTTTTTGTTAGGAGATTAAAAACAGTTAAACGACAGGGCTGGAAATATTTATCATCATCATCATCGGCCTGCGGCAGTCCACTGCTGGACATAGGCCTCTCCCAAGGCACGCCACTTTTCTCGATCTTGAGCTTTGAGCATCCAGTTGCTGCCAGCCACCTTGCGCAGATCGTCGCTCCATCTAGCAGGGAGCGTCCAACACTACGTTTGCCTATGCGCGGACTCCACTGCAGAACTCGATACTTATGAAATACGAAATACTTATGTATACAGCATATCATTGTTTTTTTTTTTGTAAAATTGTATCGTTGTTTAATTTTGTTTTATACCTACACGAAAAAATTACGCTATTTTCACATAAATTCACACTAATCATTTGTCATTTGGTTTGACCTTTGTTAACCTTGTGAAGAGGCATTTTCCACTAAAGGAGCTTGCATTATTTGCGACACAATTTCCAACCGCATTTAATACAAGTCTTTCAATAAAAGTAGAACGTGACGCCTCATTTAGTTTTTGTTTATTAAAAAATAGAAACGAATTGCGTCCAGTAACAGGAAATGTATTAAGGTAACGAGCTTCAATCGATTTCTAAACCGCACGGCTGTCGGTCGTAAACGCAACGGCGGTATCGTGATAATGCACTTTTATTGTTCGGAACAAGTCATTGGAGGCAGCGATTTAGACTGGGCCAATATTAGAGGGTTTTCATGCAATTAAAAGGACGTAATATTTTGGTTTCATGGACAGACAAAGTCTTAAATATGTATTCAGCCACAACAGAAATAAATAAAATAACAAATAAGTACACATAAACTGTGGCGAAAAGCTCCTGGCTCAAATAGTGTCAAAAAACTGTCGTACATAGTAAAATAGTCTGTAAAAAGTGCGCAGTGATAGACTGCCATCTACCGAGATGATAGGGATAATAAAAAGATATTCGTTTACAAGTAGTACGGTTAAAGAACCCAGCTGCAAACAGTAACCACAACAGTTTTTTGGAACACTCCCCATATTATTTATTTCTTTATTTATTTATCGAAACAAAATCCACAGCTCAATATATAACAATTTTAAAAAAGTATTATGTATACAAATCACCGGCCAGTAACGGATTTACATTTTATAATTTTTAACTGCTAAATAACACACCAAACATTACATTAACTAAGTAAGAATTTAGAAAATTCAGAAAAAAAACAGACTTTTAGGAGAATTAAACAGAAAAGGGCAATTTAATGACATGACTACGAAACAAAACATACGAGATACGAATACAAAACAAAATATACGAATGGAATGACGTGTGTGTGTGTGTGTGTGTGTTTGTGTGCGTGTGTGTGCGTGCGAGATCGGCATTTCACACTTGCGGCAACAACATAATTATATTTTTCTTAAAAGAGACTCTGTTCTGGCGAAACGGGTCCACAGATTCAAACAATTTGTTGTATGTGCGTGGAAGACGAGTGGCAAGACAGTTGCAGCCATATTTGGTGCGGTTAAAGGGGACTGCAAATAGAGCTGCATGCCTAGTCCTTTGGGAGGTCGCTTTGAGCCTCAAAAGTACTGACGACAACTCACTACAGTCCAGAGACCCCGAACATGCATCGTGTAGCAGCATCATATCACGAACTAGTCGCCTGTTTTGAAGCCCACAAATGTTATGCAAAATACACGACTCTGCGTAATCTTTTGTTACAGTACGAGAACGGAAATTCAAATTAGTGGAGGTAAAAATTATTTGTAGTACAGTCACGCTAGATTTTATCAACCTTTTAAATATTTTGTTGTCTGGATACATTTTGTACTATTTCATGGGAGTTTAAATGCTATAAAAAATAAATATCAAATATACTAAAAATGCCATGTACGTATAATAAATAAAAAAACCAGCCAGGTGCGAATCGGTCTTGCGCTCAAAGGGTTCCGTACCATTATCTATACAATATTAGACTCTATATCATATAAATAAATACAAAAAAAGCACGTTTGTTGTATGGAAATATTTCAAGTGTCTACCTGTTGCCGTTACTAATACTTATCGAGAAAAAAATGCTAAAAATATTAACCCTATTATATTCAATATCAGGGAATAATCTCACACAAATTAACATACTCAAACTATCCTCAAGGTTTTAAGTGTATTTTAATGTGCAACTTTAAAACGCTTCCGCCTATGCCCGACGCCTGGCTTTTCTTACTGAAAGTGTACACCACAAACGGTGCGTTTCCACACCTCATTGGAACCCGACTCGGGTTACAAATCGACCCATGATTACACGATATTATCGTAATGGAGCTGCGTAATTAGAACTATTCGCTGCAACTGCTATGCAAGTATTTCTTATTGTAAAATGGTTTAAATGAATGACGGTAGCGGGTGAAGTAGTGGACAAGCACACGCAGGGAATCGATCTATTTAGTCTCTAGGCAAGTTTTTTTAATTTAAGATTCCGTACGATATTTGGTACGGAACTGAAATGAAACTCTTTGAAGATCTGTCAGGCTGTCATGACTTTTTTTCTAGAACAGCTATATACCAGTATGTATGTACTTTTTACCTGACTGCCCGAAGGAGGGTTATGTGTGTAAGATTGCAAGTATGTATGACTATTTCTATATTATTATAATGTTTCTGTTTTAGATATATGTATAAAATTTCAATATGGTGTCGCCAAAAACAAAATATGGAGGGGGTATATATGTTTTTTATTGTTGCAATATAGATCACAAATTAACGCTAATAAATAGCCCAAACCAAATTTATATTATTACACCAAACACAACACACACAAAAATGATAATACCATTTTGACAGGTACGGAAATGTACCTACGAAAAAGTAAGTTTAATTAAAACTGAAAAGTGACAAATAAAGTAAATTAATTAATATCAGAAATCCGATTGCTTAAAAAATATCAAGTGTAATCGAGAAACAAGCTTTTTTTATTTATAGAAAATTGTAGGGGCAATTTCAAGTTTGTATTTAAGTATATTATGTAAGTACAGTAAGTACTTATATAACTTGAATATTGGCAAAAATATTTCAGAGCAAGCAATGAATTAACAAACTTAATCAACTTATTAGTGTATGAATAAATATAAAACTTACCTACCTCCTCGACGTCAACGTCACTAGGTATGCATGACTATACTTTCGGGTTGTTGTGTTGAAAATTCACGAGCGTCAACAAAAATAGGAAAGACACAATTTTCCTTTGAACAATGATGTTCTATATGAAAAAAACGAACCAGTGACTTTTCCAATACATCTACACATACCCACGCGTTACATAAGACAGTAAACACAGGGAACCACGGTACAAGTCGACGCTAATGACTTTTTGGTAACGACCATTGGCCCCTAATGATGCCCGCCGGCCGGCCCACTGCCCACTTTTTACTGACAATCCGATTTGGTCATTTCCCCCCGCACTACCGTTTGACGGGAAGCTCTATAATTGAAGCAGTTTTTTTATTTTTATAGAATTTAGGAAGAAAATTGTAGTCATTAAATAAATATTAGAGGTAAATCTAAGAAATATTGACCTAGTTCTAATTTTTTTTTTATTGAACATGTATTTGCTCGTGACTAACTCTTGCCCTTGGAAGACGAAGATTATGTCAACGATGAAGCGAGCTCATCTTCTTCTTCTAAGTCGATCCCTCACTGCTGAGGATTGTGACTCCGTTTGCTAATTTTCCAGATTGCCGCTCTCCACTTCTTCCTGTCGGTTGCTTTGTGGAAAGCGTTACTTAGAGGAATCACCATCTCGGTTGATATCTGGTCACACCAGCGGGTTGGACTTCTTCCCCTCAGCCTGGTGCCTTCCATTTTTCCCATCACTATAAGCCTCTCTAAGTTGCTAGGGTCTCTGCGAGCTATGTGACCAAAGTATTGCACAGTCCCGGTTGGTTTTCTAGTTTGAGCTGGGCTATGGAGCATAATTTTTTTCCGAAGAGCCGCTTTAAGAGTCCATGTCTCTGCGCTGTATAGAAATATGGGAAAGACTAGAGTTTGCACTATCCTGATTTTGGTGCGATTCAAAATGTTCCTATCCTTCCATATCTTCTTCAACTGCAACATTGGCGATTTTGCTATGCCGGTTCTTCGTCGAATCTCAGCTTCACATCCACCCTTGTTGCTCAAAACTACGCCCAAGTATGTGAAGTCTTCAACGTTTTCGTGGTTATCAAGGCAATCCATTTGCTGAAGATTGTTGAACCTATCAACTAACATTATTTTTGTCTTCGTCTTGTTGGTAGTTAGTCCATATTCCTGGTTGACTTTTTCGAGGCGGTCTAATAATGTTCTCATTTCGTGTTGTGATAAGGCGAAGAGTGTGGTGTCATCAGCATAACGGAGGTTCGGGATGCTGTATCCTCCTACTGTAGCACCACCCTCCCAGTTTTCCAACGTTTGTCGCATGATGTGTTCTCCATAGATGTTGAAGAGTATTGGGAATATAACAAAGCCTTGTCGGACGCCTTTCTGGAACACGAAACGGCTAGTCGTGGTGCCTTCCAGCTTGACTGTTCCATACCCGGATTCGTACAGGCTCTGTATTAGTTTGACTAAGTGCTGTGGAACACAGGATTTACTCAAGACTTCAAAAAGTTTGTTCCATTTGACACGGTCAAAAGTTTTTTGATAGTCTACGAAGCACATGACTAGTAGTATCTCGAATTCGTAGCTCATCTAAGAGATGCCTTTTCTTTCAATCTTTAAATGGGTTCAGATTGTATGCATTTGGAAATACATTTCTGTCAAGTCCACAAATATTGAAAATTTTAGGTAAAACATTATTTGTCTCTCTGTCTAGTTTAAATATCACTATGACAGATAAGCGTGTTTATGGTATGAATATAATTCAAGACCTTGGTTGGCTCTTGAGCCGTTCGCGCTCAGTAGGACATGCATTTGCTCTTACACAAGATCAAACCTGGAACCGCTAGATTCGCAATCAGTCATTACTTTACTTACTAATTTAAGCATCTTTACTGCTAATAAAACAGTGGTTATTTTTGCCTAAATATTCCCTTTTTTTTTTCGGAAAAAGTACTGTTTATAGACTGCTAGAAAATCCGTACTGCCTTCTGATTTAGACACCGCTTTTACGAGTACTCTTATATATGTTATCAACAAAAATGGACATCGAACAATACACACAAAGCTTTTATATTAAGCTGAGTGGGTCAATAACATTTTTAAAGGCCACTGGGCCGGCGTAAAGTCCATTTGCATAAATAGTGTCGCTACACCCGCACGCACTCATGGTTATTGTAATAGAACACGATATTAATTCGTTGTAAACTGCCAGATTCATTTGCGGGTACACCACTCGCATTCTTTGTTTACGCGGCGGCATCCTTTGATACAAGACCGCACGTGCCAAGGCGGCGCGATACAAAGGCAACGACACTATGTAAGCAAATGGACGAAGGAATAAGTCACTGGTTGCGTTCAAATGATACACTCGGGCAGCAATTATTTAATAAAAACACCTTTCAAGAATCTTTACGCAGCATTTTCATTTCATCGGAAGTCATTTCTCGCCACATATGCAATTCTTTTTGGCAGTCACAATATTAACTAAACCTAACCTACGTAATTAATATTCAAGATACCCTGAAAACATCATGGTTTTAGCAGAAAAAATGAGTTTCCCTTTTTCTTCTTCTTCATCAGCGTGGTCCTCCATTTTCCTCCATCCGTTTCCCTTGTCCAGACTGGGCCTGCTGTCTCCTTAGTGTCATTGGACCAACGGGCAGGTGGTCTGCCCACACTTCTCCTGCCAATCCGGGGTAAAATTGCGTTCAATGAAATGTAATTCGATGAAATTATAGAATTGATGAAGTTAAATTCGATTAAATGATGGGTTATTGGCGCACTTCTTAGGCGTGTCTTTCATCATCAACCATCATCATAACAAATTTGTTATAGTCCACTGTTGGACATAAGCCTCACCCTTCTTTCTTGTTCATATGAACAGGCAAAAAGGCACTTGATTTTTCTAGTCGAAAGTTATAGCGGGTCTGGGACATAATATTTGACGACACGTTGGTCTAGTTGGGAGTGATCTTGCCTCCGAAGCCGGCTGTTCCGGGTTCAAATCCCAGTAAGGTCAGATATATGTGTGATGAGCACGAGTATTTGTTCCTGAGTCTTGGATGTTTTCTATGTATTTAAGTATTTATTTCCCTATCTAAGTAAGTTTATCGTTGTCTGGTACCCATAGTACAAGCCTAGAGCTTAGTTAAGGACTAGGTCGATTTATGTTAAATTGACCTGTGATATTTATATTTATATTTTATTTATAATGGTCAATCAAGCCATCATAGTATGTCAAAGGTGCGTGTTACGAATATATACACGATTCAAGATCTTCAGATGCATGGAAAGTCAAAGCAGTTGAAAAGTGGTTAAACATCAACATATCTCTCTCGGCCCTATTCGAACTGACATATACGAACAGGAGATACTTCCACTCTTGGGACTTCTACTGGGACATCGTAGGTTTTTTTTAATCGCCTAGATTCTTTTAGGAACGTTTTACACTGTTTACCAGTTCCAGATAATCAGTGCTAAACTGTGGTGCTAGACAAGTTGCATTCGACAATCGTTAGCGATTATGTTTCGATTGAAAAATGTATGGAATTGACGTAAGCCACCGAGATAGTAACGTGACACGTAAATTCCATATATTTTTCAATCGAAACATAATCGCTAGCGAGTGTCGAATACACCTTGTCTAGCCCCACTGGTCTGAGAAGAAGTCCGGGTCCTTATTTTTTGTCCAAAACGTGTAACCTGGGACCTAACATAGTCGTGTTTATGGATGTAGATAAACGTGAATAAACGCTTCCGTCACTCTCGCACTGACATACTGGTCAGAAAGTGACAAATGTGCTATCCACGTTTATCCACATCGATAAACACGACCATTTTAACTTGACCTGATTTAATTTGTCAGGACTTCAAATAGAAGTTCAATTCAAATTAGATCTTTAATAAATTGGCCACATGAGACTCCTTTTCACGTTAGTAATGCGTAACGACCAACTACATTAATGTTCAAAATACGTAACCGAAAACCACTTGCTATATCAGTATGTCATACATTGAAAAAGAACTAAAAAGTGTTCCCACATTAAAGCACCCATCGCCTGCGTGAAACTCGATTGTCTCGACGTCGTTTCATTCGATGCGCGTGCGCTCGGATTAGTTCCCGCCACCCGTGTGTTGCCACCTTTCTAATGTCATGAATCGGGCATGGTGTTTTCCTTGACAGATCTATTTACGAATTAAGCAAAGCAGTCTACATGGAGTTGATTGAGGATCTCTAATGTTTGGTTTTTATCATGATTATTTTTGCGATCTTTTGTTTTTATAGGGTAAATACTGGGTGATTTTGGGGTCGTGATCCGGAATGGCCAAAAGTGAATAAGATGGTCATACTGAACAACTTTTCCGATAAGACCAACCAAAAAAAAAACAGCTGTTGCATACATTAAAGGTGAATTAATTGAGAGTTAATGTTTGTTCAGTATGACCATCTTATTAACTTTTGTACGTATACTCGTAAACGAAACAACAAACTAGTTACATCAAGGTAATGATCAAATAGATCATTAATAAGAATATCATTTAATTAAATTAATTAATAAATAAATATTGTACTTTCCCGATCAGTCCTCTATTTCACCATCCTGACGATGGCAGGTGACATTTCAGTCAGTACATGGCGCAGCTGATATAAATCCCACTGATGTAAAAGCTATTAACTTTGCTATGTACAGCAAATCTTCACCTGTCACCTATCAATGTCAAGATGGTGAAATAGCCGAATGAAATAGCTGATAGCCGACCTTTACTGATTGAAGAGGTACTTTTAGATGAAGACGCACTTCATTAGGTTCTTTAGTTTTGGTCAAATCCAACTACAATTTGGCATTTAGTAAATAAAGAGAAAATGTATTCTGTGAACGTGAACGACTTTCTAAATCAAACAATACATAGTTGCTAGTTAATATTTACTTTAGATCAACAAACAAGATTTAAATTGATGTATTGTGCCGTTGTAAACGGACCTTTTTTTTAAGCGGTTTTTGTATAAAGTTATGACGCGTTCATACAAAAAATTTCAACTTATTATGAAAGCTGAAGACTTTTTTCCGATCCTTAGAAAATGAAAGCTACGTTTTTAACAGAAATTATTTGTACATCATTTTTAACTTGGTTTTTAAGTTAAGGACTAACCATAAAATTGCGAAAGAAGTTTTTGATCATTTGTTGGCAATTGTGTGCGAAAAACGTAAACGTTCCTTCCACTCATAGGATTGACGTAAGCTTTTGAGCTTTCGCCTAAATACTGGTCAATTAATATTTGAACAGATTTCTAGTCGTTAGCTTTTGATGGGATCCCCTTGATTCACTGACACTCATCTCATCGAACGTGTTGTTTCACCGAATTTCATTTCATCGACAGCTAATTTTCAGCAGAAATTAGCTGTCAATGAAATGAAATTCGGTAAACCATTATTTTTAGGTTATCTTAAACATAGGTTACGTAGGTTAGGTTAGGTTATACTTATGACCACCAATAAAATGTAACTCCTGCACGTGGAAATGCTCGTCAATGGGTCAATGGCGACAGGCTAGCCTACTAGGTAGTGACCCTGCCTTCGAAGCTAGGGGGTTTCAAATCCCGGTAAGGGCAGATATTTGTGTGATGAGCTCGAATACTTATTCGAGAGTCTTGGATGTTTTCTATATATTTCGCTATATAAATAAGTTTATCGTTGTCTAGTACCCATAGTACAAGCATAGAGCTTAGTTTGGGACTAGGTCAATTTGTGTGACATTGTCCTGTGATATTTTATTTTATTATTTAATGAAGTTAATATTTAGCGAAGTGAAACCTGTGAAACATTCTATTAAGTGAGAGTCGGTGAGTCAAGGATAAACCGCTTTAGACAAAATGCAACTTGCCGTCGAATTGACGCTGCATGATTGCGTCAATGTTCATTAAGTAGGTAGTGTGGCGGGATGATGTGCAAGCCCTAGAACCCTAATGGTCACCCTTTCTTAGAAATTACCCGCAATGGCCGTTGCATGGCAGTATTAGTCTCATCAGAGTCACAATACTAACAATCATATGATCATGTTACCTCAAAGACATTAACCGAGTGACGTCAGCTCCCCTTAAGCCACATGTTTTACAGCATAGGTAACATTACCGCGGTGATTTCATTTCCTCGTAATTTGTTTCTTCCCCGGCTTGAACTTTACAGTTTTAAACCTAACACTGAACAGCCATTTACTGTTTAAGCCTCACCGTTGAGAGCCGTATTTATGGCAAAGAATATAAAGTTAACATCAGAATGCACTTACCATTAATTTGAAAAGCGAACAAAACCTGCTGTGACTAGCCCTAAAAGCTGAATGCTAAAGGTGGAAAACTATAGAGGAATTTACATTTGTAACGTGTGATGCATTATAAAAACTATGTTCCTTGATTATAGCACTTCAATCCAAACTGTCGTAAGTTTTCGAAAAGTTTCTAATATCATCAATAATGTCTATCTTATTACTGTAACTTGAAATTCTACATTGAGTTTAGGTAAATTACGTTCAAGATAATATCCCTCGCTCATTTGAGTTCTTTTACCAAACCTAAAGCCATACTCTTAATCATCCAAATACCACACCTGAGGCCCTAGCCAAGATGCGTTCGCTAACTAGCGATTCGATTCGTTTTAATTTGAAACCAACCGCGGCACTGGTAGATCACGTGACTAGTCGTATGACGCGATCTAAGAGTGCCGCGATTGGTTTAAAAACAAAACGAATCGAATCGCTAGTTAGCAAACGCATCTTGGCTAGGGCCTCTGATAACATTTTTTTTTCTAATAGAAATGTCATCAGCGCTTATTATGGTCATGTCATGTTTATTGGTGTGGATAAAACATCTGCCACTTTCTGACCAGTATTCAAGTGCGAGAGTGACGGTTGCTTTATCCACCACGATAAAGTTAACATAAGGCGACCATAATACAGCCCTGCTTTTAATTTTACCTTCCCCTTCTATCCAAAGATTCCAAAGACACTGTCAAATGCCTCTAAGAGGCAAGAAGCCTGCAATATCGCCTAAAGCTAGTCTCCCATCCATTGTCACTGTTTACTCTTGCCCGCAGCGCTCATACATCAGCGCTCACCCGGCTCTTGATGAGAAGATGATGACCATAATTTGCGACGCCGCGAGACGTCTATGTCTCGGGTTTTTTCACTGAGCCCAGGTATCACCCGAGTACGAAATTACGAGTAATTTATCCTGCGGGGATAACAGGGTGCCAGTATAAATACTTGGTAAATAAAATACTTGTGTAAGATGATATTTTAAACCTGAAATGATTATATTTTCATGTGATGTAAGCTGAACATCATACAAGTATTTGCTTATGTAGTTTCGTCATTTTGTATTATAATATAAGGATTTTCGAAATTCAGGCCCTAATGGGAAGACTAGAATACCTAAGTGAGCATTTTAAGTAAAAAGCAAAGACGTGGAATAATTGTGGTGTAGCTTATACCATGCTTAGTCCTTATCTGTAATTGTGACATTTTCATCTGTCAGAAAGTGACAGCGTGGCATAAGCAACCCCACGATTATACAACGTTTCAAACGCAGATACAGTTTTATGATGAGCACGAGTATTTAGTTTGAAGTCTTGGGTATTTTCTTTGCATATAAGTACATTTATTTCTCTGTATAGATATGTTTATCGTTGCCTAATACCCAAAGTACAAGCTTAGTTTGGACTTGGTCAATTCGTGTAAGAAAGTACCTAGATATTTATTTATGTATATAAAAAACATGTCCATGTATTTTATGCTATTATTATTATAGCTAGCTATTATTATAGCGACAAGTGTAACAAAAAGAACATTTTAAAAACCCGACTGAAGTTTTGATTTTATTGGCTATATATATTGTGTTAGTTACCATATATAGAATGTTTATTCCGCCATTTTTATCAAAGCATCCAGTGACAGTCGCAATCTTAGGACAAAATAATCACTCTTCAAAATCGGTCATGCCGTTTTGCCTACAGGTCTCAATGGAACGGAGATACATACATATTTACATACATACACGCGTAAACACCTCCTTCTAGGTCAGTCGGGTAAAAAATGAATTATTCAACAGGTTCGAAGGCTTCAATTTTATGAATGGTTATCGTCGTGATGTTGACTCCGTGTTTGATTTATGTTTAACCACTCCACTGATTAATATTTGTCGATCGTGGTGTCAGTAGCTGTTTGATCATATCAGTAAATAGGTGCTTTATTATATCTATTGTACATTTCAAACTCCGTTCCTAATGACCTTACTACTGCTTCGTGCGATGTCAAATTTATTATACTAATAACGCTTTTTCTTCGTCTTAGGGTCCCACCGCTGGATAAATTCCTCCGCAATTTTCAACCATTGGTCCCTAAGTACATACTCCTATCACTATACTAGTTAGTTTATTTTTTAAAGGTACCAAAACTAAACTTATCCTCACCCATCTTATGTCAGTCAACTAAAGTTTAAAGTCACTATAAATATCAGTTGGGCCCAATTTTAAACAGCAGAACCATCTACCAACCAAGATTACTACCAACATCTTTTCCAGTTCTAGTTCTAGTAACGTGTTCGTATTGTCTTTCGGTGACGGCTAAACCGCTGGTAAGTTCTGGTTGTCATGAGTAGCCACTCACTTTGAAATAGTCCTCGGACATTAAAAGCCCTTCTTTCAAAAGATACAATATATTTTCTTTGTTCATGCCAAAAAGTCAATTTCCCACGTACGTACTCTGTAGTATGTTGTGTGTTCCAGAATTCAATATCACCATGGACGTAAGTATGTGCTCAGATTTAATATAAATACATTGTAAGTTAGATATACAAGGTAGGGTAAGCCTTCGCTCATACGGTTAATACATTTATAATGACCGTTCCATACATAAGCCGCCTGCGCGGTTTTACCAACTGTTTATTTTTCCTTTATTCTGACTCCGACACACCGATTTCGTGGTTTCATAGTATACTACATTTACCATAATGACCATTGGATGTTCCACTTGAAACTTAGCTCTTAACTATGTAAATTTAAAGCTGGTTTTTGAGTGGTTTTGGTACATTAACGATATTTTAATTGAGTGGATCGAGACGTGGAGTAATGATTGGATGGCACATCGATTTGTTTCAAACTCCGGCCTCTGATTGGCGGTCACGATAAGTTCTCTATCTGGTAATGTTTTTATAATCACGGTTTCCTGATTTTGTGCGATTTATAAATGGTTGGAGGATAATTTGCTTTTTGGGTGGATTAAGAATAATTTTGAAGTCATTTTATATGTTGGACCTACTTGGGGATTAAAAATCATGTGAACAGCTATTTTTATTTTTTCATTATTTTTATTATTGGATATTTTTATTATTACAAAAACATTGGATAATACAGTAAGCCAAAACAGTTTCCACCTAAAGTTAAATAAACATTTGCTCAGGGGTGACCGAGTGATGCATTAAGACAACAAAAATAATAATTTAAAATTACAAAGTGATGATTTTGCGAATATTTGCAAGTTAACTATTTTACTGAATGACTTCTAATTAACAAGTCATATAAGCTATATACTCGTATGTAATTCTAGTCAAGTAAAGTGGTATGCATACCTTAGAGGTGTTATAATTTAAGAACGTTTAAAATATATTAATACCTACATTTCATTCTCAATCTAGTTTACTATACAATATCTTTATCTTCTAAGATATAAAAATTGGTATTTTTTTTATTTGTTTTGTTCGTATTTTATACGCTGCTATACCTTTCATAGCCCGAAGAATAGCTAAACTTAAGTGACAGTGGGCGGGGCACATTGCTCGCAGGACTGATGACCGATGGGGTCAGAAGGTTCTTGAGTGGCGTCCACGGACCGGGAGACGAGCTGTAGGTAGGCCTCCAACAAGATGGAGCGACGACCTTGTAAAAATCGCGGGAACGCGGTGGATACGAAAAGCACAGGACCGGTCTGAATGGAGAGCCTTGGGGGAGGCCTATGTCCAGCAGTGGACGTCTTTCGGCTGATATGATGATGATGATGATGATGATACCTTTCATCCGATTGCTGAAAGGTATGGAGATAGCTTGAGTCTCGGGGAAGAACTAAAGACATGCACAAGAAGAATGTAGTCACGAAATGGTCCCAACTGAGCGTAATGATGACATTCAAGTCAGCGCTGGTCTTCCGTTGAAACCATCAGGTGAAACCACATGTTCAACATCATCATTTCAGACTGCTGGACATAGGCCTCCCTCAAGGTATCCCACAAGGGCCGGTCCTGCGTCGCTTGCATCCATCGGTTTCCCGCAACCTTAACTACGTCGTCGGTCCACCTTATCCAAACAGTATTGTCCTTGTCATACATAGCATGGGAACAAGCAAATAAAGCGAGATCGAACATTAAGGTTGTATAAGAGCTAAGCTATCCTATAGCTTAGGTGACCAGTCTAAGTTCCATTAAAGGAGCGCCTAGCAGGTCCACCTTTAAGCGTAAACTTAAGGGGTATTTGTTGACGCTCCAAAAATCCTAATTTCCTATCCAGCACTTTTAATTTTTTTTTCTTTTTCTTTTAATTAAATTGTAGTTCTGTTTCTAAAATTGTCAATGCTGTATACAAGCTAAGTAAGCACCTACTATTTAAATTATTTTTTTATAAGGCTTTTATTTTATTGTCTCATTATAAGGTCTGATTATAAGTATTTGTTTAATAGTAAGTAATTAAAGTTTCATTTATTTATTAGTTTGTGCAACGTTCCGTCCGTCTGTCACACTCGGTGCTCTAAATGCATTTTTCTTTCGTTCTTTATTTATATGTAAGTCTAAGATAAAGTGAGCTTAGAAAAACAATTTCCTTTGTAAAAGAGAAGAATTAAAATTTGATATTTTATCAAAATGTATGCTAAATAATCTTCAACAGGAAACCAAAATTAAAAACCCTTAGGCTAACTACACTCCTGCTACTACCCTATGTAGGGGTAGCAGGAGTTTTGAAAAGATAACTCATTCATTACAGAATCAAAATAAGATGATCAAAAGGTACAATTTGTAAATAGGGTCTTTCATAGATCATTAGAATTATTTATGACACTTAAATAAAGGCATCTCGAAAGTGTAAGTTTCAGGGGTGAAAACATTCAATGCAATGATACTTAATCATACACGCCCGCGTTTATATATCTATACCCGAAAACCATTACCCCTTCTATCCAATCGGCTAAAAACACTACAGAACAACAAAGCAACAAACTAATACCGTTTAATCATACCGTAGAATGTCCAGAACCTCTCCCGAGTGTTAAGACCTTAATCTCTTGAGATTGAGCAGGTCTGACCCTAATGAGCTCTCCTGACAAATGGCGAGGCACGCCCTCTACCGGCGATTTGAGAACTAGCCTGGCTTGATATCTTAAAGGTATAAAGGTTGCGCGATGTTAAGGGGATAAGTAAGATTTGAGGATGTTATTTTGAAAAGAAGTTCAATAATGTTGAAGAAGATGAAAACATAGTCATCGTATTATATAATCGTTCTGAGAGCAGAATTCGGGAAAATAAATAATAAAGGACCTCTTTAATATTACATATTTAACGCACTAACGAAAATAATTCCAATGAAACAGGTAATTGTTAAGTACTTAATCGGTTTAAATATCTTCATTTGATAATCAACAAATTAATTCAAGAGTTCAGTTCCAGCAGGAAATTGAACGAGTTTCTGATCCGAAACGAATATATAATGAATACCTATAGGGTATCAACCCAAGGATCACACCTAATAAAACCCTAGTCACACTGTTCATATTAATGAAACAACAAACACATACACATATCAATTAATAACTAGACTCACGACAGATCAAAATCATCAACAAACGACCCAGTAAAATTAGCACCATCTGTCATCACGTGAGAAGGAACCTGAGAATTTGCAAATTCTTAATTAACTGATAGGCAAAACTCATCAGTCTCCGGTTGTGATAAGACGCCCTCAGGTAATGGCTCTGATGATTGAAGGTAATAATTGATCGACGAGAGTAATGACTCAGTAGCTGGCTGGTAATGATGTTTTGGTTTCAATTATTGGTATTGATGGTTGTGATTGATTTTGATGGTAGTAAATGATGTAGTTAAAGTTGTTTGTAGTTTTTGTCAAGTTTTAAACAAATTCATTATTTGTTTCAAAAGCGTTTATTAACTTTGAATGCTGCTTTTAAAATGTTTTGTTTTTAAACTTATTTACAATATCAGTTAAATTCACGATTGAACGGCGTTTTCAAGAAATTGCTAAGGTGGAAAGGTTAATAAATATAATTGTAGTTAGCTTTCTAAGAGTACTACTACGAATAATTTGAATTTTTGAAGTACCTAGCCGGGAACGTTAAAAATAGATAAGTACCATTGGAAATAGCGATTTTAATAACAGGTTAACCCCTGTACAAGTAGGTATATACTTTGAGCTCTTACTTTATACATACCCATTAGAGATTTACAAAATAATCACGACTATTTTCGTTTTGTTACTGGCTTAGACAAGTTGCATACTTTTTAAAATTGTCTTTCGATTATTTTAGTGTAGGAAACCAAAATCTACAGAAATTGTTCGAGGACAAGTTAGGTAACGATTTTAACCCGCGAGAACTTAGAACATCATTGGTTTTATGTAATTGCTAAATACTTGCCTATAAATATAAAAATAGCGTAAAGTTAAATTAAATAACGTATAATTTGATGAAGACCTCAAATCTTTTTATAACCATCAGACTTATTGCGTCCTAAAATAACTGACTTAAAAATATCAAAACGTGTCCCAAAATCGGTCGCCGGTTGAGGGGTTTATAATTAAACATCAATAGCTTTACAAAAGTAAATAAACAGGGTATGTACACTCCCGAGGGGGGCGCAGGACTATGACTAATGTCCCGCGATTCGTCAACGTCAAGGCGGCCGGGCGCCAGGGAAGTAGGTACCAGGATCCTTTCGGAATAACATTTTCCCTATCCGCTTTTGGTGATACAGATCTGTATGTAAATTGTGTGTGGAGTCGATTGTTTTTTTTAAATTTTGTTGATAATAAAAATATTTTTTAGATTTAGTTAGAAAATTTGTCACCATCATCACATCAGCCGAAAGGCCTTAAAGATTTCCTCTATGACTGATCCTGTTTCTCTAAATTAGAGTTTGGTCTTTGGTCATCTAGGTTCTGTTTGAAAGTAACCAACATTGTAAATGCTTATTTCAACGAAATATGGTTGACATTATGGAAATGTTGTTTGCCTTAAGCAATGTAATGTATCAAGCAGATGGTGTTAAAAACCACGCATTGCCAATTTTTTTAATTAAGCATGTCAGTAATGTCAATATATATTTTTAATGGAGTAAGTTTATTTATAGCATAAAGGACATTTTAATAAAACAGTAAACAATATTTTACTAAGTTAAAGCAGTTTAAAAATGTTATCCATCCGCCTCTATCCCCTACCAGGTTCTTTTGAAATTAGTTTTGGCACGTCCGACGTTCGTGACACATATACACAGGGGCATTGCCGACACAATTAGAAAAAAAACTGATAAATTAAACAAGTCAAGAACAAAACTTAAAGGGGCGAATATAATTATATGAGCAGAAACGGGATACTATCTAAAAAGGGTCGTATTATAAGTTGAATTAGTTTCAACCATACATAATACAGAATAACCGATTGACTTAGAGCTAGGCGGTGTAAAATCGTCGCGAGGTCCCTGATTTTGAGTTCTAGTTTTATGATGGCCAGTCCACTCCTCCGCTGAATTTTCATTAAATTAAGAATATCTACTCGAAGAGGCTCTAAATGATTTGCTGATACCGGACACTCCAGAAGACGTAGATGAATGTGTACTGCACTATGTAAGCTGTAAGAATAATATACGCGCTCTTCGCATAAGGAACCTTTATCACTAAGTAAGAACGCTGCAAGAAACTTAACAAATAATAACCCATCTCATGTAACTAGAACTGGTTTATTCTTTTCTTCTCAAAAATCTTTTTTCAACCCAATAAATCCTATTGTTTTTACTAATAAAATTCAGGTCATGGACTATCTGTATACTAAATTGTATCTAAGTAGATAAAACGATAAACGATATAAGATTGAAAGGAATTCTGTTCATATAAAGACAAACATACATAACATCACGCCGTCACTCCCAGCGTGGGGTAGGCAGAGCTACAGAAATACCATAAACTTTAAAAAGACTTCTTGATAGTTCTGTAACCACATTTTGCACAATGAGGCTAAGATGTTTACCAGTGCATTAGTGACAGGTTGCAAGCCTATCGCCTAAAAATGCTACAACCTTTATAAAGACAATCATCCAAATAAACAATACTAACATCACTATTCACTACTACATTCACAGTAACTGTTAGGAAGTGGGATTTAAGCCAGCGATAATTTGTGTATGATTTGAATCTTTCCAAAGGAATAAACCGTCTTTGGCTTAGTTACTAGAGGTCTCGACTCGCCATTACATGGTGCCGAGTTTAATGCCCAATAATTAAGCAGGATATTTTGTCTTATATTCAAACCATTGCGGTTAAAAGGTTTAAGTTTCAGCATGGTTACAAGATCGAAGTGTAATTTTCCATATACCGACATTTTCATATAAATTTCACGCACGAACACGAGCTTCTGCGCTTACGTCATTATTCATTTGCTTTTTCGCTTTAATTTCATCAAATTTATTTCACTCGAACAAATGGACGGACATTAATTTTACATTTACGAATTCCGATTATTTTGTAATGTAGAAAACGGGTTTAGTACATCATATTTTCATATTTTTGTTAATTTTCCGTTTCTGTAAATAAAATAAACTATTTTAACCATTCTCATGCTACATGAAAACGATTCTAAGATTTTTTTAATAAAAATATCGGAATGGAGTTTTATGGATCAAGGAATCGATAGGTCAATTTGTTATCTTCAGGAAAACCTGATTCTTGGTCGCTGAGGAAGGTACTAACTAATAATACAAGAGCAAAGTAGTAGCCGTTAGCTTGTCCTTCTAATATCAAATAATACTTAACAAGTTTTTTTCCGTGCAGTACGGCTGGAGTAGGATAATTTGTATCCCGAAAACAAGACAATTCCCAAAGGGAATAAATAGTGACAAAAATAGTTTTTTTTTTTGAGAAGGCACACGAGCACTCAGGCCACCTGATGGTAAGTCGAATCTGAGACCCATAGACATTTGAATTATCAAGACTATAAGCTTAACACTGCAATCCTAAGACCTCAAATGCGTTGCAAACCCTGAGGACTAATATGGAATCCTCTATGCTAGTAATTTCAGCTGTCTTATCCCCACGCCAGAACACAAAAAAGCGAACACTGTTGCTTGGCGGTAGGTTAATAGATAAGATGGTGGTAGCGATTCAACCAATTCTTGCTCTTTCAAAACGCTTTTTATTATGTCTATGCTCAGAAAACGTTCAACAACAGTCTTATTTGATAATTAACAGATTGCATACGGAAGCAACGTCCGTTATTTTATTCATGACGGTCTATGTATTGAATAAACACACAATGAGATAAATAATTAAATTAATTAGTAACGTAGCACAAATACGAAGTTTTAATTCAATACCCATTGAGAGCAAGCTTATACAAACGAAAACCAACCAAAAACCCAGTTTTTATGCTTCTATTTTCATTGGCAAAGCGATTTCGGAAGCTACTGAAATGAGTTTCTGTATCAACTACCTAAAAACCACCTTAAAATTAAAACGATAGAATCTACTTTAGTCTGATGTGGAGGTAAGGCAAATTTTGGGAATCTGGTATTAAGGAAGTAATCCAAATCGCACCTAAATAGTCCGAGTTAAGGTTTGATTTCCCTCGTGGTTGGTATTTTACCTCCCCTCCCGCGCCTCACCTCAGTCCTATAGACAAATGACGTAGCATTTGTCCAAATGATGGCGCGGGCGGCGGAGAAAATGAATTTAAATTATCATTCAGTGGTACCAACATACACAACGGTTATGTCCAAAATTGGATTGTTGGTGCACTTTATGTTGGACCAGATAAATAAATAATAAAGAAGACACGCTAGCCTAGTTGGGAGTGACCCTGCCTTCGAAGCTAGGGGTCCTGGGTTCAAATCCCGGTAAGGGAAGATATTTGTGTGATGAGCACGCGTATTAGTTCCTGAGTCTTGGATGTTTTCTATGTATTTAAAGTGTATATTTCTCTATATAAGTAAGTTTATCGTTGTCTAGTACCCATAGTTTGGGACTAGGTCAATTTGTGTGACATTCTCCTGTGTAAATAGAAAGAAGAAAGAAAGACTTCTTTTATTTCGTAAATAATACGGAAACTCGCATCAATCAAAGAGTAATTATACTGTTTATTATTTTACCACGCTGTCCATAACAGTAATGTACATTTAGCGATGATACAGCGTCTTAAATGTTGAATTATTAGTGTAGTTACGAACGTATTTATTGATTTAAAAGATATTTTTCAGCATTTACACATAAAACATAACTTTTGACATACTTATTTAATTTTACTTGTTTAATTATCGAATATCAAGTCCTCAAACGTCTTAAGAACGCCTGTTCAAATTCTTTTCAGCGTTCTTTCTTTGAATTCTTTTTAGCCGCTCTTTTTTGGCGGGAAAGGAAATTGAGTAATGGCGGCGTCACAGATGGCATCATGGTAGATTGATACGGGGGAATGAGTACCGTTCTATTGTGTCGGTACATGTGTAAAATACGTAGGCATGTGGCAGGAAAAAACGTCCCCGTATGATGTCTATGTTGCGGTAATAATTTATGGAAGAAATTCTAATGTCAGGTGCAACATTCTGAGCTATAAATGGAACGGGTAGAGGTAAGTAGCTACTATATTGCAGAGCCCGGAAAACACTTGGTAGACAAGGCGCGTTTTGTTAAAATACGAGTTAGTCAATCCCCGTTTTTGCTGGTTGGATACAATTTTATCTTTCTTTAACTCAAATAATTTAAGGAAATAATACATTTATATAAGGCAATTTAAATAATTGACGCATAGTGAAAACATGTTACCGCTTTTATCAATTTTGTTCCTTAAAAAAAGATATTTTAAAAGGCACTTTAGATTTTGTATGCAAATAACGAAAGTTTATAAATAATATAACATATAAAGAAGGCTTCATGCGTTTATTTTACTCCTAGAAAGAAAAAACTCTTCGTGGGCCTCTTCAAAAGGCAAGCCATAATTTCCGAGTTTGTAAAAGAAAAAATAAAATACTTGCGGGTTGCAATTTTCAAAATTTATCTAATGATTGCGATGCTTGTATGACTTTTAATATCAGTTAGGATTGTAAACGCAATAGCAAAGCAATTTAGCTATAAATGTCTAAAGTTTAATAAAAATGTGTGCAAGAATGCCAGAAATATATTATATCTTAAGCAGCTAAGCCGTCGAAGTGCCACTGACAAATGATCAGAGAGACGCAGGCACACGTTCCCCAACTAAGGCCGCAAGAGAAAACAATCCCGCGTGTGGTACCTAGGAAAAAAACAATGGGCTCGTGATGAAGACGTAGCCATTGTGAGCAACGAGCGAGCCATATTTCACGGCTTTGTATGCGCTCAGAGTCCGATTAATTCTAAATATCTCCATTCGCCTATACGAAATAGTGTGATGAAACCTTTTTTGATCCACGCGGTGTTAACAACGACAGCGACGTGGGCGGAGACAAGTATAAAATATTTATCATTAACCATTGTTTGACTTTGCTATCTATCAATAATAAGCTAGATTCACAGTTAAAGAAAGCTAGCGACGGAATTAAAGCGTAGATAACAAAGATGCTATCGATGTAGAAATTGGGTTATAAATCTACCTGGCCCCATTTATATTTATTCTCCGTACACAAAAATAACATCAAGCGTTCCCATTCGAAACGAATTTCCATACTCACCTACTTTAGAAAGCAGCCGACATTATGCAAATGTACTAAATTGAATTACGGGAGTTAAATGTCGTATAAGATAAAAACGACGGCGCAATCTACAACCCAATGAGGAGTTTTAACATATTCAAACCCCTATTGAATATTTATACAGTGTAAGATGCTCCCCGACAACTGGCGCGGATCTTTAGTCAACCTTGTACCACTAATGGAAGCCACTATCTCTCTACGTGTCAAAACAAAAAAGAAAAACTGGATTAGTCCGCCTTCCCGATATGGTTACTGTCGATTGGAAGGACTTGAATTACATAAAAGGAGGGTTGATTGTATCATATACTAGTATCAACAGTGTTATTATATTTTAGGAATTTTATCATGATGTGCTACAAGGTTCTACTATGGGACTGCGGCTGTTGCTTCTTGTTTATGTTGACGTGCTTGTAAATACGAACATGACGAACATATTTCATCAGTAGAATAAAAGATTTTTTGAATACATTAATGATTTCGAAAATAAGTAATATTAAAGAGCATGAAATTATTAAATAATGCAAGATGATGCGGTCTCGCGTGCTAACATAATGAACACATCCACAGTTAATATCTAAAGGGTTATTTAAAAGCAGTTTTGAAGTCAGAGTACAATTTATATTTATAATATAATGCTGGCCATACACGGGACTTATTAAAAAGCCATCATGCGCCGCCCGGGGCTGGAGTTGCTCCGCCGTTCCACTTCTCAAAATGAAAATGCTTTCGGATTCTTATGAGATTTTGGCTTTACTCTACTTATGACTTATGAGAACGATTGTTTTATACACGATTTTGAAAATAATTGGTTTACTTTAAGCTCTAAAAATAGAATTGGGTAAAATTGAAATGTAAATAGCATGTAGCATATGTATATGTGTATATGTATGTAGCATTTAACATAAAAAAAAATCAATCTTGCTTTAGTTAAGGCAAAGTTTTATTCTTAGAACCTGTTGTTTGATCAGTAGTTAAACAAACTAGTTGTTAAAAATCGTAACTAATGGTAAAATCTCAAGGAAATGTGTCAAACGTTCGATTCTTTTTTCGAATTTTAACAGTTAGTTAGTTTAACTACTGCTCAAACCACTCGCCGTTAGTGTATACAGTGATGGTACAATATTAACGCTTTTGAAATAATGTAGAGAATGGAAAAACGTGGTTTTTTAAATAAAACAAGAAAAGTAAGTTAATAGTAAAAGGTATCTACTTATTCGAAAAAACACATTTTTAACACTAGATTCGTATGTGATTATTGCTAACTCAGTATTACCAAAACAGTTTGTTACTGACCATTTTAATTCCTTTTTTTATTTATTTTACATAACTTTACATGTTTGCGCGATAACCTTTGTAATTTAACTACTTTTATTAACTTATAAATCTTATAATGTTTAAAGTATTTATGATTAAATTTGTCTTTTTGCGGTTGAGTTTTCCCTTAAAACAAAAAATCTCGGGTTTTTTGTTAATGTCACTATTTTTTTTAATTAATACAACTGGATAATACTTGGAGTACTGTGGAGTGTACCTTCGATCTCGTTCGGCGGCACCGACGCTTGTTGTACCATCCTCTTGTTTATTTTACTTGTGATGTACCTAGTAATAATAATGTACGTATACGTAAGTACAATCAATGAACTGTATTCGCGTACCTTTGGCACCGTTTCGTAGCCAATTTTCGTAGCTGGCGACAAAATGTAAATCTAAAGTTCCCTGTTTGTAGCTGGCTACGTAATGGGCCTGAGTAGTGCCGTTTCATACGTATTTCAAAGCTGGTTACCAACCGCAGTAACGAATCTATAATGGAAAAGTCCCGTTTAGTTCATCATCATCATCATCATCATCAGCCTATGTTAGTCCACTGCTGGACGTAGGCCTCTCCCATTGCACGCCACCTAGCACGATCTGCGGCCACTCTCATCCAGCTTCTGCCAGCCACCTTACGAAGATCGTCGCTCCACCTAGTCTGAGGGCGTCCTACACTGCGTTTGCCGATCCGCGGTCTCCACTCAAGAAAACTCCCGTTTAGTTGCCAGTTATTATCGGGATTTTTTTCCCGTTTCGAAGCTGGTTACGAACTTTTAGCTACGAAACGGTACCAAAGGCGCGTACCGTAAAACCTTGTCACTCTGACAAGCCTCATCGCACAAATTGAATGTTGTGGCGTTTGATACGTCACTTTATTTTGAAAGAGTTCTAAAGTCGTTACGCGACTTTATAGGTAGGTATTATCTTGACTAAGTGTGTAATATAGTAAATCGGATTTTCACGGCTAAAACATGAATTTTGCATTCGTTTCATAGTTTAAGAACTTTCTTATAAAATTGTGCAAATCACGGTAAGTACCTTACCGTGTGAAGATTCATCCAGTAGTTTCTGGAATTAACGGTAACACACATAAGACAGACGCCGCGGGGGACTATCTTTAATTTTATGCATAAGTAGGTATACAGACGAAAAAAAAATTAAATTTAAATTTAGAACTTCCGTAATTTCAAAACGCAACCTGAAATAAAAATCAACCTTTTTAATAAGCAAAGCAACCTAACCCTCTGCAGTGATTAAACCGATCCACGTAGGCTTATGAATACATAAACAAGTGTTTTTGTAATGTCTGTCGGGATTAAAATTAAAATATTCCGACAAGTCAATCTACGGCGGTCCCGAGTCGACCCCAGCGCTATCTGCTTCGAGGGATACGGTGAGATTGCAGATGGTTTTTTGTTTTCGAAAGTTTTGAATGTTGTATTAATACCCCCGTCGCTCTAAAATTTGACAGCGGTCAACGAAATACAAAGCATTAATGTATGTAAACACTTCATTGTAGAAAAAAAGAAATCAATACAATTATTATAAAAAGATTTACAAAAGCGAACTTATCTCTTTAAGGGATTTATTTTAGCTAACCATTGAGAGATTGAAAAAAGTGAAAGGTTGTGGATCGAGTCAGCAGTGATTAATTTTATTTTTTATTTTTATTAACAGCTATATCACTCTTGTTACGGTGTATTCGCCAATGTCAAGTTATTTATAGACACTTCCATGTACTTAAGAGAAATAAGTCCATGAATGTGACACACTAGGACAATTTTTTTCGGTAAAAGTGTTGATCTCATGCGGCCTAAAAGTTCATGCCCTAACGGAGGTGACGAGATGCAGAGGATGCGGGTTCAATATAAAGAGTATCCTTTAAAGGCTTATTGCAGTGCGACATTCTTTAGCTATTAGATTAGATAAAAAAGTATGAATGATGATTGATGATGTTGAATTTAAAAATAATAATTAGAACGATATCATCAGAGATCGGACAAATGGGCGTCATTACTCGCAACAATGTGGACGTGACTCCCTAGATTTTAATTAAACAAATTAAATTACATTAATTGATTACTTACCCTTTAAATAATTTTGATCCTTTAATAATTAAGTAATCAATAAATGATACAAATACTTGTTATTGTGTATATTTATTAAAGCAAATAAATAGGTATTTTAATAATTTTTCCGTGGTTAGTTTATTCCTTTTCACGGCTACAATAAACTTATGAGATGAAAGCTCCTTTTGCACGGATGTTAATGGAGCACACTTATGTACTTACTTAAATTAATATAATATCAATTGCCACTCCTGAAGTCTTTGTATTATTTATTTATAACTAACCTGCAAAGGTTAAAGATTAAAGTTCAGGTAAGAAATAAATTAATGTAATTTAAATTGTTTAATTTAAATTGGAGTCATGTCCACATTATTGCGAGTAATGACGCCCATTTGTCCGATCTCTGGATATCACACAAATTGATCTAGCCCCCAACCAAGCTCCAGGCTTGTACTAGACGATAATAAACATACTTAAATACATGACAAAGCATTCAAGACTCAAAAACAAAAATTTTCATAAACTTTGTTTTTTTTTTGTATTAATATTGTAATTGGCACTAAATTGTAGATAACATCAGAGAAATAAAATTAAGAAGGAAGTTAATTTTAATTATTTATATGTTTTTCCAAAGTACCTAAGCAAAGCTTTTGCATAAGAGTGTCTTGCGGCATGCGATATTCTCGCATATACTGCGCCAGCAGGGACATTCACTAAGCACATTCAGGGCATTTGCATACGTTTCTATTACGAGAACCTGTGTACGTTTGAATTAGAACTGATCCCGAGCTTAGCAGAGCTTAGCTTAGCTTTAGCAACACCAATTAATTAACACATCGGGAAACCAAAGTTAATTAACCTCAAAAAAACGTAAAAAATCGACCGTGACGTCAAAAATTACTGTATTTGAGATTCATCATTACGATTACTCTGCTATAGTAATTTACAGTTTTTAAGATACAAGACCGCGACAGTATTAATAATTAGGGTTATATTGTAATAAATGAACTAATAATAGTTTGTATTAATAAACAAAAGCGATAAAACGCAGCGCGAGCGCAACGAGCGTTAACAAAATTAAAACGTCAAATTCAAACACAAAGACGCCATATTTGGTCGGGCGAAGGACCACGCACCGCTAACAGAAAATAAGGGACACAGAAAGACAGGAAGGGCCCGTGCGAGCGGGACGCACACAAAACAACCGCGCGGGGAAAAGAGAGGGCGGCAGTGACGTGATGATTGAGCGCGCCGCAAGAAAAATAATCACCCGTCAAGCGGCGACTGAGAGGAACTACCCCTAGCGGGCCAGACAAGGACGGGAACTCGATCCTTGCGTGCGTGGGTAAAGGACAGAATGTGCCAAAATAGGGGTGACGTACGGTGATGGATTATGCTTTTCTCTCTAAAGAAGGGAGGGGCTCACAGGTCGTTATGGAAAAAGCTAAGGGAAGTGCGGGCCATGTGTCGGGCGAACCTATGGGGCCCTTAATTGATTCGGCGGACTGAGAATTACAACCTTAAAAACTTTGATTAAGACGTATTGTTATAATGTTAATTTAAGGTCAGTTTTTCGGTTGGAGTTTAATGACATTTCTAAATTTTTATTAATGATTCTTTTGTTTGTTATTATATCTTTACATCAGCTGTCAAATTATGAAATAGTTACTAGATTTTTTGTGACAAGATACTTTTGCAAGATCTTACGTAAATAGGCAGATTTCATCACTATGCAGAAACATCTGCAAAACATGTAAATTCAGAAGTTGAGAAATGTAATGTTGCAATTCCACTACTCCGCGCGTTTGGAATCCTGTTCGCTACGTAATGTATGTGTAAGTACGTGCTAACGTCAGGGGTTCTCAATCAAAGCCCGCTCCCTCATATTAAGGCAACGCATCTAACACGACGCTTTTGTCCACTCTGATGAGCGGTATTGTCTCCCGCCATTGTTACTTCACAATTTAATTCCCTAATTATTCAAATAATTCAAACAATATTTTCACAATGGAACGGGGGGTAATCTCTGATAAATTGTCAAGAATCCAAAGCTGCATTATTAATTGTCGCCGCAAATATTTCATCGAAATGCCGGAGCTCATTGTTTTACAAAGTGTGGTATTTCATCCTGTCACCTGACTGTTACAGTTTGCTTTTAAATATTTGCTTATTTATGCTAACTGGGAATCTAGTAATCACTTATTTCCAAATAATTAGACTTCTATTTAGTCTTTTGTCTATCGCTATAACAATCATCCTCATTTCTGAACTGCCAATATTTAATTCATAGTTACTTATTGTTGGTTTGTATTTATGTATATAGGTACATAGATATCTGTTGTTATCACGCAACGATCAAAAAATACACCCAGAAATTTGAGGAATGTTTAACTTACGGATACACTTCAATTTATACTTAGTTTATTTTTTTTATATGAGCTGCCGCTTTTAGTTATTTACAATTTACTTTCCGTCAAAATTCCGACTCACGTTTTTCGCAACATAATTAACACTTTAGATAAATAATTATTTAGCAAGTGTTGCTAAAGATGGTAATTAATGCAGATGACTTGATTAAAATAACCTTAAGTACAACTTTCGTAAATTAACAGAAACCAAAACGTAATCCAAAAGCAAAAGATCGATCTAACCTTTTGAAACGTGCACAACGTTATTACTTTAAAAAAATCCTCTCGTGTTCATTTTCTAGTGTTATACAAAACGATTTTTAAGTTGTCAAAGCTTCCCCCGTATCCGTTCCTTTAAACAAATTAATTTGTACAACAGCAAGATGTAAAAACTCTGTAACAGCAATTACGTTTTATAGCTTGCCATTAGATTAATCATCGGCGAAATTAATGTTTCTTTCGGACAAATTGTTGAGAGGTCGGCGCGAAATGAGTACAAAGTGTCTTCTGGTTGATTGATAGACAATGCCCATGGTGTTGCTTACGGAAATTATGTTTCGGGTTAATCTTTCTAGAAATAGGTAAACTGTGATTATTTAATCGTTTTTTTCATTAATCATAGTTATATATATTTGTTTTAAGTGTTATTTGTTTGTTAACAAGGCAATGTATAAAAACTGTAAGATCTTGTATGTATTGATTTTGTTAAGTAAATATTTAAATAAGTAATTATTTAATTCGGTTTCATAAATCATTTATTAAGTCTGAAAAGGGTACTTTTACTTTTTAATATGATTCTGTAACTTGTGGTAAATTCGCTGGTTGATGTTAAATTCATGTTTTTATACCTGTAAGTTACATTGTACCGTTTGTGCCAAAAAAAAAACAATAAAACATTAAGAATTCCTACTTTTACCTATATAACTGCGGAACAAAATCATGTGGATTAAATAAATACGATTGCAGACTATCTAAGCGTTATAAAAGGCAAATCACATGTGTGCCGACTCGTACAGTACCTATTTAATAGTTTTGCGAACCTACAACATCAACAACAAAGAGCAGTCAAAATTATACAAATGAGTCGAACTAAAACGCTGTATAATTGATTTACCGCATCATTGTTTCAAGTATAACCGTCTCATTAGTGATTCAAGAGAGCAAATTGTGCTACCTAATTACAAGTGAATGAGCAAAGACAATACTGTATTTATGTTCAGCGATTTGTCAGACAAAGAGCCGATGTTGCGGCTGCGATGCGGACACTGGCACAATGCTAACATGCTCAAAATTGGGCTCAGGAAAACTATTAGAAGGCTAAAACGCCGTTGGAGAGTATAGCTGCCATACACGAATACTGCGTTTTAGTCTCGGAGATCAAACCAGTTTTAACTAATGACCCAGCGACAAAACTATGACATCGTCTTGCGCACGCTTTTCTAGAACAATGCCGTACGCGTTAAAAATATAAAGAAACAATTGCCTTTTATAACCATGGTAATGAGCCTTTTTAAACTTCACGTTAATATTCATAACGAATTTAATTACTTGTTTCAGTTCTGAGCTTCGACAGTTTTTGTTTTGTCCATAAATTTCGAGTGTGCCGCTTGGTGGAATTCTTGGGATATGTTTTAATTTATCAAGCAGTATTTTATGTTTAATGGTCAGTTAATTTATGTCCCGTTTGTTTGTAACGCTCGTACCACGCGCCTGGAGGCGTCGGGATGATAAAGGAATAAGTAAGAAGTACAACAAGTAAGCTAGTAGGTTAGGTACTACAGAGGTTTGACGGAGTGATGTTTTTAAGGATACGTGTTAATTAAGCTAATTGTTTTAATTAATTTAATCGTACATGTCTTATTATTCCAAACATTGGATTCCTCCTCACTTAATCAAATGGAATCTCGTTGACGCCGTGATCCATTATACATGAGAACGAGATTATTTTGATGGATTCCCTAAGAACATAAGCATCAGCACTCCCCTAAAATCTCGAAATCGAACAAAGGGAACACGTGAGTCTCCCCAGCCTAATGCGCACCCCACATAGGAAGGAGATGTAGAGAAAAATGCGTATTTATAGCAAATACTCAAACAGACCTACATTGTGTACGAGTCAAATAAATGAGTGTAATTTTTCGTGCTGTCAAAAAAATCTGAATGGGAAAGAAAACGCGGCGGAGGAAACGGCAGGCTGCGGGCTTTTTTTATTTCGTTTTTAATGTAATACTAAGTTGGGATGGTTCAGATTAATTGCGTTTTACCTGCGTTTCTCGCGCGGCTGCCGCACGGCTACGGCAAGGGTGACGCTGAAAGAGTTCGCGGACGCTGATCGATCGCCCGGCGCAGATTGAAAGGCGCGACGTGAAAGGTAATTATTCATTTGGCGACTAGAATAGAACACTTTTGTACCTTTATCTCGCTTTTTTTCACAAGTTTTGCTCGAAATTTGCAAGTAAATGGATGAAGTGACACGGTGATTTGTATTGTTCGAAGCTTCCCACGAATTCGATTTGGAATAGTTCTTTGCAGTGGAGTTGGCAGTCGCGATCTCCGTTAAAATATTCCTCCAATTATTTGAGATAAAAACTGGTGCTTTTTTGCACGTCAAACTATTGCAAAAAAATATTAGAAACTCGAACAGTGGCAAAATGGAAACAAAAGCTGGACAAAAGTAAAATCGTCGAGAGTGTTTCGAAGACAATAGGAGAAAAAATTTGCATGCCAAGTCAGACAAAGGAGGTAAAATCCCGGAAGATTGCACAATGCCGTGCCGCGGGCAGGCGCACATGTGATCCTGACCTGATTTCTCGAATCCCATCAAAGGCCCGTAGACTACTGCAGGAGCCTTTTGTCTTCCTGTTTATGATTTACGGGACCTTCCTTTGACATTTTATGACGCACGCCTCATTTAAATACTCCAAATGCTTTGCACATTTTAACGATCGCTTCATTTTTTCCAACCGGACTGCGCAATGGATGACCACAAGTCTTTACCATTTGAAAGAACATTTGGTTACCAGATTAGTTCTCTATGAAGCAGAACCGTACGTGAGTAAACACGACTCATACACTCATTAACTTATATTTTATAATTTATTCTCTTAAAACGAAAAAGTTAGTTTACATCTCAATGTGGAAAAAACAATGTTTAGCGAAATTGCGGGAGAACCCTTAGCTTACATAACCGAAGCTATTAAGTGCCGGGTCGGGGCAAAAAGTTAAACACTTTAAAAATCAAAATGAAGTCTTCAAGCGGGTTCGACGTTGTTATGAAATTACAGGCAGCTAGGCGGCGAAAACTGGCAAATTATAGTCCGTCCGGGCCGCAACACGACGCGGCGCGCGCGCCGATCTGACCGCAGATTGCATGCAAACTATTGTAAAAAGGACCCATCGTAATGGACATAAATGATCTCGACATGGATCGCTTGAGACAAAATTGTGCTTCGGTAAAACTAAGGAAAAAACTTATTAATGAAAATAATAACTGTCTTTGAACAAAAATATAATGTCATTATTTTTGGTGGCATGAACTGACGAAACCGTGAAGCAAAGCATTTTAAAACTATTACTATTAAGGTATACAACCTACTTACCTTGTAAAGGTACTAATTAATAACGACCTTTTTCAAATACCTCACCACCAATTTTAAACAAAAACACGTCTCTTCCAGGTGATATAGCACAAGTCAAGGACTAAGGAACGCAAGCCCATCATAAAAGGTTTAGGACCTTTTACTCAGGGCAACGCTAAACTCTATCATTTGGAGCAGGCTCGGCCAATCACGTCTCAGATAATACGTGGCGTCGACAGCGTCAATATCCGTGCTTGCCTAACAGATGAAACGTGCCCACGTTATATAGGAAATAGTTTATGTCAATTTTGTAATTGGAATTGTTGTGTGGCCAGAATTACTTTAGAACATTTCAAACAGAAAACAAAAGAACGATCCGAATTTAAAACCGTCGTTGATTTCTTTTTCGACATTAAATAACAATGTTGTTATTTTATCGGCATTTGTTTTAGTCTATGTATTATATTTTTTGTATTCTTTCTTAACTATCGCCATTAGTTATTCATATGGCTTCTTTATCGTCTCTGCGTCGTCTCTATCACTTGTAAATTATAGTAACGTATAAGCTCCATATTTCGATTTATCTTTCATATATTTTAATCAAATAAACTCAAAAGCTCCGCAGAATTTCCAACTCCAATAATTCCCGCGCTTGTACCATGTTTATATTCAAAGGTTCGATGACTCCAGACCATTAAGGTGATCCAAAACGTCTCAATACCCAAGTAACGAGTTGGCCATTAATTCGGGGATGTATCGCGAGATAACTTTATTCTGGTAGCCGACTGCTTTGTATGCGGCGGTCCATGCGTCCGTCATTACCCATCCACAACCTTACCCTTACTTTCGACATCTTCCATTCTCGTCTCTATTTCTTCAACGCGAAAGCTATTATCAAATGCATTTATTTGTTTGCTTTCGTAGCCCTCTCGGCTTTATCTTATTGGTCAACCATTACGCCTAAATTTAAACTCTTCATTATAATGCCGCAGTGAGAAAAGTTTCGATAACAAGTCGCCTGGATGAATTATAGGTAATGAATTCTGATGAAGGTGCGACGTGGGTAGGTAAATAACAGGCGACATGTCTGTTATCATTTTAATCTTGGACATTTTTTTCAATTCGATAATGTTTCAATAAATCTAATGAATTGTAACTAGAAATAAGTTTTACAGCTAAAATAATAAGCGATTGTTTTAGTGAAGCAGTTGAAATTACGTCTAATTCAAGTCGATGGGCTATCAACGAACAATTTTCATCCAATAACATTATGGTCAAGAGGTTAATGACGAAATCGACGTTTATCGTTATAATTTTAATGCTTTTATATTGGTATTACTTTATGGAACTCTAGAATTACTAACTTTATATAATGACAGTTTATGTTACATATTTGTATTGAAGAGTATGCTAAAATGCCTATGGAAAATTGTTTCTTTGAGCAATAAACAATTATCAATCTATATTAATTCAGATTTCATTCGGTAGTTTTGGACGATCTTTCACTTTGACGAGACTGCAGAAACCGTTGATTATCTTGATATAGTTCACCTATGGTTTTTTATAATTTAAAATCCAAGTTTCTGTAATTATGAGATCGTCGAAGAGCCTCATCGACTTTTAAGTCCTAAAGCGTGGCTAAAGGCGGCTAGCTTAAACTGTTGGGATGGCAATATACGTCATAAACATAGTAGAACTAGAATTGAATGCTGCATGATATTATGTTCTGAAGTTATTTATTAACCGACTTAAAAAAAGAGCCGGTTCTATGTTCATTTGTATGAATTTTTGTTACTTCCTCATGCTAAAGATGGCTTGTGGCTTGAAATTTAGACATTTTTTCATAACGAAAAAATCCATGTGTTCGATAGTCAACGAAAACGAAGTCACGGATGGAAAGGAGTATATATCTACATATAGAATAAATAAATATATCAATATCAGGGGACAGTGTCAGTAGTGTCACACAAATTGACTATAGTCCCAAATTAATCTCTAGGCTACAATCCTGTGGGGTTAGACAAGTTGCACTCGACAATGTTTAGCGATTAGGTTTCGATAGAAAAACGTATGGAATTGACGTAAGCCACGAGATAGTCACCGTGGTACTATCTCGGTGGCTTACGTCAATTCCATATATTTTTCAATCGAAACATAATCGCTAATAACTTAAGTGTAATCTTTTACAAAACCTTACTATGAAATCGATTTGTATAATACCGATCTATTTGTTATTAAAGCAGCTAAAATGCCGGCATTCTCTAATAAAGCTTAAAATGTTCTGATATTCTCAAGGTCATTGTATATACTTTAACTTTACCGTAAAGTACTTGGTCAACTCCGCTCAAATGATCTTTAAGCACAATTTTTTCAAATCATCCTTCATCAAGCATACAAAAAAACTTTAATTAAAATGTCTTACAATCGATTCGCAGACCGAAATCGATTACGAGGAATCGATACCTCCCCGAGGAGGGAGGTTGTCTCTGCAGGCGGCGTTGACTAATCGTCTTCGTCGGCGCGGAAGAAGACTGATTATACCCCCCACTTACCCAACAGGGCAGTAAATACAACTAGCTACTTACACCAAAGTCAACTTAATGCCAATTAGAATACGACTCAATTTAGATACAAATGGCAATGGCAGTTACGTCATTACTTTTGAGTTGCGTAATGTGCCTGCCGCTATGTGGTGATGGTGTTATTCTCATGTCTGAATCTAGCGTAAAATATATCTTGAGCTCTAATGCCAAAGCAGTAGTTTAAAATCGAGGTGCAGGTAGATTGGTTTATAATGTCCAGCAATACTTGATCTTTGGTTTGGTAGAGCTGTTATACAAGTAGAGATCAAGATTTAATGGATTGTTGACTGTAGAGGTATAAGTTGATGCGAAAAGGAATAACATTGCTGCCCTACCTACACAAACCGACATTATTTAAGAAATCAGCCTGTTCATGCGGGAACATAGGGAGTTTTTACCGCCTACGTGCTTTTGTACTGCCTTTGGTTGATTGGAATCGTCGATTAAGGCTGGGCTAGAAAACCGACTTTCTTTGCAAGAAAGATGTTAATACACATTTGTGTATTTTTCGCAAGCAGCTTATGTCCTCTACTGTCGGCATTTTTGTTGAACTGCGGGCGCTTTCATGATTTTCAGAAGAAAAATTGACACTCTCCGACCATTTGAACTGTTTGTGTACGAAAAAGGGTTGATTTGTTCCTCCATTTGATGTGAAAGGACAGCAAATATACATCATGACTTTTCTATAAGTAAGAAATCTCGTTGTTTTGATTATAGATTCATTGGCTACCATTTAATAGCTGTTTGAAATATTTTCGTTTAAAACACTATAATAATCTTTGCTTAAAAAAAGGTGGAAAAGAACCGTTTTGATATTATGTTGCTCTGGTATGAAGCTCTAAATCCAAGTATTCGAGCTAAAGAATTCGTTTAAAAAAATTCGTATCTTCTAATTTTAAACAAGTCGAAAACGTAATGCTTACATTTTCCATTTCATATCATAGAAACTAATTATTTCGATCAATAAAAAGGAAAACATTTAATCATTATATACGTCACAACTTACTTCTAAACAAAAAGGTCCACTTCTAATCGTTTCCATCACGAGTGTAATGAATAGCACTATAAATGATTGACGTCATTAATCTATTATCTATGGCCGATGCGCATGCGATCCACGCCCACTGCCATCGCCTTGCAGAACACGCAATACGCATATATTACTTACAATTTGCAAAAAGAACAAAGATTTAGATATAGTATACCCGTTGGAATCTGAAGCTGTATTGTGAAATGCCGAAACCTGACCAGGTTTACATCAGTAAAAAAAGTTTAGAGGTATACGTTCATGAGTTGTGCTCCTTTCACTGCTTGGAATTTGGTTTTGATAGTTCTTAATACGGCATGTATGAAAAGTTCTGCTCGTAAAGTTAGTTAGTTCAGAGTCAGTTGCTCTTTTTACGGTTAAAAATAGTTTAACCTCAAAAACGTTTTCCAATACTTACCCATCTCAAAGAAACACGTTGGTCTGTGTCTTTGTTTTAAGTGTAAATAAAACTGTTGAAATAACTGTAAAACTTACCATCGATATCAGATTCGTCATCACCTAATTAACTGAAAATAGTCCATTCTTAGACATCGGTGTATGACTATGGGACTAGAATAGCACTCATATTTTTTTAAGTCTTATTATAAGGTTATTAAGCTAAAGACCTCCCTGAATTATATTCAACGCGTCGGCGTCGCGCCCGCGGCGCGCGCGCAAACGGATTATAATCGAGCGATTAAGACGTTACACGGAACAATCGCGCGCCGCCATTTGCGCGCCACGCCTGGACACGGCAGTAGTCTGCTTTTAATGACCTTTCTTTATAATAGAAGTCTGTGTATTTTTTATCGAGGGCTTAAATAAAACATTTATTACAAAAATATATTGTTTTTTTCATTAACTGTGATATGTCACGTGTAAACTAAGTTAATAAACTTTCAAGAAATTAAACAATTTCAGTTTAAATAAAGTTTTTAATCTTAATTTCGGTTAACCAGCGCTAGACATTTTAAGCCTTAATTGTCACAATAAAATCACCGTAAGGAGAGAGAAAAAATCTCAAGAAACTGCATAATCAGAAGGACTTATGAAACCTAAGCCATTTCATTCCAAAGTAGTCCACAAACAAGGTAAGTTTAACTTAATAGACCAATGCAAATTACACAAATTATACGAGTCAGCTCCCACACCTTTTAGTCATCGACCATCTCATTTGCTAGTACGCAACATAGTGTAAAACTATTCCAATCGCCGCATACTTACCAATTAAACGTTCCCGCACAGCGTTTCAATCCATCAGAGCATCGTGCGAGAACGAAACGGCGATACTACAGACAGACGGGCAAAGAGATCGATAGTGACAAATAGGTGTCGACACAAGAGAACCACGCCGACGGTATGCGTGTGCAATTGTGGTGCATCCAATACGATTGCATGCCGTAGTACATGGCTCGCATACCCGCATAGCTCCGGGTATTCCTATTATAGAGTTTATTTATCGATGGTTATCTCTGGCATTTGGATGTTTTGGGAGGCCGTGGCATTGTCAACAGCGAGTTGGAATTTTGGATGTTGAATATTTATATGTACAGCGTTTTAGGTTTGAGATTAGTTTTTGTTAAGTCGCATCTTCTTCATTTTTTGTAATCCAACCAGTTAAGGACTCAACTAGATTTCCGTAAGAAAATCTTAAGACAAATATAATATAAAAGTGTTCTAAATAAAAACTATAGCGTTTACAAAATGGTGTAATCCCACAAAAATCTTCAAAAGGTATCATCAAAGTCGTTTCACTTGACATGTAAACCGGCCGGCCACGATACAAGATAAATTTGTCTTTGACTTTAAATCAAAAGGCGTTAAAACCCCCAAGAACAAAGCAGCATGCCTACCATTCTTTCACCGATGTTATTTAAACCACTCACAGACTGATGGCCGATCAGACATATTGCATACCTATCAGCTTTATGTTCTGGCACTTACTGCTAATGCTTTTAGAAATGCCTTGCATCAGTTCTTCGGGCGATTTAGTTGCTGACGATGACTAGGAATTGGTGTGATGATGCGGATCATTTGAACGAGTGTCAATTTAGACATGTATAGTTATACGAGTGAACCGTTCGATAGTTCTTAATGAGTTCCAGATAAATTGCGATGTTTATAATGCTATGGTCGCACAAAACCGTTGTTTATTGTATGTAACAGAATCAAGCTTTTTGGAGCATTTTGTTAATGGGGTTAGATGTTAGTGATCATGCCATTGATCTAACCTAATGCTTCAGTGTTCTTTAGTGGACACTGCAGATCGGCAAACGCAGTGTAAGACGCCCTCAGTCTAGGCGGAGTGACGATCTTCGCAAGGTGACTGGCAAGAGCCCAAGAGCTGGATGAGAGTGGCCGCAGATCGTGCTCGGTAGCGAGCAATGAGAGAGGCTTACGTTCAACAGTTGGCTAGTTGATAAGCTGATGAGGACGATGATGAAAATTTCCGATTGTAAGTCGCTTAATCAGTTTGCATTTAGTATATTACTAAAGAACACTAGTAATTTCTCGGATTTCCTCGTGATACAAACAAAATATTCGTACCCGAACACATCAATTAATCAATTTGTTTTTACAGACCGTTACCAAAAGCGGATGCGATATCGACATCGATGCGAATGAAAAACAAGAAATTCGATACACAAATGTCTGAGTAACATTTTTAGATTTTGATTAATGACATGCGAGTGGAGGGGGCCATGATGGATGATGCTGGGTGTTATTAGATAATGGTGTTTCAATAGAATTAGGAACTTTGTTCTTCCTGTGGTGTCTGATGCAACAATGAACCTGATGTCGAATCCACAGACCTTTCTACTTTGACCTCTGCACCAAGAGAAGTAATAGTCGCAATGGTTTCAGAATATACTGGTCAGGCGAGCAAACCAGCATAATTTGACTTTTGATTTAAAAAAGTAACTATGGGTTCAAAGGTCAATAGTGATGGTTGAAGATGGATTTGAAATACTTTTACCCATGGCTCTGCGGGTAAAGCTATTTGTGGTATTTTTATATTGAATTCGTTGAAAGTGTGAAAGATAATAAAATTAAACTAGAAAATCTTATAGGCTTTATAGATTAAGTGTTATTACAGTAAACTAGAAATTATTCTTAGACTTTTGAAGAATTCAAAATGTTGAATAGGTACTAAATTATCACATCATTATATAATTGAAAACTACACCCATCATACCTAAATTATACTTCTCTCAAAAAAGAGATGTTTTCTTTTTATTGGCAAAAAACTAATAATATTTTATTAGTATTGTTAATCAACCTCCAAACCACCAATCCACCAGACCGTCAAATAACGCTTTTTTACTTTCGCGCTATAACTTTATGATTATAACGTTATAAAATTATAACGTTTCTTACTGCACTTAATTTCGATGGATCGTACAAAACCGTGGTGGGCTTCATTGCCACCTATCTACATGTAAGAATAGCCAGCGGCACGATTCTTTGACTTAGGGCATTAAGTAGAAACCTGCAATAGCGCGCAATTCATAACGTTATTATAACGTTTTTCGGGTTTTGTACGATTTTGATTTCGTTGTGATGTAGCATAACGTTATGAAAATATATTGTTAAATCAAACCATATTTTAAATACTAACGAATTATAATTATATCGATATTTTTCATACTGTTATGAAGGTTTGGAAGTACCCAAGTTTTGTTTTCAATGTCGGGTCAATCTAGGATTATCTTTGTAAAAACCTGCTAAGTACATAATACATCTTACGACGTTATTCAGTGATATAAATGATTGTGCAAATAATCGTAAGTAAGAATCGAAGAATCGTGATTTAGAATTACGGCTGTCACCACTAACCTCCGTATTATAAATTTAGAACACACGACCATTTACAAAAACTAATATTTTACAACTTCAACATTCCTAAACACATTCCGCGGTAAAGTTCCTACAATCACTCCGTCACGCCAAAAGCCTATTATTCTAATTGTCCCACGCAACTATGCAAAATTGTAACAGGTACCTTTCACAGCCCTTTCACTATTAAAAAAGAAAGCTTTTACTGATTTACAACCAACTTAAGACCACAAACACGTAAACAGAACTTGAGACATGCCATATATTAAGTAAAGGTGTAAAATTCGCAAATTGTTCTCAATGTAAGGGAAAGTGACCACCAGGATTCAATACACTTTTGCGCTTTGTGCTTTTCAGGAAACAATGAGCTGTCGCAACAATTGAAACAAGTGACCACCCGCTGATTATAGGATTTGAATATTATTTGAAAAAGCAGTTGGTTTCGTTTTCATCTCAGTGAGAGGAATACTGTCTTACGGTGAGGGTTAAAGGTGAAATTGAGTGACAGTGAAAAATGTGAATTTGGAAGAGTTTTTAATACACGTGAAAGTAAAAAAACATAAAAGATGACATGTAAGATTTAGCGATTAATTTAAATACTCGTCAAGTCTAATCCTAGTGAAACTGAATTATTATTTACAATTGCAAACGTCTATTTGTTTGTGCGTGTGTTAAAATATTATGTGGGCAATGTTAAATGCTTAGAATCTAATTCGCGGGCATTAAGCTAAGTAAATACTGAAAACTGTGGTCAAGGTATTTTCATCTTGAATATTGTTTTGGGAAATACATATAGAAACACAAAGCAATAACATAAATTCATTCCATTATGTACCACATTGGAGTAGGTAGAATAAATGTTTCACTTCGTTAATTATTAATTTAGGTAGCATTTGCTTTATTTGTGGTAGAAACTAATTTAAACTTAATATTTCAAGCATATTGCAAAGACAAATATTATTTGAAACGAAACGTTCTTTATTTCAAGCTCAAAATGTTTTAATAGAAAAAACCTGTTGATGGTGAGTGAACAAAACTATTAAAATGACTGAGAAGTACTGTACTAGTCAGATATAATAAAAGTGACCACGCGGCATACACCGAAAAAAGTTCAATGTTTATAACCTAATCATTAAATCAAACCACATTCATACAAAATCTCAAGTTGGTCAAATCGTCGTAAATAGGTATTGCTTGTGCTAACATTTTCGATCCAATGTAAAAATATATTTTCTAAATATTACTCTAACAAGCAAACTGTTAATGTATCAATAAGAATAATTCCTAACTTACTACATAAATTAACAAGCGACGAAGGAATTAAATTAAGAATTAATTCCACGCCATCTATCTTGTTTCTATATGCGTTAAGATATAGTGAAGATGTCATCAAGGTACATTTACATTATGTTAGCGATAGCAGGTAGACGCACATAGGCGTTTGTAGTAACGGCCTTAAGGAATGCGGTGAGAAGAGGGGATCAACCGGACTTACGAGACACCATCCCGAATAAACTCAAGCAAATATATACCTTAAGTTAAACATGAGACGCGAATTTCAAACGAAAGTAAGATTTATAATGAAACAAGAACTTAAATAAAGTCAGATTTGTAAAAGACAATGAACTTTAAAAAGATCAACGGCTTTCTTGACAAACGGAACGATGGAAATGTCACAGAGGACTCTCCAAGAGTATGATATCAAGGTTAGGCTTAGCGGAACACTCCACATGTGGTCAACTTTAATAAACCGCGACGGGGATATGTGGTGTGTTGAGGTGGGAGAGAGCGCGCGATAGTGGCTTAGCGGCCATGTTGTATTATGGATGCCTATCATATTTTGGACCCGCTCGGGGCCGGATTACTTTTTTTTTTCTTTGGTCCTCCTTGGAAACCGGTTCCCGAGCGACGACCATTTATTGTAGATTAAAGAGGCTTGTTGTCTTAATTTTAAGCCACACTTTAATTTATGGATACGTATTAACGTAAGAGTATACGCCATTTTTTCTATATGATTGATAGCAATTGATTTGTTTGTTTGTGCTGCCACGTTTATTGATATAGTCGCACTATTGCTTTAAACTTTGTGTTTAACTTAATGATTTGGCAATTAAATTAAATTATGCTCGTTTTGGTAGCTGAATTAAGCTGTTCAGCGCCAAACTCTTCGATTCCCATACAAACTTGGCGCCATATAGAGGATTTAGTACCAGTGTAAAGGTGAGATAAGTGATTTTAAAACGCCCCGGCCGACATATCTATTACTTGTATTTGGATTTGCTTATTAATAACTGCTGTAATTATTAAAGTAATGAATAACTACTATTACGTAGGTTTTTATTGTTTTAAATTGGAACGTGAATAGTTGGTCGACTTTATAAAGAGATTGATCTTTAAGGTTTTAGCTTCAACCTTCAACGTAAGCTACTTCTTTGGAAACATCGGGTAATGCCGAAATCAAATGATAAATCAAGAGAATTTTAACGTGCTGTAAAGGTTTTTAATTTATTGCTATACTTCCTGTGTCTTATCCGGGACTATATAAATTATGAATATAACGAATGTACCTACTTATGAAATGTTTTTAATAAATCCGGATTGTCAATAATAATATTCCTCATAAGCAACCTCCCAAAATAATAAGATATGATATCAACTTTCACTTAGTTCATGACAGAGAACAAAAAAAAAACTTTGTAAACATTAAAAAATTATAAAAAAACATGGAACAATCTCACACAAATTGAACTATTCCCAAACTAAGCTCTAGGCTTGAACCACGGGTAGGTACTAGACAATGATAGACATATTTATATAAAGAAGTATAAATACATTAACGCCTCTAAAACTCACAAATATTCGCCCATAAACCGAACTCGGGAATTAAAATAAAAGTAGTTACATTTAGCCCAAAAAATGAAAATAAAACAACCCCAACAAAAATAGTTTCGTCCTCATACGAGTATACGTATTAATCAAAAATTCGCTTACAGCACAAAACAAAAAGCGAAAAGGCCCGTGCAAACTCCATGTCCGAGTGAAAAAAATGACAGTACGCTCGAGCAAGCCGAAGGACGGCAAAAAGCGGTGAAAAAATATGATTTACGGCATGAAAAATGTGGAAACACACGCAAAAAGGCGGCGAAGGCGCTAGACATATATTAATCCTATCGGCCTGGTGGTGACACAATTGTTTGTTTAATTACTGCCGATTAGAAAGGGGTCTGGGCACAGATAATCGGCGTCATTAAGATAATTTTAAATAGAGAATTACTAGCTTTTACCCGCAATGTTGTTTGCGGGGTGTCCGTTTTATCATTTATTGTTCTAGTCAAATATTCAACAGCGGTTTTTTTTCGGTGCCTTTTATTTTTGCAAGCCAGTATCAATATTGGATTCGCTGGTGTAGCTGAAACTTTAATAGTTTTTATTCTAATTTGTTTTGGGTTAATCTTGCTTTAAAAAAAGTGATGAGAATAGAGGAAGTAAAAAGCGACGCAGACGTTGATCGATTACATTATTGGTCAGACAACATAAGATAGAATTATACATAGGCATCAATGTATATGTAGAGAAAGCTGGCCAAAATTAGTTAAAAAAAATAGCTTTTAAAAAAATTACCCATAAAAGTGAAGTAACGAGAGTAGGAACAACCTACATTTCGTAAATAAACTTTGCGAGAATCTCTTTTCCGACCTAGGTTATGTAAATATTCCTTACTCTTTTGTCTTACGACTTTTTTATCAGATATCGTGGTGAATTTGAAGAAGTTCGAAGTCATGATGAAAAATACAAGAAAATTATTTTATTTATTATTTTCCTATTTACAAATTGTTCAATTGATGGACATGCTCGTACTTGTGTTAAGTTGTCAACTCCACTCCCTGCGTCATCAGGCGAGGGTCTGAGGATCTGTCTTACAGGTTCTCTTATCTTTGTATTATATAAGCCTAGCTATGTAAAGTTTAAACAATTCTGGATGGTGCAAAATAAATAACACTCAAAAAATACAAGTGAACTTGCTACACTCACTACTTGACTTATAAAGACATAAAATGGTTATAACTTGCTTGAAAATTAATCCTATATTTTCTCGTACAAATCCTTTATCATTTAAGATCAGCCTCTCATCAATACAAACTACAGTCAACATATAATAATTCTTACAGTATCAGTCCCATCTACAACAGGCACACAGTCCGAGGAATAGCCCAGTGGCGTTGGGACTGTGTAATTACGCTACCACGCAACATGGGCACTGCAATCTTAATACAGTGTTAAGAATGTTGCTGATGTGAGATATAACAATTATAAAGGACACATATTACTATATTTTACAACATGCCTTGTACAATGTGCGTTTTAGCTAGCGAAACATGTCATGTACATACTTCTACCCGAGACATGGCTCTTACATCATTGTTCAATTCCGACATGGCTATTTTCTTGAATAGGTAGAATAGGTTTTACATTTCTTCTTCATTTTTCATTTCTGTGAGCAAGTTATATAAAGTGCACTAACAGAACCTTCGGTCCCAGGTTCAAATCCCGGTAAAGGCAGCACGAATATTTGTTCTTGAGTCTTAGTTGTTTTCTATGAATTTCTCTATATATAAGTAAGTTTATCGTTGTCTAGTACCCATAGTACAAGCTTAGAGCTGAGTTTGGGACTAGGTCAGTTTGTGTGAGATTGTCCCGAGATATTTTATTTATTTTAATTGTATCTAAGTAACCTAACCCTTATATACTTGAACTTCTTTGTTACCAGACCTTACAATTTAAATAATTTATTATTAGAACAGATTTTAACTGGCGAAACACCTTCAAATAAGGTAAATTTTGTAATAAAAACCTAATAGGTATTTATGCAACGCTTTTATGATCCTTAATATTATAAACTTTATAAAACTCATGTAAATTTGCTAAAACACCTCTCACAATTTAAAATGCGAAATTTTCATGTACCTTTTGATTTTAAATTCCGCCTTAATACGGATATTATTTAAGGAAATCTCTCACTTCCAGATCATTAGGGCACGTCTCACCACTCCTTAAATAAAGGGTGTTCACACAAACCATGAATTATGTTCGTCTGATTCCAGGAAAAATATATACCTGCTAATCGAACGTTTGGCTCTTGCTTTGAGATAATTTAAATAGTTTGCGATATGTTACAGTACTTACAATGTAATTGTTGAATTTAAATATTCATAATATTTTTTGTATAATATAAGCACGAATTACACAATCTTGTATATTTGTTACTCCTTAAAGCTTAAACGGTTAAATTGGTTTGGGTGAATTACCTAAATAGATGTAAGTAGTTGCGGGCTGATACGAGTCTATGGGTCATACACAGATTTAGGTAACCGTCTTTCCTGTGGACACACCGAAAGTTAACGTTTTTAAGGACTAATTTTCTGGCTAAGCTTGTTTCTGCAAAAAACGCCGTCAGGGCTGCTTTAGACTTATCATATAAAAATAAAACTTATGTGCACACAGGCTTTTAACTATTGACCACAGGAAAGACAACTTTTGTTTTTAACAGTGTGTATGACCCAGTAACGATTATTAATTATTAAAGACTTTCAACAGCAAACATATCTATCGGTTGATAAGGTGATGGTTACTATAATAAGCCTTCGCAATTTGTACCAACAAGGTCAATCACTAAACACAAAAAAGTTAAAGAAGTTTTTTTTACATAATGCTGCGACCAAATTAAGAAGCCCGCGTGTTTTTATATTGTTTACAGCTAATTAGTAAATGGTTTGCATTTTTGCTTAGTTAGATGATAATGAAAAAAAAACCAACGAAAAAAATTAAAAATTAGCTGGACGGAAAAGAAAACCAACGAAGAAGTTTTGAAGATGGTGAACGAGAAAAGACATATTTCAAAAACTATAGAATGTAGAAGAGGAAAGATGATGGGCCACTTGATGCGGCACGATAGGGAACTTTCATTTTGAACATTTTGGAGGGTAAAGTCGAAGGAAAAAGAGGAAGAGGAAGACCTAGGCTCACATAACTTTACAGTCCACTTGTTACGTTTCTGTCTATTTTGTTATTAGTTACTTTCCTGTTTGTACAATCAATTATTGAACATACAAACACTTTCCTGAATAAACGGCATACATTGGCCCCAACCTTCGCACCTCTAGCTAAAACAGCGCGTATAATCGTACATGTCGTGACAGATACAGGATGCGGCGGATCTAAGACGGAAATTAAAACTAATAATTCAAAAAGTTTCCGCGCGACCGACCCGCCAGCCTCGATTTATGACTGCGTCTGAGTCTAGTTCCACCGAATCATGATATGAACCTTTAATAGGTTCGTTGACGCGCTGTCTAATTTAATTTAATTTGGTTTTTGCTCGTTTAGGTATAGGTTTGTGTTTGCCTGCGACGTCTCCTTTTTCTCGTACGCGTGGAACTTGTATAGCGTTATCCCAAAAAGTAAAAAAATACCTGGCAAATAAGTTTTCTATTTTAATCCTGACTTCTACGTATTATAAGACAAATAAACAAACATCCTTGCCAACTCTTATAAGTACATTTGTAGACTTATGTCGTCTGAAATTAATAGTAATTGTGTAGCAGTACCAATTAGTTATTTAGAATAAGATTTTGAAGTATATTAATGGTGGTATATTGGCATTAAAGGGCATTTTCAAAATAAAGTGTACCCTAGTTAAGGAAAATTAAGAAACGTTAACTTTTGTCAGTTTTGTGACTAAAGTAGCCATATAAATGTATGGCTGATTTCGTCACAAAACTGACAAAAGTTAACGTTTTTTAATGAAAATGCCCTAAAGTGTCCTGTAGCTGATTTAGTTTATTTATTTACAGCCGTCTCGGTCCACTTCTAATTGATCATGTTTAAGCAGGATCTCTGAAACGTTCAAAAAATTGTTTAATCAAATTTTCATCATCTCTCTCCAATCCAAAAACTCGTATATTTTGTTGCTGTTTTAGTTCAAAAGTAAAAAAGTAAATAACTATGCCTACATTTGGTCGCGATGGAATTCGCATCAATACGTTATCGCTGACCTCGTCAGGCTTCGACAATAAAGTGCGCTTAAACTAAATAATGTTATAAATATAATTCAAGTTTCTATAGACGGTATTGGAAACAGCCTGCGCATGTCTACAGACGGTGCAAAATAGTCTTAAGCGTTCGGTCGAGTCAAAAATGTCTTGATCATTGTCCCGTTTTGGCACAATTAATACCTGAAACTGACTAACTTTGCATTTATAATGTTAGTCAGTTACCTACTAAAAATTTGGATCAATACGATTAACACAACAGTCTAACACATAGTTAAGGTAGAATTGAATGAAGTAATGTTTCTTATACTCACATTGTGTTTTTTTATGTAAAATTATTATCCGTCCTAGGTAAAGTTTTTATTAGAAACAGAAATGTAAAAACAATTATACAATTACATTTTAACTAAACTAATGTGATTAATAATAATCAATCAAGTTAAAACTACAAGGCACAAAAGACATCATCTACTTACAAAGTATTCTCGTGCTCTTCGTAAATGACTTTTTACCCAACAAAAATTATTCCCTTATAAGTTATTACTTTATAAGGGAAAAACGGCGCTTTCTCCGCCTCGACCCCGAACGTTGCCAAAAATGTCATATGTTTTACCAACTTGATAATTTTCGCGCGAACTGGTAATCTGCCAAGTAGTTCTCATTTTTGGCTTGTGTCATGTGACCTTTGCTAACCTTCCATACGTTGTTCTAGAATTTACTTGGTATTTAATAAAAGCTACAGGGCGTTGTCGTTTTAATTTGTAATAACATCTTAACAAGTTACAAGATTAAATATTATGTAGTAGCAATCAGCCCACGGCATCGCCCCGCTGCAAATTTATGACGTTCCCGTACATTTTTTTTATAAGAACTTCTCCTGATATTAACAAACATAACAAAAAAAAATAAGCGGAATCGGCCCAGCCGTTCACGCGTGATGTCGTGACCAACGGAAAAAGCAATTCATTTTTATATTATACTAGCGACCCGCCAGCGGCTTTGCCCCGCTGCAAATTTCTGACTTTCCCCGAAATTACTCTATTTTTTCTCGCCGTAAAACCATCCTTGGACTTCAAAGAATTGGTAAAATTGGTCCAAGCGTTGTTGAGTTATGCACTTACCGACACATTTTGCGATTTATTTTTATATTATAGACTAGCTACCCGCCAGTGGCCCCGCTGCAAATTTTTGCCTTTCCCAGTGGATATTACATGTTTTTCTTTTTTAAGAACCTTCTCCTGATGATAACGAGCACAACAAAAAAGAATTAGTGAAATCGGTCCAGCCGTTCATGCGTGATGCCCTAACCAAGGTAAATAGGGATTTATTTTTATATATATAAATAGATAAAATTAGCTTACTATATGCTGAAAACGTGTCCGTAAAATGCTTATGTTGTTTTACTCGTACATAAACATACAAATTTGAATAGATAAATTCGGCCTTATCTTTTTTCATGATAACGAGAGGTAAATAACCATGATAAAGAAGAAAAAGCTAAGCAAATACAAACAGACACAAATTACCATAAAAACAGGTAACTTATAATGATATAATTGGTACATTTCCACTTATTAAGTACTCTCTTAACTCTAACGGGGGTAAAAACGGGCTAATTACTTCCAATGAGTACTTAGCGCTAACAACCATTACATGTCCAGCTGAAACAAAAAGGCTCCTTGAACTCGGACACAGACAAACAGTTTAAGTAGCGTACCAGATCGCATTGACATTCGGCATAACGATTGCCATATGTCGTCGGCGCGACTGCATCAATCCTGCACCCAGGCCGCGCGGGCGTGCATCAGTGCATACTATCACTGCTATCTAACTTCTATTTGTGTTTGAAAATTGCAGATGGTCTTTGTTGATGGGAAATGTAACTCGTTTTGGTACAGCAAAAGAAAATTTACTGTCTGATTCTTGAGGAACTAATGAACCTATATTGTGTTGGTCATGCTTCTGTGTCTGCTCTTAACATGTTATTTCTCTGGTTAACATTCATCTGGCATAACATTTTTTTGGCATAATTATCATGTGGCATAGTGCTTTTTTTCTAAAACCGTTTACTTTTCAGGATTGTCATATATAAAATAAACCTAAGCAAACCAAATGGGTTCTATGCAATGATATTTTAATAAATTCTGAAAAGTATACGGTTTCAGAAAAAAAAGGCAATGCCGAATGATGATTATGCCAAAAAAAGTTATGCCAGATGAAGGGAACCCGGTGGCATCACTGTTCACCTTAGATAAAATAATGTTTTGGTTGCCTTAATTTCATTGCTGCTGTGGTTTGTCTCGTAAGGATTTTTGTTAGTGTTAATATATGTAATTGTCTGACTGCTTCTCACATGTAATCAATGCCGTATCGGTGGGTCCAGCTGTAAACCAGCGCTGTGGCTACATGCTGCAGCTTTTATGCTGAGCTGGTCGCCCGTGTTTGCACTTTGTTTTGTAATTATTGTAGGCAAAAAATAAACGATTTTCTTCTTCTTCTTCACCAATAACGTAAATTTTGTCATCTGTGGCGGGTATCAAAGAACATTATCTGTGGCAAAATCCATATTTAAAAATTTACCTACGAGCGAACAAACAGCCAGTGGATCTATTCTACTCGACCCAAACCTAATTGCTTTTGACATTGTCTTATTTACTTGAAAGTAATCGTGGCCGAATTAAAAATAATACGATAACCATTAATAGAATAGAGCATATTTATGGCTAAAATAAATCAAAAAATTTAGAACAGTCTGATTATTCAAAAACAATATTTGTATTTAATCATACTTTTGCGGTTGCTGTACATTACCTGTGGCATGATTCATTTTTAACCTTAAGATTTACATACGCAACAATAAAATTAACACATTAAACAACAAAAATATTTTCATATCACTGTAAAGGAATCTTTTTTTAACTATGGCAATTTTTTCTTTCACCAAACCCTTTTCTTTTTCTTACTAGCCTATCGATATTCATAGCATCCATCCGTTGTTAAAATCTGCACTACATCATTCTCAGGTTCCATATTGTCTACCTACAATGCTATGGTATTTATAGCGTACTTGTGGGTATCACCTCCTGTTTATTATTTAGAATGTGTAGCGGCGGGCGACGCGAGTTGATGCGCGCTCCAAGTGGAAATCTTTTGGGATTACGCCGCCTTCACTGAGAAAGGCTGGGAATATACAGCGTGTTGGTAATATCGTTGTTTAAAATTTTGAGCATTAGCGGCTAATGAAAAATTACTTGTTTCAAAGTGGACGTTGGAAACAGAGAATTTTCTTCTTTTTCTTCAATTTCTTACTTTCCAATACAAGTACATACATACATGTCATAATATCACGCCTTAATTCCCAGAGTGGGGTAGGCAGAGCTACAGAAATACCAATAACTCTATAAAGACTTGCTTATAATTCTGTAACCACATTTTGCACAATCAGGCCAAGAAGTTTACTAGTGTATTAGTGACAGGTTGCAAGCCCATCGCCTAACAGTACTACAAGCCCTTATTCCCTTAGTCGCCTCTTACGACATCCACGGGAAAACATGGAGTGGCACTATTCTAAGCCGGCAACGGGGTAAAGAGAATACATATTGCAATGTATTAGGACATACTGAAAACATTTGGATTTTTATTAATCCTCATAATTAGACCTCATGTGCGTGCCATTTTAATTGCGATGTATTAATTGTACTGTTAGCTAACGAATATGTTAAACACTTAAGTACACGCAAATGACAATGACAATTAGGTATTATAACGCTAAGGTTATAATGGATTTTTAGTGGGATAACATGTTAATAGAAGGTACACTTGACCCTGATGATCTGCGGACTAAATCCTATCTTTTATTTAAAATCTTTAATCTTACTTATATTATAAATGCGGTAGTTTGTGTGTCTGTGTGTTAATTTGTTGCTCTTTTACGCTAAAATGCTGGACGGATTTGATTGAAATTTGGAATGGATATAGCATTTATGGTGGATTAACACATGCTAATTGTAATCCGAAAATTTTATAAGTTTCTGAGTGAATGATAATTGGAATCTACGAACGTAGAAAAAGTCGCGGACAGAAGCCAGTTAAAAAAAAAAAACATACTCATATTGTAAGAAAACTCTCCAACAGTTTCCCGTTTATTGCCACTACATTACTAATTGGTTTATAATAATCGAAGTGATTTTCCAAAAACCAAATAAATAAAATCTAGCCACTTTTGCAATAATCCGACCCTCCCTTTGTTCCCCGGCGCAAGATCTCAAGCGTGGTCCGCTATGATGTACGAGAAGACGACGCCCGGCGAAACCTAAGCCGGGGTAAAGCCTCCATCACGTCAAATGAATACTAAATCACGGGCGGCCATTTGAATTTCAATATCTATCCCGGCTAATGCATCTTTTATACTTTTGGTGATCACCTTTGCATTTTGGGGATGTCTTGATGTATGTGCTTCAAGGGTTAGGTATACTGAACAATGTTGTTTTAGGATCGTGTTCTTGATGACTGCTTCGAAATGTCACTTGATATCAGTTTCACCCAGTTGCATAAAAATGCATTAGCACTGATGTCCTTAACTATTGCTACCACGAGCTTGGTTGTAGTTTATTTGAAGAAATAATTGCACATTTGTACTTAATTAAGACTGTGATAACTGTACAAAATTTTCAAACCCTATGTCTTTAATAGTAAATTAGTTAGTTTTGAATGTTTTATCGCAGAGGACATTATTTTATTTCATATTTACGCTTGTTCATAAAATTCTGAGCTAAATTATTCGAAAGCACAAGAGTTTTTATAGAATGTCAGTGAAGTAGGTACCCATAGGGGGACGATATTTAAATTGCGTATCTTTTTTAAGTGCTTGAAGGGGATTTGTCCCCTTTGAGCTAATGTAATCATTTAATGTTATGCACCTTTTTCAATCGTACTGTTACTTGTATACTTAGCTAGGTATTCATTTACGCCCTTTTCTAATGTGTTTTCTCCATTAAGTTCTTTATTCTTTAAATTACATCACACGCTACATTGCCAACAAAAGCGACCTGAAATTCTTTCAGACTAACGACTAAATGAAACAAAGGACCCCAAATCGCTAGATACATATTCTGGGCACATTAATCAGTGGCAAAAAGCGGGAGCTGAATCGGCAAATATTTTTTTCGGCGATTAGTGAGAATTCTCTAGGAGTACCTATACATTTGCCAAGTTAACTTTGCCGTTCTCGAAATCTACCTTACAGTTTTTCTCGTTTATTCCTTACGTAGTTTGAATGTTTTCCTTTTTCTCTCTTGTTCAACAGGTGAAGAGTTATCTTGGTTTTTCTTTGGTGGTTCAGCGTGGGAACCACCGAGTCGCATTGACCCTCCGATGCTTAGGGCAAATGATTTCTGCGGAGGATTTTCCTCAAAAGCGTTTCTCCCGTTTTTGGTTACTTAGCGCAACCTAGCAAACCTTTTTCTAAGTGCCGGTAATAAACTGAAGTAACAAAGAAAATTCCAATCACATTCAAAGTGATTTTAACGTTACAAATAAATAATATCGCTAATCAAATATTGAACTTGTAAATAATTTAAAAAACTCCGATACCCTTTTCACATGCATCAGTATAGATTGCAACTGATGTTGACACTGAAATTTTCAAAACGTCATAAGTGATAATGGAATTGAATTTATTTGCGCCTTTTTAACAGCAGAAAGCAGTGTGTAGGGGAAGCTGGGGTAGTGAGGCGCGTTCTGACAATTTTTCTTCCAAACCGAACATGACAGATTTGTACATTGATTGATCGGCCGGCCTGATCGAGGGAGCCGAATTATAATACGAGGGTGTTTGTGATGCTAACTAATGTGTATAAACATAGTATAGTGTGTTGAAGAACGCAGATGTTGTCATGTAACATTTGTGGTTCAATGCTTTGATAAAAAGTTTTATGCGAAAACGAAGCATTTTTGGAATATTTTAGATTTAGAGACTAACATTTCTGTTAAAAATCACCTATACAGGAAATAACGAAAATATAATCAATTATATACCTACACCACTCAGTCATTTATTATAGTTCGATAACCACACTCTCTCTCAGTCAAGTTATAATAATAGTAAAATTAGCCATTATACTTAGTGTGAAATCTTCAAACTAAGCTTAGGTTGTTATTAGCTTCAAAATATGAAAAAATATTTTATACTTAGGGGATCTTCATGGTTTGAGTCCAATTTATGAAATTTTAGATGAGGTATGTTTTCTTTAATTGGGTCTGCATTAAGGAGTATAGCCAAACAAATTACATTTTAAGCTTCTTCCGATTTTTCCCCCAGCGTCAGATGAAAATCTTCATTCGTCGGAGGGAGAACTACCCTTGAAAAAAAATAAAAAGTATTATTAAAGAGAGACAGTTCGGGCCGCATTTGTAACTGTCGTGGGCCGTATGATGAAAAATTAGTTCAGTCTTCGTGACAAAGGCGAGACTAAACCTATACATAGTTATCTCTCTCTATCCTATATTACTATTACATAAGCAAAGCGAGAGGGGAGAGCAGCTACTGCGTTTCGAATAGCAAATGACACAGATAGCTTAGGGATGACCGGAGGAGTGAACGGCAAGTTTTTGACAGCGGCCATTTATTGTGTATTGAATATCAATATAATTCTCCACGAGAGTCGATTTTTGTCCCATACTGCGTCCCTCAAGGGCGAAGTTTGGGCACACAGATTACGGCCCATAGCAAATATTGCCCGTGATTGATTGAGGGATCGAGCCATCCGATGTTTTCTTTGCGTCTATTCTTTTGTTTTGATTTCAGATTCCGCGAGACCACTACTTTATTTACCCATCATGAGATTGAATTTGTCTTAGATTAAAAACAGGAATATTTTTAATCCCATATTTACAAATAAACAGTTTCTTTGGTAAGAATATTAAGTGTACAATTTATCGTAACACCTCCAAACTTCATCCGTTTGCCTTCGTAATATATCTCCGTGGCATTTGTTATTTCTTGAACGCCAAATTGTGATATTTTACTTTGGCCTAGTTTTAGCTTATTATTACTTTATATACATCATTTATTTATTTATTAATCCATGGGAAACCAACAGCTTTACAAAAAAAATAGAAACTAGACTAACAAAACAGTCAATTACAGGGTCTCACATTTAGCAATTAAGTATTATGAAAAAGAATAAGCCTAACTTAAACGTTTAAACAGTGAGAGAGAGAGAAAAACAATTCATTAATAACTACTGCTACCTACAGGCCACCAAGTATTACTCTATGCAATAACTATGCCAACCAGCACCTGAACCCACACCCGAAAAAAATATCATATATAAAGATTGTTCACAAAATATTTTTGTTCATATAAACTACTGCAGAATACATGTCTTTGCTCACTTATCCGTTTAATCTTTAGGAGTTATTTGTTAACTATTACACCTAACATTCCACAAAACGTCAGTAACAAATAGCCAAGTTGCATCCAATCTTCAACAAACATTATCCAACCCTTCCAGAGGCCAAACAATCAATTATGTATGGCTAGGTGAGCCACGGAAGCAGTTAGACGGAATGGTCTCACCATTACCCACTAATTCTGTGTCATTTGCCTGCGGCCAGGCGACGGCAGACCAGCGCTACATGTAGTCAGATTTTATGTTGATAGAATGTGTGGTTAGATCGACGGTGTTCCAGGACTGAATTTGTCCCTTAGTGTCGGGTTTATAGTAAGTTTAGGTATTTATCTAAACTAACTGCGCAATTTGTATTTGCATGTGAAATTAGGGTGGTTTCTTGTGAATATTACAATATTTTCAGGGTGAAAATTATACTACTTACAATTGTTTTCCAACTGGGCGAATCTATTAATTGTAATGAAATATATATATAAAATTTATGTGTGTTAAGATTTACACCAATTTTATAAAAAACACTTCAATAGTGTTAATTTAATTGTGTTCTATAAATGTGTTACTTACTTTAGTTTTCTTATATAAATTATTTCATCACACAATATTATTAAAATTCTACCAGAAAGTAATAATTATACTATTAATCTTAAATAACGGTTATTTTGCATCAAATTACGAATTATATTAGACACTTTCACAAAAACCTTTCCCTTGTATTGTTGTGTATTGTTATTGATGTGGTGTTCAAAAAAGAATATTGTATTGAATTGTATATCTCTATCTTCCTTCCTGTTATCCTCTTTACATATTTATAAGTATGTTTATTGTTATTTATAGAAATTTAATTTAGAGTTTATACCTTTATTAATTTTAATATTGTAGGTACTTATGTGGCTACTTGTTTATTTCTCAATCGCTCAAAGGCTTTATTTTTGTTTATTTATATTTGTTATTTCTTCTGTTTGTTCAATAAATTGTTTACATAATATACATTATATTAATGTTAATTTAGTTATACATTATATTGTACTTACGTGTCTCTATGTCTGGCATCTAATCTAACCCCACAGCAGCAAGACAATCGATTATGCTCGGTGCGCACGGGCACTTTAGAGGAATGGTCGCGCCATTACCGGATAATCCTAACTCATTTGCCTGTGGCCACCGAACTGACTTGCCTGAAACTGATTATATATAGCACCTTTGACACTTTCTGTATTGAGGCTAACTTAATATTTGGTTTATATAATGTTGATGAAGTTCTAAATGTAATTAATGACGCAGGGAATACGGTGTTGTAGAAATGTATGTATGGAGACTGTTTATAAAACGTTTTTTACGTAAACAATTACAAAACAATATAACTGAATTTGAATGGTAAATGTGTTAAAGTGAACTCTAAAACAATTTAATTATTTTAAAAAAGGTTAGACAATGATACAAAGATAAAGAGCTTTTAGGTTATAAAAAACATAATTTACCGTTTTATTCACGTTTGAATTTCGACTTGAAAAAAATACACTAAATCAATGTTCTAATGAGTACCGTGAAACCAATAATAAATCTTGAACTATAAACCTCACATACGACCTCTGCTATTTTATTTTCATTTCACAATTGACCTCGTTTGGAATCTCGTAATTTTTTCAACTTTACATATTAAGTCCGTATGCGGGTTTAGAAGCCCACTCAGGAAATCCTTTTTAGGAGCCGTCAAGTGTAACGTTATTTATTAATAACAACGCCATGGTTACTTAGGTATGTCATCCACTTCTTTTTCCATTTAAAAATGCTTCAAAAATCAGTACCCAAACTTTTAATTTCGTGTTCTACTTAATTTTGTATTTATTCGTCACAAAAGTCAAATTAATGTTCAAATACACTGATAATGATGCAATATAACATAACATGCTTATAAACATACGAATAGATGAGTCTAGTGTTCATCATGATAAACCGAGAGACACAAATAAAACAATTGATAGCTGTACGATTATTTTAATGTCACGATTGTCACGATCTACTACGCAATTAATCTTTCTGGCTCCTAATTCAGAACGAGCTAATTCTAATTTTACATTAAACACATAACAAACGTTTAACGTAAGTCCATTTAAAATAGCGTATAGGGCTCTCAAAATAACGTAAAGCACATTGTGAGAATTCAAGCAATTAAAGGCAGGAACCAAATCTCAAGGTTGAAAAATTCCTGTATAATCTTATTTATCTATGTCAACCGGCGGCTTTTTGTAAAAACGGATCTGTCACAGATTATCTCTGGTCATTATTCATGTCTTTTGGTTTTGGACCAATCTGACAGCTGCCTCAACCCTTTTAAACCAATGAGAATGTCATAGATGCACGATTTACATTGTGCTTTTTACGTTATGTGTATTGGGTATGGGTAAGTGCTTTTTTATTGCATTTTAATATCTGTTTGTTTATTAATCGTCTTTGGAGTCGTGAGATACAGTGCGATTTTTTTTATTTATTATTGTTATTATATTTTTACACTGAAGATAGTTGCATTGTTACAATAGGTGAATTAACATTATTATTGTTATAGAGTGAAATGTTTATTATAATGATATTAATGTAAGCGTTACCTTAGTAGTAACTGAATTAATAAGTAATGAAGAAGGTATGGGCAAACAATAAAAACACATTTTAATTTTAACAATGATCTAAGAAGTTATGTATCAGCTATTCAAATCCAACTTCAACCTTTGAAACTTTGCGATCATCTCAAGCGAATTAACTAAACTTTCCTTCATTAATCCAAACAAACGACCATCCACCCAAAACACGAAACAAAAGCCGCAATATAATAAATGAACTCAAATAATAGATACATCATTTGTGTAGCCATCAATAAGGCGGCGAAATCTTAACATCTCACGAACATCTCAATCGGTTGTATTGAAAACAACGATAATATTTCCTGAAACAGGATATTTATTTAAAACAAGGCGTTGATAAAGTAATTTTCTTTTAACCTTAACCATGTCTTTATGGAGTGGTCATTACTTAGCAGTGGTGCACAGCCGCTCTGAGGAATCACTACCTATTAATCAAAATGCCATATTTTTATCTCGCTCGTTTAGTGGCGTCTCGCTCGCACAAGTCATGGATATCTCGCTTTTATATCATTATAGAGAACTCGTCTAAATACCTGATAAATTATACAAAATCGAGCTTTAAGGGCGTAGTAAAAGCGATCTATTTGGGTTGTTAAGCGTTGTCATTTGTTACCTTATAATTCGTGGCGCCCGATTCAGGTTCTGCAGTCTTACTCTCCTGAGACGAAATTCGGTCTTTTTTTCCTCTCTCCATCACGAAACCTTTTTTCGCTTTTTCTGAATAGACGTAGGGAAGCGTTCCTTCCCTCGTCCATTTCTTACGCATTATCTCGTTATCATTAGTTGAAACGTTTCCTTGATAGAGCATTAAAGGTTTTCGACAACTCCATTTCTATAATGATTTTTGATATTTATGAAAACACCTTTCTGTATGTATTTAAAAAAAAGCAATTAATACCACGGTAGATAAGTACTTCAGTACTAAAAAATAACTCAGCCAAAACTTAAAAAAAAATACACCCTGTATCTTAAATTACGTGGGCAATGTAATGAAAAAATACAGCATGTTTGCATTTTCACTACACAACATTTTCTAAAAGTATAAAAATATTGTTTATAATAAAGCAACCACCTTAGAAACTCCAGCGTAAACAGCAAACAGGGGGGCTGCAATCTAATAAACATCTCCCCGCGTGATATGAAACAAGCACCACATGTGACATGTCGGCGCACCTGACGACGTGCGAGATAATATCGCTATTTATAGAATACACGCATTGTTTGGAGCTGCTTTACAGCTGTTATAAGACCTTGGCAACATTTTGACATTTAATTCTTAATTTGAATTAAATGTAAGTAATAAATCTAAACGGGAAAAGACTTCGCACTTTTAATCATTAATATTAACGCAAGCATGACAGACGAAAGATGAGATTGAACACCGTCATATGTACTCTTTTTGACTTATGTGTAGATAATGTCAAATCACTAAAATCTAATAGGTTAGGTATGCATTATATCTGCGACGTACATTTTTAAAACAGCAAATTTGTTTTTTTTTTATTGCGCATCTTGTTGTGTCCTTTAAATTCAGACGAATTGATCATCTGCTCGCATTGTCAAAATCGTTATCCATTCAGCCGCTCTTAACGAGGGAATTGTGAACGATACATGCGTTCATACATACAATATTTTACATGTGAGAAAAAACATTACCCCTGCTTCTTCATTACTTGTGTAAAAGTATGTGTAGTTAGCTACAGAATAAATACGCACCGCGGATTAATAGTCCTAAATAGAATTGAAATAAGTGCTAAAATCAAACGCAACCATGTTATGTACTGTTTTCAGGAATCACAGAGACTACTTTTTTACCTTACCTATAACTTATTACCAAAACAAAAACTGAACAGGGCACAAGCGGCCAAACCTGTAAATTTCTCAAAAGAGATAACAAAAATATTTTAAAATTTACATACACCAATATCCACACTGATCAGTCAGTCTTAACTAGCTATACATCACGGGCCCGGTGGCACGATGCGTTAACCGAACGTTAAGATTTGGATCAATCAATACCTGAGGTAACCTACACGAGAACATTTGCATAGAATGGGACGTGCTACAACATTAGTCATCGTGTGACTGACATTCAAGTCTTCTTGATGTTTACAGGGTGATCTTTTTCGGCTAGACGCGTCACTGTTGTTATTAATTACAAATGAAGCATCAGTACTTATATTTATTTGAATAATTATGATCGTACAGCAAAATTGTAGCCAGGTATTGGTGGTCACAAGCATGCACTCTTACAATAATATCAACTTTTCAATGAGAGTTTCTTACCTTACTTATTATGTCTATGGCCCCTTCTACTACTAATGTACCATTCTCCCAACCTAATTTTAAACATGCTCCTGCAATGTCATCGATGTACATAAGTGGTTCACGTTTACTCTTTACTTACTTGCAAATAAAAGTAGGTTATTTGATATTGGAAATAAAAAGCCATGTTTTTACTTTTGGATAACAAATTGTTTTATTTTGTTCCAGCCATAGCTTCGCAGCATCCCAAAACCGCCAGCACCTGTAAAAAGAAATAATTCATCAAGCATCAAAACACGATGTATAATAAAGGAGGGAAGGGTACTCAAATAAAACCTATAGGCAGAAAGCATTAAGGCGTTCGGGGTAAGACCGCCATTGTTGTCATATCGGTAGATAAACTACAGCATTAATCAATGGCCCACGACAATGGGCCGCTTACCTCAAACCAAAGTTACATCAACCGGTCTCGTGAGACCTCTTGAGTTTCCTTTCTGTTCTCATCGTCAGCTCAAAGCCAGGCGCGGCTGGGGTCAGGGTATTTTGGACAGGTAGACGTATATAATAAATGACTGCGCTATTCATAGGTACGTGTAAGATAACGGTTTTTGTGGTGACAATTGTAACCTTCACGCGGGTATATTATATAGAGGGTGACCTAAACTACGTTTTGTGGTGCAAGTGGATCCTACATGGCAAAGGCTTTATTATATTTAAGTCTCTCAAGTTTTCAAAGATCTCATTATTCTAACAGACCACGCACAGCTAAAACCACTAGACCTAGGGACTTGAAATAAAATCTAGCTCAATTGGCTATTAACTTTGAAAGTAGAACCCAATTCTTAAAACAAATAAATAAACTTCAAATGCGCTATTAAGTTAATCTCAAAATTTAAACTGACCAATAAACAAATAATTTATTTGAAATATGAAAAAATATGCGACCAAAACAAATGTAACTTAGACCCGTCTTAGATCGCTATGTTTGATGTTTTAGCTCATACATCTTAATCAACCAAATTCTAATCAACGCAATAATTAAACCCGTGTTTGCTATGCTAAATCAAACCCCTATAGATAAATAAAATTAATTTCCCCGCCATTTGAATCCCACGTTTAATCTCCACCCTCCAAAACTAAGAAGCAAATGATTTCATTACTCCACACCGAATTTGCACATTGATACTCGACTACCAAAAAGCTCATTGCAACTTCAACGATACGGCTAAAGCTGCAGAATTCAGTTTAACAATGTTACTTCTGCAGTATAGGTATGTGATGATATGCACTAATAGAATACTGCAAATTGCGTTCTCTCCAATTTGAACATTTTGGTTCACCCTGTAGAGTTTAGTTTAGTTTGGTGTATGGGATGTGTGTGTCGCGCATGAGATCAGCTGGAAGTCCGCATTAATCATACATCAGGCCCCTTTGTTTCGAGATACGTCACCAGCTCCCTACAGGGTTCTAACTAAGGGTACAGGATGCGTGTATATTCATTGATTGTGTGAATAACTGTATACCTACTTGTACTCGCCAATAATACTCGCGGGTTTGCTTGAACTCTAGGTGACTTGTTGTTTTTGCTCAAGAGTATAGGGTTAGAATACAAATGCAGTGCGCTTAGTTTTAGATTGAATATATATTCAAAAACTTTTCTTATTACTATCAAATAGTGTTATATAATTTACTCCTACTTCAGACTGTTTACAGTGTCTCTTTTCAATTAAATGAAACTTCAAAACTTGATATTTACAAAAGCATCCAACAAAATGATTAAATAATAATATGACAATAGTTAAATGTTTTTTATTTGTTTCAGGAAAACAATAGGATTTGTTGCTACATATTCTTCTGGATCTACTCCCAACTCAAAATTTCTAATATATATTTATAAAAGAAAAAACTGACGATCCTGCCCCAACCTTTGGGTCTACAGATTCCAAAGGCACGTAGGTTCCTTATTTTTGGAAATTTATCCACTAACGGGTTAAAGTAGGGGTAGTAGAGGGAAACTAAGTCTACACGTGCGAAGTCACGGGCGTCCTCTAGTGATTCTATAATTACTTTAGAACATAACAATTTTAACATTCACAATAAAATGTGCTACAATTTTTTTAATGAATGATATCCAAGTAAAAAGCCGCTATAACAAATTTAGTTTTTTATGTTAAAATAGAAGGCACACGAGCACTCAGGCCACCTGATGGTAAATGGAGTCTGAAACCCATAGACATTTGAATTCTTATGACTATAAACCTTTGTTTTTGCCTCTTTGTTCCGATAATAAGGCTTTTAATATCAGCGCTCGTGGAAGTCGCTCAACAGACTGCATTCTCAGGTCGGTAGATGCCAAGATCACTACATAGTATAAAACAAAGTCGCTTTCTCTGTCCCTATGTCCCTTTGTATGCTTAAATCTTTAAAACTACGCAACGGATTTTGATGCGGTTTTTTTAATAGATAGAGTGATTCAAGAGGAAGGTTTATATGTATAATACTTTAATCCGGAGCGAAGCGAGGGCGGGTCGCTAGTATTTTGATAAAGTGTAGCTACACTGCAGCTGTGACGCTTCACCACAGTCCATGGACTGTGGTGAAGCGTCCATGCACCATGCACCATGGTGCATCTCCTGCAATGCCCGGCGTGCTTCGACACCTGCACGCAGCGGGACCTATATGACGTCACTGACAATGCCGTTCGCGTGACAAAATATTGGTCAGCTCACATCGAACAAGCCGTTGACACGCTAAGAAGAAGAATATCAAGCACGATGAAAATTCCATTTTCCCATCCCCTATTCGGAAAGAGGACTTTTCTTCCCTGCTAGGAGGGATCAAAGGCACTTTCCTTTTCAAGGACCTTTTGTTGCTTGTTACATTTGATAATTTCAGCATTGAGTGTAAATAATTAAATTTGTTACATCACTAAGATTTTTTTATTTTCTTTGTAGGTGATGTGAAAAGCAGTACAGTATGCGTCACACGGTGGCAAAATTATTTCCACCTTGGGCGTTAACACTAAATCCCTCACTACGCTCACGCTACGCTTATACTTATATTTAAAATTGTCATTTTGCTCCCTTCTGACACAAATAACTATTCCGTCCTTAGGGATAACAGTAATTTAGAAATAAATTTGGTATGGAATCTGATACGATTGATCACTTTCATCCCTTGGCAATCTCTTATTGAATGAGCAACAAATTCAACAGTGCTGTCCAGAATCTACGCTCGTCAAAAACTCACCGTTGAGTGTTCGTGGTAGTGGGGTGCGTTCTCATTCCCCTATAGCTATGGTGAGTGAAAACTCGGAAACAAGTGACAGACGTAAACTAGACAAATGCACTGCGATGAAGCCCATGCATTTGTTATCCGGTGTCCGAGACACTGATAGATAACGATTTAGAATGAGTACACGGGTTTTTAGATTCAACCTGGTATCAAGGTATATTTATTTAGACATCGATTCTTATCAGATACGTGTAATCTTGGCTGTATCCAAAGTTACATCATCAGTCACATCTAGTTTTGGTAATATATTATAGCATCATCGATATATCAGTGTATTTGCTGGACAAAGGCCAATAGGCTAGGCTAAGGCTTTTGTTTAGGCGTAGATACCTCGTCGTGTTGTTCTCCTAGTCACTATTTTTATATTTAAAGTTATTAACCTTTACATTTGTAATGATTTTATTTGAGATATTTTAAGTTATTGGTATTTATTACTTTATAACCTTATAATGTAACTTACTTAAGCATTATTGTATTAAACGATTGTATGATCACTAATGTGTTAAAGAGCCCTTATGTAGACAATTTACTGCCTTAAAGTATTGATTTTTTAACTACATTTTTCCTTTGATGTCTCATTTTGCTTTAACCTCTAGTCCTACATTTGGTTATTATCGACTAAATAATTTGATCCATCACCCTAAAATTCAAATGCATTTCATTCAAAAAGTCATTAAACTACGTCTGTCAATTTGAATTGCCGATTATTGTTAAGTAAAAAGAGGTAAATTGTAAACCGAATAAAGCACAGTGTTAACATTTGAAACATGGGGTAGAACAGTTATCTATTCAAGAGCTGAAAAGAGATAAGAGAGCCTGAGTTCAGGTTGGTTAATCATCAAGTTTAGAAAATGGCTGTTCTAAACGCGTACATCAAAATTAAGATATCTACCTCTTTTACTTTAAATATGAATGAAAAGTTGTACAGAAATTGAAAGACCTTTTATTTAGCAGACTGTACATGCTTTCACATACGTATGTTCATTTTCTGGCTGTACGTTAGTCTTAAAATCATTGGTGACATGTGGCTGAAGAACACAACCATTAAGCCATCTCCTTGTAAAATTCTTGTTTCTTCGTATTTACTCTCATTTTTATAAAGCTAAAAGAATACTTCTTTCTTTTTCTATTTTCTCTTCAAAAATATTTAATAACTTTCTTTATATCGCAATATCCGAAGTCTCCAGGAAGTAACGCGAGGGACTCCCGCTGCGCAACGGCATGATGGACGGAAATTGAGTCGCCAGATTTAGTTTATTCCACAAAGATACCGGTTTAATTGGAAATCTATATTAATAGTTGTTTGACTTGCTTGAAATTGAATTTGTTAACGCATCTGTTAAAATAGATACCAATTGATATTTTTACATTTGTTTAATTATTTAAAAAACCTGTTAAGCAGCCTTGCAGTCAAAATAGTACATAATAAAGTAAGAAGTGTAATAATAAATGATCTAATCAACCAATTTAAATCCTGTTAAAGTGAGGTAATAATCAGATGATAAAAAAAAAATAACCCGTTCACTTGATGTGACGAAGTTGTGGCCAAATTTAAACGCAGACGAAATTAACAGTGTTCAATCATTCTTCATTAGTCGTAAGGACTTCAGAGATAAGTTGGAGATTTTTTCGGGTACCATGATGATCAGTTTTTCTCCATTAAATTATCACAATTTTATTATTTTTCTTAAACTTTATCTGTCTCTTAGCTAAGTATGAAGTCCGTGTAGCTGTCGAAGGGGCTGGTATCCGTATAACCCCGATCTTCCGGATTATCTATATTAAATTATCACCCGCTGGTCGCAGCACGAGACTGGGAAAACCAAGACAGTGTTGAGCTAAAATATTGTGAAGAGCATAGCTGTAGGTTGATGAAAAAGTTGGAGTTAGTGAGATTAGACTATTTTCATCATAAGATATCATATTCAATTTGATTGTATCAAATTGAATATGATATCTTATGATGAAAATAGTCTAATCTCAGTTAGTGTCATATTTTAGAAATTCTAGATCATCGAGGCCTTATCGAGGTCTTATACCTGTCACAAGGATTTGGGTCGTACACAAATTTAGGTTATCGTCTTTCCTGTGGACACACCGAAAGTTAATGTTTTTAAGGCCTAATTTTCTGGCATAGCCCTTTCCCGCAAAAGCGCCGTCAGGACAGCTTTAGATCTATCACATAAAAACATAACATATAGGTAGTTTTCCTACTCCTGTACTTTTATCTGTAATTTATATAGTCACGAACACTAATATAAGAATATAGATAATATGTCCGCAGAAATTCTATCTAGTCTATTCCCCTTAACAGCACTTGTGCTTTTGTGCCATGCCAAAACGACATGCCTAGCTGCCAAAGCTTACACCTAGGTTAATTTGACCAATCAAAATACTTCACCAAATTAATCCACCAATCACAATACACATTAATTGTCAATCGGAACGTTAGGTTCTTTTTGATATGTAAACTCTTTTACTAATTTAACTCTTTAAAAAAACATGGTATCAACCAACCAGAATGCAGCTATATTAAAATCGACCAATCAGGTAAAAGAAATCATTTCTCAAATCATTAGGTGTTTTTTAGTCCCTATTTCACAAGTTAAATCGATTGTGCAACTTTTTTTAAAATATAATACCTGGCAAAAAGTGCACATCAATTTAAAAACAAAGTTAACCATAGACACATATTTTGTCGTTTTCGAATGTTTCCCGCTCGTTTGTTTTTCTGTGCTTCGTTCGTTCGTATTCTAACCTAGGTATATTAATAAAATTTAGTTAATTTATTTTGCATTTTATTTGAAACCTAGTCGTAGAAAAAGTATTGTATGCAACGGTGTATAACTAAGTCAAAAAATACTCGTGGCGTCTTGCTTTACGATGTTCGCCTGCGGCTCACATCGTAACCACACCACTCGTCTTTTTTGACCTTTTTTATACAACTGTAGCATAAACTACTATAAATACCTTGTGTGCATATTCACAGAAGAGACAACTTTTGTTTTTAAGAGTGTGTATGACCCATGACTTTCTTAATGTACGTTTAATTATTATCCATTTCATTATTTCTTTGATTGAATTGCAATAACTACTTTTCCTGAAATTCATTCCACTCAGTTTCTAATAAAACTAAGACTCTAAAAATTACATAATACACGTTCTTAAGTTACCTTGCAAAATTCTAATAAGCATTGATTTGATAAGCCTCATCTACAGCCGTACTTATGTACCTAAATAATGCATAAGTATGTACTTACTGGTACAATTTGCAACATTAATTTGTCAACATACAGTTACATGTACTGCGATAAGATTCGGGTGTGCAAACTGAATTACCGATTCAAATTCGAAAGTTCTCGTAACATTTCGGCAACGAAATGACAACTAAGTCGTGACTGTTCGCTTTGATCTCGAAATGCTATGTTAATCATGAGAACCGACCTTCGACGGCAATCGCGAGGCAACAAATATATACAGTCTGCTTTCCAAATTTAAACACAGTATGACACTGTGTAAAAATATTAGTATAAGGCCGGCCATTCACGAAACAGTAGTGTATAAAAATAGTTACTGTGAAGAATAGCGAATGTGGTCAAATGCAGAAGTCACCTTAATTTGGTAGAATGCATTTTTTTTTTTGATGTGGTCAATATATTGAATAAATCAGACAATTAAACTTACTTTCTAGCTGACAATTTTAAAAATTCTTCTATGATTTACACAAATATATCAGGTAACGCAGGGGACGACGTTGTCCCCGGGTTTTATGTGAAAAACGTGCATTTTCCACTGCGTTACCATGTTTATACAAAATTATAGAATTGGTTTATGATTAGGAATGGTGAAATCCGAAAATCTGATTATCTAATTTTAACATGTGTAAACCATTATCAATCTCACATATTCTAGTAAGTTTTTATTAGCGTGTAGAAAAGGAGGACTTTAAAAGTTGATTCACCCAGTTACGCGGTATTGCAGTTTCATCGACGATATTGAGAACAGGGAACATGCATTTTTTCTTTCTTACGCTCTCTGGAAATTGCTATGAAAGAGAGAGTAACTGTCGTTTTTCATAAGATATGAAGCTTTAAAAGGCCATAGTTTAGACCCCCTGCAAAAAAACTATACAAAATCTACGACAAGAAGGACGTCACAGCTGTTTTTCCATGTTTACAATATAAGGACCTCATTACAAAATGCATTTATTTCGTAAATTACTATGTTTAAGCCAATATAGTTGCATTAAAATATGACGTTAATTAAATGAGGATGCCGAAAAAACCAATCTAAACGTTAAAAGAATTCTATATAAAATCTCAATAAACGGGTCCTAACTCAGGGTATTGCGTTTAATATGCTTTTTTACATCTTTTCCTAAATCTTATCAATGAAACTCAATTCTGATTTTCATGCATGTTCTCTATTGCGAATAGGAAGAAGCATACACACACATAACAACACGCCTTCATTCCCAGAGCGGGATAGGCAGAGCTACATACAGTAATTACGTTACAGAATGAAACAATAATGGCACGATCGTCAATCGACAGTGGAAAGGCAAAATTGCTTAAGCGCCACTATCAAGTATGGAGGTTAAGCTTAAGCGCCCTATTAGCGCTTATGGCGCTTAAGCTAAATGGCTATTATTATGTATGGCGCTTAAACATTTTTGCCTTTCCACTGCCGAATAATCTATGAGCAGGACCTCCTACTAGGTTATAACGATATTGCCTTTAAAGTGTTTCCATATTCTCAACATTTCGATAACTCTTATGTACTTGTCAGGTAATGGCGGCCGAGTTAACAATGCCTAAACGCGTCATAAGCAATATCGTTGTAACCTGGTAGAATAGTGGCCCAGATCATAGCTGCGACTAACGGCTTCCAGTTGCGACCACATTAGGCAGCAGGCAGTGAGTCGAGTTCAGTGTCGTATAAAGCTGCCTAATTAAGAAGGCACGCGCTAAAATGTGTTTTGTACGCTCTGACGGGACTTCTTAAACTTGCCGGATTTAACTTCACCTATAAGATCGATGCAGTGCTGTGTTGAGAGAATCATCCCCTGGACTGTATTACTTTTAACAACTTTCTTTTCTGTTCGTCGGTGAATTAAACGGCAAACTACAGTTGCTCATAAGGTCGCAGGCATATAAGGTATAGATTTACAGGGCTCTACATGACCCTTTGCTTTACATGAGCTTTACTATAAACGGAATGTTTCTAAAAATCAATCACCCTATATTATACAGGGTTTCAAAGGTGAGGTTTTATCCGGCAAGTTTAAGAAGTGCCGTCGGAGCGTACAAAACACATTTTAGCGCGTGCCTTCTCAATTAGGCAGTAGGCAGGTGTGTCGAGTTCAGTGTTGTATAAAGCTGCCTAATTAAGAAGGCACGCGCTAAAATGTGTTTTGTACGCTCCGACGGGACTTCTTAAACTTGCCGGATAACACCACCTTTGAGATCGACGCAGCGCTGTATTGAGAGAATCACCCTGGGTTCGAAAGTATTTGATTTCTATTATTTCTCGATATTAGTATTTTTATCGTTGTCTGGTATCCTTAGTACAAGCCTAGAACTTAGTTTGGTAATTTTTGTGAGTTTGTCTTGTAATATTTGTTTATTTATTATTACTTAGAATTTTATGTCCTCCTAAAAAACTGTACCGCACATTTTATAAAGCTGTCCGTGTATGACCGCCCTTAGATCTCAAGTGACGTATGACTATTGTTGACTTTGTACAGCGTGTTTAGTTTTAAAGCACACATATCGATCATCAAAAGAACACCGTTAAATAACTAGACATTATGTTAAAACACGTTTTATCATGCGCTGGCGCCGGTTTAGATATATCGAATGTTTATGCGATTTGTTTTTATGTAAAACTTATATCTTCGAGTGTGTCGATGTTTTTAAATAGTAAAGTAATTATTTATAGACTTTATTTGGTGTTGAATTCATGTTATCGATAGTTAGTAATTTATAATATTGGAAATTTAAGTTTATTTTAATCTTTTAACGAAATTCAACGAGTTGTAAGATTTAAGTAATGGTCTTATGGCGTGGTTTTTTGATTATCTTTATTAATATTAATTGAATTTGTTAACACTTTTCTAAAGTTTCTTGTTATTGATTTAAATGTAAGTTTTAATTCCATACCTTTGTAATTTTACTAAGGGCGCCAATTATATACTCAAATGATAAGTACATTTTAAAAATAAACCTACCTTATTAAAAATTGTGGTTTCATGGTTGTTTTCTTCATACTCTCCTTATATTCCTATATATATACCTACCTTCCTTATCCGGCGGGCTATGAGCGTCGGCCATCTTTTAGGTACCTACGTGATGAATGTTAGTGAAGTGTGATTTTTCAATCCCGAGATATTAAATAATCTGAAAGATAAATTTTAGACCTGTCTTTTTATTTCACCATTGCTGATATCGCGGCTCTATCCGCGTAGAAAAATAAAGCCTAAGTAACTCGGTGATAAAACAGAATTCTGGTGGTAGAAGAATTTTCAGAATCTGTCGAGTAGTTTTATGTTTATTTACAAACAAAAATAAAAGTGTAGATTACTGTAGACAGCAAAAACAGGGATGAATTCTTTTGTTTAACGATTGAAAAATCAGGTATTAACAAAGATAATCTATTTCTATACTAAAGCATAAAGCTAAAGAGTTTGTTTGTTTGCTTGAATGCGCTAATCTCAGGAACTGCTAAACCGATTTAGATGAAATTTGGCATGGAGATAACTAAGCTCTTGCGAAAGGACATACAAAACTTTTTATTCCGGAAAATTGAACAGTTCCCAAGGAAATAGCGATTAACGAGGTATTTGGCATAATATAGACGACACTATCAAATTGTGATTTAATAGTGTCGTCTACATACACATAGGGGGAGGAGCGGACAAACTAATTAGACGCGTGGGTGTAAGGACCAAAAAGTTGGCCACGCTAACTCACTCAATTAAAATTTCTATGAAAGTTTTCCGTTGTGACACGAAAATTAGCCATACATTTGTAGGGATAATTTTCGTGTCACAACGGATTTTTTTCACTTTTGTTGTTTGTATGGTTAACTACGCTTAACTGTGGTCTAACTATTTGGTGCTTACCCGCGTACGAAGCCGCGGGCGTCTTCTATAATACTAAAAAGAAAGAGCGGATTTTGTTAATTAGTTTATGGTAATCTCTGGAACTACTGCATCCTATATGAAAAAAATCTTTCACCATTTAAAAGGCACTTATTTCAGATGGACATGCTATTATGAATGGTAATTCAACTTGGGCGAATTCGAAATGGGCCACTTCGCATTTGTATTAGTAGAAAATTACAAGAGCCTCTGTAGTTGATATTTGTACTTATCAAATTGATATCTTTGATATACTTTTGTTCAGCAAGCTCCAAGACATTGCAGTTGTAGTTGCTGCATTGTGTTCAAATGGTGGGTATGTATATATGTATTATATTTGTATCGTACTTATTTATCTATGTATTTTAATTTTATATATATCTACTTTTAATTATATATATATTTATTACCTTGTATCATTAAGAGTATTTGTTTTCGTATTTATTTTTAGTGTAATTGTTACTAAAATTTGATTTTGGTTGTATCCTTCTCAGCGGGTCTCTATCGTTTGACCGAATTACATATGCAATAATTTCACTTGCACGAATTTCATATGACATAATTTTATATGCCATAACCATAATGTGCCATAATATTCATTTGCCATAAAGGCATTTTTTCTGAAACCGTGAACTATTTAGAATTGTAGGTAATAAAACAAACCTAACCTAACCTATTGGGCTCTATACGATGGCATGTTAAAATTACCTGACAGGTTTACGAATTCAGAAAAAACGCCTTTATGGCAAATGAAATTATGGTATGTGATATTAGGGAAAATGAAGGTTATTGCCAGTGACCACTATGGCAAACGAAATTAGTGCAAATGAAATTATGAAAAATGAACGGATACCCTTCTCAGCACCAACCTTCTTTTGTTTCTGTTTGGCCCATTGGTTGACTGGTAGAGAATGCCTTAAGGCATTAAGTCCGCCATTTGTACCTACTTTGTGTATTGTGCAATAAATTTTAAATAAATAATAATAATAAGACAATTTTAGGGTCGCATACCTAGTACTGACAGGTTTTAAGCTAAGGATTAAAATTAAATCGCAACATTCGCAACTCAGTTTCTTTTTGGATGTTTACTTTAGCAGAATACCAAGAAAAAAAGACATCTATGTTTGACATTTTGGCTTATCAGTTAGCATTTAAGTTACACTATTTCAAATGTCTTTTCCATTATTCTAGAAATCTAGAGTCATCAAGCATGAAGATTAAAGCGAATTCACGCTTAGACAGATGCACATTTCTTTGTTTACGGTTACTGAGAGCTTGCGAAGCTTCTATGGTTACATAGTTTCGCCATGTCCGTCCGTCCGTCCGCAGCGCAAAGACTATTAGTACCTACTAGAAAGCTGCAATTTGGCATGAATATGCATATTAGTAACGTTAACAAAGTGGTACAATAAAAAATAAAAAATAAAAAAATTTTAGGGTACCTCCCCTACACGTAACATGGGGATGTATTTTTTTTTGGCGTCTACCCCATCGTGTGGGGTATCGTTGGATAGGTGTTTCAAAATATTACGGGGTTGTTAAACAGTTTTTCGATTAAGTAAGCAAACCGTTTATAAAATATTAAGCTTTAAAGCGCTAGTTTTTGTTAGACTCAAGTGTCCCCCAGCCAAAACTACAAATGCAAAAAATCTGAAACAAATCTTAAATGAAAAGACATTTGTAACGAATTTAAAAGGAAAACTATCATGAACAAGTAGACATCATTGGTTCTTGAGAGATACAGGCGATTAAAGTGTTTATACCTACTAAAATCATCTTTTGGCACCAATTGACTTTAAAATAGAAAATTAAGTAGTTATTACTTGTTGATTTTTATGCATGGTCCGACATGCTCTTGCCCGGTTTTTTTAAACTAATCTTCATCAAAACCCGATGATAGCAATGAACGATGATCTCCATCCTACCCCCATTACCCCCCTATTATCTGCCACTTGATGACGATATAATTGCAGCATTCGATATGTAATGAGAGCTGTTTCAAGAGGAACATTCAGATAGAAGGCATTAACACCTCACTTTACATTTTAAATAGCTGACATAAGCAAAGGTATTTAAAGCAGTTTTTAGATCGTGACATGTTTACTACATAGACCGTTTATCCTCTGTTTTGTTCACTTGTTTTTTAATCTTGCCGACGCATTACTGTCATTAACATTATAACTTCATTTGAAGCTTGATTATTAAATGCAAATGTATGAATATCGTACCACTAGTATTCGACATATATTACGTTTCTGTTTTGAAAAGTTTTATGCCAGAAGAGGCAAAGAGGCAGCGGGTGGTCACCTGATGTAAAGTGGTCACCACCGCCCATTATGAACTTGTAACACCGGTAGAGGAATGGCTGATACGTTAACGGCTTTTGTAAAAATAAAGGTACGTATCTAAGTATGATTCTTCACTACATATCTAGTATAAAACAAAGTCGCTTCCCGTTGTCTGTCCCTATTTATGCTTAGATCTTTAAAACTACGAAACGGATATTGATGCGGTTTTTTTAATGGATAGAGTGATTTAAAAGGAAGGTTTATACGTATAGTTAATACTTTAACCCGGAGTGATACAACGAAATTTAACTATATACTACGATTTTCCGGGATAAATAATATTCAATGTCCTTCTTCGGGACTTAGACTATCTCCTTACTTAATTTCATCTAAATCGGTTCGGCAGTTTCGCATTTATAATATTAGTATTCCACTTTTAGAATCCCTCTTATTTTAAAAACATTGCTTTGTGGCCAACGACGGTATTTTCTGTTAAGTGAATAACAGCTATCATCCGTTAAAAATATGATAACGATATTGTCTTAAGCAAAGTGCAATAGAGGCCCAGATTAGACTACATTTTTCATTGAAGAGGAAAGATTTGTATTTTTGTAGTTTTGTATGTTTGTAATGAATAAACTCAATAACTACTAAACACATTTCAAAAATTGTTTCACCAGTTGTTGTTAACATAGGCTTTTTTTGTTTTTCTACGCGGTCGAAGTCGCAGGCAACAGCTAGTGTAGATATAATAAAAATCATGATATCTATTAATGTTTTGAAACAACCCCTGGGTTCAGTTTGACGTTTGCCCAGATGATAGAACAAGTAGGTGATCATATTATACCTACTAATATATGTATATCTCGTAAGTACTTTCAAGTCAGTTATCAGCATTACTTAGGCCCGTACCCCGTGTCTGAAATGCTCGTGTAAAGTTTAAGTCAACGACAATTCATAATTAAATTGTAATTAATGACGTTTCTTGAGATGAGCATCTCAGAACAGATCAGGGCCTGCGTTATTATAAAGACATCGCGTTTGACGTGTTTTGGAATCGTTTATGACTCGGCCGCCGTTACTGTAAATGACATAAGAGTTATCAAAACGTTGACAATACGGAAACAGGTCAAAAACGATATCGTTATAACGCAGTTAAATAGAGGCCCAGGGCTGGGATTCTTCACGGTAATAACGATATCGTCTTTGACGTGCTTCCGTATTGTCAACGTTTTGATAACTCTTATGTCATTTACAATAATGGCGACTGTGGCATAAACGATTCTAAAGCACGTGAAACGCGATATCGTTATAACGCAGTAGAATAGAGGCCCAGAAACACTTCAAAAGCGATATAGTTTTTACCTTGGACAATCTAGGCTCAGTTAGTACCTACTTACGATACTAACAATCAAGTGTAAGTTTAATAAAATAAAAAAAGTTGCTTACTGTCTTGTTTTCATTCATATTTGAAAATACCAAATCGGCAAGAACGTATTAAGTGTAGTGTATGAAAAAAGGCTACTTGTAAAATCCTACTTAAAACTAAAAGAGACTTTGACAAGGCTAAGCATGTAACACTTGAGGTTTTGAGATGCTCCTGCGCACCTTGTCAGTTGGCTAGTGAGATTGGAGTTTTTAGAGTTTTGATTTCGCTTTAATGTCTCTAGAAACATACTTTAAGCTTTCCATCAGTCACCTTAATTCTTTTGGATAAATTTGTTACCATATTTTTAATCTACAACGCTATTTAAAACGTGCTTTTAGCCATGATGAACTTGATTTACAATATTTTATCGGGAACTATTATATTTAGCGGATTCTAACTCTACCTCATTTAAAAGCATATTATGATTGATGAATAAACATCCAACATTTTCATAAAACGTCTCATTTATTATTATTACGATAGTATACCTAGGCAATCTAAGAAAACTTAGCTCCAAAGACCTAATCTAGTATTAAGGTGTTCTCCTGAGCATTACGAAGTGCCGCATTGTCATTCATAAGAAATAGTCTTATTCCTTATAGATACCTAATTCTATACATTTTACATTTATACCAACCTTTATAACTATAACCAGTACGTGCTTCGTTAACCGATGACGTAACAGCTCCCTGAGACCGTTCCATTTGAAGTTGAACAGTGAAAATAATTAATAAGGATAGATATATGCAGGTAGACGGTGATGGGAAGGAGATGGTCGTAGCTCGATCGACGTCATCTTCAAATGCAACGCCTGACGTGTACCCAGCGGCAACAAGTTTCTCCAGTGTTTGTTTGAAGTTTTTTGGTATTTTTTATCCTTGAGTTTTTCGAGTATATTATATTTATGGTGTTAATAATAGTAAGTAAAGTAAAGAGTTCTAACAAGGTCATCGATGTGATTTTTTTAATCTTAATTTTAGAGAGCCTGGAATAAATATTTACAGGAAGAAAGTAGTGATAGAACAGAGCGGGTAAGGTAGCTACAAAGATGTTACGAAAAAACAGTCAGTACGTTGTCTAGATACCTAGCAAGAATTCAAAGTCGTAAGATATGACATGTTCTTTACTAGAAACTTTTGTGTTACATTTCTGAATAGATTACTTGAGAAATTACTTAATAGAAAAATTTACTAAGGACTGTTAATACCATGGAGAAAATTAGGCACATATGTTCTTAAATGTTCATTGGTAAGTAATAGATAAGTTATATAAAATAAAACACCTTTTTAATAATAATCGCTGCATAGTGAAAGGCGAAACTTGCGCGGCGCACCGTACAATATAACAAATGAGTTGGGCTGCGTCCGAGTGTCTGTCACTAGGGTGGGGAGGCGGCGGGGCGGGGCGAGCGGGGGAACCGCCCTAAACAAAATGGCAGCTGTTTGCGCGCCAAAATTTGAATTTGGAATTGGATCTGTTCAAAATCGTGTAGAGGAATACAGGTAAATCCAACTGATAACATGTTATTGTAGAGATATAATTTAAGAAAGACCTATCGAGGCATTTATGTCTGAGAAAAAACAACATTTCCTAGACTTATTTTTTGCATAATAATATGCTCAAAACCATACTCAATTATTTAAATTTCGTAGTAATAATAAACACTAAAACTATTATAAGAATAATTAAAAACCACTTAAAAACACATAAATAAAGACACGTTGATAGCTCTACAATACATTGGCTTAAACACTATTACGAGATCTTTATTGCAATTTAAGGACCCATTTAAAAGCAGCACAAAACCAAGCCAAAACCAACTCAAAAACCATTTCAACACAGCTCACAATCAAACGCCACACAGCTACTTCAACTGTTATAAACTATTTTCAGTTCAAGCCAAATGAAGAGACAAAGCTTCCTGTCTCTTCTCCTCTTGGTAATTCTAGGTAAGTGTGAGAGGGACAAAAGAGATTTACGAGGTGTTTATATCAATACAGAAGCGTTGATTTAACTATTGGCTTGGTTTATTGCAGTCGATAAAATTGAGTGTTATGAGGCAAGGTCACACGTGAAAAATTGTTAGTGATTTATGTCTTCATCTTGGGACAAGTTTTAATGTCGAGTTAGTAACTCTTATTACTTTTGGTAGTTTTCGTGAAATCTGGAAAAATATAAATGACTTTCACTTTAAACATATTTTAACTTAAGCAAGGACTTTTATCGGGATTTCTGAGGATGTTCTGGAAGAGAAGCCGAAGTGAAAGTAATTAATAAGCTAGTAAAGGTTCTTTTTTGTAAATTTTTCTTAATATATTAAAAGGGTGCGCCAAAGTATATAAAATTGCACATTACATTATTGGAACTCCAAAATGTATCTCTTAGCATTTTACATCATAATGATCACTCTTCATAATCAATATTAAACATACACCTGATTATTTTAAGGATTTAAAAAATATTTAACTGGTAAATAAGGTTAGGTTTGTTTTATAAACGTCCTAAAATCAGAACGGTTGCAGTCAAATTCACTTTAGGAGTTGCGATGATTGTAAATAACAAATTATGAACAAAAAAAATAGAGCAAAATTTTTTTGAGAAAATTACAAATTGAAACTTGTATAAAAAAATCAAAAGACCATTTTTATATGAGCCATTAAAAACATAAAAATAAAGCTAAATATTTACAACACTTATCTATAAATAACAAATAAGTAGGCTAAAGTAGAGTACAAAGAATGACCATGAACCCAATCAGACACAAGTGCAATGGCACATTGAATGAAGCCAATAAATAACACTTATCGTTGTAGGCCATGACGGCCCAGACAACGCGACCTCTCTACACACACTCACGCGCACGAATCTGAACGAATCTACGAAGAAATTATACTCTATGAGGGTCAATTAAAGATGGACACGAAAACAATTGAAATCTTGAAAACGATTCGAACTTAAGTTCGATCTAAAGTTTTCAAACAGCTGTGCTAAAAAAATTGCTACTACGAAGGTTTATATGAAAGATCTGTATGATATTAAATGGGATGAAACCATAGTGATAATGAAGTCGACACGTATCGACATTACAAATAATGAATTCCTCGAAGTGTCGAACAGACAGTGACAAAAAAGACCTTGGCAATAGAAACAACGTCCCAAAATTTGACAACAGAAGGTTTTTCAATGCAGAAAATATTTGAATGGTGATCTATGAAAATATCAGGACAGGGATGACAAAAGAAGACCTTGAGATATCAAAGCAGATAACGCAACCATTTCCGGGGCACCCAGGCAGACATTAGCTGGGCATCCGTGGAAACATATACTGCCATTTAAAACGCTGCAAAGCCATAATTGCCTCAATTTGAAACTTGTCAAAATCGCATTAGTTGTGGAGAAGTAATGGCGCGCCTTCAGCGGCCATTGGTGCATTATTAAAAACGCATTAACGTCGGCCACACCTAGTCATATAAATAACCCTGTTCGTGTTGAAACAGAAAAAGTAATTTGGGGATTTGTGGGGGGGGGTCGATCGGTCGTGACTGACACGGAAGGAGCCGGCTCTATCACGCGAATCATTATTTAGTCGTTAGGGAAATGTTATAATGCCAGTATCTCGGGGTACGATCTGCGTGTGGAGAAAGACTTGTACTTATCTAGATTAAACATAATGTGGGCGGCTTTTGGTAAAGTTTTTGATTTTAGGAAACACAGATTCTTACAACTTGTTCGTCATTCATTGCCAGGAACTCAGCTGTTGAGTCTATTTTATATAGGAATCAAGGAACTTGGCATTCAATGATTTATGATAATCGACGACCACCTCGACGTCCAGCCTCCTGAAACCTAACATTGGTTATGGCGTTATGAATATTTGCAAATTAGAGAACATAATTTTATTTCATATGTTACCTGACATAGAGACTAGAGTGTATTGTCATAATAGATTATTGTACAATGACTGTTATGTACGGCGTTTAAATAAATATCCTAGCACAGTACAAAAATTGGTACAAAAAGGTGAATGAAAATCAGAAATACAATCATTATGCTTTATTAATTTCATGTATTTATATATTTATGACAATATCGTCTCACCTAACCTTATTAAGTTACTAATTATAGTTATATTTCATAAATTTTGAATCAAATAGGACATAAACTGGTAGGTAAATAATATCGTTTTAACCAGGATTTTTCTCTAAGTGAAGATCTAAATTCAGAAAATTCAAGGACAGTTCTGAGTACACCTAACATCAAAACTTAATAATAATTTTCTCATAAACCTAATTTTACATCGAATTTTCAAGTCAAATTCGAAATTGAGACCTCTATCTGGCAAGGGATTATTTAGAATTTTGTTTTTATAAGATTGCACTTTTGTTAGTTTCTAAGTGTAAATTTAGTAAAACATCATCAAACCATACATTCTACATATTTTGACAAAACAAAGCTTAGAATGCTACAAACAAGTTTACAACACAAACATGAAATTATCTTGAGCAAACGTCGAAATAATAAAACAAAAATTCACCCGAGCCAGACAGTTCAAAAGACTTAAACTTCACCCGATCGAAGAGAAGAAAACGAAAGCGAACTAATTTAAATGAATCAATAAATAAATATTGGATATATCGACAATATACAATTATTACAATTTACATTTACTTAACGAACACAGCACAAAATTAAAACATAAATGAAACCGGCTCACTGAGTTATTAGTGAAACGTCACTAGTTACAAACTACGTGAAAAACAATTTACAATCAGTTTACATTATTACGAAACACGTATAACCAGAATCCTGTCAACAGCTCCCTCGAATATCACCCTCCGTTAAAATATCCGTAAAACTATCGTTACGAGTAAATATATTCAATGTTCGATATTTCTTTTTACGTATATCGGTTTCTTAAAGCAATGGTTTTATAAAAATACCTTTTACTAGTGAGGTGTTCACTTGCACACGGACCGCCAGGTTTTACCCCAGCGCGTTTAGAGGTCATACTGCGAACACTGTACGACCACCAGTTTATTCTCTAACTTTGGTATACTGTGTAGAAGGACGACGTCTCGCACTGACAACCTCCATTATAAGATTCAAAATAAGAAAAATATTAACTTTCCCCGCACCTACGAAATCGAAGGTAACTTTGTTTCATTACTAATAAATTATTAAGTAGCGTTTTGCACCTGAAGTCTGCTATGAAATGTCTTTTAGAATTATTTTCCATCGAATGGCACAACATTCATTTCGTCCAAGTTATAGATTTTATCAAAGAATATTGAGAATCTCGACAAGAATTTTCTAAATTACCGTTTTCGTATAGTAACATTTTACAATTATTATAATATTCCCTATTACGTTTATTATCAGTTAATTACGTATATGGTGTTATCGAAAATCGTATACATTGCACGTGTAACTGGCCTTCCCAAACTACAAAGAATGTATAGAAAAGAACCCAAAGAGATTCACAAACCAGCGCTCGCTCCTGACTCCTTCTGCGATGTCTCTCATGAACAAATCGTTGTGTCTCAAATTAATCTCAATAAAATTATTCACACTAAAACAATTGTACAATATTTAAAATCTAAAAATTAAATCGTACGTATTTACAAAATAGCATTTCGACAGCAATTAGAAATAAACGTCAAATATATTAAATAATAACAATATCGTTACTAATTGCCTTCTTATCAATGGTTAATTATAAGAGGTCCTTATGGTTTTGTGATTCAATATCATGAGAACTTTTGATAGATTTCGATTGTTTGCAAACTGCTTGATGTCGGAAATAAATAATAACTAAGTACCTGGTAGGAGGTACGAAAATGGACCATAAGAAGTTTCAACAGATTTGCTATTCAGAAACCTAAAGAAAGTAGGACGTATAGAACAGGGCAATAAATAACAAAGACGATCAAGCACTTTGCAAAGGAAATATCCAATGAATTGCCAATCTGCGAATGATAGGACATTACCAAGACGATAATTGTCCATGTATTACAACCACATAATATCGATGCAGTTCACTAACAATATACACTGCTTTTTTGGTAATTATTGGTATTGAGATTGCTCTATAAATAAATTTATACTTAACAACTGCGAAAATCTCTTCATCACACTATCTTTACTCTTTATGCGATGTCACTAAGTTACTTACTAGTTATAATGTAGTATTATCATGAAAAGTCCAACATACAATTTATACAAATTAAACCGTTCTAGTGACGCGGCCTGGATCCATGTTTCAGATTCACCAACGTCGAAGCAAACTTAATTCAACGTTACAACTTAATGGACACCGAAAACCAACTTTTAAATGGCTTTAGTCAAATCTGAAACGCGTGGATGTTCACTGGCCGCGGGAGCAGCGACCTACTGCGGCGAGGTGGGTGGACTCATGTTGTCCGGCTCATCTCCGGAGCCTGGCTCGCCTTTGGTCTTGTTCTCCTTCTTCCACTTCATGCGCCGGTTCTGGAACCAGATCTTGATCTGCCGCTCCGTGAGGCAGAGCGCGTGCGCGATCTCGATCCGTCTCCTCCGCGTCAGGTACCGGTTGAAGTGGAACTCCTTCTCCAGCTCGAGGGTCTGATACCGCGTGTACGTTTGCCGTCCCCGCTTCCTCTCTGAAATCGAACAACGGCACATCTTAATATAAAATGAAATTAACATCCAAATCGAAAATGGTAACATTTATAAAATGCGGGGCAGCCCTGTGAGAGCCAGACGTTAAAAACTGCATAGGCATTTCTGATAAATGGTGGTTATTTGTAAACGGCGAACACTCCCGGCGGAGTTAATTGAAAATTGTTTTGAGCTTATCAATTTGTTAATTGTTTTTGCTTGTTGAGTATTTCTCTCCGCTGTCGGATACAACTAGTGAGAAGGAATGGCTAATCAAACTTGAACCTTGATAACATATCTTTCGCAACTAGGTCGAACAAGACTAATTAGCAAAACTAAATCAAAAAGCGATATTTCACCATCACCGCAATCGTGTTCTATTCGAGTCCTAACTTCATTGACTATTCACTTCGATTACTCAACGCCAATGTCAAAGAGTTGTAATTTCTAATCATGATTTACTGTAGGATCATAATTTTGATATATACGAAGTAAATTTGTGGCCAAAATTAAGGAAATTCGTCACAAAATCAGCTCCTGCGTATCGGAGCCGCCGCTACCGAAGCCAATTAAAATAATTTAAGACGCCGCGGGCCTTTTTCGTTTTGTAATCATTACTCTTCGACGAAGATGCAAAGCCTATTATACACGGTTTAGATTCTCTGAACTGTAATTTGTACATAAAAAAATGACGAAATACAGCGAGATTTAAATGATGGATGGGCCAGGATTCACAAATGTGGAGGGGCTTTCATTTAACAGGTCAAATCCTTTGATTGGACTGCAGACAAAACATAATTAATTCATGGCTTAGCTTACAATTGCGAAATTGATGAGACCACGCGTATTTCTAAAATAAGAAATGGGGGCAAACGTTCAAAGCTTAAAAGTTAAGAAAGCATTCCATCACTGTGGCATTTAAGAGCATTAACATACTAAAAGTTTTGCCTCCTAAATTCTTAGCCCACTTTTACACATTAACATGAAACGTAAATCATGAAGCTATTAAAAGTCTGATAGTTGAAGTTGGGAACTTGGATGAAGAAGGGAACTTAACTGGTGATGTGGTTTAGCAACACGCGAAATTGACTCGGTTTGCGAACACGCTTATTCCAAGAATCAGTGAATTAAAACATTCAGAACCGATGACACGCCTGGAGTGTTAAATCACAAACAATTCCTAGACAGTGGCAGCGAATGTAAAATGAGAAATATATCTGGTGACAGAACTTCCAAGAAAGACAGTGCGTAAAAAGTACAAGAATATGATGATGACAAACGCACCGTTTTGTAAATGTTAAGACATAATGTGACAAATGTGTTGCATATCAGTCAGTATGAAGGGGCTTTCTGATCTCCTTTATTGACATTTGTTTTGATAGTAAACGAAGTCGATATTTTTTTTACAGATTTATTTTTCAAATTGTTGTTCTTAGATTTTTATACTTCTTTTGTTATAACACATGCCAAACTTAATACCATTAACTTGACACTTCTTTTCAATCTTACTCTATTTCATAATTAAGTGACATATAAACCTAAAGATATCAAGTCAAAATCACCTTACATCTCTATACCACACTGAAGTTTCAATAAAACACTTTTCTCGCAAGTATTTAAAGCAATTTGAATAAAAAAACGTTGGAACCGTTTCCGTGTCTACAGGCCTGCACCGGATTCAAAATTATAGGCCACTTGTTGCGCGCAATTGATAACAACCTCGTCCCGGGAGCGCCCAAGAATGCAGAGAGTTGTTTAGTTTTAAAATGTAGTTTTGCTATACATTTTACCATTCTAGCCTATATCTAATCGTATTATGAACTTTAGGAGACTACCAATTTTTAAGCTTAGAAAGAAACAGAACTATAAGAGTTTAGTTGTGTCGCTTTCTCTGCCTGAAACTTGACAGGTTTCAAAAATTTATTGTACTTTTTGTGTAGGTTCTGGATGATCTTACTTGGGTATTCTTTCGTCATGCAGATTCGCAGCCTTATAATCAGGTGAAAGAGTAAGACTGTCAGCAGTGTGGGAATTCATCTTAGTGCTGTTTTAATAAACTGATTTTAACTAAGATGCTCGTCTTAAGAGACGTGATTTTTTAAGCTTCTTGACACTCCTTTCTCTACCAAGATCAGTGTATTATTACGCCCCTTATCTTAGTTAGTAACAAATTAGCAATCTTGAGATCTCTTAGTATGATCACATACGTCATAAAAAAGGGCAAAACTTGGTCTGTTCAGATCCATACGCCTCCATTCCCACACTGTGGTAGGCAGAGCTACAGAAATACCAACAACTACAAAAAGACTTCTTGATAATTCTGTAAGCACATTTTGCACAAACAGGCGAAGATGTTTACTAGTGTATTAGTGACAGGTTGCAAGCCCCATCGTCAAACAGAACTACAAGCATTGATTCGCTTAGGCGCCTCTTACAACATCCACGGGAAGACATGGAGTGGCACTATTCTAACCTGGCAACCACACGGGAAACGAGTAAAGAACACAAAGCTCTCCGAATGCATACTTCTATTCTTATATATCAAACGCCAAGGTGTTGGTTTGTTTGCTACCGATAAAACGGCTGAATTAGGCTCATTGAAATTTGCCAAGGAGATTATTATATCCCGGAGAAGGTCATGGAATACTTTATCCCAGAAAGGAGCCCATAGGCGGAGTAACAGGTAACAGCGTTATTATATATCTTATATTTATTTAATGGCTTTCAATTCTGTTATGGCGTATTTCGGCAATGTCGAGTTATTTATGGACATTGACTCATTAGAGAAATAATAAATAATAAAGTCCATGGTTACTATATTCTCTTGTGGACTAAACAGAAGCACATGGAGTTAGCTCTACGCGCTTCTGTCAAGACAATCATATATCTAGAGATGTCCATGGCAAGACAAGAAACGTCAATTCAAAGCCAAATGCAAGACAACTGTCAGCTTTAACGCGTCGAGGATTGATGCGACCTTTGAATGGCGTAGCTGTAATTTTTTTCCGTAAAAATCGTATAAAACCGCGCAACAGCATATCGGACCATGCTCAGTGTAGGGTTCCGAAGCCGTTAAGTAATGCAAACATGAACAAGAGAAAGTATTAACAATTTTTCTATACAAAGTCATTTAGTGCCGTCTTAGATCATTTTAGTAGGTATAAATATATTTATATATTATTTTTAACAAATCCTATCCAATGACACCCCACACCATGGGGTAGACGAAAAAAAAAATACATCCCCATAGGGTGATGGCACCAGTGTTGGAAACTTTAAGCTGACAGGCACCAATAATGGACACTTTACTCTTAATTCAAAGATCATAAGGTTATAAATTGATTGTTGCAAAACAAATTAATAACCTTTATCTTCTGTAAAATGTGTCCGTCATTGGACCTTGTTCATTACTGGTTCGATCACCCTACATAGGACAGGTACAATAAGAAAAAAACTAGATTTTATTTTACCCCTTTGTTGACGTGACTAATGTGTATATTCATGCCAAATTACAGCTTTCTAGTACTAAGAATTTCTAAGCTCGGCTGCGGACGGACGGACGGACATGGCGAAACTTCAAGGCTTCCTAGTTGGACTACGGAACCCTAAAAATCGGACTAGGTTTCAGTGGAGAGAGACGTTATCGCATTTTGTATGGACATTTTCAGCCTTACAGTCTTCTTAAAACGAGGATTATACTCAATTGAGAATGAGGTTTAGTAACATTCTGGTCCATAGACTGTTTGCTGGGATTCAAACATGCACTACCACAGGAACAAAGATAATCCCAAGAGAAATTGACTGTTGTTTCCTGTATAAGTTTGTGAATCCCGGGAGACGTCTGAGCATTATTGATTCGAACCTATGAACTATGGCTGCGTTAACTTACAGTTTTGGTAGTTTTGGCATTACAACTGGCCAACAGGTTGGTAAGTTATGTTAGCTTTATGTTAAGTTAAATTAAGTTTATTTATATCTTATTGAAATCAGATACACAGTTGATAGTGACCCTGCCTACATAGCTAGCGGTTCCGGTTTCGATTCCCGAGCAGGGTTAATATTTGTGTGACGAGCGCGAGTATTTTGTTAATGTGTCTCGGTTGTTAATTTCTATGAATGTATGTTTATAGCAATTTATAGTACAGTCGTCTGATGGCAACTCATATCGGAGCAAACAGGGGGCTCATAAATATCTGAACACGACTATAATTGTCAAGGCATGTTCAGCAAAATTATTATTATTTCCAAATAATGCTAAAAAAAAACTAATCTAATAATAAGATTGCTCAAACACTGGTAGATCATTATTACAAACACAACCTGGGACGTTTAAAAAAAAAACATAGTTAAGGCTTAGAATAAAAACAAACAAAATAATAATTGTGTTATGAGAGTTACCCATATAGTTTGTATGACTAACTTTAGTTTCACAAAGGACGCGATCGTGACTTTTATTTTCATTGACCCTTTAACTTTGTACATTTTTTTATAAAACGACCTATCTAGGGTCATAAGTGTCATAAGTTCAAGATTTTAAGGTTAAAGCACTTCTATTGTAGTAACGATAGTTTGGCTTCTATCATTGTAATCATCTAAGGAATTTACACAAAAGATCTCATACGCTCGAAGTGTATCCGTAACGACCCCACCTACAAGATAAGGTAAGATAAGATACCTAATCATCTCAGGAAAATTTCAGTGTTTGTGTTTTGGAAACATCATGCCAAAAAACTCCATAAACTGCAGGCGTAGACAACGTACTAGTAATCCGTTAGAAAATTTTAAAACGATATAAAAACCTACATTTAATAATAACAAAGACGTCAAACACCTACAACAGGACTATAGTTCTGTCATACATCTCAACTGCAAAAGGGCCTAACTGTTTTAAATTACAAAACAACTTACGCCCGTTTGGGTCGCCGGCGCATTCCCAGCTTTATCATCGCTCAAATGCATAAAACATGATCCTGCGTCAGATTTAAACCGTATGTAATAAGAACATAAGGGGTGTGAGCACAATGACACAATAAAAAATATTAATAATATTTTTTTTTTTATTATACAAGAAATAAGTAAAAATAGCATTAAATTTGTAGGTGTGAAAACGTTTGGAAATTGGATTAATCTGTATATTACACATAATCATAATAAAATAACTTTTTTTAACTAAGCTGTTATCTAGTGCATACTAGTTTTAAAACGTTACTTTTACATAATTACTTACTAATACGCAATCGAAATTATTTACGAGAGTACACAAAGAGCAAATAAGAAAGGGCCCAGAAATATTCTTGTTAAACATAACCTAAAAAACAACTATGATCGAGAACAGCACACAATATTCCATATCCCCACATGACTTTACTAATTAATAATACAAACGGGCGTTTTCTGGACGCGCCTTTACCGTGCGTTTGAAACGCTCGAAGCCGCGGTGACACTTCTTAGTCGCGTATTAATGTCAAACACAGCTGTAGTCTGCGTTAAGGATTGCGGTTCACATCACGGCGTTTTGTTATTTCAGACTAACCTATATTGGGGATGGGTTTATTTTGATTTGTTAGCTTTTGCGAGAATGTGTATGTATTTTTGAGCGGAAAATTAAGATTTAGAGATCATAGTATTTTGTACATATTCGTGAAAATTGATGGAATTTCTGCATGTACAAAAATCATACCAATTATCGCAAGCAAATTTTGAACAAGAATCTAACGGAAAGTTTTTTGAATAGTGACCCCGCGGACTAAGCTAAGTGTTGCCAGAGCTTCAATAAGGTGGACCGACGAGTTGGTAAAGATTGCGGGAAATCGATTGGTGCTAGTAGCAACACTGAACGTCGTGGATGTTTTATGTCTAGCAGTGGATGTATCTCGTCTGATATTATTATTTAAGAAATAATGATACACATTTCCATATATTAATAAGGGTTAAAAAACTTAAATAATAATCAAATTTTTATTTATTTATTTATTTATTTATTTATTTTCAAATTCCTATAATTAACACTTACAGACTAGCTAAACGTGTTAACAGGACAAATATTTACAGTAGCGGTAGTACAGTAAACTTAGTTTAAACATTAGGTATTGTGCTTGGAGTTGCTGTAGACTCTAGGTAAATGCCAAGGTGTGTCAAAAAGCCACTATAATGCTTATGCATGGCAAACCACAGTGCTAGTTTACAGTGGTCACTATTTCAATGGCCTCACGGCTAGCGCCGAGATACTAAAAAAATATCATGAATAAATGCTGGGCATTCTAAGAAAGAAACCACAAAAAATAAATAAGACTTAAACTTTGAGAAATCAAAAAGTACTTATTATTCTGCTTTTAGGAAACATAAATTATTTCTTAAACAGATTACGTTGAAGAGCTAAGCAAGGTACAAAATGCAAGCAACTGGAACTCATACGGTTTGGTGATCCGACGTTGCAAATGATGCAAATAAGGGAAGAGAAGATGTTTCAAAGATATTGATTTAATTTATATTTATTTATAACGCTTTTAAAATATCGCTTAAAGTTACAAAATCCTAACCAAATAAAGTAGCGTTTTATATCTTAAGCAAACGAGCGTTTCAACCTCTGCGTCCTACCCGCCCGCATACACCTGCAATCGCAGCTTTAGCGCAGCGCTGCATGTGTCGGTTGCACATAAATCATCCAAGAGGGAGGGGGTTCGAATCCGGGGGCCTTTCACGACGGGCTTGGACGGGAACTTTCCGTGGACCAAGGAAACAATGCGCGAACTTTTTGGACATTTTGCACGGAGTGAAAATGGAAAACGTGATGGGAGTAAACGCTTGTTTATGGTATCTGGTTTGTTTGGTGAAGTTTGGCGGAGTTTGTGGTATTTATTGGGTTAAAAAGGTTTTTTTTTTAACAAAACAGGAAGAAATTACTTAAGTTATAGTTTTTCCTTTTGTTTATGACGTAGACACGAGTCTTGTAGAGAACAAGTAGGGCGCTTGAATATAGTGGACTAATTGTTGCTCCCGACTCCGCGAGTGTCGAGAACTGTCACATATTCCGAGATTTAAAGTATCCTACGTCCTTCTTTGAGGTTCAAGCTATTTTCATACCAAATTTTATTAGACGCTTTCAGCGTTACAAACATACAGGCAGACGTATAGAGTTACTTTCACATTAATAATATTGAGACCGTTATTTTACAGTTATGTGTTTCAAAGGGTATAGAAACTGATACTGAATGGTAGTACCGAAAAAAACAATAGGAAACTATG